>OY743120.1:16118750-17342500 GCA_963555685.1 Acrobasis consociella
ACAAGATTATCAAATTATACGGCTCTTTATGACTGTAGTAATCTCATGTTAGTAAACAATAATCACTTTTTTTATTTATTTATTTATCAAAGAATAAACGGCACTTAGCAATATTATTATTTTTTCTTACAGCCAATTACAGATTCTCATTTTAATTAAAATATTACAGTCCTAACGTTAGTATTACTATACTACGGTCATAAAAAGCAGTATAAATTAATAATCTCATTTTAGTATGTAACTGCCAATTGGATATATTATATTGGGTACATACCTAACAATTTCATTTTTATTTTATATAACTACGCGTTTTTGAACATGAAATCTATTTATTTATAAATCTTTATAAGGCAATGCAGGTAAGGCAGAGACAACGGTGGCAAAACATAAAGATCACATTGGACAACAACTAGTTAATACAATCCAATAAGCAAGGTTAGGTTACTCCTACTTTAAGGGAATACTATGACAATGTGAAGAAGCATTGGTTCGTTCTTTGGCTTGAAATTAAAATTATTTATAATGTCTTATTAAAATACTATAACATAAAAAAGGGAATGGGTGTCTTAGTACACCCGGTGAGAACGAAGTTCCTTTCTTCAAAATCAAAAGCTCAAGAAAATATTTAGAAGATATAAAAATAACTTTACGTTTTGTATTTTTACAGATGATGAAGCTGCTGTTATGCTGTACGCTTGCAGCATTTTTGACTACAGCCTCAGCTGCGGCTGCAGTGGATGTGGAGAAGACCGTCAAACAAGTGCAGAACATTCTGCAAGCAAACGCTGAATTACCTAGGCTAACGAGAGGCGAAATTATACAACTACTAAACGACATCAGAGCAGAAGACGCCAAAAGTAAGTCTTCGACGGAATCTCAGGAGAAAGTATCAACAACCACAGCGTCGTACAGCTCTGAAGACAATGAGATCAACCCTATAACAAAAGTACCACATATCAAAGATAACATAGCTACAGAAAAAGACCCTATCGTGGCCACATCCGCGCCAATACCAACCGTTGAATCGACAACAAAGAAAGGTGAACCTTCAGTTGTGGTCGTATTACCATATACGCCACGAGATGGCTCGTCTTTACAGGAACTGTACACAAGACCACCAAGAGTAGAAGTACTCCCAGAATCCAAAGTAACCCCTAAACCTTACAAAAAAGTTAACGCAAGTAAAAAATTGCAACAGACTCTAGAAAATAACGCGAAACTGGCCAGTAAGCAGAAACTAGATATACCGGCCGAGTTACAAGCTTTTCTAGATGCTCACGGATTAAAAGGGAAACCAGGCCAAGACAATTTTCTATTACCCTTAGAAGGCTTCAAACCTTTGCCGCCCGCGAAAGTAGTTGATGGCACTGTTCAGTTACCAGAAAATATTCTTTTATCCTACGATTTAGTACCATCAAATTCTGACGATAACCCTGTCATTCATGACGGTGGCTATCCGTTAACACCAAACAATTATCCTTTTGAACCACTTCGTCCTGATTTCCCATTCGAATTGGATATGTCTCCGTCGGAAACGAAAGAGACAGAACTTCCTTATGATTTACCTAAGAACAGGAAAACAAAATCTACTAAGAAGCAACCAAATTATGAGCCTATTGACTATGATGCTATCAAAGTTATACCACTGCAACAGGGTCTCAATCCAATTGAAAGTGATAAAGGTAATGACATAAATGATCCGAGTAAAAGACAAACTAATGAAACTACAGAAAGCCCAACTACAACAACCATAGAAGATACTACTACTGTCGCAAGTGATTCAAAAAATACTGCTACAGAGGAACCAGTTGACTCTGCGTCTGCTGATTCTAATGCTGAGTCTGGTGCGTCAATAGCAGATTTGGAAGACTCATTTGGAGGAGCAGCGCCAGAAAAACCTGGCGACGCAACCCTTCCCCCTCCTAGAAGAAACGGATTCTACTGGATGTTAGATTGGAATAGTTTCCTTGAAGTAGGGGATGGAGACACAAAAGTAAATATTAGATTAGAACCAAAATTAGGTGATCCTCAAATGTTTTTGCCTGTAAATGTACCGTGATTATGCATATTTAAACAGTAAATGTTAATTCTAGTCTTGATCAGGGATTCTATGTCAGTTTCTGAGAAACTATTGAGTCGGAAAGGGAATATTTGGGTAGGTAGAATAAACAATTAACGGAGACTTGATGCATATTTAAAATACTGTAAAATATTTTAATTTATTTTAATGATGTTACGAATTCGAGGCCCGTCGGAATTTAAGTTGAACATGGAAATGTGTGCTTAATTTTTTATCAATTGTTTTAAAATTGAAATTTCATTTTATAAATTACCTTTGACTCGCCAGTTGAGTTATATGTTTTTCGTACGTAAACAATCAAAATGCGTGTTAAATTGATGAATGAACGAAACCTCATTTGGTTTTTCTGAGTAACATTATAAATTAATACTTCCAATAATATGTACCCTCTTACAAATATATAATACTAATAGTAAACGCGTTTGTTTAACCTTTTGTCAAAACGAAGCAATGATTTTTTATAAATTACTTGAGTCACCTTGCAATAGCAAAAGATAATCCTATAAAGCAAATACTATTTTTGCTTTTTTTCCTTATTTTACATGTTTTAATTAAAACCTTGCACACCTACATCAAGTAGATTTATTTTTATAAACAGTACATAATATTTAAACATTATGTCACTAAAGTCCTTTCTGTGTTTTTAAATGTTGCTATTTTTTTGTGTACATAATTTATTATTACCTAATTACTTACTCGTACTTTTGTTATATGCAGTTTATTTTTATGAATTTTGATGTCTGTAACTAATGGATAGGGATCAGTGGAAAAGAGGGGGAAGGCTTTTGCTTAGGAGTAAGGGGACACATATAAAATAAATGTAAAATAATACCTTAATAAAATAAAGTTTTTACCCTCACATTTGGTCATGGTGAAATGCTCGTAAGGAATGTGAAAATAGGTCGTAGTTGGTGATGCAAGACGGTCGAATGAAAGTGAAATCTGACTAGGTGTATAAGTAATAAAATACGTTACTATAGGTACTAGTTTGCCATTGATTTGTATTATAATGTATAGTAAATAAAATAACATGTGTAAAAAGAACGTTTTTTTTTTACTGCGCTATGTTGCCGCATATGAAATCATAGAGCTCAGGAGACGCCTAGATTTGAATTGGTAATCAGTACGTATGTAGGTATGTAATATAATTTATATGTACATACATACTGATGACGTCTGAATATATTTATAAATCCTTATCCTTATATTCATAAAAGTTAATAGTTATAACACGTTCGGTCCCTTTCCTTCATTAGTGACGACCTCCGTGGCGTAGTGGTCACCATGCTAGTTCGCCATCGCCACCCAGAGGCCCCGGGTTCGATTACCAGTCAGGGCAAGTTAGGAAATGGCCTTTATCAAATTATCCTGGGTCTTGGATGTTTATCTATATATGTATTTGTTATAAAATATAGTATAGTTGAGTTGGTTATAACACAAATCTCGAATACTTTAGGGCTAGCTTAATCAGTGTAATTTGACCATATATACTTATTTTTTTCAATATTTGATAATAAAAGTACGAGATAAAACGTATTTCAACTAAAATACGTTAAGCAAACGTTAGCAAAGGGTATAAAGAAATTCATACCTAAATTCATAAATCCTACTTCCTACTAATCTTATAAATGCGAAAGTGAGTTTGTATATTTGTTTGTTTGTGGTTCAGTGGTTGAAGCGTGAAGAGGTAACAATCTTCACGCTTCATCCACAGAACCGGTTTGAATGAAATTTGGTATGGATATAGTTTGAGACTCGGGAAAGGACTCCTTATACCAAAATTCCCACGGGGAGCGAAACCCGCGGGTACAGCTAGTATCACATAAACTCGTAATTATTTAACGGTAGAATATACTCCCATGCTGGTCTGGGAGAAATAAAAAAAACTTAGAATGTACCAGATGCTTCTCTTCCCACGCAGATCGTAAAAGCCGATCAAGGGAATGGGCAAAAATGCATATCATGTTAACAGGCGATGCGGCTAGCAACCCATCACTGTATTGATTGCTTTTCCATCTTCTCGCCCACCATGACGCTAAAAGTGGCTTTTGGGTCTTGCGGCCCTGGGCTCTGCATAGAACCGCAAGACCCAAAATGCTCTGTCTGCCCCATTAGGGATAAAGACGTGATAGTATGTATGTAAGATACGTTATAGAGGATTCCACGAATCGGTATAATTATACACCACCCTTCACGAAACAGATGCGAGTAACACAATGCCATTATTCAAATTAAGACATTTAGTTCATAACAAGTTGTGTATTAGTTGCAAACAAATACCTCCGTAGTGTAGTGGTTAGAGCGTTTGGCTCATACCCGGAGGTCGCGGGTTCGATTCCCGGCGGGGGCAACGACTTTGTGTTGTTGTCTTAGCTTGGTTAGGACATTGTAGGCTGATCACCTGATTGTTTGATAAGAGATGATCCGTGCTTCGGAGGGCACGTTAAGCCGTTGGTCCCGGTCACTGTCTTTGACATTGGTCGTTACCAAAAACCATGTCAGAGGCCTTTAAGGCGGTTTAAAAGCTCTGACACTAGTGTTAGTCACTAACATACACGATAAGAAGAAGCAAATGAATATTTAAACCCAATTGGTAGGGATACAGCCAATGATGCTTTGTTTTCTCAAGATATATCATTTTTAACCTCCGACAAAAAAAAAGTGTTATAAGTTTGATACCGAAGGCTGTCTGTGGAATCATAGCGCTCGAACGGATGGACTGATTTCGATGCGGAGTTTAAGTGGAAGCAAGTTATCTTGCTGTGGTTCTTATGTCTATGTTTGATGAAAATCGGTTAAGCCGTTTAAAAGTTATGGAGGATTCACGTTTGTAAGTCAGGGCTTTTTCTAGCAAATAACAGATGGTGCTATGGATATCCATCTAGTGATGAGAAGCGAAACTACCAATATGACTTTGTTCCGCAACTCATTACTAGATGTTGTTCTTGACAATCGGGGTTTTTTAATTTGTCTAGCAAATAAAAATCGGGGTTTTTTAATTTGTCTAGCAAATAAACTCCCATGCTGGTCTGGGAGAAATAAAAAAAACTTAGAATGTACCAGCTGCTTCTCTTCCCACGCAGATCGTGAAAGCCGATCGAGGGAATGGGCAAAAATGCAAATCATGTTAACAGGCAATGCGGCTAGCAACCCATTACTGTATTGATTGCTTTTCCATCTTCTCGGCCACCATGACGCTACAAGTGGCTTTTGGGTCTTGCGGCCCTGGGCTCTGCATAGAATCGCAAGACCCAAAATGCTCTGTCTGCCCCATTTGGGATAAAGACGTGATAGTATGTATGTATGTATAAACTTGTCCTTCAGCAGAAGCAAGTTGTGGTAGTTAACTATTACCTTACAGAAGAACAAACTCGGAGCTACAAGTTCGTGCCTTACGGAAACCGACTCCTCTGTGGCTTAGTGGCCATCGTGCCAGGCTGTCACACCGAAGGTCCCGGGTTCGATCCCCGATCTGGTCCAAATGGAAAGATCTTTTTCAGTTTTACCTGGGTCTTGGATGTTTACGATTATGTTTAGTTTATATCGGATAAAATATAGTAACGTTGAGTTAGTATCCCATAACACAAGTCTCGAACTTACTATGGGGTTAGCTCAGTATGTGTGATTTATATCATCATCAGGTCTTTAGTTTCCACTGCAGGAGGGCGACCCTCTCTGTACTACCAGAGCCATACTTGGCTAGAGTAGCCAGAGGATTTGGCCTACACTCTCCTCGCTGGCCAGACGGGTTGGAGAGGTCTCATTGATGTTTATAAGCTTTGTTTGTATTTCCTAAGTCGCCTTATACGCCATCCACGGGAGGACTTGGAGTGGTCCTATTCTACTCTGACGGAAGCCACACATCGATTTGGTGATTTATATATGTAGGTACAATTATTTATTCATTTTAACTGGTAAATCTGTTAGTAAGTCTACACATTTCTCCATCAAAGATCCCTTTCCCTACTTACAAAGTCCAAGTTTACCAACGATCCGTTTGTAGTCTTGTGTTTCAGCTGTCAACAAGTTAAATAAGTTAGGCGACTTTGTTACTATTCAACTCCTTTGTTACTTTGAAATTATTGATTTATGAATGTATTGCTTATTTTAACACATTGCAGGACACTTAGGGCTGTGGACGTAATTCAATTGTTATTTCTATTGTGTCCGGCCGAGTATTCTGCATTTTGTTAAAAAACTATTATATGACTCATTTTTTAGTAATATTTATAAACTAGAGATGCGTAAGAAGCAGGTTTCACTTTAAACAATATTTGACATTGAAAAAGTATTTTCTTTTGCCCCAGTGTAGGCACCGATTTCTTGAAAAAGTGCGACCTCCTTATATCGGAGAGTTGTGAAGATATGATATTCAAAAGAAACTCAAAAGACGCGTATTCTCAAAAGCTGTTAGGTGCATATAGATATTTCGAGAAAGTAAAAAAAAAATGTTATTGCCGATATAGTGCCTGTGGTCAATTTTTTCCGAACTTTTGATTTTGGCGCTCGATATTTTAGAAACGAATAATGATGTCAAAATTTTTAAGAAAAACGCCTGTTACGAGTGCTTCTAACCCTTTCTTTTTTAAGAATGTCATTTACTCTCAGACCTACTCTTCTACTCAGTTTGTAGACCCTTTTCGGAAATCTCCTTTCATCTGTAAGTGAAACAACGATTACGTTCGAAGTCTATTCATTTTTCTCCCTTTTTTACATACATAATATACATCAACCTATATCGCTCACACACAACTGTTAAACTTTCTTATCTACTCTTTCATTCATACCAGTTTTACTATACATTCTGTCTCTTTCATGCCTTATATTACATGCCCTTAGAAATTTACAGATTTTTTTCTTAATAAAATTTTTAAATTTTACATTTAAACAATCCTTACACATCCCTCCTTTCTACATCTCACCATTCAATCATCTCAACATTCCTATTTTTATCACTCTGTCTTCTTTTGTATTTTTAACAGTGAAAAAAATGCAAGCTTTTTCTAAATTTGCATACCTTTCCTGTCACTTAATCAGGCCAAGCCTCCAATCAACAATAGAACGTGACGGGCGGTAAGCAAAGTCAGATAAAGCCCATCGATTTCCCTCTAGTTAACAAGTTTCATAGTCAACATCGGGCCACTATCCTACAACACAGACCTTCAAAGTTTATTACATTATAATATATACTTACTATTCAAAGTTTATAACATAATAATATAGACAAAACATGTTGATCTTCCATAGAAAATCTGTTTAGCTAAACGATACTTTTTCGTTGTTAGTTATTTTTTTATAGAACGTAGCAATTCTTATAATGAAGCTATATTACTCTGCAATTTGGAACGCATAGTCTTCTGCTTCATTGTGAAAGAATAAATTAAGTTTTTATTTGGAAAAGAAAAGCCAGAAAATGGCTCCAAAAGCGCGTAGAAACAAAAAAACAAAAAACGTCAAGAAAGATTATAGAAAGAGAGAGTAAAATAATAAATATATAGAGCCAAATTACAATGATAGAGCTAGCCCCAAAACAACTTTGAGACTTGTGTCATGAGATACTAACTCAACGATACTATATTTTATAACAAATACATATTACGATAAACATCGAAGACCCATGTCAATCTGAAAAAAAAATCATTTTCTATTTTAACCGGGGATCAAACTCGGTACCTCCGGTGTGACAATCCGACATAATAGCCACTAGGACCCAAAGGTAGTCAAAACCTTGAAAAAAAAACATGATTTGCATATTCTTACATTCCCTCGATTGACTTTTACTATCTGCGTCATAAAACAGTAGCTGAAACATTCTAAGCTTAATCTTTTCTCCCAGACTATCATAGAAGAATAAAACTGATTACTATTTACCACCCAGATGGCAAAACTTATCGATTTTCGATTGACTCACCCGACCGACAATATAGAGGGTAAAGTTAAGCTGTGTTCCATCAAAATCTTTGTTTTCCACGCAATTTAACACCGGAGAGTGATAGCTTACCCAATGTTTACCCACTTTACACTTTACCTCGTACCGGTCTAGGGTTCCGTAGTCAAGAATCTTGAGTTTGAGTTCACGCAACTAAAAACATCCATAAAACTAATCTTCTATTGCTTTGTATTAAATTTTTCTTTTCCGAGTACATTGGCTGGTACAAGTACAATTAGGTCACATAACCTGTCGTCTGCGCAAAATACCAGACACAATAGTAAAACAATGCATGTCAGACAGATTCTGCTCTGTTGCCAGATGAGAGGTTATAGCTTGCAAATGTCAAATGTCTGGGCTGGACAAAATCACTGACTTTTGTTCTTCTACGAATTTTCTAATTTTTAATTCGATCACGTGGAGAAACAAGGGAAATACGCAGTGTCATCTCGTCCAATATATCGGTACTGGAGGAGAAGGCACAGCGTAGCTTCCCGAATGCTGACCAGCCGAGTAGGATTAGTCGATATACCTTTTCCTTGAAGCTGGAACTTCCTGCTTCGATCAATTGACCCAGGTAGCTATTATATAATAGTCTTTAACTTCGAAAGTTTACTTCCTAACGCAAACAGGTAGGAGTGCAACAGTTATAGTTACAGTCAATTTTTACCAACTTCTAAAAAGGAGGTAGTTATTAATTCGGCGCGTTCTTTTTTTGTATCTTGTTCACCGATTATTGAAAGGCGCCTAGACCGATTTCCTTTATTTGTTTGAATGGACGTGGCACGTGGTCCCATAGAAATTTCTTCAAAATCGGTTAACTGTGTAGTTTGGGGATAAAGTAGGTTTTTAGTTTTGAAAAATAATTATCTTAAATTTAATCCATTTGGTGCGTTTACTTTACACTATATCAAATCTGTGGTTATGCATAATTAATATCTACCTATATTTATATGTAGTATTGCTTAGGTAATATCATAGTCAGTAATCATAAAATTTTAGTACCGATTATGTTGGAGCATACAAAGTTCTTGCTCGTACAGGTAAGTATTATTGTTCGATATTACAATAAAGGTATTTACTGATTCTGTAATTTAGACCTAGAATAATATTGTATTGTTTAGATATTCTACCAAAAACATTAATGTGACAAGTATATTTGCTATAGGCAAATTAAAAAAACCCCGACGACACCATCTTGTGGTAAGTGGCGGAACGAAATAATATATTGTTGGCGTAGCGCCATCTATTATTTGTCAGGTAATTTACAAAACCCACATTATGATGCGTTATCGTCCAGTAATTTGTAAACGTCTGAACCAATTTTCATCAAACATGGCTCCAATTCAAGGGAAGTTTTGAGCCTTTACGTAAAAATAAGCACATAGAAGTTGATCCATTCGTTCAAGCGCTACGCACATCTTAAGTAATTTTAATTTTGTGCAATAAAAGTATTGTATTACATATCTATCAATTACAATTATATTACTTATGTAAAATGAAAGCGAGCCAAGAACCAACATTTCATAATTATGATAAAGCTAAATAAGTTTTTACGATATCACTTGCGGTGAGGCACAGTTGTGCAAACACCCTTTACCTGCATCAAAGTTCAGCTCAATGTCAATAGAGGTGAACTAACAGCTTTAGAACACAAAATAAAAAAAGGACGGACAAAAGTTTATTTGCCAGGCAAAAAAAACGTCGACAACGCCATCTAATGATGAGTGGTGGAAATACATATTCCAAATAATGTTAACCTGTCGTCTGTGCAAAACACCAGACACAATAGTAAAACAATGCATGCCGACCGGATTCCGGTCTGCTCACAGATGACAAGTTAAGTGGAATAATATCCGTAGCGCCATCTATTATTAAATTAAAAAACTCTGACTTTCAAAAGAAAGAAAGGAGTCGCTCCTTTCCAGAACTTAGCACAAACCACTTGTGAAACAATTGTATTCCCTCCGAGCTTCGGAGGGCACCTCATTATTGTATGGCAGTCATCGAGCTATTTCGGATGCCTTCAGGCAGCTTCATTCTTCTTTGAGGAAACATTCCGAAGAAAACCAGCCACTTAGCATCACCAGAGATTTTTCACCGTCATCCCTGCAAACCCTTAATGAGCGGGAGTTAAAGCACAGCCACCACTCTAAATGAGCGGGACTGTACTCTATTCAAATAAACATAATGTCTCTTTATAAATTGAAAAAGAAAGAGATAGTATACCTGTACATATTCTGTCTTTAACATCATAGTCTTGTTTCTAAAAAACGTAGAAAGAGATCATAAGAGATTCTCAGCTCACTAATAACCAGAAGCAGACGGACAGCCTAAAAGTATATTACCTATACTATAATTTTAAAAGGAAAAACATACTTCACCCCCAAATTACGCAACCGATTTTAATTTTTTTTTCAACCACCTGTTTCGAATAATCGGTGAACATACATAAAAGTTTTCGACGAATTGATATGCTTCCTCTATTTTGGAAGTCGATTAAAAGGACCTCAAAAAGGTTGGGAAAGATGTGTAAGGTTTGGAAAGAATAAAAAAAAATCACGAATATATTTAGGAAAAGGAATACAGAATAAGAATAAGAATAATCTTTATTGAACATATCTTAACACACACATGCTATTTAAACTAAACATAAACACAAAAAAAACACATAAATTTATTATACAAAAATAGTCTGCGTGAGTTGCAGCAATTCAAAAGGTCAAAGCTCAGCGTAAACCTTTACTTACAGGAGTAAATAAAGCGCTGGTTTTCTGTTATGAAGATATAGAAGTGTAGTCTAGCATTTGCAAGAAAAGTAAAGATGATTCATGAGTTAACCCTTTGTGCTCTCGGTATTTTGTGTTAAGACGCGTACTAGATATACAAAATTAATTTGTTTGTTTACATTGAATTCTAAATTAGGCCTATTTCTCACAATATCTGAAGCTAAGACGGTGACTAATTTGAAGTCTGTTCCCATTCATCAATACATTTTAATCAAGAGCTGTAAAGCTAAAATGAAGATGAAATGCGTTACATTGTTTTATGTAAATTGAAAATCGTACTTATTTGCATTAAACTTGACATGTTTCTTAATAAATATCAAATTTACGTAGTTTATTTCTTATATCTTTATATGTAAACTAGTAGGGTCATAGCATTGCCCGAACTGTAAACTGTATTAAGAACCTTTTTACCATCCTAAGCAATCCATTGACGGAATTAGCTTAGGTTTGAATTTAGAAATTATATTGGTCTCACTTTTGTGCCCATAGAATTTAATTTATATGATGTCTATTTGTTTGCATCTTAGTACCTTCAATTTAGGAAATTATGTGACGTAAGATTATATAAAGTGAGTCCTGAGAGATAAAAATGACGTCTTAGCAAAAGTTGTTCTGCCTGATGAGCATTTTCATAAAGTCAACGCGAACGAAGTCGCGGCAGCCTGAAGAGCATTTTCCTGAGTCATGAAGTCCACGCGAAAGAAGTCGCCGGCTTCGGCTAGTGTTAAAATAATTAACGTTGACATTGTAAGGTTTCAGGTTAAACAACAAAGTGACGAGCTAATCAGATTTGGTAGCGACAGGGAATCTATCAGAAGTTTCGGACGTTGCAATCAAAGTTTGAACGCTGTTGCGGCATCTTGATATCTTCGAACGCTGATTCATATACTAGGTACCTATATAGCCAATAATTATATAAGGTGTAACAAAATACCATGCTGGTCTGGGAGAAATAAAACACTCAGGATGTACCAGCTGCTTCTCTTCCCACGCAGATCGTAAAAGCCGATCGAGGGAATGGGCAAAAATGCAAATCATGTTAATAGGCGATGCGGCTAGCAACCCATCACTGTATTGATTGCTTTTCCATCTTCTCGCCCACCATGACGCTAAAAGTGGCTTTTGGGTCTTGCGGCCCTGGGCTCTGCATAGAACCGCAAGACCCAAAATGCTCTGTCTGCCCCATTAGGGATAAAGACGTGATAGTATGTATGTATGTATGTAACAAAATACACTGGAACTATTTTAAGGGTGAATTCAGGCCATGATACTGAACAACTTTCACCAAGAAACACTGCCTTGCCATTTCCTCAATTATTGCCTACTCCTTTTTTACCCGATTTCCAAAAAGGAGGAGGTTTTCAATTCATCGTTTTTTTTCCCCTATGTATTATCACTAATTATTCAAAGACGCCTGGATTGATTCACAAAATTCTTTTTTTTTTTATAGAAAGAGTATACTATCAGGTGGGCATAAAGAAATTTTGTCCAAATCGGTTGTGAAGCCTAAGGTATATAGTCGGTTTTTAGTTTTGAAAAATTATACACGTAAACTTTAATAGTATGTAGGTTTCCGCAAAATGGTTTCCCTTACCAAATGCAAGTACCACTTAAAGTACTTGTACAAGTAAGTATCACATTAAACATTTAATATAAAAAAAATCAATAGGCTCGGTAAGTCATTCCAAGGTAACAGGTTTGACAACAAAGTGACGAGCTAATCAGATTTGGCATCGTCAGGGAATCTATCAAAAGTTAAAGCCAACACAATCAAAGTTTGTGGGCCGCTGTCAAGCTATCTTATAAGTTCGATCTTTGAGATTCACACAACACAGTAAAGGTAAGGTATCTGGCAACCAAATTTTTTTTTTTTTTTTTTTTGATGAGTTTGTAAAGTTTTTGGAACGTAGTTCCTTATCGCGCGTTGCGAAAGGAGGCTAGGCGGAAAAAATTCAGACCAAAAGTTGTAACGACACTTTTTGCTATAGTTGGAAAAATAAAATTTTATTACAATTCCTTCACTAATTAATCGAAAGGAACTTTGTTCCATCCGGGTATCCCTTGACACCTCTCAAGTTTTTTATTTATTTATTTAACTTTATTACAATATACATGTAAATGGCGAACTTAAGGCCAGGGGCCTTTTCTACCAGTCAACCAACAGGTGATGCTGAGAAAGTAATCTTTTGAGGTAAGTACCTACAACAGCAAATAAATAAAAAAGACAAAAAGAAAGGAGTAAACTTAGAATTATTAAGTAAGTAGTAATTATTATTAAGTTAATATTGTTAGTTATTATTATTAAGGAGTAAACTTATATTTTTTTCGTATTGTACCAGATATTATACCAAAAGCAAAAATGGCAAAAAGATTCTTGAATGGCGACCGCGTACTGGCAAGCGAAGCGTAGGGCACCCACCTACAAGGTGGTCAGATGACCTGACCAGGGTCACTGGAAAGCGCTTGATGCAGGCCGCTCTTGATCGGTCATTTTGGAAATCTTTGGAAGAGGCCTATGTCCAGCAGTGGACGTTATGCGGCTGAAATGATGATGATGAGATATTAAACAACGTGGAAGGGACATAAACGTAATAAATCGAACTACTGGCTATTACTTGCCACTGGTACCAGTAGTTACCGATACAATCGAAGTTTAGGGAACTGTACCAGCTGTTTCTCTTCCCGCGTAGGCCATTAAAGTCGATCAAGGAAATAAGCGAAAATGTGAATCATGTTAATAGACGATGCGGTTAGCAATCTATCACTATTTTGATTCTATTTTTCCACTTCACGCCCACCGTAACGCTATCAGAATCAGAATCAGAAATCATTTATTGCACAACTGTGTTTATAAAGATGTTACATATTATTGAGATAAGTATGTTTCAACAGTTTGCCCTTTCAGGCATGCAATAGTGACAAATTGACAAGAAGAGTCAAGAAGTCATTAAGTCTTGCGTTTGTTATATTAAATACATAATTTGTGAAAATTTCAACTGTCGGGCTATCGCGGTTCTTGAGGTACAGCCTGGTGACTGACAGACGGACAGACAGCCAAGTCTTAATTATAGTCTCCCACTTTTTCCCCCTTTTGGTTACGGAACACAAAAAACTAAAATCTTACTTCTCAAATTCTCACCCAAACTTCACAACCGATTTTAATTAAATTTCTATAGAACCAGCTAACACGTTATGTCTTTTTAAACAAAAAAATAATTTTTCAAATCAGTCCAGACGTCTTTGAATAATCGGTGAACATGCATATAAAATAGATAGCGAGTAATTGAATTAATCTCCACCTTTGTTGGAAATCGGTAGAGTGTAGTACCAGACTGCATTAAACACAATAATGTGGGTAAATGTTGACCACATTTCATGATTAAAGTCATATTGCGGAAACTCATGCCCGCGTGAGTGCTAATGTCTTTCTTTATGTCACTGTCTATGAGGAAAATGACTAGGATAATGACCCGGACGTGAGGATGGCCGGATGGCCAGTGGTTGATTTATCAAATTTAGGAGGACAAAAAGCCGTATGTTGTAATTGTAAAATAAGTGAAAAAAATCTTTACGAGAGAAAACGGTCAACAAATATTTAGTAAGCTAGCTAAAAGTAATACAATGTGTTGAAATAGGTTAATGTTTTTTCGTTAATTGTTTTTGAGATGGTATAATTTTTGGAAACTAAAAACTGACTTCACCCCCAAACTACACATCCAATTTTGATAAAATTTATATGAGACCACTCTCAGTTATATTTTAGTACTCTATGGAGACCACCTCAAAAATACACCCTTAAAACGAAAAAATAATTCCGAATAGGCCCAGGCGTCTTCGAATGAACATACATACAAAAAGAACACGACGAATTGATATCCCCCTCCTGTTTTAGAAGGCAGTTAAAATGTAGTACAAACATAATAATGTGAGTAAATAGGTCAACATTTCATGATTAAAGTCATATTGCGGAAACTCATGCTCGCGTGAGTGCTAATGTCTTTCTTTATGTCACTGTCTATGAGGAAAATGACTAGGATAATGACCCGGACGTGAGGATGGGCAGTGGTTGATTTATCAATTTAAGGCGGAACAAAAGACGCATGTTGTGAGTGTACAATTAGTAAAATAACTATTTTACGAAAGAACACAGTCAAAATATCTAGTAAGAAGTATTTCACACTAAGTTCTAATAGGTCATTTATTTATTGCATATTTGTATATTGCATAAATAAAGAGGGCATGTAAAGAAAATAATAATAATTTAGCGTTCATATTGATAAGCATAAAATATTTCTGTAGCAAAATGTAACGAAAATTATTACGTTCGCATTTATTAATTAAATTTTGTGAAAATTGTTAAAATGTTTAGATGCTACCCCTTGAGTTTTGCGGCCCTGGGCTCCGTCTCCTTAGAGCTGCAAGAACCAAAGTGCTATGTCTGCCCCGTTAGGGATATAGACGATATAGTATGTATGTATGTATGCTACACATTTCGCTGCAACAGCGCCGGTATTCGCTGCTGCGTGAAAAACCCCATGAAAAATTCAAAGCGTGCGGCTTTACTCATTCTTTGGATTTTTCATGGGGTTTGAGGAGAAATCCATGCTCCCATGCTGGTCTGGGAGAAATAAAAAAAACTTAGAATGTACCAGCTGCTTCTCTTCCCACGCAGATCGTAAAAGCCGATCAAGGGAATGGGCAAAAATGCAAATCATGTTAACAGGCGATGCGGCTAGCAACCCATCACTGTATTGATTGCTTTGCCATCTTCTCGCCCACCATGACGCTAAAAGTGGCTTTTGGGTCTTGCGGCCCTGGGCCCTGCATAGAGCCGCAAGACCCAAAATGCTCTGTCTGCCCCATTAGGGATAAAGACGTGATAGTATGTATGTATGTATGTTGAGGAGAAATAATAAAAAAACTATTTTTAATTTTTCAGAAAACATAATATTTTTTAGGTCTTTAGTTGTTTAAAAAAAAAGTACACACTGCCGTTGGCAAGAAAAACACCCGTTTTAGGATTTGTGAAGGTTCCCATGACTCTTGCTCTCTCAAACGGCCACACGTACGGAAAATGTTCCATGCTTGGTATGGACATATTGGTTAATGCGTATACACCCTGAAAACATACAATTATTAAAATATCTAAATTATTGATTAAAAAAAATTCGCCACGTGTGAGATTTGAATTCGCAACTCTCATTTTGTATCATCTCTCTCTCACTCTCACTCTCATTTTGAGTATACTTCCAATTCTGCTCATTATATTTTAAATGTACTTTTGATTATTGACATACTTCATCATCATCATCAGGCCTTTTTGTCTCCACCGGGGAGCACGACCCTCTCTGTACTGCCAGAGCAGCCGTAGGACTTGACCTACTGCCATACTAAGTTGGTGCAATAAAGAACTATTATCTAATCTTATCATAAGTAAATAAAAATACAGGGACAAATCACATAGATTGAGCTAAATCTTGTATTACCATACCTAAGGGATAATATTTTACGCCCAAGACCCAGGACAGTATAAATAAGTGGCCAAGTGCGAGTCGGACTCGCCCATGAAGGGTTCCGTAGTAGCAAATAACATAATATAAAAGTCTTGTAGTTGTTTTTTTTTAAATTTTATATTTGAGTTGATTGAATGAAAGGTAAATTGCCGTTTATGATTTATGACGTATTAAAAAAAACTACTTACTAGATATCGTTCAAACCAATTTTCGCTGGTAGTTTTTATGGTAATGAACATCATGTATTTTTTTTAGTTTTATAATTCCTTTATTTTAGAAGTTACGGGGGGGGGGACACACTTTTTTCCACTTTGGAAGTGTCTCCCGCGCAAAGTATTCGGTTTGGAAAAAAATGATATTAGAAACCTCAATATCATTTTTGAAGACCTATCCATAGATACCCCACACGTATGGGTTTGATGAAAAATAATTTTTTGAGTTTCAGTTCTAAGTATGGGTAACCCCCATAATTTATTGTTTTTTATCTATTTTTATGTCAAAACCTTAATGCGGTTCACAGAATACATCTACTTACCAAGTTTCGACAGTATAGGTCTTATAGTTTCTGAAAAAAGTGGCTGTGACATACGGACGGACAGACAGACAGACAGACATGACGAATCTATAAGGGTTCCGTTTTTGCCATTTGGCTACGGAACCCTAAAAAGGTGATTTTCCAACTTGCCCTGGCTGGGGATCAAACCCAGGACCTTCGGATTGGCAGACGCGTGTTGACTATTACGCCACGTAGATCGCCGTCATATATAACTATTCACTCCACTGCAGGAGCACGACCCTCTCTATGCTACCAGAGCCATACTTGGTCCACCCGCGTAGAGCACCCATAGAATCAGGCCTACACTCTCTACGATGGCCAGACGGGTTGGAGAGGTCTCATGATATTTATAAGCTTTGTTTAGCTTGTATTTCCCAAGTCGCCTTTTATGACATCCACGTGAAGACCTGGAGGGGTCCTATTCTACTCTGCATATTCATTATTCATTCTATTAACAAAGTTAGTTTACGTTTAATAAAAGACAGATTTTGTATTTCACGAACAATGCAAGTTTAATCATCATTCTTGATTGGTCTTAAAAAAAAATTCATAAACTCTAAAAGAATTTAGAAAATAAGTTATGTTCAGTCATATACACAGGAAGTAATCCTGATGATCACTACAATAAATTATTTAGTACAGTGTCTAAAGAATATTCAGAAACATTGGAACAGAAAAAAGTTAATGTTAATGGTAGGTTAAAGTTTAATGAATGGGCAACTAAAGGTATTTATATAAGTAGAAGAAAATTATTTGATTTATATGCCCAAAAACAATTTAATTTCAACCCTGACTTTGTTAAGTATGTTAAAAAATATTCTAAATTATTTAAAAAAGTTTGCAAAAATGCTAAAGCTATCTACATTAGTAGAAAAATCAATAATGCACCAAATAAAATTAAAGAGACATGGAATGTTATTAATAAAGAAACCGGTAAAACTAGAGCGAGAGAAAATATTCGTGAAATCAAATGTGCCGGTAAAAATATTACCAACCCTAATGATATAGTAAATGTATTCGATAATTTTTTCACTAATATTCCCTTGGAACTTACTGAAAATACCAATTCAAGTCCTCAACATGCTGAAGCCTTACTTAAAGATAATGTAGCTCAATGTAATCATAAGTTTCAATTTAAACATATTACCCCCAAAGATATAGTTGATGCATTTAAACAGTTAAATTTAAAAAAATCGGAAGACCATTGGGGTATGTCCGTTAGTGTAGTAAGCCACATTATAAATATCATTGCTGCAGACCTAGCTTTTATTTTTAATGAATGCATTGATGAAGGTATTTTTCCAAATTTAATGAAATGCAGTAAATTGATTCCCTTATTTAAAAAGGGGGTAAGAACAGATCCTGGCAATTATAGACCTATATCGATTCTGCCAGTTTTGAGCAAAGTGTTTGAAAAGATAATGCTTAATCAAATGCAACATCACTTTATCACCCATAAACTTTTTCATAGCCAGCAGTTTGGTTTTAATGGAGGGAAATCGACCACTGATGCGGGGGTAGCGCTCGTTACTCAAATTTACAACGCATGGGAAAACAAGAACGATGCAATCGGTTCTTTTTGCGATCTCTCAAAAGCGTTTGACTGCGTAGATCATCCAACACTTTTGCTCTAATTCCGTCAGTACGGTTTTGACGATAAATCAATAAACCTCATTTAATCATATTTAACGGATAGGCTTCAGACTGTTGACATAAATGGCATAAAGTCAAACGGATCTCTTGTTAAAATGGGAGTAACTCAAGGTTCTATCCTGGGACCGTTCCTCTTCTTAGTGTACGTCAATGATTTGCCTTACGCGGTTGAGAAACAAGCTGGCATTGTGTTGTTCGCCGATGACACGTCTCTTATTTTTGCAATAGACCGTCATAGCGAAGATGCTACTTCGGTGAATAACACCTTGACGGCCATTTCTAACTGGTTTTCAGCCAATAACCTTATGTTGAATGCAAAAAAGACCCAATGCATTAGATTTAGTCTTCCTAACGTGAGGCAAGCCAATGTTGATGTGCTACTGAATGGTCAAAAATTAGATCTCGTTGAAAATACTACTTTCTTGGGAATCACAATAGATTCAAAACTTCAATGGGGTGCCCATATCTCTAAACTCGCTAATAGGCTTAGCTCAGCGGCTTACGCTATTAGGAGAATCAGACAATTGACAGATGTGGCAACTGCTAGACTAGTTTACTTTAGTTACTTTCATAGTCTGATGTCTTATGGGATTCTTCTATGGGGGAGTGCAGCTGATATACAGACTATTTTTATTTTGCAAAAAAGGGCAATTCGTTTTATTTACGGTTTAGGATCAAGAGACTCCCTAAGAGATTTTTTTAAGAAAATTGATATACTTACTGTACTATCCCAGTACATATTATTTGAAAATATAATGTATGTAAGGAAAAATATTGCCTTGTTTAATAAAGTGGGTGATTTTACGGATAGAAACTTACGTAATATAAATGATTTATTTACTCCGTCCTATAAGCTGAAAACAGTTAGTAAGTCGTTTATGGGAAACTGTATAAAGTTTTATAATAAATTGCCAGAATCGGTTCTTAGTATGCCAGATAGAAAATTTAAAGTTTATGTTAAGAAAGTACTATAATATATAAAGCTTATTACGGAACTGATGATTACCTTAGAGACAAAAATGTCTGGCTTGAGCTTGGCGCGGGTCCCTCTTAAAGGTTTGTATTTGTACATTCACAAATGTCATAATTTAAGAACATTTTGTACATGTTTTAGTACAAAATTTACAAATTGACATTAATTTTAAACTTGACATCATGCTTAATTAATAATTATGACATAACAATGTATTCTCAGTCCACATATCTAATTTTAATACCAGTATAATTGTAAGTTGACGTTATTGGAGAAAATGCTGCAGTACAGTTTGTTACCGTTTCTTCTGTACTTGCGCTTAGGAAGCGGCAGTAAACTTAGCTATAAGTAAATGATCTGACGTCAACATTTACCTTATAAGAAATCGAAAGGAAAAAAAGTGACAATTATCAAGTGATACAAATATCCAAAGATAAATACTTAAATGAATTTGACTTGACTTGGTCATTTTGGACATCTTTGGGATAGGTTATGTCCAGCGGTGGACGTTAAATAAATAATAAATATATATGGACAAATCAAATCACACAGATTGAGCTAGCCCCAAAGTAAGTTAGAGACTTGTGTTATGGGATACTAACTCAACGATACTATATTTATAACAAATAAATATACAGATAAACATCCAAGAATTTGAACAAGGCCATTTTCCAACTTGCCCTCACCGAGGATCGATTCTCGGAACCTTTGGGTGGCGGACTAGCACGGTGACCACTACGCCACCATTATGCGGCTGAAAGGTCAATAAAAGCTTTTATAAGTAAATCTTACCGCTTTCATAGGGCAAATAACAACTCCAGCATTTCTGACGGCAATCCCTAACAATTGGTCCTTATTGATAAGGTGACATAGATTGAAATGCATTTCGACAAACGATCTTCTGTATTCGTTGTGGAGGTGCTCAAAAAATAGGATATCCATCTGTAACAATATATTATAGTAAGACACTAGCCGATGCCCGCGACTTCATTCGCGTGGACTTTGTCTCTGGAAAATGCTCATCAGGCTGAACAACTTTTGCTAGGGCGCCATTTTTACATCTCCTATAGTTTAGCTGGACCATTATAGTTCTGAATCAGATGATCCGTTTTCCAAAATCATTTATACCATTTAAGTTGCCCAAGCTTAACCGCTATATAACAAAAAAAAAGGTTTCATTCGAATCCGTCCAGTATTTTCGAAGATTAGCATGTACAAACAGACAAACAGACCCACAAAAAACAGACAAACAGACAGTCTCGATCACTTCCAATATTTTTTTTAGAAATATATATATACAATGTCCTTTTTTTATTAAGTACAAATATTTTAAGGGGTGATTCAGTTCATCATTTCGAACAACTTTTCCCAATAAATGTATATCGAAATACGATATGTAAAGGTCTAATAACTGAATGAAAATCTAAATATTGAATCTTTGAAAAAAATATTACTTTACTTTATTACAATTACTTACCGTTACATTATATCCAACGTCGTATACTAGTGTAAAATTAAGATTTACTATATAGTCACCCTTTCTTCCAAGCTTTCTTACGTTTATGAATAAGTTTTGAACATATTTATCATTTGCTGAATGTATTTCAGCTCTTTCTGGTATTATTTGAAGACTCTGAAAACATATGAAAATTTTATTTTTTGGGGGTGCAAAAGCTTTGGAAAAAATAAAATTTAAATATATATTAAAAGTATAGGTTAAATACCTATACTTTTAATATATATTTAAATTTTAAAATAAAGAGTATGTCCTTCCTCGAGTCTCAATCTATATCCATACAAAATTTCATCCAAATCGGTTCAGTAGTTGAAGCGTGAAGAGGTAACAAACCAACAAATAAACAAACAAACTCACTTTTGCATTTTTAATATTAGTAGGATTGGGTGTTAACACTTTAAAGTCACAGTTTTTCTTTAGCAAATAACTGATGGCGCTTCGGATATCAAGTCGTATCAGCTAATCATCACTAGATTGACTGAGATTGTTGACAGTCGGGGCTTTTTTAATTTGCCTGGTAAATAAACTTGTTGAAACACGGAATCACCTAAACCAATGATTTTTTTATACAATAAATTATTTGCTGTGTGGTTGCTGGCAGAGTAGAATAGGGTCACTCCAAGTCCTCCTGTGGATGTCGTAAAAGGCAACTTAGAAAATACAAGCTAAACAAAGCTTATAAACATCAATGAGACCTCTCTAACCAGTATAACCAGCGAGGAGAATGTAGGCCAATTCCTCTGGCTGCTGCCAAGTGGTAGTACAGAGAGGGTCGTGCTCCTGCAGTGGAGACAAAAAGACCTGATGATGAAGAATGAAATCATAGTGACTCCGCGTTTGACAAAAGGCACCACAATTTGCGTGTCTTATACCATTCGCGTTTTTTGTACCCGCAAGGTGTATTATATTATGCACTCTTTTGGACACAAGCAATGAAATGTTTTTAAAACGTTCAATGCGTTATGGGGTTTTAAGTACTCCCGCTTCGTGCGGCATAAAAATGTCGCTTTCTCTGTCTAGTGCATAGCTCGTATCTCAGAAAGTACTACATATAAGAGACAAATATAGAGATGTGTTTACCTACTAAAACTGTCTTTGAAATACTAGAAAAATGTAAATGAAGCAGTAAGACCCCATGTGTGTTACAATAGTTTAAAGTAACGAATGCTTACCAACATAAGAGATAACTGCAAATATCCCATCAAAAAGAGAATCAACGGAACCAACGACTTATTCATTTCACAAACTAGATTTAAATAAACAGTAGGCAGCAATCTATGAGTAACAAGCAGCTGCCCGCGACGCGACTTCGTCAGCGTCGACTTTAGTTTTAAATGTTTGTTCTCAATCAAGTTGGTTTTTGGAAAAAGCGTTGATTATTGATAAATTACCAGAATATGAGGCCTGTAACCAGCAGTGGACGTTATGCGGCTAAAATGATGATGATGATGATGATGATGATTGATAAAGGCTACTGATCAACCAGTCCAAAAGAAATTAAAGCAAACGACAGTATCATGAAGACTATTTAAATTTAGGGTTTACCTAAACAGGAGACAAAGAGTAACCCAACTTTGTCTCGTTTGCGGACAAAAACTATCCAATGAAGCAATGGCTTCTTTTAAACTAAAGAAACGCTTCTTAACAAAACAATATCATCTCTTGGATAAGGCCTTACAGGTACTTTCAGCGTCTTTACAGATCACAAATCCAGCAATCCACAAGTCTTCCCAAGACGATGACTATCTCCGATAAGTGTCAAGAGGCAAGCAACCACGTGGCGAAAATTGTAGCCAAAACATGAAATCACACACAGTCGCACAAAATGTAGTGTTGTCAGTTTATCTTCAGATAGTAAAGACCTTATTGAGGGAAGACCAACAGATAATTGGGAGGACCACGCATCTCAGGCTAGAATGGTGACGAAATACTTACAAGAGCATTGAAAGTTTTAAAACAAAGCACCTAGAAGATCTTGATGCAAAGCGCCAAATACAGAGACTAAGCCTCCTACATATCACTACCAACTCAGCTGGCCAGTTATACTGTACATCTTGTAACAGAGTCTTTAAGACAAAGTTTGGTTTTGTCCTAAGTTGCCTTCTACGACATCCACGGGAGGGCTAGGAGTGGCCCTATTCTACTCTTCCAGAAACCATAAAGCCATGATCTTTGATAAATTATTTATTGGAATTGCTGGAAAAAACTTATGCGAATTTCCTGAAATCGAGGTAAAGGATTTTGACTGGGTAAGAAACCCTTTAATATTTCACCCAGCAGCTTGATTGGTTTTAACCTTTCGTGTGCCGTTCTTCGTACGCCGCGTGGTTTCCGGCAGAATAGAATAGGACAGCTCCAAGTCATTCCGTGTATGTCAACTTAGGAAGGCAACTTAGGAAATACAAGCTAAGCAAAGCTTTTAAGCATCATGAGACCTCTTCAACCCGTCTGGCCAGCATGGAGAGTGTAGGCCAAACCATTTGGTTGCTCTGGCCAAGTAGAGAGGGCGGTGCTCCTGCAAATGTTACTAAAAATACCTTAATACGATGAAGATGGTGAGGATGCCGTTTCATAGATCTACGCGGAAATGCATAGTTTAACTCTTATGATATTTTAGGATATTTTCATATAAGGGGTTAAATGAAGCAAAAACTAAATTTAAAGTGAAGCTTATCTATCACAACACATTTGTTCAACTGTTACTGAATTGGTTCACAATCGCATAGACTAACAGACAAAATATCCAAAAATCATTATTTTGTGTTCTATTGCGTTGATAAAACAATATTTTTTTCACATAAGTATATCTTCCATGTACAGACAGAGAACCTTTACGATTTTATTATATGTATATAAATAAAATAAATATTTCATTCAATTATCTTTACAAAAGTATAGTATTAACATAATCATTCGGATCAAATCATTATTTATAATTGAATACTTAATCGTTGAATATGAATGTGAATAAACCTTTACACTATACTTCCATACAATTGTAAATACAGGGTCAAACAAACAAGCAATCATGGACAGAGCAAATTCTGTCCATGTTTGTTTGTTTGTTCGTTCGTTCGTTCGTTCGTTCGTTCGTTCGTTCGTTCGTTCGTTCGTTCGTTCGTTCGTTCGTTCGTTCGTTCGTTCGTTCGTTCGTTCGTTCGTTCGTTCGTTCGTTCGTTCGTTCGTTCGTTCGTTCGTTCGTTCGTTCGTTCGTTCGTTCGTTCGTTCGTTCGTTCGTTCGTTTGTTTGTTTGTTTATAAAGCTTTATTGTACAAAAGAAAAAACACAGATACATATCAGAAAAGTAGACATACAACGGCGGACTTATCCCGTATAGGGATCTCTTCCAGTCGATCGGCCCGTAATTGAGAGGAATGTTTACTTATTAAGAGTTTGGGGTAGAAGTGGTACAACAAAATTAAAACAGAAAGGTACTGTACAAATAATATGTATAAATGTAAACTACACAAATACAACTAAGATAAACTAACATATAAGTATACATAAATATATATACAAAATATGCCTAAAATATATATGTATATACCTTATAATAATATATAATATAAACTATATAAAAAAAAAAGAAATTAGGTAGCTCGAAGTAACTTAAGATTCCGAAATGAAATTCAAAATTTTGTTTTTAATGGATATTGAACTACTTTCCATAAAAACAATAACTAAAGAATGAAAGAATGTATGTATTCGGCTTACCACACAAATAAGTGATTGACCGAAAAGTTTTTGTATGGGAGGACGAACATTTTTATTGCTTTTTAGGGTTCCGTAGCCAAATGGCAAAAACGGAACCCTTATAGATTCGTCATGTCTGTCTGTCTGTCCGTCCGTATGTCACCGAAAGTATAAGACCTATACTGTTGAAACTTGGTAAGTAGATGTATTATGTGAACCGCGTTAAGGTTTTGACACAAAAATAGAAAAAAAACAATAAATTTTGGGGGTTCCCCATACATAGAACTGAAACTCAAAAAAATATTTTTCATCAAACCCATACGTGTGGGGTATCTATGGATAGGTCTTCAGAAATGATATTGAGGTTTCTAATATCGTTTTATTCTAAACCGAATATTTTGCGCGAGAGACACTTCCAAAGTGGAAAAAAGTGTGTCCCCCCGTAACTTCTAAAATAAGAGAATGATAAAAATAAAAAAAATATATGGTGTTCATTACCATGAAAACTACCAGCGAAAATTGATTTGAACGAGATATAGTAAGTAGTTTTTTTTTAATATGTCATAAACTGCAATTTACCTTTCATTCAATCAACTCAAATATAAAAAAATTAAAAAAAAAAAATACTACAAGACTTTTATATTATGTTATTTGCTACTACGGAACCCTTCATGAGCGAGTCCGACTCGCACTTGGCCGCTTATTTATTCTTTATATATTTTTATCGATATTTACATTTTTTTATAGGAAGTATAAAAAATTGGCTTATGAGTTAAAATTCAACCTGTATAATATTGTAAGCAAATTTGGATTAAAGTATTTTATTTGATAACAATCTAAATAAATTCAACAATAATAATGAAGACAATTTAAGTTATTATAGTAAATAAAAGCGTACCGTACTACGAGTGTAGCGCTGCGTTTTATCGAACAATGAAATTGCATTTTTTATTTAATGTAAAAAAAAAATTACATACAGTTTTTGCTTTACGCCACAGTTAGGGTCGAATCACACGCAGCGCAATATGCGTGATAGTGGAGTCATTTTATTCATTTATTTATTAAATCTTTATTGACCATAATGGTACATAACGGGCCAAGTGCGAAACGGATACGCGCATTAAGGGTTCCGTAAAATCGCGTTTGTTGTATAGGAGCCCCCCTTAAATATTTATTTTATTTTGTTTTTAGTATTTGTTGTTATAGCAACATAATTTGTGAAAATTTCAACTGTCTAGCTATCGCGGTTCTTGAGATACAGCCTGATGACAGACAGACGGACAGACGGACAGACAGCGAAGTCTTAGTAATAGGGTCCCGTTTTTACCCTTTGGGTACGGAACCCTAAAAAGGTGGACTTAATGCTAATGCATTTACTGTCAGTCAGCCTTTAGGAAAAACAAAATAAATTTATTAGCATCATTATGTGCATTGAATATATGGGAACCAATATTTTTCGGATTAAAGGGTGAGCCTATATATCTATGTGAAACTCTAATTTTATCGAAACTAAATTACGCAGATGTTGTCACAGGAAAATGTTTACTCGCTCGTACTCGAAAACTGATTCAACGAATGCAGAACTCCTGTGCTAGGTTTTGTTTACCCATCCCTAGAAGAGCTCACGTAACGCCTTATTTGAATAGTAATAATTTACTTAACATGGAGTCCCGACGAACACTGCACTTTGCCTCAATGCTCTTTGGTATTATTAAGAAAGAAAATCCACCCTATTTGTTTAATAAATTAAAATTTACCACACGTGCCCGAGTGCCTGATCGCCTAATGTGTCCCAAACATAAATCCGCAGCTTTTAAGGGTAGCTTTAAATATGCTGCGACTAGTTGTTGGAACAATATTCCACCACCCATCAGAAATAGCAAAACGTTGAGTACTTTTAAAATTAAACTCAAGAGACATATACTCAATATTCAAAAGTCCTAAACAGCAGTTTTCTTACTATACACATAATTTTATATTTCTAGTTTATTTATTTATTGCCATTTTCATTATATATGTATGTATATATATATATACTAGTATTATATATTCATTTTAAATTGCTGCACATAATGTAGTGTCACGCCACATAGTCATAGATAAGTCTTTTAATTTCTGTGTTTTATTGTTTATTAGTTTTATTTTTGTTTTGTGTCAAAGGCATCCGCGGAAGACCAGCGTCGTAGCTACGACATATGCTGAGCGGAGACCTTTTTGGTACACTGTAAAATTTATTTTGTTTATTGTATGTTATAAGTAATTTGTACCAAATAAACATATTTTCTTTCTTTCTTTCTTTAGCCTTGACACACTTGTTCCTTAGGTAGACTGTACGAAAAACGCCCAGGAGGCAGCGGCTTACACCCCGCTAGGGGGTAGGGGAGGCGGTAAAATTTTCTTACTTCGCGCGCATGTGACTCGTCATAACTGCTACTTAATAGCTACCAGGGCAAGTTTGGTATCGTTTCTAGCTAGATAAAGGATGATCGATTGAAAGTACTTTGCATTTCTATAATAAATAATTGGCCAAGTGCCTGTCGGGCCACGCGCAATGTAGTGTTCCGTAGTTTCTAATGCCAACTTTCTTTGGAACTAAAATTCATGCCACTATAAACGTCTAAAAACTAGTTTTCTATTAAAGTTGTATGAAATTTTCCTTTTCCGCGTTCATTTTATATGTATATCGCTTATAACTTTTTAATTTGTAAACCCTACTTAGTTTTGATAGCTTTCCTTATTTCTTTATATATACCTCAGCTGTGAATTTTTTTGCCGTTTAGTTGATAGAGGGGGGGATACTTGACTCGAACAAAAAAATGCAAATATTTTAAAAAAAGATCCTTAATTCGAAAAATGGTGTTCGCAAGCTCACAATATTTTTGAGAGACCTGTTAAAAAAATGACTCCTGATAGAATTGTATAAGAGTAACAGAAAAAAAAATCAAGATTTTATTTTACGAATTTTTCGGCATAATTAATATACATTCTCATACTTATTTATTGCTTTCTTTTAATAGTCTTCGAGCAAAGACAGACAGACAGACAGACAGACAGACAGACAGACAGACGGACGGTCGGACGGACAGAGGGCTCTTGTCCAACAGTAACGGCGCGGTGCCGCCGCCGTCGAATCCTTGAGGCTTCATACATGACTGATCGAACGGACGCCGGTCCGGCGCGCCGTCACGTCGCAAACCGGACGTGGGCACGAGGCCAGACAGACAGACACACGGACAGTCATGGCGAACTATTAGGGTTCCTCGTTTCCTACGGAACACTAAAACATTAATAGTATTCAAAAATAAAAAAATAAGATTCTTAAACTAGTCTTCTGACCATACTGTTTAAATAATTTCAACAGGTGCATTCATATCGATTCAAAAAATATAAGTTATGTTAAACAATAAATTAATAAGTTTGTTTAAAAAAATATTTAACTCGACGCGGCAAAGACGAAATTCTTAGTAAATACAGGACAACAAAAAAACATATATGTTGCCGAGGACGGACGCAATAGAGAATATGCACCTATTTTTTTTATTTGTTAACCCCAGTAAACAATCTGGAAGAATTTATAAAATATCTTAATCAGCGACGAACTTGTGATACCTTAAAGTTGCAATTAGAAAGAGAAGTCCGATATGGACTGGTGATGTCAAGTCCATGTCGCCTATACTTTGGCCATAGAAAATAGCGTTTTTGCGAGTGAGATAGACATATTATCGTAAAATCGTTATATCTCGCTCGTTTTTCAATCAATTTTTTTTCCGTTTTCACTGTTAGTACTTCAATTTTGAACATTAATGGATAAACTGGTTAGATAACGCATGTTTTTCGTGCATATTCCCTATTGTGACGCTTTTTGATACCTATATATACGTATACAGTCATATTTAAAAAAAAAAAAACGACGGGTTGCCCTCTGGGAGTGCCGGCAGAAGTGAAAACACAGCAGTATGGCCACTACACAGACGGTCGAGCCATCAGCTGTCACCATCCATGGATGCGCGTAGCACGCTGTAACATAAACACACACGAACATTCGCGCAAGCGCCCTGCGCCGCCTAAACGAAACAGCAGACGCAGGCATACATTTTCGCCGCGCCGTAGAAAGAGAGGGGATACTCCCTCTCCTACGCCACGCCAGCTGTCTACTCTCCATCCGTCTTACGAATTTTCGATCAGGTCACGTGTCCTGACGCGAGTTTAACATTTTTTACCCATTCCAAAAAAAGTGCACAACGCCGCTAAAGAAGTTTTCACTTCAATAAATAAAAAGATCTGTACTAAATTAGGCCATTGTCATTTATTATCTTCAACGAGTAGTTACATGTTAGGGTTTCATACTGTTAAACTTCTGCTTGAAAGTATAATATATGCTGCCATTGCCGACGACCACTCCCGTTTTAGGGTTCAAAAAGTTCCCATCAGCGCGCCCTCTTTCAAAAGGCCACCGGTATGGGAAATTCTCAACATTAGGGATAGTCATATTGTGTAATGCGTAAGTACCCTGAAAAATAAGTAAATTGAAATTAAATTATGTAGCTTTTGCATCAAGAAGTATAACTTTAAATAGTTTTTGGTGAATTGGATTCTGTTTTCTGTTCTATGTATATTGTACCCACTCTCTACCCTGTGTTGTAAATTGTCCTCTTATTTCAAGGTTGACTGGAAGAGATCCCTATCTGGGATAAGTCCGCCTTTGTACTGTTTTCTACTTCTAACTTGCATTTTTGTGCCTTGGGTTTATGTACAATAAAGATTTAACAAACAAACAAACAAAGAATTTGAAAAGATAAACTTACGACGTCAAAACGAAAAATTTGACCTACATAGCTTAGGATTTTTGACTTTGATTTTGAAAACTGCACTCTTATCTAGTTCTTTATTTTCTTTTGTACTTACGAGCATCAAAAGTTAGAATATCGTCATCTAAATTTGAGTTTAATAATATTGTTCCGCATGCGAATATAGGAGAAAGAGAAAACGTATAGTCTACCAGTTGATCATATTTATGTCTCTATGTCTACCCCGTTAGGGTGAAGACTTTTCATTGTATCTGTATAACCAGTAATCCGGCAGAGTAGAATAGGACCACTCCAAATCCCGTGGATGTCGTATAAGGCGACTTAGGAAATACAAGCTAAACAAAGCTACACATCATGAGAGCTCTCCAATCCGTCTGGCCAGAGTGGAGAGTGTAGGCCAAGTATGGCTCTACTAGTACACAGAGGGTCGTGCTCCTGCAGTGGAGACTAAAAAGACCTGATGATATGAAATAGATTTGACGACAGGGTCCGAAAAGTATGATTGTGATTTGTCTGTCTTTTAGATTACACAAAATAATGGACCCGTATTTTTCTCTTTACCAAAAATGTAAAAATTCACAAGGATACATAGCGTCAAAGTTCCGGAGTGGGGGCTTGCGACGTCACATTTAAGTAAAAATTGTGCTTAAGTGTGACGTCACGCGAAATTTCAATGCACTATATATCTTTGTCATTTTTGGTTTCCCAGAGAAAAGAAAAAATACGTGTACAATATTTTCTGATAATCTAACCGATGGACCAAAAATATTTTTCCATTGGTCATGTCTATTCTCACCGCTTTTAAGGGACAGCTTGTCATCCCAGCAATTCTCACGGCCATTCCAACAAGTTTATCATTATTGATCATGTCACATAATCTAAAATGCATTTCAACAAATGATCTTTTGTATTCATTGTGGAGATATTCGAAAAATATGATGTCTGCCTGTAAAAATCAAATATCGGTTTCAAATGAACGAAAGAGGATTGTCTTGTTACAATCTTCATAAAAAATATGCTTAAGTAGCAAGAATAACCTGCCTAGTGCGAGTCAGACTCGTGTACGAAGGGTTCCGTATAATTATCTATAAAGAATCACGTTTGTTGTATGTGAGCCCCACTTACATAATGATTTTATTCAGTTTTATAGGTATGTTATAGCGGCATCTGTTAAAAATTTCAACTGTCTAGCTATCATTGTACATGGGATACAGTCGGTATTAGACAGACAGACAGATGGACGGATAGACAGCGGAGTTTGAAAAAGTAATAGGACCTGCGATTTAGGAAAATTTCAAAAATTAACCGCTATAATAATGCTGTACAATTATCGAACTAGATTACAAAATTTCACGAGAAACATCCGGAATTTAGACACAAAAGAATTTTTGTCGAAGCGAATCAGAGACGCTTCTCTCTCGCGGTCAAAAACTACATCTAAGTAGAAAATAAATAAATAAATTTATAAGGACAAATTACACAGATTGAGCTAGCCCTAAAGTAAGTTCAAGACTTGTGTTATGGGGTACTAACTCAACGATACTATATTTTATAACAAATACATATATAGATAAACATCCAAGACCCAGGACAATTTGAAAAAGGCCATTTTCCAACTTGCCCTGACAGGAAATGATGCTGATTTCGAGAGATAAAGCTGACCACTCACCGTTATATTATTTCCAGCATCATTTATAAGTGTGAAGTTCAGGTTAACTACGTAGCCACCTTTCCTCCCGAGCTTCCTTACATTGACAGCAGCATTTTTAATAAGACTGTCATTTGCGTAATAAATAACTGCTCTCTCAGGGATGAATTGAAGGCTCTAAAAAATTTGATGCATGACTAGTAACTCTCGTCACAACAAATAATTATAGCAAAAAAAGAAATTAAAAAAGAAAAAAAACCGAAAAATTAATGGCAGTGTAAAAAAAATCGGTATTGATAAATATACACAAACATACAGATGCTAATAAAAGCATGTTACAAATAATACCATCTTACGCGTTTTTATTTTAGCTGACGAAACGCTTTCAGGTGACTATTACGTTTTTACAACTTACATTTTTACTAAACCCCCAACTTACATTTTTACTAAACACCTTAAGATCTAAGTTAGAATCTAAATAAAAAAAACTTGAGAGGTGTCAAGGGACACCCGGATGGAACGAAGTTACTTTGATTAATTAGAAGAGAGAGAGACAGACAGAGAAACACGCGCACGCCGCACGGCTTACAACTATAGCAAAAAGTGTCGTTACAACTTTTGGTCTTAATTTTTTCGGTCTAGCCCCCTTTCACAACGCGCGATAAGGAACTTCGTTCCAATAAAAATGCGGTTCATATGGCATGATGCTAAGAACACTGGCTGCATATTTTACTTAATACTATGTTATCATACTTGTTTGATTAATTTCAAATTAATAAGAATGAACTTTATTTGTAAAACAGATATCTTTGTCGGGGTCAAATTTATATCTTAATCAGTATGAGACATATCCCGAAAAATGATTTTTTGTACATTAAGTGCACCAAACTCAAACTGTACACAAAGCTTGCTCAGTTTTACACTTTTCTGGTTCAAATACTTGTAAAAATAATTGAAAAAAGAATTGAAAAAAATAAAAAGTAAATTGCTTACAAAAACGTAGGCTATGTACAAGTAACCAAAAAGCAATATAAAAAATATTGAAAACGACATTTTAAAGGAAAGTCTTCTATTATAATAGTCTAACAATTGTATATATCAAAGGCCACATACGGGTTATTATATATTATAGGTACCTAGGCATTTATGTATTTATTTGAATAGCGACGCATAGTTTAAATAATTATTTAGTAAATTGGTGTTTGTTACAACATTATGACAAAAGGTATAATATGACTACATTATAACCAAAATAGAATATAAACAGAATTATTATAATAACGACGACTTATAATTGACGACCTTCGTGGTGTAGTGGTCACCATGCTAGTCCGCCACCCAGAGGTTCCGGGTTCGAACTTCGGTCAGGGCAAGTTGGAAAATGGTCTTTTTCAAATTGTCCTGCGTCTCAGATGTTTATCTATATATGTATTTTGTTATAAAATATAGTATCATTGAGTTAGTATTCCATAACACAAGTCTCGATATGTTTATTTTATATTTTTTATAAATGAGGCTCTTTTGTGATTGTATTAAAATTTATGTGCTCTTTGATTTAATTACCTGCGCTTTTACAGACAGTGACATTATGCCCGTGTCACTTGTATCGACGACAGTCGGCGACGGTCGCCGACAGGTGTCGCGACCATACTGTTGCTCGTTTGTAAGAGTCCTAAACTACAACGTTTGCAAACTGTTTTGAATCCTTTGAAACTTGCCATCATACTTCCTATAAAATACAATACTCTTCATGGCACACACAATAAATACAGGACATAGGTCATTTACTTAAATACCATTAAATGCTCAAAGAGTGGCCTTGTCGCTGAGCAATTGCTGCCAGGCAACCTCGAATATAAGCGATGCGTGGGACATTATACCACAAGCTGGTCTGACGACCTGACCAAGATCGTTGGAAAGCGCTGGATGCAGGCCGTCCTAGATTGGTCATTTTGGAAATCCTTGAGAGAGGCCTATGTCTAGCTAGATAGCTAGATGATAATGATAAACTTCGAATATAGATCAAAATATAGAAATGATGGGAAATTAGGAAGTCAAGTAGAAAATATAAATATTCGCAAGGGTTGGCAAATGAGATATTAATATTTTCAAAGTAATTTTTGAATAAATTATATTTTCTTTTATTCTAAATAAAACACTAATATTTACTCATTTTGTATATTTTATCTAAGCATCCCTTCAAATGTATTCTCACGTAAATTGCAAATTAATGTGCTTATTAAGGCCATACCCAAATTTTCCGGGGTCCAGTGGCGCCGCCATTTGAAATAAATCATTTGAAAGGAAACGGAGATATCATTTAAAATTGTGTCTTGGTCAAGCCCTAGATAACCCTTAAAACTATTTTATCAACTACTCTTTATAGTTTAAAGTGAGAACGTGAAGCTTTTCTACGCACATTAGCTAAAAGTGGCCGTTTTTCGCAAATGTGCGTCGAAAAGCTTCACGTTCTCACTTTAAACGACAAAAAGTAGTTTAAAAAATACTTTGAATGGGTATCTAGAACTTGACCAAGACACAATTTTAAATGATATCTCCGTTTCCTTTTAAATGATTTATTTTAAATGGCGGCGCCACTGGACCCCGGAAAATTTGGGTATGGCCTTAATGTGCCAAAGGCTTATTAATGCACAAATATAATTCATTATAGTAAACTAAACTAACTAACAATAATTACAATTAAAAATTAAACTAAATTAAACTAACTAAAATAAACTTAAATACTAAATACTTATTAATTAATTATGTAGGTACTATTATATACTATATATATACTATACAGTAGGCATCTGGTTATTATGGTTCTAGGGTACATTGTGCATATGGCGAAATTGATTTAAATAGATAAATACACGCATAATGGGATCTTTAACACTACCTTGTAAATGAGAATTATAAAAAATTGATAAATAAGAGGATAAATAGAAATAAATAATTATCAATTAATTTTGTTTCTTACAAATGATGAAATCTTTAAGATTCCATTTTTAATAAAAAAGGAGTTAATAAGCCTATTCTTGAAACAAAAATGGTTCTTGAAACAAAAAAGGTTTCTTTTTTATACAAATTATAGCTGAATTTGCTATCGTGTGTGTTGCAGTGCTTACATTTAAACTTATAAAGTACAAAGCTTATAGTGTTGTTGACAGTTGAAAGTTTCCAAGACATTTCTTCAAAAATTGCAGTTCAAAATGACTTCGCGCCACCTGTTTTCTCACTTGAGCTTATGTCTTCATATGTCTCGGCTGAAGTTTTGTGTACAAAGCTGCCTAAGATATTAATTAGAGAAAAAAATTAAGTAAAATGTTTTTAATTGGCTGAAGTTTTGTGTACAAAGCTGCCTAAGATATCAATAAGAGAAAAAATTGAAGTAAAATGTTTTTAATTGGCAGTTTTACATGAAAATCGTTAAACTATTTGAAACTTTTCAATACGCACATTTAAGGTACTTAACTAAAATTGTAGTTAAAATAACAATGCTTTTTATATTTTAGTCATGTGAGTAATTAGAGACAATACGTATGCAAGTTTTTGCGCCTCCTTGTGGAGACTCTACTTTTACTTTTCATATTATATACTAGCCAAAGCCCGCGACTTTCTTTAGCGTGGACTTTATGTCTCTGGAAAATGCTCATCAGGCTGAACAACTTTTACTAAGGCGGCATTTTTATATCTCTTATAGTTTAGCTGGACCATTATGGTTCTGCATCAGGCGTTCTATTTTCCAAAATCATTTATACCTTATATGTTGCCCAGGCTTAATAGCTATATTACAAAAAAAGTTTCATTCGAATCCGTCCAGTATTTCCGGAGATTAGCGTGTACAAACAGACAAACAGACAAATAGACAAACAGACAGACATTTTTTTTTAATACTATGTCTCCATCGACCCCAATATTTTTTTTGGAAATCTATTTTATGTACAGACACACTTGTTTTCTGTTTTATTATATGTATAGATGAGGTAGGTGAGCTGTATATATTTGCTCCTTTCGCCTTGAAGACTTTAGGGCCTTATAATTTTTAAGAATCTTCTATCTAATAAACTAAAAAAAAATTGTCAAACGAGTATACCGCTGCATTTTGTCGACCAACAAAATCGCATCTTTTTCCTTTTTGCATACATATTCCGTCATAAATACCTTGTTATATTTTATTAAAACCATAGATATAAGCCGACAAACGCACAGGTACCAAAAATATCACAATTCAATGTCACGGGCAACTAGCGGGCGGTGGCCGTATACTTCTTCTTCTTATCGTGTGTGTTAGTGACTAACACTAGTGTCAGAGTTTTTAAACCGCCGTAAAGGCCTCTGATATGGCTTTAAGTAACGACCAATGTCAAAGACAGTGACCGGGACCGACGGCTTAACGTGCCCTCCGAAGCACGGATCATCTTACTTATCAGACAAACAGGTGATCAGCCTACAATGTCCTAACCAAACTAGGTCAACAACACAAAGTCATTGTCCCCGCCGGGAATCGAACCCGCCACCTCCGGGTATATACTTAAGTACTAGTATTTAGTCTGTGATATATATAATGTTCTGTGATATATAAGTCAGTATGTTAACCATTAATAAAAAATTTGGAAAAAAATTGCTTTTTCTTATTGTGTTGAGTTGTATTAATTTTTTGTGTATGTTTTCTAATTCTATTTGATTTTGTACCACAAACTCAAATAAAAATTAACCGGTAACACAGCGAAGCTCGCAACTGAAAACGCGTTAAAATGATAGGGTTAAAAAAATAAATAGGCAGGTACTATTAAATAAGGCAACAGACTGTTGCCTTATTTAATATATAATATTTAATATAAATATGAAAGATACTCTCATTTATTCTTTTTAACGAGTATTTACATGTCAGGGTTTGTTATACTTTCTTTTGCTTGAAAGTAAAATATATACTGCCATTTCCGATGACCACTCCCGTTTTAGGGTTTAGGAAGTTCCCGTCGGCCCGCGCCCTTTCAAAAGGCCACACGTATGGAAAATTCTCAATATTAGGGATGGACATGTTCTGTAATGCGTGAGTACCCTGAAAAAAAATATTAATTTTAAGGGATTGCCTCTGCTGCCGGCGCTGGTTGCCGAATTGGCTGCCGGCGATGGTATAACACGATCTGTGGCCGGCGCTAGCAGCCGAGGCACTCTTTAATTTTAAACATAATAAGATAAATAAATATATACGGCAAATTACACAGATTGAGCTAGCCCCAAAGTAAGTTCGAGACTTGTGTTATGGGATACTAACTCAACGATACTATATTTTATAATAAATACAGTACCTGGGCGACCGAGCTTTGCTCGGTTACATCTCAAACGTTAACAAAATTTTTTAAACTTGTCTAAAAACAATAAAACTTAAAAAAATATATAAACTTGAACATAAAAAAAAACAAAAGTAAGTCACTGAGTGGGATTCGAATCCGTAACACTCCTTCAAGCGGTCCGCATTGACCGCTGAGCCAGACGGATAGCGCCCGGTGGGACGAAATTAGCGACCATATTCTCCGTGCAAAGGAAAACACAAAAAACGCTTTTTCCCAAACATAAAACTAATCTAGATCGATTGTTTACCCCCGAAAACCCCCATATACCAAATTTCAGCGAAATCGTTAGAGCCGTTTCCGAGATCACAGAAATATATAAATAAATATGCAAGAATTAGGATATTAAGAATTAAGAAGAAATGTCATAATTTGAGTACATTCGGTACATGTATAATGTAAAAGTACTAATATCCTACTAATATTATAAATACAAAAGTGAGTTTGCATATTTGTTTGTTTGTTACCTCTTCACGCTTAAACTACTGAACCGATTTGGATGAAATTTGATATGGATATAGTTTGAGACTCATGAAAGGACATACGGTGCTCTTCATCCCGAAAATTCTTACGGGGAGCGAAGCCCGCGGTTACAGCTAGTTCAGTATAATTGTATGTTGAAGTTTTTGGAGAAAATGCTGCAGAACAGTTGGTTGCTGCTTCTTTAAAAAAATTATAAGTATGAAGTGACACAAATATCCAAAGATAAATAAATGATTTTGAAATTCTCACCGCTTTCAAAGGACAGCTTGTTGCCCCAGCAAATTTCATGGCCATCCCAAAAAGTTTATCATTGTCGATCATGTCACATAACCGAAAATGCATTTCAACGAACGTCCTTTTGTATTCATTGTGAAGGTATTCGAAAAATAGAATGTCTGCCTGTAAAAAAAGGTCAGATAATAAAGTATAATTAATATCATGGCAGGAAGTTAGTTAGTAAGCAAGTTTGTATCATAAAATCTTATTCTTTTAAACGAGCAATTCTCGTATATTTATTTATAAATTTCTGTGATCTCGAAAACAGCTCTAACGATTTCGCTGAAAATTGGTGTATGGGGGGTTTCGGGGGTAAATAATCGATCTAGATTAGTCTTATGTTAGGGAAAACGCGTGTTTTCGAGTTTTCATGCGTTTTTCTCTCCACGCTGAATATGGTCGCTAATTTCATCGCGGCGGCCGCTTTCCGTTTGGCTCAGCGTTTTAAGATGCGGACCGCTAGAAAGAGTGTTACGGGTTCGAATCCCACTCGGTCTCGGTCTCCCACTTTTGTTTTTTTATGTTCAAGTTTATATATAATTTTTTATTTTGTATTGTTTTTAGACAAGTTTAAAAAAATGCAACCGGTGAACCCATGGTCGTCTGCATTGGGCCTTTAACAGATAAAGCTTACCACTCACCGTTATATTATTTCCAGCATCATTTATAAGTGTGAAGTTCAGGTTAACTATGTAGCCACCTTTCCTCCCGAGCTTCCTTACATTGAGAACAGCATTTTTAATAAGACTGTCATTTGCGTAATAAATTACTGCTCTCTCAGGAATAATTTGTAGGCTCTGGAAAATTTAGTTCGTGACTGTTTCTTCGGTCAACGAGAAAAAAAATTTTTTTTATGGAAATAGCTTGCATAAATTTACACTTTTCTGATTTAAATACTTTGGTAAAATTCTGAAAAATAAAAATTTGTCAAACATGTTAATACAATATTTAAACAAGAAATTGCTTACAAAAACGTATGTTATATAAAAGTAAACAGAGAATAATATACATAATATTATAAATGCCATTTCTAAGGAAAGTCTGCTACTAAATGTATAACCAACTGATACTTAAAATAGATACGCAGATGCGTAGGTATATATACTATACCTAATTACCTATTCATCTGCGTATCTATTTTAATAATGACACTTAGTTTCATAATTTAATTTGGTAAATGGAAGTTTGTAATAATGTAACAAAAGGTTATAATATGACTGAATTGCAACAAAAATGAAACGTAAACAGAATTATTATAATGAGGCTTTTATTTTAAACAGAATTATCTTTTGTGTTTCTATATAAACATTGTTTGCCCTTTGATTTAATTAAATAAGTGTGTTTCAGCCTTATGTAAACTATAATGTTTGTACATTGTTTTTAATTTCTTTCAAACCGGCCATCATTCTATACAATACAATACTCTCTAAGGAATAAATACCTGAAAACAATTTACTAAACCAAGAATTAGAACAAAAAGCGCCTAATTGCTAAAAAAAATTAGGTACCTAGATACTGGGTCAAAAATAAATTGTTCGGTACAGTTAATAAAATAAATCGTCACAAAATAGTATCACTTTTCATTGGTCATATCCATTTTCGACACGATTTTAAATTGATTAATGCAGAAAAAACTTGAGAGGTGTCAAGGGACACCCGGATGTAACGAAGTTCCTTTTATTTTTTTATTTTTATTTTATTATCACACAAAACAGATTACAACTATTACAAAAATCCACAGAAAAAACATTAAAAACTGGTCGCAATCCAAAACATGTGTGTATCTACAAAAAACAATTATTAAAGGAGAATCTTACAAACTAAGAGAAAACAAATTTATCAAATGAAATATTACAATTAGTTTACTATACATGCTTATTCTCCTGTAGCACAGTACAGGATTTCCTTGAGTGTCCTAATGTATGAGCCCAGCTTAGGATCAAAAACATCAAATTTTGGGTTAGTCAACGCAATCTCGTTACACTGACGGGCCATCCTCACAATAGGGTTATAAAATGAGGTATTATTTTTATATGTTTGTAGAGCAAAAATTCCTGTTTGATTTGATCTGCGGGCACTATACCTAGTGTTGAAAGATATTTGAGAAAGTAAAGAAGGAACATCAACTAAAGAATGAATTATTTTATAGAAATAAATTAAATCAAAATATTTTCTTCGTGATTCTAACTTTTGTACGTCAAATCTTGACAGTCTTGCCTCATAATCAAGAGTGGTACGTCCCAAATGTTGACGATAACACAATAATCATAAGCACTTTTAATTAATTAGTGAAGGAATTGTAATTTTTTTTTAAAGTTATTATAATATTTTATGACTTATTATGTACAAAAAACCTGTATACACTCAACAAAAATAATCGTCGCGACACCACACTTTTCAATTCAAAATAGAAAGACGAAACGAAAATTACTGGCTTGCTTTCTATGAGAGAGAGAGAGAGAGACAGACTGAGAAACACGCGCACGCCGCACGGCTTACAACCATAGCAAAATGTGTCATTACAACTTTTGGTCTTAATTTTTCCGTCTAGCCCCCTTTCACAACGCGCGATAAGGAACTACGTTCCAACACTGATATATAGCGTAATTTGACTTTGAAAAAAGCATCACGTCACGCTTTTGTACGTCATTCCTCACCCATAGAAAATGTTTGTTTTGACGTTTAGAAAAAATATCTGATTTGACTTGTTATCATCAATTGGATTTCAGCCAGGCAACTTCGATAATAGAAAAAGTGATGGGAAATCAGGAAGTCTTAGCTGATGCATGGCTTACTAGTGCTGTATTTTATCATCATCATCATGCCTTTTTAGTCTCAACTGCAGGAGCATGACCCTTTCCACACTACTAGAGCCATACTTGGCCAGATCAGCCAGAGGACTTGGCCTATACTCTCCTTGTTGGTCAGACGGGTTTGAGCGGCTTTTTGATGTTTATAAGCTTTATTTAGCTTCTAATCCCTAAGTCGCCTTCTACGACATCCACGGGATAACTTAGAGTGGTCTTATTCTATTCTACCGGATACCACAAGGCAAAACTTGTAAATAAACTAATTTTTGGGAGAATAAAAGCTTACTATTTTTAATGCAAACCAAATTATAGCTCGGTGTTTCCCTACGTGATCGAATCAGAAATGAGGAAATCCGTGGGAGAGAAAAAGCCACTGACATAGCCCAGCGGATTAGCTCGTTGAAGTGGCAGTGGGCGGGACACATAGCGCGACGAACCGATGGCCGATGGGACAAAAAGGTTCTTGAATGTCGACCGCGTACTGGCAAGCGAAGCGTAGGGCACCCACCTATAAGGTGGTCAGATGACCTGACCAGGGTGGAAAGCGCTGGATGCAGGCCGCTCTTGATAGGTCATTTTGGAAATCTTTAGGAGAGGCCTATGTCCAGCAGTGGACGTTATGCGGCTGAAATGATGATGATGATGATGATGAAATTATAGCTGAATTTGCGTGTGTGTTACAGTTCTCACATTTAAACTTATAAAGTACAAAAGCTTATTATGTTGTTGACTGTTGGAAGTTTCTGAGTTCTTTGAAAAATTGCAGTTCAGCATGACTTCACGCCACCTGCTTTATGTTTGAGTTTGTGTCGCATCATATCATGGTTAAAGTTTAAATAAAAAGTTGCCTAATTTTTTCAAAAGAGAAAAAAAATTGCTTTGATTTAGCTTTTTATGCAATAAAGTTTTGTATTTTATACTAGCGGAAGCCCAAGTGTTCGTTCGCGTGAACTTTATGACTCGAAAAATGCTCATCAGGCTGAACAACTTTTGCTAAGGCGTTATTTTTTTATTTCTTACTAGCCGTGCCCGTGGGCTTCGCTTTTCGTAGGGGTTTCGAGATAAAAACTATACTATGTCCAAACTGAAACGTTAAGTGGTAACAAACAAACATACAAACTTGCTTTCGCATTTATAATATTAGTAGAATAGGACAGGATAAGAGACAATATTCAAGAAGTAAAACTTTTTAAGTGTCAATGTTTATTTCGTTGTCGTGTTTACAGATGCTTAAATAATCCAACATATATCTTCAAAATTGCAGTTGTCAATGACTTCACCACATTACTTGCTTACTTTACGAGCAAAGCGCTGTACAGCGCTTCGTGGTTCACATAATCGTAATTTTACCCATTCGCATATTTTGCACTCTTTTGTAACATTCGTCATATTTATTTTTAACTGACTTCTTAAAAGAAGGGGGTTATCAATTCGTCTCGTCAACTTTTTACCTTTTTATGTATGTTCACCGATTATTTTAAGACGCCTCGACCGATTTGGACTTTTTTTGTTGTAAAGGAATTTCTTTGTTTGTTTAAAAATATACTGGTCAGATGTTCCCATAGAAATTGTATCAACATCGGTTGTGTAGTTTAAGGGAGAAGTTGGTATTCAGTTTTAAAAATTATATGCATAGAAAATGTAGCCATTGTTACCGCGGCATATGATTATGAATCGACTGTCATTTAAGAAACTTAGGTAACGGGATGCTACGTTGGAACGAACATAAATACTCCAATAGTTAAAAAGACTGCTAAAATCACTACCCTCCTTTTTAGCTTTAGCATAGTCGGGTCAAAGGAAGATGTTACTCCAACTATGAAGAATATACGTGAACTTTTCATACAAAATTACATCGTCTCGAGAAAATGCAACGCTAAACATGTAGATGAGCCAAAATTACGATCATGTAAAGCACAAAGCGCCATATATTGCACTACAAAGAAATTTCCCGTGTTTGCATAAGGTAATAACAGTTTTACTAGGAAAGACAAAAATATATGAAAGAAGGTAGCGTGAATCGTGACGTCATAGAGAGCTGTAATTTTCAAACGATATATCTCGACAAGCTAAGTTGTTATTATTGTCCTTTTAAGGGTTCCGTACCCAAAGGGTAAAAACGGGACCCTATTACTAAGACCCCACTTGCCGTCCGTCCGTCTGTCGGTCATCAGGCTATATCTCATGAATCGTGTTAGCTAGACATTGGAGAATATGCATGAAAAAATATATCTGTTAACTAACCAGTTTATCCATAAATATTCAAAAGCAGAGTGAAAACAGAATAAACATTGGTTTAAAAACGAACAAAACATACATACATACTATCACGTCTTTATCTCTAATGGGGCAGACAGAGCATTTTGGGTCTAAAAAAAAACGAACAAAATATAACGATTTTACAAAAATATGTCTATCTCACTCGCCAAAACGCCATTTTCTATGGCATATGTACAAATGACATGGACTTTGACGTCACCAGTCCATATCGGACTTCTCTTTCTAATTGAAACTTTAAAGTAACACAAGTTCGTCGCTGATTAAGATATATTAAAAATTCTTTCATGTGTGTTTACTGTGTTTAAGAACGATTTTATTAAGCAAATAAAAAAACTTGAGAGGTGTCAAGGGACACCCGGACGGAACGAAGTTCCTTTCGATTAATTAGTGAAGGAATTGTAATATTTTTTTTTAGTTATAGTAATATTTTATTATTTACTAGCTGATACCCGCGGCTTCGCTCGCGTTAAATCGAATAGTACCTACCAAGTTGATTTATAACTTTTTATTTGTTTGAGATGCTTTAGTGCGAAACGTACTTTGTTTTTATATACCATAATATTTTAGAGGAGGTAGCTGTTCACTTTTTTGAGACATTTACCTTTCTCTCTTCGTGTTATGGCGCATTAAAAGACGAACGAATGATATGTTTATCCAATGACTCGTTCTATTTGAGAAACATCCCGGTCCCTATCTAACGACCAACGCTCAGCGCGCTCCGTCGAAGTCCCTCTCTGTGTTTGTGATATGTGCCTGTTCCTATTTAATGATAGGCGATAAGCCGATTAGTAGAAGACTCTTTTACTCTCTGAGACCTATCCCTCTGGGCCCGTGACGTCATCAACGATATCGCGCTCGGTCTTAAGCCGCGGTTAGACCAAAAATTTAATTTTGCACTTTAATATATCGATCAGTTCAGATATTAAAAAGGCAGTTTTTCTCGTAATTATAGTACATAAAATTAAAAATGGTTACCTGTACCTTCTTAATTTAACCAATAACGACCGCAATTTTAAATAGTTTAACCAATATTCAAGACCTACTACAATATTAAACAAATTAAGACCGCATTTTTGAAGAGTTCAAGCAATTTTCAAGAACTTGTACAGTAAAACCACATTACACAACATACGCATGTCCGAGGTCAATTGCGTACTGGGCACTGGCGCCAGCCATCCCTTGTTGCCCACCCATCCCAAAATATTTTTGACCGTGATATAGTCGCCAGATGTGGATTGACCCAAGACCTATGAGAAATTGGTGCGTGGATTTTTGAAAAAAAAAACTACAGGTAGGTCTTTGTAGAAGTGTCTACTTTTTGTGGAGTTTTATGATGATGAGTGAAGGCGTTTTACCTCGTTAGGGATAGACATGATAGTGCAAACGTAACCTACGTAGCAACGTAGCACAACTCAAAATTTAAAAAATCTAGAATAACTAACTATATAGGTAGGTTAGGTACTTAGTAGAAATACATCTGAGGAGCTTGATGATTCAGAATGGCCAACGCTAAGAGTGGAAATTCATTTTTGGATTGATGAACTAAAGCACAGAGTAATAATATACTACTAAAGTAGTGTTATCTATCGCCCGTCCCGAAAACGCCATCTAGCGACAGCTCCGTGATCATCACGTTCCGATAAATGATTTCGCTCAATTTTGATTTTGTGATATCTTCTAAACTATACATTTGATTGCCATACTGTAAAGGACAATGTTAATCTATTTTAAAAAACCAAGGTATCTAAAATATTTAAAAGGATAAGGATTAATATCCTGTCGGTGAAAATATTATTTAGAACTTGTACGCGTGGCATAAACATAAAAATTGTTATTGTGACCTAACCTTAGGAGATAGACATATGCTATCGCGGACTTTTTTGTAGACCTTTTAGAGACCTACAACTTTCTGATACATTGTTTTTATATATCTTTTAAATCTTAGCCAGCGTTAGCTCTAAAAGTGCCTGACTGCAGTGTCCGAAATCACTTTTTTGACAAAAACTTTAGTAAATATAAATAAAATACATACAAATTATATACATAAACCATCCGGAATAAACGATCTATCTACTAGTGAAAACTGCAACAAAATCTGTCCAGTAGTTTTTTAGTTATAAGCGTACAGAGAAACAGACGCACGCCGCACGGCTGAAAACTATAGGTACCAAAAAGTGTCGTTACAACTTTTGGTCTTAATTTTTTTCGTCTAGCCTCATTTTGCAACGCGCGATAAGGAACTACGTTCCAAAAATATACGTGCATATTCTCTCTTGAAATTTACATAGATGACGTATTTCTGTAGCCGCTTTAACAACTTTAACTTTAACAACAACAAATACTAAACACGGAATAAAATAAATATTTAAATGAGGCTCCTATTTAACAAACGTGACTTTTATGGATAATGGATCACGGAACCCTTTGTGCGCAAGTTCGACTCGCACTCGATCGGTTATTCATGTTATCATTACCTAACCTATAACGAAAGGTAAACAAATAATTTAAAAAGAAAAAAAATGGTACAGAATTTTACATGGCACCACCCATAAGACATCGCTTTATGAAAAAAATATTTAATAGAGCTGTCATGTAAGGTCCACTAACTAAAATAAATAAATATATACGAACAAATCACACAAATTGAGCTAGCCCCAAAGTAAGACTTTCTGAAGGGACAGAAAAGTAATTTAAATATTAAACATCAAAAAAACTTGAGAGGTGTTAAGGGACACCCGGATGGAACGAAGTTCCTTTTGATTAATTAGTGAAGGAATTGTATTTTTTTATTATTATTTTATTATTTATTATATACAAAAAACCTGTATACGCTCAACAAAAATAATTGTCGCGACACCACACTGTTCAATGCGAAATAGAAAGACGAAACGAAAATAACTGTCTTGCTTTCTATAAGAGAGAGAGAGAGACAGAGAAACACGCACACGCCGCACGGCTTACAACTATAGCAAAAAGTGTCGTGTGTGTACAACTTTTGGTCTTAATTTTTTCCGTCTAGCCTCCTTTCGCAACGCGCGATAATTATAATTATCATATCAAAAAAATTATTATTATTATCATAATAAATATATACGGACAAATTATACTGATTGAGCTAGCCCCAAAGTAAGTTCGAGAAATACATATATAGATACACATCCAAGACCCAGGACAATTTGAAAAAGGCCATTTTCCAACTTGCCCTGACCGGGGATCGAACCCGGAACCTCTGGGTGGCGGACTAGCATGTTGACCACTACGCCACGGAGGTCGTCAACTTACCCCAAGGAACACGTATCGAAATATGAACAGTAATTTTTGATCTTCCATACAAGTTGACCGATCAGCTGATCCGAGTTTGTATGAAAGGCAAATATAATTTTTCATATTTAGACCTATTATGTTTCTTTGAAAAAGTTGTTTACTATCACGGTCTGAACTCACCCTTAAAATAGTTCCAGTATGATTTGTTAGACCCTATATACATAATCTCCCATGCTGGTCTGGGAGAAATAAAAAAAACTTAGAATGTACCAGCTGCTTCTCTTCCCACGCAGATCGTAAAAGCCGATCGAGGGAATGGGCAAAAATGCAAATCATGTTAACAGGCGATGCGGCTAGCAACCCATCACTGTATTGATTGCTTTTCCATCTTCTCGCCCACCATGACGCCAAAAGTGGCTTTTGTATCTTGCGGCCCTGGGCTCTGCATAGAACCGCAAGACCCAAAATGCTCTGTCTGCCCCCCCATTAGGGATAGAGACGTGATAGTATGTATGTATGTATGTATATAGATAAAAATCCACTAACTTAGTTATTGACCTTAAATTTATTTATAAAGGGTGCTCAGTGACCTACTTTTGCAAGTATAGCAACCCTTGGTGTGGTCCGTTCATGAATCGGTTACCACAAATGACAAAAAAAATCTCGAACTTCTCGATGCTTTGGAAAACATGCTAAGCATTGGCTCCAAATGTCATTATTGTATATCATCATAACTTGATGTGTTTTTTATACTGATGACAACCGAAACCAACGCATTAAATTTTATTTTGTTTTTTCCACCGATATCAGGGTAGAAAACCTTAATTTTATCCGTAAATGTTGTAGGAAAATGACGTGCATTTTCTACAAAATCCAATTTATCTATCCAGGAAAACCATTTAATCAACGCTACCGTGATCCCACCCCATTAATTGTTGCAGGAACCTTAAGCATCCCACGGAACCTTTGTTCGGTTCAAATAAAATAGATTCTACAGACCACACCTTACCCCACAACGGCTTCATACAATATTTATGCGTGAAGAACATAGAATGTCGATTACTGGATATTCGACGAAGATTTAGGAATACTGGATATACCTATCAGTTTTTTTATACATTGTTTTTTTTAAGCTATTGCATAGCTTCTATCGCGGGCCTTGAGCGCGGGGACCGAATCCAGAAATTCCGTAACGAAAAAACCTCACGCTCGCCACTCCGCCTACCATGTAGGTTGCCGCTTCGTCTCCGTCGTCCGTTTGCGACGTTGCCATCCTTCCTTGTTTGCAATAGCTTCACTGCGGCAGTCCCCGAGTGCCACACGTCTTTTTTGTTTTAAGTTATTTTTATATAGGTATCTTTAAATTATCAATTTAACTATGTTTTGGAACGGAGTTCCTTATCGCGTGTTGCGAAAGGAGGCTAGACGGAAAAAATTAAGACCAAAACTTGTAATGACACTTTTTGTTATAGTTGTAAGCCATGCGGCGGCGGGCGTGCGCGTGTTTCTCTGTCTGTCTCTCTCTCTCTCGAACTTCGTTCCATCCGGGTGTCCTTTGACACCTCTCAAGTTTTTTATTATTTTAATTTAGGGAGGTTATTTAGTTTTTAGTTAAATAATTATTGTCCTGTATTTTTTTTTTCAATATACTTACTAATTTTGATCTATTAATTAAATGCTTAAATTTTACTATAATATTAAATTCGGACTAATAAATTTATTTAGTTTTTTTAAAGCGATTCTCCTAAATACAGCTAACTATATAACTAAAAAAAACGACGGGTTGCACTCTGGGAGTGCCGGCAGAAGTGAAAACTTGAATATTAACGTTGTGCATTTTTGATATTTTGGAATGGTTAGGGAATAACTTTTCACGGATTGCTTTAATTATCAGTATAAAATATTTCAAATCTTTTCTGAACCACAGTCTGTCACAAATGTCACAAGCATGACACATTACAACGTAACATAAACACACACGAACATGCGCGCAAGCGCCCTGCGCCGTCTTACGAATTTTTAATCAGGACACGTGGTCCTGACACGAGTTTAAGATTTTTTACCCATTCCAAAAAAAGTGCACAACGCCGCTAAAGAAGTTTTCACTTCAATAATTTTTAAAGCAAATTCAGTATATGATGAAATCGTTACAATTCCTCTCAGACTAAGTCAGTTTGGCTGAGCGCTAAGTAGTATCTAAGTGAAGGCGATTTTTTAAAATTTTCTCATTTACTGTTAATGTGGAAAATATTGCAACAAAAAGGGGATATCACATCCATTGAAAGTATGACCTGGACATATCCTTTTTAGCTTTTCCAGCAGTGAAAGAAATACAATCTTCTCGTGGCTTCAGTGCAGATATTTTATAAAAACAAAATTATGTTGCCGCAACTTTTTATGTAAAATTCTAATTTATATTGAGTTAGATCTCGGTAGAAAATAGTACAAATAGCTTTGCATACTAAGGAAATAATCCTACTAATATTATAAATGCGAAAGTGAGTTTGTATATTTGTTTGTTTGTTACCTCTTCACGCTTAAGCTACTGAACCGATTTGGATGAAATTTGGTATGGATATAGTTTGAGACTCGAGGAAGGACATAGGGTACTCTTTATCTCGAAATTCCCACGGGGAGCGAAGCCCGCGGGTACAGCTAGCTAAATTATAAATAGACAGGTACATAAAATAGAAATAACGAATTAGTTTGAGATCTGAAATATTTTTTTACAAATTACACACGCCTGATCGCCGTTTCTGGGGACCTAAGAGCTGGGCGCATTTTGGCCAAAGATTAAGTCTGGCCATACAACGAGGCAATGCCGCCAGTCTTTTAGGTACCTTGCCCTGCGACCGTAGCGATCTGGGGTCTTTTTTTATTTAATATAACGTTTTATTTTTAATTAGATTATTTTAGTTTATAGTTTTATTATTTAGGTAGGTTATTTAGTTTTAGTTATATAATTATTGTATACCTATGTAAGTATTTATTTTGTGCAATAAAGTGTATTTTTTTTACAAGTTAACCTGTAAAGACCCGGACGACATTAATAAATGTCCACGTTCATTGTCTTACTATTGTGTCTGGTATTGGCAGTAAAGGAACGGTTAATAAGTAAAAACAAACGGAGGGATTTGGGGTGTGTCCTTCTTTAAAAACGAAAACTTATGTAATGTTTGTTTAATATAGTTGACTTTATAAACACACGTGGATATAATACTAAGTTTTTTTATTTCTCCCACGCTAGTCTGGGAGAAATAAAAAAACTTAGAATGTACCAGCTGCTTCTCTTCCCATGCAGATCGTAAAAATGGGCAAAAATGCAAATCATGTTAACAGGCGATGGAAAAGCAATCAATACAATGATGGGTTGCTAACCCATCACTGTATTGATTGCTTTTCCATCTTCTCGCCCACCATGACGCTAAAAGTGGCTTTTGGGTCTTGCAGCCCTAGGCTCTGCATAGAACCGCAAGACCCAAAATGCTCTGTCTACCCCATTAGGGATAAAGACGTGATAGTATGTATGTGGATATAATGATAAAATATTTATTTATTTTAGTATTTATTTACCATTGACACCACGCGCAAATTGCTTGTGTCTCGCAACAGCGCTTGATTTGACCCTAAATGCTAGCTACTTTATTTATTTTATTTTATTGCATTCATGTATACTTGAAAATTTTCACATAAAACCTTATAAAAGTAAGCATACATACACATATATACATCTATAAAATCTAACAAAATGTACTGAAACTATTTGAAGGGTGAATTCTTTCCGTGACAGTGAACAACTTTCCCCAACGAATATATGTCGAAATATGAAAAATAATTTTTCGCTTTCCATACAAACTTAGATCAGCTGATGGGTCAACTTGTATGGGAGGCAAAAAATACTTTTCATATTTCAATACTTGTTCTCTTTTGAAAGATTTCAACATCATAAACTAAATTCACCCGTTAAATAGTTTTAATATATTTTGTTGGACCTTATAAGGTATATAGTACATAAGGTCGTACATACCTACGTTGTATTTGCTCTGATGTAGATGACCTTGAAGAAGGCTTCATAATCAATCCGCTTTTATCCGACAGGCCTTTCAATCTGCAGGATTACGCTGATTGAAGAGAGCCACAAACGGTTTCTGTGATCGAAGAATTACTTTTAAGCACTTTATCAGATTTTGTTACGAACATTTGTACCGACCACAAAAAATAAAGTAAGATTATTGGAATAGTATTATATAAAAGAAACAGATGAAGCTTTTTAGGGTTCCGTAGTAAACAAGGATCCCTTATAGTTTCGCCATGTCTGTCTGTCTGTCTGTCCGTCCACGGTCCTACTCAGAAACTATAAGTACTAGAAAGCTGTAATTTGGCATGGATATGTATATTAATCATGGCGAGAAAGTCGTACTCCCATGCTGGTCTGGGAGAAACGAAAAAACTTAGAATGTACCAGCTGCTTCTCTTCCCGCGCAGATCGTAAAAGCCGATCGAGGGAATGGGCAAAAATGCGAATCATTTTAACAGGCGATGCGGCTAGCAACCGGTCACTGTATTGATTGCTTTTCCATCTTCTCGCCCACCATGACGCTAAAAGTGGCTTTTGAGTCTTGCAGCCCTAGGCTCTGCATAGAGCCGCAAGACCCAAAATGCTCTGTCTGCCCCATTAGGGATAAAGACGTGATAGTATGTATGTATGTAAATGAGAAAGTCGTAAAATAAAATATGGAAATAATTTTTTTTAAGGTAGCTGCCATACAAGTAAAGAGGAAGTCAATATTTTTTTTCTCTACAAACACATTGTGTGGGGTGTCGTTGAATAGGTCTTTCAAAAATATTGTCAGCTTGGCAACACCATTTTTTGATTTAGGGATCTATGTCTGAAATACTTAGGTTTAAAGTGATTTTTTTTTGTTAAAGTCACGTGTCCCCCCCATCTATCTGCTAAACGGTTATATATGGACACGTGAAAAAAATCACAGCTATAGTATATATAATGTAGTTTATAGGAAAACTATCAGAGCTAAGTAGGGTTAACGAATTAAAAAGTTACAGGCGATCAACTTAAAAATGTACTCGAAAAGGAAAATTTCATACAAATTCAATAGATACTTAGACGTTTTCAGTGGCATGAACTCAAAATTGGCATTTACAACTACGGAACCCTACACTGCGCGTGGCCCGACACGCACTTGGCCAATGGCAATATTTGCTTTAGGCATAACCTGTCAAAAAGAAGTTTATCGCACTATCATGTCTTTATACCTAACGGCTCAGACAGAGCACTTTGGGTCTTGCGGTTCTAAGCAGACAGAACTCAGGGCCAATTTAATGCCAGCTGAGAAGGTTAAAAAAGGAATCAAAATAGTGATGACTTGCTAGCCGCATCGCCTATTTAAATGATAAGTATTTTCGCCCAGTCCCTCGATCGGTCTCTATGGTCTGCACGGGAAGAGAAGCAGCTGGTAAATCATAAGTTTTTTCTTTTTTCCCAGACTAGAGTGAAAGTATCATATATGACAAAATCGATTAGGAGAAATTATAGTACTATAGAGCTAAAACTCGAATATTTTTTTAAGATTCATCTTCGGTATGTAACTAAAACCTGCCTGAATCAAAAGAAAAGAAAAATGATATATGTATGTTTTTTAGTTTTAAATATTTTATTCGTGACTTTGTTTCGCACAGATTTAAAACTACAGCTAATTTCAAACATCGATAGTAATGATTCAGAGAATCCATTATGGATCAGTGAAATCATATCGGGGCGGCTAGTAATTTTAACATGTAAATACGAGCGAATTTGCTAAAATAGCGAATGAGTGTATAGCACCATACAGCGAAAATCAATTAATTGTTGGTTGTAATTTATTCATAATTTTGCAGGGGATATTTTCGGGCCTATGTCACTTCCCGTTAAGGTATCGAAAACATACCTATATTACTACTATGCGCGCAGCGACCACTCCAGAGTGGTAAATATAAGGATATTTATCGTATGTCTAGAGTAATAAGAATAAAATTGGCTTGCAAATGCACTTCTAGGTATCTAAACGAAAAGGTGCCGAGTTCTGACGCGAGCTAAATTATACCATATAGTTAAGGACATTGAGGAGATATTTCTTTAAATTCCTTTGAGTAAGACTTGTGTACGTGAGCGCCAGAGTAAGTACTACTTACTCTGGAAATACGTAAGTAGTTAGAATATCGTTTCACTGCGTTGCGGATCGTTCTGTACAGGCGCGTACGCAAAGTGCGGTTTGAATTTGTTGCATAACATAATTTAAGTCCTATCATATATCAATACAACTCTGTGCATTAACTGAAGTCCAATCCGGGAGTTTAAGAAATTTTAAGGTGACAGCGAGTATGTCAAGTTCCTTAGGAATTCATGGCTCTAGGCAAACTGAATAAAAACAGTCAAAAACTATGTACGTACAAATGGATCTATAAAATCAGGAATCGGTTCCTTTGCCATCTATATCATCAAAGACATTAAAAATGAGATATAACGCAGTAATCCTCACCTCGGTAATGGACCCTACATATCTAAAGCCAGGAACGTAAAAAATGTATACCATCCCACAGCGGATAAGTGCCGACTTAAGAGCGAAAATTATTAAAATTTCATTATCCTAAATGTAAGAGAAAGATTCCTTGAATAATTGAGGGGAAAGCAGATGGCTAACGCGCCGGAGAAAATGCTTGGGGTGTCATTTTACATATAATATACGCGTACGTCATTCTTTAGAGTGCACACATACCTCTGTCGTCACGTAGTAAATAAACAGGAAAGTCAACTTCTGTATTCGTATAGACGGCTCACAGACAAATTTTGTGTGTGACAAATGACTTTTCCAAGAATATATGTGTAAATAAGACCTGAGTGTAATAACCTGCAACTTTTGACACTACAGTATTTTCGAGGGCCTAGTTACCTGTAGCACAGGTCCCACAGGGACCTATTTCAGGAACTAGTCTCTTCAAAAGAACAAGTATGTCAAATATGCATGCAATATTCTTAGTTTAGTTAAGTGGATTCTTTTGTGAAGAGATAATACAGTATTTTTATTACATTATATATATTATATTATATTATACCTTTAAACGAGACAATTGAATTTTCTCTAAAGGAGAGTGATGATCAAATACACAATGATACGTCTTAATATCTTCTGGAGTTAACCGAGCCAAGGGCTGCAAAATAAAAAGATACATTTGCAGAAAAAGATGAACTTAAAGAAGAAAACGAAGATTACTAGCATAACAAGCTCCTGTTTATATTTACAGGTAACGCGTTTCGAAAAAGTTGGTTAGTTTATACGAGTATTTGCTATGAACAGCATAAAAACATAATTTTTTTAGTATAATGTAGTAGAATACTGTTATTAGTATTACGGGACTTACCGCGATTAATATCGTTTTTTGCCAGATATTTCGACGGCCCTTCTGCCATCATGGTCGCTGGCCGACTGTTCGGCTGGCTGGTCGGCCAGCGACCATGATGGCAGAAGGGCCGTCGAAATATCTGGCAAAAAACGATATTAATCGCGGTAAGTCCCGTAATACTAATAACAGTAATTGTGACCGTGAAACTCTAAAATCATATAGTAGAATACTCTTGCAATACTACTACTACTAGTGGTTTGCCGCGAACTTAGACCTCGCGATATTATTCCAAAACTAAACCAGTTTTCATTATTAGTAATTCGATACCGTAGCAGGAAACAGATTTTCCAACCTTCTTTCTTCTTCTATTTTGAGCTGCAAAAGTTTCATTTTATAATTTTTTTTCAAACAATTTAAATCAGAACCTGGATCAAATTCAATATCCCAAGACATTTGAATCTTAAAAGAGCAACGTATGTACATCCAGCCGCCAACTATTTTATGCCTACGTCTCATCATCATCATCATTTCAGCCGCATAACGTCCACTGCTGGACTGGACATAGGCCTCTCCCAAAGATTTCCAAAATGACCGATCTATAGCGGCTTCCAGCGACCTTGGTCAGGTCGATAAACCACCTTGCGGGTGGGTGCCTTCGCTTCGCTTGCCAGTACGTGGTCGCCATTCGAGTACCTTTTTGCCCCATCGGTCATCGGTTCGTCGCACTATGTGTCCGCCCACTGCCATTTCAAAGAGCTAATCCGTTGGGCTATGTCAGTGACTTTAGTTTTCCTTCAAATTTCCTCATTTATGATTCGAACGCGTAGAGAAACACCGAGCTTAGCCCTTTCCATAGCGCGTTGCACCTTTAGCCCTCTTATGGGATCCATAGTAAGGGACCACGTTTCAGATCCATTAGTCATCACTGGTAACACACATTATTTGTAAACTTTAGTCTTAAAAAACTGAGGTATTTTTGACGAGAAGACACTGCGTAGCTTCCCGAACACTGCCCAGCCTAGTCGGATTTGTTGAAAGACCTCTTCCTCGAAGCTGAAGCTTCCTGCCTGGATCAATTGACCCAGGTTACCACTTCGAGGGTTGTCCATGTTCATTTTAAGGCTTATCAACGTCATCATCATTTCTGCCGCGTAACATCCACTGCTGGACATAGGCCTCTCCCAAAGATTTCCAAAATGACTGATCTAGAACAGCTGGAAGGCGCTGGATGGAAGCCGCTCTAGATCGGTCATTTAAGGCTCACCTGTTGGGAAACTCGGTTTAGGTCTGCGAGCATAGTACATATATACTTAATGTTGCGGTCTGCCATCGATTCCGCCATGACAACGATATCATCGGTAAATCGAAGGTGAGTGATATACTCGCCATTGATGTTAATGTCAAATCCTTCCCATTCCAGAAACTTGATCTTCTAGTGCAACGGTGAACAGTTTCGAAGATATAACGTCTGGTTTACACCTCTATGCAGTGGAATTGCCGTTGTCCACTGCTCCTGTACTCGGACTGACATAGTGCGTTACTGTAAAAGCATTTCAACACCTCGATATACCAATAGTCAATACGGAATCGCTGGAGACTGATGCACGGCCCATGTTTCGATCGAATGGAATGCTTTTTCATAGTCCACTGTCCCCGTGCATGTGGCCGGCGGCATGACGGCCGGTTATACTCCCTCGTCTTCTCTATAACCTGCCGCAGCGTATAAATGTGGTTCATGGTGCTAAAGCCCTTGCGGAAACCGGCTTGTTCGGAAGGCTGGAAGGCATCAAACCTGTTTGCGGGATGATTCGTGTTGACCCTCGAAAACAACTTATATACATGACTAAGACACGTGATAGGCCTATAGTTCTTCAATAGAGTGTTATCTCCATTTTTGAAGAACAGGACCACAATGCCCCTGTTTCACGCTTCTGGCGTTACGCCCTCGCAGAATGGAATTAAAGAGCCTCTGAAGGACTTTCAGTAGCAGCGTTCCGCCCGCTTTCAGAAGCTCTGGATGATTCCATCCTCGCCCGGCGCCTTTTTGTTTTTAAGCTGTTTATGGGCCATCCTAATCTAGTACGGGCTGATGTCCGGGACATTTTCGGTATAGTGTCGAATTAGCTTGGCTCTTGGGCAAACGCCAACGTCTACGACTACTTTATTCGAAGTGAGTCCTTGCGATTTGTGCACATTTTTTGCCCAGGCAAGCGACAGTGGAAATTGCGTTCGTGAGCATGACACTTGGCCAGTCTTCCACGATCGGGTCATGCGTAGGATGGGAACCGTGTCCTGGTAAGGATTCTTGCCCTCGAATCTCCACAGCGTGCTCACGCATTGAACGCTAGCGCTTTAAGCGTTCAGGGTATAGTTCCTGATTTCGTACTTCCCTTGCGTACTCACGCTGTGAACACAAGCGTTTGGAGCGTTCGGGCGAAGTTTTTTGCTGACAAAGCTCTTATTGGCATGAGAAGTACCTACTAGCATATTCCCTTAGTTGCGACTCTACGTAAAACTACTTCGCTGGCTTTGGTTGCCATTAATCTCTTGTTAGTTTGTGGCATTATTACTAATACTACAACAGAAGCACAGACAAGTAGCGATATCGATTGTTTGGTCTCACAATCGCGGACATTTTTATTAATATTTCAAAAACTACTGAACCGATTTTGATGCCCAACGAACTTGAAAATTCTATTGATATTTCCTACATGCCTACCAAATTTCATCAAAATCAAACCATCGGTTCGGCTGTTATCGCGGTACAAACATACATACATACATACATACAATGTGTTTTCGCCCCCAACTCGATTTAGAGACCTTCGCTCGCTTCGCTCGCTCGGTCAAAAATGCATCAAATCAGCGAAAATGTTGTCTACGAAAATACAACTCTCCAGACTTTTGGTGACCCACGTTCTAAGACTAAAGCCGAAAAGCACACTTCGGGCTCCAAAATACAGCTATTGATACAGCAGTGCACGTTATGCGGGTGAAATGATGATAATGATGATGATGATGATACAGTCAACCGAGATCACACTAACACGCGAGAGTTTTTCTCATGTAATCAAAACTGGAGTCATCCTTCTGTAAAGTAGACTGCTATGGCAGCTTTGATACCACAGTACACCGGGAACTGGAGCGTTGTGGGATGGCTGGCTGCAACGTAACAAGTACATTGGAGCCTTCTCAGTTAACTATTTATAACGCAAAGTATGTTTTTACTACTGCAAAGCCAAAGGGTATGGTAATGTATGTATGTGGATATCAGTTTCACTGCGTCCGAATCGCTTATCTAATTTTCACGTGAATTACTAAAATTATAAATTGTTTCTGGAAATCACTTTCTCAGAAAATCAAATTCGCCGAATATGATTACCGAGAGAGTGAATATAATAGAATGAAGCTTGCCAAAAGTTTTGATTAAAGAATTTCTAAACGCTAATTTTATTAATACAAAGCATTTACATGATATTGAGAAATATTTACTCACTTCACAGGCTCAGCGACCCGAAATAGATCTGCTTCCGATAAGAGAGAGTAACTGCCTCCGTGGTGTAGTGGTTAGAGCGTTCGGCTCATACCCGGAGGTCGCGGGTTCGATTCCCACGGGGGCAACGACTTTGTGTTGTTATCTTACTTAGGTTAGGACATTGTAGGTTGATCACCTGATTGTCTGATAAGTAAGATGATCTGTGCTTAGGAGGGCACGGTAAGCCGTCGGTCCCGGTCACTGTCTTTGACATTGGTCGTTACCTAAAACTATGTCAGAGGCCTTTAAGGCGGTTGAAAAAAATCTCTGACACTAGTAGTCACTAACACACACGATAAGAAGAAGAAGACGAGAGAGTGCCGTTTCTATTTATTGATATTAAGAATGTTTGATGATTTTGACGACCTCCATGGCGTATTTTCGTAGGTTCGATTCCCGGTCAGGGCAAGTTGGAAAATGGCCTTATTTACATTGTCCTGGGTCTTGGATGTTTATTTATATATGTATTTGTTATAAAATATAGTATCGTTGAGTTAGTATCCCATAACACAAGTCTCGAACTTACTTTAGGGCTAGCTCAATCAGTGTAATTTGTCCCTATATATTTATTTATTATTATTTAACACGTTGGTCCGCCCTTGGGTCGTTCTGGGTTCAGTCTATGCCAGCAAGCAAGTCGGAAAATGGCCTTTTCTTCTTGTTGCCAGAGTGGATTTCTGAAACATTCATTCACCAAACAAGCCGTCATGCTTTGGAACACCCTTCCTGTTGGTATCCGCAAAGTCCCTAGTCGCCTAGCGTTTAAGAGTGCCGTACGCGCATATTATCTACACAAACTGTCATAGAGTATTTTAAATATTTGTGTAGAATATAGGGTTTATGAATTTAACCTATTTATGTATATAGTATGTTGGTTTATGTTTATATATATAAATCGCGAAGGACTTCTTGCGTCTTTACAAACTACCACCCTGCGGCGTCCACTGAATGTAGTGAGATTTTTAATGTTTTCAATGCGTATGTAAGATGTTTTAATCAGTATCATATCAGTAGTCAACGTCAAATTTCATTTAAACGTTAAATGGTAATATTCAAATTAAATATTTCTAGCTGAATTTATGCGTCCGTTCACTCTTAAATCTTTCTTGCACACTGAATACCTGCGTATACCTACTAAACACTGCATGCACATTCCCGCCTCCATCCGAATGTATGTTTAAATCAATTCCGTATAATGCTCTGCATATATCATAATGATTATAATAACTAAATTACATCCATCTACTATTTAATTTAGATTGGTTCCGAATAACTGAATTAATGCGTCCGTTCACTCTTAAATCTTTCTTGCACACTGAATATCTCCGTATACGTTCAAAACACTGCATGCACATTCCCGCCTCCATCCAAATGTATGTTTAAATCAATTCCGTATAATGCTCTGCAAATATCATAATGATTTTATTAACTAAATCACATCCATCTACTATTGAATTCAGATTGGTTCCGAATACTGTTTTTGAATTATTGTATCCAGCTTATCAGCCAAGAGGCTTCCACCTATATAAGGGCTTATAATGACTCCAGGCACAGATAATAAATAATTAATAGTTAGCATACAAAAGTGACAATACCTATGTATAGCGTAGTATTGGTGGTCTACAAAATCTTAAAAAGCATATCGTAATATAAAACATTTAATGTTTTAAATTTTACAAAAAATGTGTATCTAAACATAAAAACTTTTCAATCAACAAATCAATGCAATTTAATATTGACATAATAATAAATATAAATTTGCTCTGCCTTTGCCTAATAGCAAAATAAACTTAATTATGAACATCAATCAGTCTTCATTACAATGGAACATGTATTTTTATATTATAACTAGCTGTTGCCCGCGACTTCGTCAGCGTGGACTTTATTTTATGAGCATCGTCATTTTGGTATCTATACATATAGGTATAATAAAACGGTAAAAAAGTGTGTGTGTCCGTAAAATATATTTCAAAAAAAAATATAGAGGCGATGTTTGTTTGTCTGTTTGAACACACTAATCTCCGGAAATACTGGGCGGATTCAAATGAAACTTTGCCTGGGCAACAAATAAGGTATAAATGATTTTGCAAAATGGAACACCTGATGCAGAACTATAATCCAGGTAGAATATTAGATATATTAAAATGACGCCTTAGTAAAAGTTGTTCAGTCTGATGAGCATTTTCCATAGATATAAATTCCACGAACGCGAACGAAGTTGCGGGCTTAGGCTAGTTTTCAATAAAACCGGTAAAGTGCATGTCGGGCCACGTGCAGTGAAGGGATACGTAAAAAAGGGAAAAAGGAACTTAACATGCAGATTGTAAAAGCCGATCGAGAGAATGGGCGAGATTTGAATCAAATAGGTGATGCGGCTAGCAACCCATCAGTATTTATATTCCCTTTTTATCTTAACGGCCACTATCAAGCTAAGCGTGGCCTTTGGAACTTACGGCCCTGGTCTGCATAGAGACAAAATTACAATTGCACTTTAAATTTTACCCATGCCAAATTACAGCTTTCTAGTTTTAATTGTCTCTAATTAAAACCGGCGATGGATAAAACATGGCGAAACTATAGGTGTACCTTTTTTTACTACGAAATCCTAAAAACTATCACATATTACCTCTCTGTGTGGACTAAGTCGTTTGGGATTTTAAACATTGTAAACACTGTGGCACCTGATTTCCAGTAAAACGTTTACTAGAAACAATCATGAATCATGTATTGACAATTTTATCACAAATGTCCCTTTGGACAGTATAATTTTTAAAGATGTAGATGACAATAAACTTGCGGATGGTCATGCAGCTATCTTTTGTGACCTGGTGTTTAAAAAGCAAATGAAATCAACGAAAAGAAATTTCTTAGTTAAATATCAAAGATCATTTAATTCGAAAAATTGCAACAATTTTAGAAAATGTATTATTAATACTGACTGGAAATCGCTAGGCATAAACAGTTTTATAAAGACATTTAAAACGATCAGCAACGATTGCTTCAAGAAAAAAAAATGACTATTAAACTGCAGAAAAAACAAAGCGCAATGTGGATAACGAAGGGCATCAAAGTGGCAAGCAAAACTAAACGCTTTTTAAAAACAATAAATAAAGACACTTGTGATAAAAGTATTCTAAATTATCGAGTTAAATTCATTCCACTATACAGAAAAGTAATTAGAAATGCTAAAACAAATGCAACTCAAAAAGCGATAGAAAAGACAAAGAATAGCAAAGGTGTTTGGGAGGTTGTAAACAGACATAGGAAAAAAAATAAAGAAGTTCAGGGAAACGAACCGATCAAATTAAAAATAGATGACAAAATTGTATATAATCAATCAGAAGTAGCTTGCCTTTTTGCGCAATCTTTTGATCACAGTGCTAAAAATGTATACCCTGACAAAAACAAAGCCATAAAAGTGTTGGAAGAATGCATTAATAAAAACTTTGAGGAAACTAACCACTGAAAAGCCGTAACACCATTAGAAATAAAAAAGATAGTAAAATCAATGCCAAATAAGAAGTCGAGCGGATATGATGAGATACCGGTTAAAATCTTTAAGGACAATATTGACATCTTAGCTGACCCGTTGGCACACTTCTTTAACATGTGTCTGAGTCAAGGCATTTTTCCCGAACAATTAAAAATAGCCAAGGTAATTCCGATACATAAAAAATGATCAAAAATGGATCCTAAAAATTTTAGACCCGTATCTTTGTTGACCATAATATCAAAAATTTTAGAAATAATTACCAGAGATCGATTACTAAAGCATCTTACAGAAAATAACGTATTGAATACTGAAAAATACGGGTATCAAAAAAAAAATTGGCACAGCGGATGCAATTGATAGCTTGATAAATGACACTCTCGAAAAACTAAATAATAAACAAAAAATAGCAGGGCTCTTTCTGGACCTGAGTTCTGCTTTCGACACCGTTGATCATGACCTGCACCAAAAAAACTATATGTTTATGGAATTAGAGGCACCGCCTTAAAATTCATTGAATCATACCTTAGTAATCGCAAACAATATGTTGAAATGAAAGTTAACGAAGAGGGGTACGAAAAGGCGTACAGATCTAAAATGACGCTCATAAGAAGAGGTGTTCCACAAGGATCGATTCTAGGCCCTATATTTTTTCTAATATTTTTAAATGATCTCGTAAACCATATGCAAAAATAGAACCATCCATTAAAATTGTACTCTATGCAGACGACACAAATGCAGTTTTTTCAGCTCCAAACATTTGTGAACTAAACGAAATGATGAATCGCTCAATAAAGGCCTTTGAAGAATGGTTCACTGCAAATAATCTTCAGCTTAATCCGAACAAGACTTCGGTAATCTTATTTAAAACAACGGCAACTTGCAATGATAAACTGGAAATATTTGTGGGTGATAAGAAAATAAGTCAGGTGGATTCCATTAGATTTCTGGGTATACACATAGACTCTATGTTAAATTGGAAACAGGAATTGGAGTCAATTGAAAATTCTTTAAGCTCTGCATGTTATGCACTCAGAAGCTTAAGGTATGAAACTACATTAAAGCAGCTGAAATTAGTCTACTATGCACTTGTGGAATCGAAGTTGAGATACAGCATAAAACTGTGGGGAAATAGCTATGACTATAATGTAAAGAGAGCTTTCACACTTCAGAAAAGGGCGATACGAACTATTGCACGAATTCCACAATGGGAATCGTGCGTAAAGTTCTTTAAGGAATATGAAATCCTAACCGTCCCTAGTTTGTATATTTTAGTTGTATTAACTGATTTCAAAAAAAGGATGCCACTTCTTGAAACCGATCTAGAAAGACAAACACGGGAGAGCACCAGGAGGAAAGACTTTGTTGATGATCTTAAACCTAGGTTAGAGGTTGTTAAGCATGGCGCGAGGTTTCAGGCAACTAAGCTTTTCAATAGTTTCCCCGTGGAGCTGAGAACCATACGCAGTCAAAAGTTATTTAGGGCCAGGTTGCGTGATCTTCTCTTGAAAAAGTGTTGCTATACAATTGAAGAATTCTTGGATAATTCATATGTAATATGTATCTATGGCCATGGACTTGTAATAGACGAAATAGATTACCTTTTCCCCTTGGACATTTGCCAATTGTATACACCTAACTAAACATTTTATGACATATTTTTTTTATTTTGTATTTTCATTTTTATTTTATTTTTAATTCACAGGTACATAATTTCAGACACAATTGTAATTGTTTTTTTGAATAAATGAATTGAAATTGTAACCAAATGTTCTGCTTCACCGTGGTTCTCTCGAAAACTGAATATGTTAACTGCAATAAGCAGTGACTTTGCTGTATACTTCATTCACCTTCCGTCTTTCGGCGGGAGTTCCCACAGCACTGTTGTAGCTCTCTTCAGCGGAGAGTCCTATAACGTTCCTACTTTAGGTCCCGACAGATGACGGCGCGGCGTTTCTCAAGTAACGCATAGCGGCTTAATCCCAAACCGCGTCCGTAGTGGGAAGCGAAAGAATAATAGACCAAATAAATAACCACTTTTAACGCATTTGCAAATAATTCACTTTGGTGACAAGCTTACATCACGACCAGCACATGTCTGTTTGTTTACAAACTTTGGCACGCGAGCGCGCTGATGCCCGCCGCCCCGCGCCCCGCGCCATGCGTCCCTCGTGAACCCCAAATAGGCCCCTCGGACACCGTACCTAGTGCCCGTTTTAGGATATTTAATAGACGCAAGATTGTTGTCACGAAAACATGATAAAAACTTTACAAATTAAGTACGATATTCAATGGACACGATAAGATCGGTGAACTGAACTCAATGTATACGTGGTAAATTATACGCTGAATACAAGCGCCCTCCAAATTTCAGTCGGTCGATGGCGGAACTATATTATACGCTAAAAGGCATTGTAGAGATGGAATTACGTCCATGCCAATTTTTCGCCATTGCATTCTATCGATCATAAGGGACCCTTGGGCTAAAAATGAGGGTCGGTCAATCTTGCGTCCGTATTCCGGACGCACAAAGTCAGTGGGACGCAGCATCATCGGTAAATAACGCCATGTAGGACGCAACATGTCCTTCAAGATGTATATATATATATATATATATATATATATATATATATATAAATCGCAGAAGACTTGTTGCGTCTTTTCAGAGTCAATACTTATTGCATCTTCCTCTTCCGAAACGATTTTATTATGTATGTTTGTGAATATTGTTGATTTATGCGCACTCAAAATTATCAGTCGTAAAGACAACTCGTTTAAACCTGAAAGGGCGATATACAATTTTGAATAATTCTCGGTCACTCTGTGCATCCGTTCGTATAGGTAACCATGTCGCACACTGTATATTGTCATGTATATCCGATATTGTGTGCTTACTTGATGCTTCCGTTCATGTCGGTAACCATGTAGCACACTGTATATTGTCTTGTATAAGCTGATGTAGTGTGCTTACTTTTTGCGTCAGTTCATATCGATAACCATCTTGATTCGAACTTCGCGGACATCCTCATAACTACATAGTATAAAACAAAGTCACTTAATGTCTGTCTGTCTATTCCTGTGTATGCTTACATAGATCTTTAAAATAACGCAACGGATTTGATGCTATTCTTAAATAGATAGTGATTCAAGAGAAAGGTTTAAATGTATAATTCTTGCATATTTCTGATAATTTTAGGAGTTTCTAATGTACTTTATTGTTGTTCTCATTGTTACAACGATCGTTATCGCTCGTTAGGTCAATAACAAAGGCTACCTGGCCTCTACCAATGGATGGTTGAGGTTAGAAAAGCTCGACGCTAACTTCTCTACCTGGCCTCTGGCAGTGGATGGTCGAGGTACAGTCAACAGCACATCAGCCAAACCCTACATTTTGTACGTTTTGCTGTACACTGTACCCGTACTTTCACCTCTTGGCATGTGATATGGAATGTTTGATCTAGATTACTGATTACTTCAAATGATTATTACACTACATTACTTAATGGCATCATTACTTAATACTATTTAAACTTGATTGTTAATTGTCTCCAACACACTATAAGACAGCTGTGAAGAGGCATTGATCCCGTAGTACGAACTGGACTTCAATATTGCTTGTGCAGTGAACATCAATATCATAGTGACCAAGTAAAGTGCAAGGAACATCTTTATAATAATCATGGATGTGAGTATCTTATATTGTTTTTTTACAGTTGTGAATGAAACAAATTACAAAGGAAATAGCGAACACCCCGGGCTCTCGAAAATACCACTTTGGCAATTAACATTTTATGAAAAACACCATTGTATCTGCTTATCAAGACAACCTATTGTTTAATATATAGTGACCACTAGTTAAACTATCCTTTGTTTTTGTAAATATTTAATTTTAATAAACCTTTGTTTTATGAATTTATCTTGTTTTGCATTTATTCCATACCCTTACCCTTACTAGGTAGGTAGGTAAACTAATAAAAACACACAAGTATTCTTAAAATTAGTTTTTATTTAGAAAAAAAATATTTAAACATTTTGTTTACATAGTTATCATTACTTATGGTATTATTACTAAACAAGTTTACAAAATCATTCAAACAAACACCATTATAGCGTAAAAAAATATAAACCAAACAATATATCCCACAAACTGAACTTAGATAGTTTTGGATTATTTTACTATTATGATGCCATATTTTGCAGTTGGTTTTCAAAAAGTGTTCATGGTATCTAGTTGGCTTTCTACCAAATGAATCGAAATATTCACCAACGCCATGTTTGTTTACATAAATAGCTACCCAATGAGACCCTGGTTTATTATCAGGGTCTAAATTCGATATAAGATAAATGGGTAAATCAACTCTTATTGGTATGCGATTGGCAGCAAATACATTATTTTGTAGTCTTGGATCAACTATTTTTAAAAACTTGTGGATATCATTAGAATCCATATTACTAATGATGTCTTAGCTTACTAAAAACACAATACATAATACATGTATTACAAGGAAGATGTACATTTTATATGAAATTAACTATTGTAATCCATAATGATTTATGTAACAATTAGGCACATTTAATTTTAGTCACAAATATCAAAATCCATAAATTTAGCAAGAGAGATATAGTAGCAAAGGCAACACCTACAATAATCGCAAATTTAAATCTCATTAATTCGCTATTTGGAATCGTAATCGTGAATTCTTGTGGCCCGACCAATGCCAGTGACGCGGCTTGTGGTGCCTGTGACGTATCTCTTGGATACGAAGCAACAATAGACGTGGAGACATCTGCTTCTGGAACCACATAAAATTAACTAACTAAGTACTGCCTTTAGATCAGAAACTGCTCAGATTTGACAAGAGAATTTTCTTACCATACAAACTTGGCAAAGACCACACAACTTCTTCTGGGATTAACTCTCTAGGCGTAGAAACACTAGAAGTGGAAAGATCGGATTCTGGAATAACATTAAATTAACTAGTTAACCATTGCCTTTTTCTTTACATCAGAATCTGCTCACAGTTAACGAGAGAATTTAGATCAGAAACTGCTCAGATTTGACAAGAGAATTTTCTTACCATACAAACTTGGCAAAGACCACACAACTTCTTCCGGGATTAACTCTCTAGGCGTAGAAACACTAGAAGTGGAAAGATCGGATTCTGGAATAACATTAAATTAACTAGTTAACCATTGCCTTTTTCTTTACATCAGAATCTTCTCACAGTTAACGAGAGAATTTACGTACCGTAGGGCGGCATCGGCAATCTAAATGCCATTGATTGCATATCCACATAGCCATCATCTTCGGGTGGTGCTGCCATGAAAAGGGGACTCTATATTTTCGACTACACAAGAGAGCGGTTAAGATACTACTGAATTAAAATTTGAAAACAAACATAAGCTTTAGTAAAGGTATTGAAACAAGAACCTCACAGGCACGCCGAGATTGCCGGCACTGACATTAAGCGATACAACATCAGATAAACAACATAAGTTTAATTAGTTTAGTCACAGAATATATAACACAAGGGAACAATTTTTCGACTTTTTTTGGTGCCTTAGAGTTACTAGGTTTTTTTGATAGACCTAAATGTGTAGAATATAGGTCTAATTATGAATTTCCCCCATCAGCTCAGATTTCAGAAAAAAATTGTGTCAAAAATTCAAAATTCTGTGTTTCGCTAATAGTTTGGGATAGTATTGTAATTAGTAGTTCTATAATTTTTGACGTGGTTTGTAGCTGTCAATATTATAATATTGTTCAATATTACACAGCAATTTAATTTTAAATATTACAATTATTCTTTCCCCCCAAAAACTTTTTTGAAAGTTATGATAATTTCTTCATACATTTTACAGTGATAGTCCTTGTATGGAGAAATTATCATTACTTTCAAAAAAGTTTTTGGGGGGAAAGAATAATTGTAATATTTAAAATTAAATTGCTGTGTAACATTGAACAATATTATAATATTGACAGCTACAAACCACGTCAAAAATTATAGAACTACTAATTACAATACTATCCCAAACTATTAGCGAATCACAGAATTTTGAATTTTTGACACAATTTTTTTCTGAAATCTGAGCTGATGGGGGAAATTCATAATTGGACCTATATTCCAGACATATAGGTCTATCAAAAAAACCAAGTAGCTTTTAAGCAACCAAAATGCTTTTGCCTTGTGAATAGTACAAGCATAGTTAGTAAGTATAGTTATTAGTTAGGTTTAGTATAGTTTTCAAGACAATTACGTAACAGTAGCAAAGTGTCCATACATGCCGATTCCTTTCAGCTTCCCTTTTTAAATAAGTCAGCTACCCTAGGTAGGTAGGTATACCTATTCCGGCGATTGTAAAGCTAAGTTTTAAAGCTTGGGCTTCCCTTTGAGAACAATCCACCCGTCGCCACTGTTACGTAGTACATCAATTGTCGGAGATAAAACTAACAATATGTACACACAGCAGCATATCAGGTTATACATTCACACTACGAAAATCGCCGCTATTATGAACGACATAAAGGCGACGTCAAGGTCAACCTGATGTGCTGCCGTGTGTACCTATAGTGAAATTGAGATACATATTATACTGTATAAAAAATAATGAATTTAGTGTTGATAAACCTTAAGTTTTTTTATAAATGTTCTGTACGAAAACTTTTATTTTCAACCAATCTTTATTTATTAGTAAATCCCTGTGTTGTTCTTTCAGATTTTCGCATTCATTCCTTTTCGGTGGTCGTTTATTTTTTATGTGGTGCTTAAAAAAAGTGGTAACTACTTTTTTTTGTTCTGTAGTCCATGGTACTAAAGTTCTCTTTTTTCCTTTCTTAGCATTTATTTCTGCTTCTGATGGCAATGACACCTCAGTGCAATATTCAGAAGGTTTTTTCTGGTGACCAGACGTGCCCGGTTGCTGTTCATTATGTTCTTGATGTACGCAATCCTTACGTGACAATTGACATATTTCGGGTAAATCAAATTCTAAAATGTCATCCTTTTCAATTATTTCTCCCTCTAACTCTTCATTTAAATCCAAATTGATCTCATCTAGCGTCTTTCCTTTAAAAACATCGGCTTTTCCATCTTCCATTAATATTAACAGCTTTGAAATTTTTGCGGTTTGGTAAACGTCGTCCGGCAGTCTGTATGATTTTTTATGCACATCATTAGTATGACCCATGAATGTAGCCAACTGTTCCATATCATTCACAGACATGCTAAATATTTGTGATAGTGTAGCCAAGTGTTTTCTGAGCCTTGTAGATGAAATGGCTTTTGGATTTTTTGCACCAGATGCCTTCGAATATCTTTCTAAAACTTTATAGCCGTAAATTGAGCTTTCATATCCTGGATTCCCGAACAGTAACTTGTTTGAAGAAGAAACAAATCTGTCCCTTACGGAAAGCAGTAATTTAATATCTTCTTGCACGTCTTCATTGAACAAGACGGGCACCCCACGACCACGTTTTCCTCTAACAACAACTCTCTTAAATTTCTTCACAAGTATTCGCTCAGAAACGGTGAGTGCACGCTCAAATTCTTCATAGTTTGCAGCATCATTATGATTTTCCAAGTAGTCATGTACAAAAATTCTTTGTAATTCTCCAGGCCTACGTCGGTTTAGTAACAAGACTCTGCAATAAACTGTTTCCAATAGCTGTATGTATGTTTCAACATTATATGAACCTTCTTTGATTTTATTAGCAGCTTCTTCAGCTTTCTTTTTAAGAAATTCTTTGAGGATTTTTAAATCATTTGCCAACGGGATTATAGTAACTTTGTTCCATTTCTTTTTATTTAGGTCAGTTGAAGCCTGGCTAGAAATATCGAATTTCCATTGGCTGTCTATTAGCTGTATTAAAGTTTTCAAGCCTGCTTCAATTTCAGCCGTGTTCACTTCTGTATAGGGTCCTTGTTTCTTCAATGCCATTGTGATTGCTATGTGACAACATTGCTTGATGCTGGTAGATATGTTCATTGCAAATGTTGGTGAGTCAAACCTGTCTTTCTCCGTGTCAAATTTACCCACAACTTTGGTAGCTGCCACTATTTCATCGTAGTTTTCAGGGCTAAGCGCATCAAAAAAATTATTTACTGACGGCTTATTCTTTTTTATTTCGATGAGTAATTTTGCCAATTCTCGCATTTTTCGTGAAACGACGTTGACGAAGTGGTTTTCTCTATGAGTTTTTAAGTACTGTGATGCAAATGCGCAGATAAGGACGTCTGATTTTGCAACGAGGGACACTTTATCGGCTCGCATTCTGTGAAATACTGTCCTTTTTAGATTTTCATCCACTTTTAAATTTCGTAGTAATAAATTTTGGGCTTCAGATTGGACATTTTTCCTTTGTTTCCCACTACACTTTTTACTGTGTTTCCATAGTAATTTTTTTGAGTAAAATCCCAAACAGTTTGCACAAGGTAGGTATTCGGTAAATTTTTGTTTCCTCATGGGCTTTATGACTTCAACTGAGTTTTGTATGTAGTTCCCTTTTTTCCGTAGTTCTGTTATTTTATTTTTTCTTTGCACACTTTTTTTTGGAAAACTTAAAATTTCTTGTACTTCTGTTTCATAAGTGTGATGTCTTAACAAATGTCGTGCAAAATTTAATACTGAGTTTTCGCAGTAAAAGCAGTAATCCCTTCCACGAACAACTTTATTTTTTGGGGGTTGAGGTATTTTAGTGGTATTTGTACAAAGTTCTTCCGAAATATTCTTCATGTTTTGTTCTATGTTTACGGGTTTGATAAATTCATTGGAGACGGAGATGAGTTCGTGACAGGGAGAATTACTGATGTAACTTAAATCACTATCAATACAGTTGTTTGACGTCAAATGAGTGAGAGAAGACTCCTGGATACGTTTGTTTAACAAGCTACCTTCCGTGGATGATTCGTCCGAACTTACCTGAAAAAAAAAAACAGTTTTGCCATGCTAAATGAAATTCATAGTGTAGTAGTTCCAAAATCGGTGTCGATCCCCCGGACGGATCATTACGTATGAAACCTTCTTTCCGTTCACTTTCGAACGTTCTTCGGTGAAGGAAAACGTCTTGAGGAAACCAGTATGTCCAGAACTAAATACCCGCCAAGTGCGAGCCGGACTCGCGCACGAAGGGTTCCGTACTATACCACTACTAAACTACTATTACTAAACCGGCAAAATACCATTATCTACAAAAAAACGGCAAAATAATCACCTTTGTTGTAAGGCTATTAAATATTGTATGGGTATTATATTTATTTATTTTGCCTGGTTTTTGTTTTGTTGTTTAGCGGCAACAGATATACATTATCTGTGAAAATGTCAATCGTCTAACTATTAGAGTTCGTGAGGTACAGCCTGGTGACACGCGGACAGACGGACAACGGAATCTTAGTAAAGGTTCCCGTTTTACCCTTTGGGTACGGAACCTTAAAAATCGAGAGACATGTGAATCCAGACTCCACTTTGAAAGTATTGCCTAATCCCGCTCTCTGAGAAGAGGCCTGTGCTGTAGGTCCTCGATGACGCCATCCAACCATCGGAGCTTCGGTTTTCCCCGATTTCTGTGCCCATCTGTTTTCCATCGAGCAGAGTAGAGGTGCCCTGTTGTCATCCATACGTACAACGTGGCCGGCCCAGGCGTAGAACAAATTGAAACTCAATACAATTTTGAAACTAATAAGAAACTTACATCGGTACTGGGGGGAACGTATGTAGTATCGGTATCTGCGTCATAATCGTTACTGTTCTCCTCGTCGTCAATTTCCCAAGGTCTGGGATGATTCTTTGCATTTTCCGAATCGCCATGTTGGTTTTTTGTAACTAAAAACGTAGGAAAGTAAATTAACTTTACACATAGGTACATCAATCAAATTTAAACATAAGCTGTATGAGGGGCCCATATAAAAAGATCTAATTAACGTTGTTCATATACAAAAAAAATAATACGAAAGGAAAAATCAGATTTTGTAAAATTCTATTGTGGTGTTGAAATAAGATGTGTTGAGCATGAAAAAGTAGTAATTATAATATATAATTGTATATTGAATTTCAAAACGCCTCCGTGGTCAAGTAGTTAAGATCATCTGGCGCTAAACCCGTCCTGGGTTCGATGGCCGGGTAGAGCACACAAAGTGTATGATTAAAGTCACTTTGTATTAGCACTGAGGCCCACGCGAAATTAATGCAAATGGAAAGAGCAAAGAATCTGATTGGCATACATACCGCAAGTTACTCAATGACAACACTTTAGAGAAAAGTGTTCTATACAAACGTTGCTCCCTATGACCTTATCTATCCACCCGCGGCATAAAAAGGGGGGGTCATCATGACATCACCACCTCCGAAAAAATTTCAAAGTCCAGTCACCCTCATAATAGCTCAGTCGAGTCGAGACACTTAGAAAATTTTCATCGATTTTTTGATGTCCTATTGAGACCCCATTTTTGTGATGCGAGGGCTTAGGGATCATCATCAGCGTCACTTTAGGTCATTTGAAGATTTTTGCCGCGGGCGATAGTTTCAGAGTTTTTGACACTTTTATTTCGACAGGCCCGATTAAGGGATGAAGGGGTGAAGTAAGAACAAAGTGTTTCATACAAACGTTACTCTCTATGACCCTATCTACCCACCCGTGGCATAAAAAAGGGGGGCCATCATGACATCACCACCTCCGAAAAAAATTCAAAGTCCTGGGCACCCTTTTGAATGAACCATAACGCCATCGAGACGGCACTTAGAAAATTTTCATCGATTTTTTGATGTCCTATTGAGACCCTATTTTTGTGATGCGAGGGCTTAGGGATCATCATCAGCGTCACTTTAGGTCATATGAAGTTTTTTGCCGCGGGCGATAGTTTCAGAGCACGTTAGTAATGTGTATACCTAGGTAGTAATTTTTACTTTTTTGCTGGTGGTCTTTATGCCGTGTGGTTTCCGGCAGTGTAGAAAAGGACCACTCCAAGTCCTCCCGTGGATGTCGTAAAAGGCGACTTAGGAAATACAAGCTGAACAAAACTTACAAACATTAATAAGACCTCTCCAAGCCGTCTGGTGGCCAGCGTGGAGAGTGTAGGCCAAGTCCTCTGGCTGCTTAGGCGAAGTATGGCTCTGGTAGTACAGAGAGGGGCGTGCTCCTGCAGTGGAGACAGAAAGATGATGATGATGATGGTCTTCAGTCGCCAAAACGCCTCACGCGAGGTCATACTTCACCACTCTTCTTGAGTCGAAACTAAAAACGCTATCTGTAGAGTCGATGTCAGATCAACCCTCTTTGATCTGACATCGACTCCGTAATAAACAAGGAACCCTTATAGTTTCGCCATGTGTCTGTCTGTCTGTCTGTCTGTCTGTCTGTCTGTCTGTCTGTCTGTCTGTCTGTCTGTCTGTCTGTCTGTCTGTCTGTCTGTCTGTCTGTCTGTCTGTCCGTCAGCGGTCCTACTCAGATACTGTAAATACTAGAAAATATTAATATTCTTGTATTATTGTCCGTGTAATCGGCAAACAATAAGTGAATATCACGTAACCTCTTTCTAGATAGACGTAGGTTAATATTATCTAGGGCATTGACTGTACACGGAACACCTTATAATTTACGTCATAAGGTTCACAAGATAAATAAATGACTACAAGAATAATCTAGATAGTAAAAACTAGGTTATTAAGTCCCAGGGGGCTATACATAGATATAGATAGTAGTAGGCGTAAAATAATTATATGTATTGTTCCAACACAATCAATCAATCAATCAATGTCGGTTCCACTGACTGAGTTAACTCTTAAGCAGTAGATTGGTCGACTGAACCCTTGGGCTGACTAGACCCTGTAGCGAAAGCGAGTGTTCAACTGAACCCGTGGGCTGACTAGACTCTGTGGCGATAGCGAGTAGTCAACTGAACCCGTGGATTGAGTTGCCCAGACAGGTGCGATGACTCACCCACAAAAAAAACCGTGTGGGGTGAATGAGCCACCGAACAGATTGATTCTGTGGGCAACTGGGGTGCCCAGGACTTAGAATTTTTATGGGGAGTGGTGATGTCATGATAACCCCCATTTTTTATGCCACGGGTGGGTAGATAGGATCATAGGGAGCAACGTTTGTATGGAACACTTTGTGCTGACTTCACCCCTTCATCCCTTAATCGGGCCTGTCGAAATAAAAGTATCAAAACCTGTGAAACTATCGCCCGCGGCAAAAATCTTCATATAACCTAAAGTGACGCTGATGATGATCCCTAAGCCCTCGCATCACAAAAATGGGGGTCGCAATAGGACATCAAAAAATCGATGAAAATTTTCTAAGTGTCGTTCGACGGCCTTATAGTACGAAAGGGTGCACAGGACTTAGAATTTTTATGGGGAGTGGTGATGTCATGATAACCCCCATTTTTTATGCCACGGGTGGGTAGATAGGATCATAGGGAGCAACGTTTGTATGGAACACTTTGTTCTTACTTCACCCCTTCATCCCTTAATCGGGCCCGTCGAAATAAAAGTGTCAAAAACTCTGAAACTATCGCCCGCGGCAAAAAACTTCATATGACCTAAAGTGACGCTGATGATGATCCCTTAGCCCTCGCATCAAAAAAATAGGGTCGCAATAGGACATCAAAAAATCGATGAAAATTTTCTAAGTGTCGTCTCGACGGCGTTATGGTTCATTCAAAAGGGTGCCCAGGACTTTGAATTTTTTTCGGAGGTGGTGATGTCATGATGGCCCCCCTTTTTTATGCCACGGGTGGGTAGATAGGGTTATAGAGAGTAACGTTTGTATGAAACACTTTGTTCTTACTTCACCCCTTCATCCCTTAATCGGGCCTGTCGAAATAAAAGTGTCAAAAACTCTGAAACTATCGCCCGCGGCAAAAAACTTCAAATGACCTAAAGTGACGCTGATGATGATCCCTAAGCCCTCGCATCACAAAAATGGGGTCTCAATAGGACATCAAAAAATCGATGAAAATTTTCTAAGTGTCTCGACTCGACTGAGCTATTATGAGGGTGACTGGACTTTGAAATTTTTTCGGAGGTGGTGATGTCATGATGACCCCCCCTTTTTATGCCGCGGATGGATAGATAAGGTCATAGGGAGCAACGTTTGTATAGAACACTTTTCTCTAAAGTGTTGTCTTACACTAAGAAAGTGAAGTTCAGGAGTGATAGAGGTCATTGACATTTGGGGTCAATGACCCCAGTTGATGACCTTGACCCCCAGAGGTCAAAGGTCAATGAACTGAGGTCAAGGTCAAGGTCAAATATTTGCGCACCCTTTCCGACACTCCGACATGGGGGAAATTAAAAAATGGTGGCAGGCGATCAATAGAGATAATTAATACAAACTAAAATATATTTTGGGATTCAGGAACTCAAAACCATTGTATCTTAGAATATATAATTTATATAATTTTCGACATTTTATGAAAGAATAATTTCAGTTTGTATTAACATAAGCATTGGTTTCATGGTCTGCCATCAACTTTTTTCCCCATAATGGGGCTCTATTGGGTAAATTGAGGTATGCCAGTCTTCATACCAATAAAATCCATGCTCTTTAGCAAAATATAATTGCATGTGACAAAGGGAATATTTTAATTAATAAAAAAAAAATTACTCACCTCTAGCCATTATTAGTTTCGTTCTGGTACTCATTGTAGTTATAGTTTTAGTTTTAATATAATAATAATAAATGCTAATTAGAAAATACCACAATTTTTAATTATTTTTTTTTTGGAAATTAATACTCATTTGATATATTTACTTAAATCAAACTTTAAATATATATAAAAGCTTAAGTTAACAGTAATTTTATATATTTAAATTTTTAAACATTTAAATATACAAAATTACTTATATCTTTGAACTTAGCCCGCGTCTGTTCACTTAGGATGTCGTAGTAGCATAAATAAAATTACGACGAACTGAAATCTCTTGGTACACGAATTAAAAACAAAACTATAATCGCATTCCTAGCCGGACTTTAAGGAGATAACGAGAGCAAGGTCAGAGTTTTAGAGACGCAACTTGATCGGTACAGCAGCTGATAAAAAACTCGTATTATACGTGTCACAAATATACACCCCGACGCCAGCTCCTCTCGGTGCGTGCGGAACGTCGCGAAACTAAAAAATACAGCGGATTTCATCCCCGTAGCGACTTCACGTCCATGCCAAAAAATTTCACAGCCACTTTGCATGATAAGTTACGTCTTCTGACGAAAAATCAAGGTAGGTCAATATTGCGCCCGTATACCGGACGCAACAAGTCAGTCGGACGCAACATCATATGCAAAAAACGCCATGTAAGACGCAGCATAACAGCCAAGATACATATATATATATATATAACTTACATATGTGTATATATTTATAATATATTGTAAAGTTTCTCCAAATTTGTACTTTCGTACAAAATTTGCTTTTATTAGCACCACTTGTAGGTTGACTGGTAGAAAAGGCCCTGGGCCTTAAGTCCGCCTGTTACATTTTTTGTAATAAAGTTTGATAAAAAAAATGGCCTTTTCAAAATTTACCTGGGTCTTGGGTGTTTATCTTTAAATTTGTATGCCGCCAATCATACTATGACACATGCATTAAATTTTATATTATTTTGTTTTGCTACGCCATAACAGGGTTCAATTTTATGTTTCAAGGCCTCTACTTAAATCTTAAATTTTCTCTTAAACCAAAAATAATATTGACATGAAAATATATATATTCAGACAAATTTTAATTAAGATTTTCTGAATATACATTTTCATGTTAATATTATTGTTAGCTTAAGAATAATTCAATTTTTAACAATAAAAAAAACAACCGACTTCAATTTTTTTCGGGAGTTTTTTCCATATCACCAAAGTTCTTCATCGTGTCTTTACCAAATTAAAATGGGTCCAACTTTGGAGTAAGGGCTTTCAAATAAAAAAAGAATCATCAAAATCGGTCCACGGTTGCCAAATATATCACGTCACATACATACAAAAAACAAACATACAATCGAATTGATAACCTCCTCCTTTTTTCAAGTCGGTTAAAAATGTCAAGATAAAAGTAGATTCCTGGAAACACGTAATATTCCGACTGTACTCCTTACACCACAAAGTAAAAAAACATATGAGATGCAATAAATAATTGAGTAGGTGTTGAGTTTGCATGCCATAGAAAGAAAGTCTTCTATAAACTTGATGGTGATGAGCACTAGCATTATCATCGGCCTTTACAGAATATATTTCTAAATATGGCCTCTTAAAAAAAAATTGTCAGGAAAATGTAAAAAAAAACCCCGACTTTCAAGTGTGACCCTTACCCTGAACTCATTCTTAGACTCAGACTAAGCCAATTTCCATTAATCATACCTAGATAAGAACCATCTCGACCAAATCAGATTTGAAACAAAAAACCACATCAAAAGTGGCCCATCCGTTTAGACACTATGATACCACAGACAGATAAATAGATACACAGACACCCAAACTTATAATACTTCACTTTTTCGTCGGGGATTAAAAATAGTAGATACAGGAAAATAAGGTAATATCCACGATTTTTCCTAGTCAGCTCCTAATTATGAGACAGTAGCAATCTTGGATTACATCACTGTACGCGCGCTCGTATGAATATTTGAGTACGTAATTTGAAAAGATTGGCGAGGTGTTCCGCCGCGATAGTGTTGTAGAAAAGTCGGGCTCTTCCCGTCTTATTTTAAAACGAGGACTTGAAAAACCTCAAAATTATTTATTTATCTTTGGATATTTGTATTTCACTCGATAATTGTCATTTTTTTCTTTAACGTCATGTCTGTGAGCAGACCGGAATCCGGTTGACATGCATTGTTTTACTATTATGTCTGGTGTTTTGCACTGAAAACAGATTATCCACCCAAACCAAGTTGACATTGACAGATTAGATAATGCCACTTTACTACCACCTTTATTTGGGCGGATGATAGTTTAAACCTAGTAACAAAGTTAGTCCTCGTTTTATACATACATACATACATACATACTATCACGTCTTTATCCCTAATGGGGCAGACAGAGCATTTTGGGTCTTGCGGCTCTATGCAGAGCCCAGGGCCGCAAGACCCAAAAGCCACATTTAGCGTCATGGTGGGCGAGAAGATGGAAAAGCAATCAATACAGTGATGGGTTGCTAGCCGCATCGCCTGTTAACATGATTCACATTTTTGCCCATTCCCTGGATCGGCTTTTACGATCTGCGTGGGAAGAGAAGCAGCTGGTACATTCTAAGTTTGTTCATTTCTCCCAGACCAGCATGGGAGTTTTATAATAAGACGGTTAGTCTTAAATTCGAGTCTGGAGCTATTTTGCATGACTCGAGTCACGATTCCTATGAGTCCTTCTAATCCTTTCAGTTACATTTAGTCTTGAGAGTTCTTAAAGTTAATTTGAGTTAAACTGAGTCGTAAGTCAAAATTAAAACATGTAATGAAACATTTCGAACCCACGACCCTCAACCACCTGACAAAATTTATCATCAGATAGTACACAAGTATTCGAAGCTTCCATTATTCTTCGTACGCACTATTTAGAAGTATGGTAATCAACTTCATTCAATTTAGATTAATTGAAAGTTTGATTAAAGTAAAAATGGCTTTGTTTCGATTATTGATTTTTAATAGTATAATAATGCTTAATTTATTATTCAACTTAAAACAAATTCAACCATTAAAAAAGTTCGCTACAAGTGGGATTCGAACTCACGACTCTCACGCGCCGTGAGTGCCCTACCACTTGTGCTACCGTGACCTCGAGTATAATATTCATCCAAAAATAACCTGGGCATAACAATGTATGCTGTGAAAATCAATAATTAAGTCATGAGTGTTTAAATTAAAGTAATAAAGTCATCAAATCAACACACGAAATCATTTAATAGCGTATCATTTTAGCATTTGATTAAAAAAATCTCCTTTTCTGTTCTTATATAAAAATGTCATAATCCGTTCCGCCCGAGTTATTCTGAAAAGACTCAGTCATGACTCAAATCTTCCTTAAAAAGAATAAAAATTCAAAAGTCTTTAAAAACATAGAAGAAGAATTTTTTACTGCGTAAAAGACTACACTAGCCGAGTTCGACAGATAATATGATAAGTTTCATCTTCAAAGAGCAAAAGAGATAGCATCAATTTGACAATGAGACAAGTTTTCATACAAAACATGTCATCCATTGTCACCCTGGCTCGAACATCGTTACACGAAAATTTGATTTTCCAAATTGTAAACTGTGTTAATTTATAAGTTATCTTATACTGGAAAGATGGTATTGTACTGCTTTACCCATAGTTTGTGTAGTGGGTACAAATACAACCTATAAAAAGTTACACAGAAATATTTGGTTCCTGGTCACATTTTATAATACTCTTTAGCCATCTTATACGTTCTAAATCTATGTTTAAAAAGAACTCAGACTGTAGAGAGACCCTAAATAAAGAGACATTATTGTAAGAATTAAGGACTGGAGTCTGTTACAGCTTACAACACTACGTGAATGCCGAGGTGGCTAGTTGTGGTATGTGGTTTGTTCTATGGTTGGTACCTATTTCTATGTGGAAAAATGTAGTTTTATATATTTTTATTAAAACTAACGTAAGACACAGACATTATTAAAAATAAAATAAATATTATATATAAATATTACTCACGTCAGGCCTGTCTCACTCCGCGGTAGGTATTAAAAACGCAAGTACAAAAAAGTACGTAAGGCGGCCACGCCAGCGTGGCTAATCAGTGCGGCAGAAAAGGTAAGCGTTACGCGATAGAAAGAGACAGGAAGATGGAACGTCTAGGTGAATATAACTGTAGGTTATTAGCATTGTGCCATCTGAATTGAACTTAATTGTTTCGTAGCGAGAGTCGCTATTCCTTTAATTGATTTATCGGAGTGAATCTTCTGTACTTGTACTATTATGTATTCTGTGCTCACGTATAGACATGTCAGAGTGTCGTGTCACGAGCCGGCGCGGTGTCCCGTACACCGCACCTTAGTCACATTCGCCCTGATGAAGACCTCTGGATGAGGTGGTGCGGTAGCAGCTGACTCTATACGTGAGTAATCCGTTCACTAAGTAAAATAATATATATCACGTTAGTTCTAATAAAAGAAAAAAAAAATCCAAATATGTCTATGCGTTTTCGAATAATCGGTAAACATAAATAAAAAAGACGGCGTCGAAAAACCTTCTCCATTTTTGGAATTCGGTTAAAGATGTTTAAAACTTTGACATTAAAAACATTGAAATTAATTCCTTCTAGGTACCAAATGTGGTTCCTTGCCTCGTGGCGACGCGTTGGAGTCTCTTTTTTATTTATAATTTTTAAATCGAATATGAAGCGAATGTTACATACAAAAAAGTGCGTGTAATTTTTTTTTGTTTTGATATCTAATGGGGTATCACATGAAATGTCTAAATTAGCAGATTTCAAAAATATATACATTGTTAGCTGTCAATACTTCCGTAGTCGGGTATTAGACTTTAAATCGTATATCTTCTATCTAAGCTTTTTAAGTTATGTCAGATTCTTACAGGCAGCTTGAAAACTTTGAAACCAGTGTTGGCCACTTACACACATGACAAAAAAATAAACATATGTATTATGCATGCTCGCTTCTCTTTAGTTTTAAAATATGATAAATAATTTAATAGGTACTGTTTTAAGCTATAGAAGAGTATGCCCTTCTAATACATGTGTATTCTACTTATCAGAAGGACACAATCACAAGTTTTTATGTACCAAATGTTGTTGAAGCAATAAAAATATATTCCTTGATTTTCTTTAAGATTCTAAATGTCCATGTCCAATCGTGTATCGGATTTATCTCTCCTTATCATAAACTCTGTAGGGGATAAACCTTTGTTCTGTAAGATATGATGTAAAACCAACACCTTTGACAGAATTTATGTTTAACATATTCATTTTTATATTTTGTGAGTTTTGACGAATATTTATATAAATGTGTGCTTGACAGATTTATATTTACCGTGAAAATTATTCATGTGTTACTTAAGAGTGTTACGGCTCAGTGTGAATGATTTAGTAAGGTTCTTTGCTGGTAATAAGATTAGCTTTTTGGACTTAAGGCGCTAAGGCGATAACATAAAACTACATATCTTATGCGGTAAGCAGAGGTAGTTCTTTATAATATTTGCTTTACACAAGATTTTATTTAACTTGCAATGTATCTTGTAACTCTTGCAACTCAATTTTCAATCATTTACCTTTTTTAACTTTTTATTTATCTATCAGATATTTGTATCACTTGATAGTGGTGGCGTAGTGGTCACCATGCTAGTCCGCCACCCAGAGGTCCCGCGTTCGATCCCCGGTCAGGGCAAGTTAGAAAATGGGATTTTTCAAATTGTCCTGGGTCTTGGATGTTTATCTATATATGTAGGTATTTATTATAAAATATAGTATCGTGGAGTTAGTATCCCATAACACAAGTCTCGAACCTACTTTGGGGCTAGCTCAATCAATTTAATTTGTCCCTATATATTTATTTATTATATGTATTTATTGTATTTAGACATAATTGTAAATTTTTCTTTTGATTTCATGATAGTTGTTAACATCAGATGATAACTTAGAGCTAAGTTTATTTCCGCATACAATTATAGACTCCTCGATTGGCTTATACGATATATGTGGAAAGATGTGAATTCCTTTTTCATCTAACCGTCCACCATTTGTTTATTTGTTTATTTATTTAAATTACACACAGATTAACAGTTTACATGAACCAAATGAATCCGCATGATAAACAGTCAAATAATTAATAATCATTAACTTACAATTAAATTTCAAATATTAGCAAAACAATAAATAATAATAATAAATATATAGGGACAAATTACACTGATTGAGCTAGCCCTAAGGTAAGTTCGAGACTTGTGTTATAGGAAACTAACTCAACGATTCTATATTTTATAACAAATACATATATAGATAAACATCCAAGACCCAGGAAAAATTGAAAAAGGCCATTTTCCACCTTGCCCTGGCTGGGGATCGAACCCAGGACCTCCGGGTTGGCGGTCTAGCGTGTTGACCATTACGCCATGGAGGTCGTCAATAACGTTACATAAGTATTAAAAAATAAAACAAAGTCAAGTTAGTTGTCGACAGGCTTCACCGGGTGAGTACGAGAAGAATGGACTTCACTATTGACATATATCCTAGATTAGAAATTGCAAAGCACGGAGCACAGTACCAAGCCATTAAACTGTTTAACAGATTACCTGTGGAACTAAAGAATATTAGTAGTTATCAAGTGTTTAAGTCTAAGTTGCGTGATCTTCTTTTGAAAAAGTGCTGCTACACTATTGACGAATTCTAAAACTTTACTCGACATTCTCAAATATATTTTTTTATCATTTTTAACTTTATTTTATAATTATTATTGAAATTTTATGTATTAATTTTTAATTTATTTTTATATATTTGTAATTTCTAACACAATTTCCATTGTTTAAGAAATAAATGAATTAAATTGAATTGAATTTAAAATGTTAAATAATTAAATTAAATAATAACATTTATAGAATTTAAATACAATATTAACTTATTTATGAAATTATTAATAGAATCATCATCACCATCACGCTAAGCGTGGCCTTTGGGTCTTACGGCCCTAGGCTCTGTCTGCCACGTCAGGATATAGATTGTAAGTAATCTTAATGTATGAAAATTCTTATTGTAGAAATATTTATATAAATTTTGTAATATATATTTAGTATTTAGTTATAGTAGTTAATTTAGTAATAAATAGGGCAACACTATTTCCTGTAAACTAGTTTCCGTTAGAAAAGAGTAGTTGTATTGATCTTGTCTATAAAAGCAAAATGAGCAATAGTCTGAGCTCTCTCCTCATTTGGTCGTTGAAGAATACAGATATTTGAAGTGATTCCAGCTGTCTTATTTTTATCACCCCACATTTCAGAAGTGGGATTAGGCTATAAAAATCGAGGTCCTAAGTGAAGACCTCGCTCCGAAATATTAGCTCAAGACTCTCGCCTATTCAGCTGCTGGTGCCATCATCTTGAAGCAAAATCTGGAATATGGAACGTCAACGAGGTTCACCAGACCAACAACACGCATCGAGGACACCGACGCCCTCCCGTCTAGAGACACGATCCCGGAGCCGTACTAGAGGGAACAGTGAAAGCGGTAAGGAACCTCTGTCGCCGGTCTGGAGAGTATCAAATCGAAAGAATCGTCCAAGCCGTTGGAGGAGCCGTTCGCCACATTCGGATACTAGCGAGCATTGCGTACGTACGGTACGGCCGAGTCGCTACAGTAGTCGTGCGCCGAATTTAAATCTCAACGGACACCGTGGACGGAGCAGAGAGCATGAAGGGAGTCATAGAAGATACGAGAGTCATCATGCGAATCACTATAATAAGCGTGCGCCTGTTGACATTGGTGAGTCACAAGTCGCTACTAATTTTAATATTTCGCAACTGGTACAAGCCCTTCAGGCCGCAGGTAGTAATGGTATGTTTAGTGAAAAAATTTCGCATCAAAACACTATTCCCGAATTCGATCCGAGCAAAAAAGAACAGACTATAGAAATGTGGCTCCATAAAGTTAACGAATGTGCTACAATATACGAGTGGTCAAACCGTCAGACTGTACATTATGCAATTCCTAAATTAAAGGGGCTAGCCCAAAAATGGTATGAAGGACTCTCCACTGTATTGTTTACGTGGCCTGAATGGCAGAATAAGCTGAGACAAGCGTTTCCTAGTCAAGAAAATTATGGTCAGTTACTATTCACTATGTTGTCAAAACACGCAAGGTTTTCTGACTCTTTGGAGGATTATTACTTTGATAAACTTATTATGTTAAATCGTTGTGGTATAATAGGAAAACACGCGGTCGATTGCATTGTGTATGGTATCGAGGATAGAAATATCCGTCTTGGCGCTGAGGCGGCTCGTTTTAAGACTCCAGAAGATTTGTTACCTTATTTGAAGGGAGCGAAACTTATTGATCAGACAAGAACTAAAGTAACACAGAACAATAGGACCGATACTGTTAAGAAACAGGAGACAGGTGACCGTAACATTAAATGCTTTAATTGTAACGAGCAGGGTCATTACAAATCGGAATGTACGAAACCTTTAGTTAAGTGTAATAAGTGTTTGCGTTTTGGCCACACGTCGACTAAATGTAATACTGCGATTGGTAAATAAATCTAACTTAAAATCAGTCGCGTTTTGTCTAATATTTATAAAATAATAGCACATTGATAGACAATAATGTGACGGAAGGTATTGATTCATAATTTTGATGTTTTGTATTTAATTATTTGCAAAGTTTAATAAATACTTTTGATTTGAGACTAAATATTATGTGCCCATTTAAACGTATATTTTGCGTTGTACAAAATTTTTCATTAACAGGATGCAGTTGAAAGGATTAGGTAGTTATGTATTTTTGTCTTTTGTAAAATAGAATTCCTGATAAAAGAAAAGTTATGTAAATAAGTGTTGATTTTATACCAAAGGTCTCGTTCTTGGACGCCTGCAGGATCACTAATCATGTCTGACTTTGATTTTTTTGGAAAGTGTTCGTCATTTTAAGATTTATAACCTCTTCTAGAATAATTTGGTCATTGATAATTAATTCGTGCTCGCACAAACTACCAGTCATAATTGTTTTAAGATTTTGTATCTTTTACCGACATAAGAAGTTGCAAGTAGATAGTAGCGTAGTGACTTGTGCCACCACTAGTGTATTTAGATATTTTGAAGTATCAAGACCGGAACAGATTTTATCGCTTAGATTTATTGTAAATTAAAGAAGCAACTCTTATATGTTTAAATGTTGATTGCATGGTGTCATTAAGTAGAAGCGACTTTTTAACACCTAATACTTGTCATTCAATTCAGAGTAGAAGCGACTCTTATGTTAAATGTTGATTGTATGGTGTCATTAAGTAGGAGCGACTTTTTAACACCTAATACCTGTGTCATACAATTTAGAGTAGAAGCGACTCTTATGTTAAATGTTGATTGTATGGTGTCATTAAGTAGGAGCGACTTTTTAACACCTAATACCTGTGTCATACAATTCAGAGTAGAAGCGGCTCTTATGTTTAAATGTTGATTGTATGGTGTCATTAAGTAGGAGCGACTTTTTAACACCTATTACCTGTGTCATACAATTCCGAGTAGAAGCGACTCTTATGTTAAATGTTGATTGTATGGTGTCATTAAGTAGGAGCGACTTTTTAACACCTAATACCTGTGTCATACAATTCAGAGTAGAAGCGACTCTTATGTTTAAATATTGATTGTATGGTGTCATTAAGTAGGAGCGACTTTTTAACACCTAATACCTGTGTCATACAATTCCGAGTAGAAGCGACTCTTATGTTAAATGTTGATTGTATGGTGTCATTAAGTAGGAGCGACTTTTTAACACCTAATACCTGTGTCATACAATTCCGAGTAGAAGCGACTCTTATGTTTTGATTGTATGGTGTCATTAAGTAGGAGCGACTTTTTAACACCTATTACCTGTGTCATACAATTCCGAGTAGAAGCGACTTTTATATTTAAATGATGATAGCAAGGTTTATTAACGTAGGAGCGTCTTATAACACCTTGTTTGTTAAAATGTTTTTAAATTGTAAACAATTTTAATTGTGGATCAAAACTTGTGTGATATCAAGTACGTAGTGACTCGTACAGAATTGAATGTGACAAAGTAATGGTTGCCTATCTTATTGAGTTAAATCATTCTGTATTTGCAACAATCATAAGTTATCTTTGAATTACCAGTTAGATTACTTATAATTTAGATATACTTTGAAGTTCTACAGAGTTATTTAATTAATGTTCTTGTTAAATATAATAATAAGTCCTACTTATAAATAGTGTTCTTTAGATAAAAAAAGTGTCAGTAGATTATTTTGTTGAATATTAATTATGTATATTAAACTTATAGGTACTTAGTTATTGTTTTATGCCTTGTTCTGAATATAGTTATACGTATCATAAAGTTTATAATTTGTTGTAACAATGATTGTTCTATGGAGGAGTTGGGACTAAACATTTGTTTATCATGTAATGTTTTTATGTTCTTCTTAAAGATAAAGTCTATTTAATTTTAACTAGTAGATTTAGATAATACACAAAAGGTATAGTGAGTAGACAAATTTGTAAAGTTATATCATTTTAACACACGAGGACGTGTTTTTGCCGGATGGCCGATTGTAAGTAATCTTAATGTATGAAAATTCTTATTGTAGAAATATTTATATAAATTGTGTAATATATATTTAGTATTTAGTTATAGTAGTTAATTTAGTAATAAATAGGGCAACACTATTTCCTGTAAACTAGTTTCCGTTAGAAAAGAGTAGTTGTATTGATCTTGTCTATAAAAGCAAAATGAGCAATAGTCTGAGCTCTCTCCTCATTTGGTCGTTGAAGAATACAGATATTTGAAGTGATTCCAGCTGTCTTATTTTTATCACCCCACAAGATAGACGTGAAAACGTATCTATATGTGGAAAGAAAAGCAACTTTTATCACAAAAATATTACAAACATTTTGACGACACTTCGCAGAAAGCCGGCAACAAAACCTAGTTTTTTTAATAAGCTGAGTTATTTTCGTAGGGCTTTTGCGTAAGCTTTGAATATTTTACTCGATATTTTTCCACCAATATTTTCCTTATTAAATAATACTCGGCCTTGGTTTCGATACGCTTTATGAGTTTCATGAAACGTGATGGGTACACAATAAAGGAACAGACGTTTTAGTACATATTCTTAACCCCAAAAAAAAGAGAGGTGTTCTAAGTTTGACGCTAATGTCTGTCTGTCTGTGGCATCAAAGCTCTCGGACGGATGAACCAATAGGCTATTTTTTCATATATTTTTTTCTTAATCTTATCGTATCGATAATTCATCTGGTATTTTCATTTTCTACGAAAAGTCATGCTAAATGGGAAAAAAATAATATTTGAAAATTATTCGTTCAAAATAAGCGCCAGAACGACAGCCGCCATTATGATGACGTCATACTAGCAAATACAAAGAAGTGTCAAACGTGCGTGACCCCTAGAGATGCTGCCGTAAAATCTTGTTTGTGACTGTCAACGCTTAGCGGTTTCTTACAGGAACAAGAATCGTAGGTAGCTACCTGGAGCGTGTTATGTTACTATTAAAATGACGTCATTTAGAAACACAAAATGGTGGTCGGAATTTAAGATCACGTGACATACAGATAATAAAACTAGGAATTTCATTTTAAAATTCAAAATAAATCATACGTTTTTATAACAAATAAATATTATATAAGTGTTTCTTATAGCAAAATCTATTGAAATAACATATATTTCTCCATTTTATATTGATAGATGAAAAATCCCTATTCTGATGCGATATATTTGCCTGAACGCAAGTTCCCTTGTGGTGTTACTTAGCTTTGTTTAATGAAAATCAGTTCGGACATTTAAAAGTTATTGGGGGTTAATTTAATGCTTGAATGTCAGGGCTTTCTCTAGCCAAAACTAGATGACGCTACGGATATCAAGACGTATCGGTATTTCCTCTACTTACAACTAGATGGCGTTATTGACAGTCGAGATTTTTTCAATTTGCTTAGCAAATAAACTTGTATAAACGTTGCAAAAGGGATAGTTGATAAAAACGTGTAAAATTCTCTCAAACTGTACACTGAAAAAGTGATAGCAGAACCAGTTTTGCTACTTGCGATTTGTTTATTAGATACTAAACTTTCAAATTAGCATTTAACTACTAGTACAATACAATACAATAAAAACAACTTTATTGCACCAAAAGCCATTAAAAATTTGTTAACACTTAAGAAATAACATCATGTAATGAGGTACAAGAGGCGGCCTTATCGCCGAAGCAATCTCTTACAGGCAACCAAAAATAGAAGGAATGCGAAATACATAATAACAGGTGGCGCAGTTCGATTTTTATATACTAAAGTAATACAATAACCATATATACATAACATATTGCTAGTAGCACTGATCACCTATACTTTTTTTCAGTGTATTTCTTTTTAAATTGCCTTTTAAAAACAACAACCTAGGACATCCCAAGGCATCCCAAGTGACTTAAAAAATTAAGCCTAGTTACATTACCATACAGATTGTTTCTAACTCATCAATCTCCTACGTCATTACCACAAAGTCGGTTAAAAAGAGTGTAATGTTCCCTTTGTTCCCCAGTCACGTTGGCCGTTCATTTAGTGGGTCCCAAGGTACTGATAAGCCGGATTGTTAAATTTCTCTTTCTTTCACTTGCGAGGATAAAATATATAGGTATAAAGGAACCTTTTAATTGAAATTAATCCTTAATTAGGCGGAAAGTTTGTTCAAAAGTGGTGTTTAATGAGATTATAGCCACATTTCGTACTTGCTCGTATAACACGTTTATTTTCCAGGCAAATTATAAATACCCTCGACCTTCAAGAGTTCACCCCCTATAACTTTTAGAAACTTACTTTCTTGTAATAAAACCGCATCGAAATCGGTCCATCCTTTCGAGAACTAGAATGCCACAGACACGTAAACAGACAATAACAAAAAGAATATCAGTATGTTAGTGTGATAAGTTTCTATGTACACAGGTTGTCTTTTGCAACCGTGAGAGGAGTGTTATACGTTGACGCTAATGTTTGTCGGTATCTGTCGGTCGGTCGGTTCGTCTGTGTATCTGTCTGTGACATCGTAGCTTTCAAATGAATGGACCAATTTCAATGCAGTTTTTATACATGTAAGCAGGTTCTTTTGCGGGTATTCTTAGTTTAGTTTAGTAGGATTTTAGTTTATTAGGTGTTTTATTGAAAATCGGTTCAGCCGTTTAAAAGTAATTGGGGGCTAAGGCTTGAAAGTCGTTTTTATTTAAATTTACCTGGCAAATAGTAAATGGCGCAACGGCTATCAATCCCACTTAACTTCGGTTGGAATATGTAGTTCCGCCATTCATCACTAGATGGTGTCGTTGGGTATTTTGTTAATAACTTGGCAAACAAAGTAGTCTTATATCAGCTCCATTGAAAAAGCTATAGGTATCCTAAATGTTAAAGCTGATAATTGGTACAGATAGCTAGCCGTAACCAAAACTTTCTTTTGTAGAATCTTGTAAACTGAATTGTGCTATAGGATCTTTTCTTAAGCATAACATAATTAAAATAGGTAATTAGATATCCTGTATCAATAAGCATAGCTAATCATTATATGATTTAAGGCTTTCGCAGGCATTAAATATGCTAAACAAAGCTTAAAAACATCAAAGAGACCTCTTCAACCCGTCTGGCCAGCGTGGAGAGTGTAGGCCAAGTCCTCTGGCTGCTGTGGCTAAGTATCGCTCTGGTAGTACAGAGAGGGTCGTGCTTCTGCAGTGGATACAAAAAGACCTGGTGATGATGATGATGACAGACACTAAATAAATCTTGATATGTCTCTTAATAACTGACAACTACAAACAAAAATACTTTTTTATTATATTTTATCATTTAAATTTATAAATTAACTGCATGTCATAAAACTCACTTGCCGTTCCACTTTTTGGTTGCGATACCCGACAGGTCATAGTGTACCTAATTTAAGACAGTGATTTTTATTAGTTAGAACTGATGTACATTATAAAATGCAATAAATGATTTGAATTGGATTGAATTGAAATAACAATAGCAAATGTTTAAACGTCCTTTAAATTTTCTGCCGACACTTCTTCACACATGATCGCTAGGGATGCCAAAATGTATTTTTTATGTTATCAAACCCGATGGGCATTCATATCCCCGTCTACTTAGCTAAATTGAAAAAAAAATGTAAATGTTACTGAAGCCAATAACTAGGACGATGTGGACCTTTTTTAGCCCTCCAAGGGAACGTAAAGTCGAATATTACTGTTTGAAACTTTTTCAGCAGGGCTCGCGTTTTTTTGGAATTAAATATCTATGTCAACAGGCGTTATTTTGAAAAGATGTAATTTTGATGCTGAGTTTGTTTTTTTGGGGATTTGCGGTTTTTATTGCCATTTTAAATGTTGTTTTTCGACGTTTGAATTTAAAAATATATATATATATATATATCAAACAATACAGATTTGTTAACAAAAATAAATGAAAACGAGATTTCAAATAGTGAAAAATATTTTTGAAGGAAAACTATATTTAATTTACTTAACAATAAAAAAAACGAAATACTGTATTGTTTACACACAGCTACCCGGGGTTGAAAAAACACAATTTGGCCATACGTTTAAAAAAAATATGTTTATTTAAAATGAATGTACGGACGATGAAATGTTAGAATGTGTCTCGGGCTGCAAAGCAGTTTGTTAAAGATAGAACAGGTTAGGAGATAGGTGTAGGTCTTATAAATCATCAGCCTTTCTTCCATCCACTGCTGAGTATAGGCCTCGTCGTCGTCGTCATCCAGATGTGACCAGCAACTTTGATCCGTTTCTACTCTCTCATCCATTTTTAGCCACCATTCGGTAAGTGCCTTGCTCCACCTGCCATCACTCCATCGGGCCAGTTGCCCTACCCAGTTCCACTTTAAGTTCATGACCGTTGTACCAACATCTCGTACTTAAGTACGTTGCCGGATGACGGTTGGAAACGTGATCCTGTAACCTGATACCGAGCGTAACGCGCTCCATGTCTCTCTGTGCGACTCTCAATTTGTGGACAGCCTCTTTCGTAAGCGACCATGTCTCAGCACAGTATGTCCTGCCCACTAAGAGGGCAGGACATACTGGTTGCATAGGCGAGTCTTCAAGCATTATGGCCAGGTCTTACATATAAAAAATATAATTTAATAACGACCATACCCTCCAAATTTTCGCAAGTCAAACCCCATCTGGGTCATACTTTGAAACAAATGTAGTGAGGCGAATCAGGCGAAGCGCTTTATTCGAGAAATTGGCGAAATCGAATCCTTGCTATTCGATTACAGACCCAAATGTACCGATTCAAAATTCCATTGCGAGTAATTCTGAATCGAATAAGATTTTGAGCGGCGTGAAACGATTTTCCTGGATTATATTATGAGGCGTTTGGTATCACACAAAACTCGCTTAAGGGTGTGTTCACAGTGGGGGCGCAGAAGGAAAATAAGTATGGTCATGCCATAAAAACATATTTTTTTTACTTGTCTTATATTTATAATTAGAATAATTAAAACAATTGAATCTATTATGACTATCGTTTAAAGAAAGTAGTACTCTATTTAATGAAATATGACGAAATATTTTTAAAGCATATTCAACACTTTGTTAGTCACTTTTTTGCTAGTCGTGTGTACTACCATCTCTGTGAACCTATACCCCGCGACTCCTGTTTTGCTTACTAACAGGCCCTCCAATAGTTTCTATAGCGTTGAGTATCTATTACGTTAATAATTATATTATACATACATACATACATACTATCACGTCTTTATCCCTAATGGGGCAGACAGAGCATTTTGGATCTTGCGGCTCTATGTAGAGCCCAGGGCGGCAAGACCCAAAAGCCACTTTTAGCGTCATGGTGGGCGAGAAGATGGAAAAGCAATCAATACAGTGATGGGTTGCTAGCCGCATCGCCTATAAACATGATTTGCATTTTTGCACATTCTCTCGATCGGCTTTTACGATCTGCGTGGGAAGAGAAGCAGCTGGTACATTCTAAGTTTTTTTTTTATTTCTCCCAGACTAGCATGGGAGGATAATTATATTATCTTTGGTATTATACACAGAATGAAAACTTCTAGGATCCCGCGCAATATGCATCCCCGTACTCCATTTAGTTTCCGCACCTCTTGCTCGTTCTTGCTTTTTCGAATGTGTTAAGGAGCGAACACACACACATTGACGTGTGCATAGATGTATCGTTTCGCTTGTAGTAGTAGGCATATATGATACTCCGCTTCTATGAAGTGCCGTACCTGTGGTGTGGGTCTGGCGTTCATCGTTTTAACATTGTATAGGTACTTACTTCTTTTTATTTTACCCGCATATATCGTTTCACTCTATAAAGCATTTTCTAATTTAAGAGTGGGAATCCATTTGCTGAAATGTTATTGCTGACTTTATATAATTACAATGCTGGTTTTATCATGATACGATTTAAATGAATCTTTGCAAAATAGGCAATTTTTGAGCACCTTAAATTCAGCTTTGTGTATTTCTATCCAAAGGGAGCCATGCCAAAGATGCGGTTTAATTTTCGCAGTAATTAGTATACAGTTTTGCTCATTTGATACCTATCCCTTATTCACCCTATTATATTATTGTTAAAAAAAATACGACTTAGGTCATGACACCTGAAAATTATTAAGAAAATGTAATAGTTAAATAGATAGATAGATAGATAGATAAACTCATTTATTTGCTGCTATAACACACATACAAAAAAATACACAAATCAGACACAAAAAATTAAATAAACTTCTACCTACCTGCACAATTTTCAATGTGTGTGCTAAATAATCAAAATCCTTTTTTTTACTTTTCTTGTTCCACTGCATCTTGCAAAGCTTGCATCTTTGAAACAAATGTAGTGAGGCGAATCAGGCGAAGCGCTTTATTCGAGAAATTGGCGAAATCGAATCCTTGCTATTCGATTACAGACCCAAATGTACCGATTCAAAATTCCATTGCGAGTAATTCTGAATCGAATAAGATTTTGAGCAGCGTGAAACGATTTTCCTGGATTATATTATGAGGCGTTTGGTATCACACAAAACTCGCTTAAGGGTGTGTTCACAGTGGGGGCGCAGAAGGAAAATAAGTATGGTCATGCCATAAAAACATATTTTTTTTACTTGTCTTATATTTATAATTAGAATAATTAAAACAATTGAATCTATTATGACTATCGTTTAAAGAAAGTAGTACTCTATTTAATGAAATATGACGAAATATTTTTAAAGCATATTCAACACTTTGTTAGTCACTTTTTTGCTAGTCGTGTGTACTACCATCTCTGTGAACCTATACCCCGCGACTCCTGTTTTGCTTACTAACAGGCCCTCCAATAGTTTCTATAGCGTTGAGTATCTATTACGTTAATAATTATATTATACATACATACATACATACTATCACGTCTTTATCCCTAATGGGGCAGACAGAGCATTTTGGATCTTGCGGCTCTATGTAGAGCCCAGGGCGGCAAGACCCAAAAGCCACTTTTAGCGTCATGGTGGGCGAGAAGATGGAAAAGCAATCAATACAGTGATGGGTTGCTAGCCGCATCGCCTATAAACATGATTTGCATTTTTGCACATTCTCTCGATCGGCTTTTACGATCTGCGTGGGAAGAGAAGCAGCTGGTACATTCTAAGTTTTTTTTTTATTTCTCCCAGACTAGCATGGGAGGATAATTATATTATCTTTGGTATTATACACAGAATGAAAACTTCTAGGATCCCGCGCAATATGCATCCCCGTACTCCATTTAGTTTCCGCACCTCTTGCTCGTTCTTGCTTTTTCGAATGTGTTAAGGAGCGAACACACACACATTGACGTGTGCATAGATGTATCGTTTCGCTTGTAGTAGTAGGCATATATGATACTCCGCTTCTATGAAGTGCCGTACCTGTGGTGTGGGTCTGGCGTTCATCGTTTTAACATTGTATAGGTACTTACTTCTTTTTATTTTACCCGCATATATCGTTTCACTCTATAAAGCATTTTCTAATTTAAGAGTGGGAATCCATTTGCTGAAATGTTATTGCTGACTTTATATAATTACAATGCTGGTTTTATCATGATACGATTTAAATGAATCTTTGCAAAATAGGCAATTTTTGAGCACCTTAAATTCAGCTTTGTGTATTTCTATCCAAAGGGAGCCATGCCAAAGATGCGGTTTAATTTTCGCAGTAATTAGTATACAGTTTTGCTCATTTGATACCTATCCCTTATTCACCCTATTATATTATTGTTAAAAAAAATACGACTTAGGTCATGACACCTGAAAATTATTAAGAAAATGTAATAGTTAAATAGATAGATAGATAGATAGATAAACTCATTTATTTGCTGCTATAACACACATACAAAAAAATACACAAATCAGACACAAAAAATTAAATAAACTTCTACCTACCTGCACAATTTTCAATGTGTGTGCTAAATAATCAAAATCCTTTTTTTTACTTTTCTTGTTCCACTGCATCTTGCAAAGGTCTTCCCCATATCCTTTCACTTATCTCAGATTAATGTGATTTGCGACTAATCTTCTCAAAATATCTGATGTCATCACTCTAACGTTACTTAGACCTACCTGGCTTGCGGCGCAATCATCGGCAGGAATCCTTTTTAGGGTTCCGTAGTAAACAAGAAACCTTTATAGTTTTGCCATATTTCTCTATGTCTGTCTGTCTGTCCGCGGTTTTACTCCGGGACTATAAGTACTAAATAGAAAGCTGTTATTTGCTATGGGTATGTATAATATGTATATTAATCATGCTAAAAAATTAATTAAATATTTTTTTTTAGTTTAGTTTTTATACCGGTAAAGTAGAAGTCATTTTTTTCTTGACAAACCCATCATGTAGGATTTTGTTAAATAGGTCTTTCAAAAATATAATGATCTTTTGAACACCATTTTTATTTAATTTAGGGATCCGTTCGTCGTTTATCACACGTCAAGTCACAAATCCGAAAAAATCAAAGCAGCAGTATATATGTCGCAGTTGAATTGTATAATCCGTTATTATTCAAAAACTCTAGCTGTTTGGCAATACAGCTCGGTTTTGTAAAACAGCTGAAAATAGTTCAGCTCGATTGTCAATGAGTTACGTAATTACGTTTAACAAAACAGCTAGCGTTGAGATGGCATACAGGGTTACTATTATTAATTAAAACTGTGTTACCAAACGAAATAATATATGAGGAGACAATAGTTGTTTTTTATTATTTTTATATTACTTGTGGGATGGAAATAAAACCTCAATTTAACTCCTTACTAAATAATTCAGTCTCCAACATCATAAAACACCAATAAAAAATGATAATCAGCTCCATGCAATTGGATTAGAAATATAGAAATTTTGTAAACCCGACAATTCAATGGCGCAGCGATTTTTTACGGCCAATTGATTCACGTGAATATTCCATCTTGCCGGAAGGTGGGCGTCGAATTAACAATATGGGATCCAAGCTAAAGATCTGCTTTATTCTTTTCAATCTTTTGCACTCCGAAATCACAAACGATGCCCCCGATGTCTCTCGATAAAAACAGCTTAGTCCCGGAACGCGGCGAAGAATTTACTTTATCGGAGGCCATATTTGTTATTATGACACTGACACTTCACAAGCCACAAGACCCACAAGTGGCAGAATTCCGAACTAATCGTTCTACAATCTTACGTTGGCTAGTTTGTTAAACGTAACACATTTACGATTTAGCTGAATAATTTTCAGCTATATTACAAAACCGAGCTGTAATGCCAAACAGCTAGAGTTTTTGAATAACAGCGGATTATACAATCCAACTGCGACATATGTAACGAAGTTCAAAGGAAAACTATCATAGCTAATTAAGATTTACAAATTAAAAAGTTGCAGGCGACCAACTTATAAAATATACTAGGAAAAGGAAAATTTCATATAAATTTAATAGAAAATTAGTTTTGTAGACGTTTTTAGTGGCGTGAACTCAAAAGCCGGCATTCGCAACTACGGAACTTGGCTGGTTTTTCATTGTTTTTCAACCTACCTTTTTAGAGGTATAAAGAGACCCGTGTATTTCAAAGGAAAATATATCATGTGCTATTATAATAAGACAGGATTTGGTTTACGGAAATACCTAAATATCAGTTGCTACATGAGACGCCAATTTGTGGATCAAGTGGGATGTATCGCAATTGTATGACTGGAATAAATTTTAATGAGCAAACGAATCCTTTGAAGTTATTTGATAGAAATTTTATTTTAAAATAGATTTTTTGACCTGGGTCTTTCAATAAGTATGTATTTTAAGATACTCTGTATATTATATGTCATTAAAGAAACTAATATAAACCAATACATTATTTACTAAATAAAAACTAAACGAAGATTAACTTTGTATTGTTATCTACTGTATTTTTGTAGTGTCCTTTTTGTACAGTAAAGAATTTACAAACAAACAATACAAACTTATAGGTATAATATATTAAATTATGTAAAAAAAACTGTCAATTGAAAAAAAATGGTAAACTTAATATAGGTAATACGTTCACTTACGGAAAATAGTTCACTAAAACACCTGTAGATATAGATAGCGCTAGTAGCAGTAGTTAACTCGCGTCTTACTGTGGGGATTCACTATAAAAACAGTCAGACAAGCATACACACATTAAATGATAGTGATAGCTGCTTTGAATCGCTAGTACAAAATGATGCCGCATCTATAGTTTGTATGGATGTTCAACTAGTTAGATAACTTTGACTAAATATAGGGTTGCCTACAGAATTAAGTGAATAAAAATTTAACTCAGGGGGGTTACTCCAAAAGCGGTACGCAAAGCGGGCATTACTACGTATCCTCGTTTTAGTGTCAAGCGACATTCAGCACTAAGGCATAATGATAAAGTCTAATTTGGTTTGACATAGAAATAGGACGTCAGTATCGTACGACTGTTGTATTATTTTATTGAGTAACCCTCCTGCCTGTTTGTGAAATTTTAGGTCTTTTGGAGACTGACACAAAAAAGAGGTAACTTAGTGTTCTAGTGTTTTTGCATTTTTTTGGGTCCACATAGCTGTTATGCATCTATAAGAAATTTCCGACAGTTTGTAATCCGTCTACTTTTTGTCACTTAAAGTTACCTAAGGAACTCTTCTTGCCTACTTTTTCATTAACCATCTTATTATAAAACGCGCAAACTAACGTTGTCACTAGGTTTAAACCATTATCCATCTAAATCAAGCTGACATTATCAGATTACACAATAGCATATAAATAGATGATAACTTTATTTGGTCGGATAAATTATTAAATAAGAAGTTTACTATAAAAACATAAATATATTTTGTTAATCTGTAATTGTGAAAAAACCTAAATAGAGACTTTGTTAAAATCTTATACCTTATATTATATCTCCACGCCTTATTTTGCTACCAACACGCATTTGAAATTCAAACTTCTATTAGGTTTACTACACACTTATTCGGTTCGGCATTAATCGGCACAGCCGGGCGGTAAAGAAAAGTTCGGAAAACATAAACCGCTCGCCGCACATAATAACTCTGCTTTGCAACTGCTAAATTATAACGAGTGCTATAGCAATGAAGATATTTTTGTATTTTCTAGCTGCGCCCCGCAATGTTACCCACGGAAAAAATTGCCTGTGTATTAATCCAGGGTGTCAGCTTCCTGCATACCAAACTAACAAAATTGGTCCAGTGATTGACGCGTGAAGAAGTAACAAACCAACACACACACTCACAAACTTTCGCCATACAAATAAGTGTGATTAAAAACCGAATTCGCTACTTTTCAAGAACTCAAATCAGATACTTTTTCTAAACGACAAAACAATCATTTTTTATGGGATTTGTATGAAATACAGTCTAATGACGTCATAGTTTCTTTGAGTCAAATAGCGTTCTTAATATCAGTTTTTCTGCAATACTAAAACACGTTCAAAATGGATATGATCTAGGACAAGTGACATTATTTTGTGGCGTTTTATTACCAAATAATTTATTTTTGACCCAGGGAAGTACCCAATAATATAAAGAAGTTTCCAACAAATCAAATCAGACACTTTTTTCTAACGTCAAAACAAACATTTTCTATGGGATTTGTATGAAATAAAAACGAATGACGTCACAGTTTCTTAGAGTCAAATAGCGCTCTTAATATCAGTTTTTCCGCATTATTAAATCTTAATCACGTTGAAAATGGATATATATGATCAATGAAAAGTGACATTATTTGGTGACATTTTATTTTTTGACAGTACCAAACAATTTATTTTTGACCAAAGAAACTAGCTTATTGTGCTGATCAAACTCGAAGGAACTAGGTACCAGATTGGGATAAGTCGAATGAAGCAAAACAAATGTAGTAATTGCTTCGAGTCCGCTTTGATGTTCGATAAACACCTGGCGAACAGATAATGCCGCCCCGTTAATCTGTGTAGCAACCCTTACTTTCACATACAACCAACACATTTAAATCTCACATCCTTTATATAAAGAGTAAAAGGTTTGAAAAGATTTGATATTTTAATATTTATTACACGTCAGACAACCCTATTAGAACCCGATTCGATCCCAACTCGCAGGAGCAAGTTTTGGGAACTTATTTACAAAAACTATTATTACTTGGTTTGGATGCAGAAAAACATTCCCAGTTAAGCCAGAAGTTCGGGATACCTCGCATATCTTTTGGGATTCTCAGGAATTTCGCTTGCATTTATTTCGTCAATATTTTGTTCAGTATAAAGCGGGAATAAAATTGGGGCTTTGAGAACAAAACAAAACAGCGCTTCTGAGAATGCAATAAAACTGGGATCATAGTAACCACCTATCTAACCATTTTCTAGGTAAAATCATATCTTTGTTAAAAGCTTGCCTGGGTTCCTCTTCCTGTATATTTTATTGAAAGTAAAGAAGTAGCCGTGTGGTATCTGGCAGAGTAGAATAGGATTACTCCAAGTCTTCCCGTGGATAAGGTAGAAGGCGACAGGATTTTTTTTTCATGTACCTATAATTGTATGTTCTTTGAGGAAAGTTGTTCAGTATCATGAACTGAACTTTGCCGTGTGGTTTCCGGCAGAGTAGAATAGGATCACTCCAAGCCCTCTCGTGGATGTCGTAGAAAACGACTTAGGAATTAAAAGCTGGATAAAAAAAAAGCCTATAAACATCAATGAGACCTCTCTCCTACTCGTCTGGCCAGCGAGGAGAGCGTAGGCCAAGTTCTCTGGCTGCTTTAGCCATGTATGGCTCTGGTAGTACAGAGAGGGTCGTGCTCCTAAAGTGGAGATAAAAAGAGCTGATGATGATGATGGACTGAACTCCCCATAAAATAGTTTTAATATATTTTGTTACAACCCGTATACTTATGGACATTTCCGGCTTAAAGAATGTATTTTATTAGAAACAATGCTTTAATCTAACGAAGCTCTTAACAAATCAAACCCATGTGAAACCACCTTGTATAGAAACAGACAATAGTGGCTTCGAACAAGAAACTCTCATTAAGAGGGCACAAAGTAAACCAGGAAATCCCTAATGTCATTAACTTGATTCCTCCTCAAGGTCTTCTTTTTAGCGAATAGATATTTTCAAAAACTTTTACCTTGTGAGATTTTTATGTAGGGGCCTAATTATGTGACTTCCATTCTGGTCTGGAAGAAAAAATCTTTAAATGTGCCCATTCTTTTTTCACGTGAAAATCGCAAGAGCGAGAATCTAAATAAATATATAGGGACAAATCACACAGATTGCGCTAGTCCCAAAGTAAGTTCAAGACTTGTGTTATAGAATACTTACTCAACGATAGGTATATAATATATAGCAAATACAATTGTATAGATAAACATGTAAGACTCAGGTCGATTTGAAAAAGGTCAATATTCCAACCTGCCCTGACCGACGATCGAACCCGGAACCTCTTGGCGGCGGAATAGGATGGTGACCACTACGCCACGGAGGTCGTCAATAGTCGTCTGACTCATAGACCTAGATGTTTTTTTTACTGCGTAAGGTCTGACTCGTATTAAGGCTCCTCCCTGCGCTAACGACCTTGAAAACACAAAAAAATTAATTTACATACATACATACATACTATCACGTCTTTATCCCTAACGGGGCAGACAGAGCATTTTGGGTCTAGCGGTTCTATGCAGAGCCCAGGGCCGCAAGACCCAAAAGCCACTTTTAGCGTCATGGTGGGCGAGAAGATGGAAAAGCAATTAATTTAAAAAATTAATTAATAAAAAAATAATTAATTTCTCTTTCTGTAAGTGAGATTATTAGAAACCCTCCTACAACTTTTTAGCTAGTATCCTGAAGTTTCATTAGAACCTCGATAGTCATTGAAATACTATCCGGTTTAGAAACCTTTACAAAAAAAGTCAAAAATGGCCGTTTTTCGTATTTTTTGCAAAGGAAAATTCAGGGTATTTTATTTTAATGATTTTCGAGGTTCTAATGAAACTTAAGGATACTAGCTAAAAAGTTGTAGGAGGGTTTCTAATAATCTTACTTACAGAAAGAGAAATAATTTTTTTGTGTTTTCAAGGTCGTTAGCGCGGGGAGGACCCTTAATAGACGATAAGGCTAGCAACAGCCGTCAGCCAAAACTTACCCACCCACGCATATAACACAATTTTTACGCCTCTTTACTGTCTACCATTCTTCGATTAATACATCACTATTAGGCATAGTCTTGTCTGTTTGCGACCCTCTCTACGGTATTCCATTCTTCCATTCATATTTGGCCGTGTCAGGTCTAAATATTTGAAAGCTCTACTTAACGCGAGACGAAGTAATCCGAGGTCACTCCGATATGAATGTTTATTTTGCAGTTGACGCTCAGCTCGCATTTTTTTAATCTCAGCAGATTAATGCTTTGGAAGAGTACGCTATTTGTTTGTTTAAAACAGCTTTCAGAGTCACAGACTTTTACATTTGTAAGTTGGAGCGAGTACACGGTGCTTTGCGTTGACGTAGCGCTGCGTTGACGTCGTTTTATAAATTACTAGCCGTACCCGTGAGCTTCGGCTTCAAAGCTAGGTATCAAACTATATTCATATCAAATATCATCTAAATAGGTTCAGTGGTTGAAGAATGAAGTAGTAACAAACAAAAAAACAAATATACAAACTCACTTTCGCATTTTTAATATTAGTAGGATAGTAGGATTTATTACAAATACACCATGTACTCACGATGCACCGCGTTGACGCAACGCACACAGTGACAGTCCCTGAGACGAGGCGGGAGGTGTTTTACATTTTTCAACTACGTTGTAGCAACTCTGCTATGACGCAATACCTGTGTGGTCTGTATTGCGTTTTTTTTTTAAATCAGCAACATGTTTATTTGCCAGGTAAATTAAAAAAAATGTCCAACTTTCAATAGTTTTATATGTAAACGCCATCTACTGATGAGCGGAGGAAGTAATTAGTGGAATCAATATCGCCATATGTTTTTGCCAAGAAAACTACAAGAACCCCCATTTTCAAGCGTATCTTTTTAGCTGCCGAACCGATGTTAATCAAACATAGCTAAAAACCATCGCAAAGAAACTTGTTCCATCTGTTCGAGCACTACGATGCTGCAGACAGACATTAGGGTGAAACTTATAACATTCCTCTTTTTGCTATACTAGACCTAGACAGAATCAAAAGTAACAAAAAAACAGATTTTTTTTGGCATTTTAATACTAAAGTGTAGGTCGCTGGAAGGCGCTGGATGCAAGCCGATCTAGATCAGTCATTTTGGAAATCTTTGGGAGACAGCAGTGGACGTTGTGCGGCTGAAATGATGAAAATACTAAAGTTTGCGGCCGCCGGGCAATTTTTGTTTCTTGACTGTTCATTAATTTATTATGCTATAGTGATCTACCCATGGTTTGAGTTATTATTGATTTGTTTCTTCTATGTTGTATACATATTATTTTCATATGTTTTGGAGCAATTAAGTGTTTTTACTTATTTACTTACTTAGGTACTTCGAAACCAAATTACTTTTAAGAGCATCTTTGTTGTGTCATCATTCTTTATCCATCCATACTGACCTATTTGAATATTCTCAATTATAATGAAGCCTGATATATATCAGTATTCGAATCTAAACGAGGTCAAAGTACTTGTCAGCAGGAGCCATTTCAGTATCCACCCGACTCTAAAACCGTAAAATCAATGAGCTATTTGACGAAACTTGAACGTTGTAAAATTTATGGAACAGACTTCCTTTAGCTTCAACACCTTCCTCCGAACTAGCGTTGTTTTCGAAATTTTATATCGCAGTTTCTAGAAATTTGCTTGTACAGCATTTTTGAACTATAGAACTGGCAGCTTTTCAATATTTCTGCTTATCGTTATCTTTTAGCTCCACGACTTCCTAAGCATGGTTTTATTATTTATAATATTTTTCTTTTATTTTATTTTTTTCGACAAATTAAAAAACCGGCCAAGTGCGAGTTGGACTCGCGCACTGAGGGTTCCATACAATCTACAAAAAACCACGTTTGTTTTATGGGAGCCAAAATAAAAATATTTATATAATTCTTTTTTTAATATTTTTTGTTATAGCAGCAACAGAAATAAATCATCTGTGAAATATTCAACTGCCTAGCTATCACGGTTCACAAAACAGACAGACAGACAAACAGTGGAGTCTTAGTAATAGGGTCCCGTTTTTACACTCTGTGTACGGAACCCTTAAAAGTAAGTTTCAAATGTCCTACAAATAAAATCAGCACATCAAAGGTAATTTTGGGGCTCAGTATAAAAACCACAACCCATTCATCCATCTCTCAGCGAATAAAACCTCCTGACAACGTTCCCCAAGGGTGCTGTAAATTAAATCGTTTAAATCACAAATCGCCATATCTGTCACCCCTTGTCTCTGTGCGTTGCGCAGATTTCATAAAAAGATAGACCTGTCACGTCGTAATTTTTTGAATTAAGGTGTTATGTTTTATGCAACGTGGAAGGGACATATCCGTAATAAATCAAGCCACGGGCTATACTAGGTTACTATAGCACGACAAAAGAAAAACAACAGTTAAAAACAAAAAAAAAAACAACATTCCCATTTAAATTGCCCGGGAGGCTGCATACTTTAGTAATAAGGAAATGACATTTTTTTTGTTTACCTTTACTTAAATCCCAATATACTATAGTAATCTAGTACAGCCTATGGTTAAACTTATTAGCGGTATGTTCCTTCCACGTTGTATAAGTATTTTGGACTTAAATGTCAATGCAAACATACATTCATTACATTATTTGATATAGAGAAACGGAGTTTTTTATCCAGTCCATAAATTAAGTAAAGGAGTCGAGCCGTTTCTCATCTTATCTTACTTTAAAACAATATTTCCAAAAAGCCCTAAGTAAATTATGGATTCCCCGATACCACAGAATTAATAATAGTATTACATAATTAATAATAGTATTACATACAGAACGGAAACTCGCACCGTCCCCCGCAATCTGGTGTCCCCGCAACCCTTCCCCCGTTATTGTGAGGTGTAAGTGGCAGTAAAACAGGGTTATTGGTAGTCGCACGTTGACATTACGCGAGTCACTTAGGATTATTAAATTATAATGGTGAGAAATTGCGCACATTATCATTGTTTATCCACGGAAAACAATAAATAACGAAAATTTTATAGATTTCCGAGTGATAAAAACAGGTAAGCAAAGCAACAAATTCTGTGGTGGCGACCCTGATTGTTTAACTCACACATTTGACGTGTGCACGGACGGATTGTTTCGCTTGTAGTAGTACTAGGTATATATGCTGCTCAGTTTGTATGAAGTGCCATACCTGTGCCGATACGATTGACCCGCTATATGCATCTACCTACATTTAGAACTTAAAGGCTTAGAAGTCCATGGCAAGTATGACAACGTTTATCAAAAATGCGGAAATGTAAACAAAGAGAGTTAAGCACAAAATGATGGCCCAGCGCAGCCGTGACGTTTGTTTAGTCGCAAAAATCTGGCTTTATAACTCTTTGTTAGAAAGCCGATGGGTCGTATTAAAACTGGTAATGATTTTTGTTGGTCGTTTTTTAGGTCATTCCCATTGTTTTAGTCTGGATAGACTTTGAATTGGTTTCACTCTGCCGCAATAAACGCAGTCACTGACAGTTATTTTGTGTCAGTTTTCACTCTAAACACAGAAGTGGGATAAGCGTTGCTTCTTATTGCGTGCCTTTGAATAAATAAATGGGTATATAGGGACAAATTAAATTGATTGAGCTAGCCCCAATGTAAGTTCGAGACTTGTGTTAAGGGAAACTAACTCAAATACTATATTTTAGGAGGGAAAGGGAAAGGGAACAGGAACAGGCGGAACAAAGTTAGGGGCCAGGACAAATGAGCCCCATCGCTGCCGTTGCGGGGGTGACGTCGATCACCTAGGACACCATGGCCTGGCTTGCCGCCGCAGTGCTGGCCGCATCCCGCGCCACGCTGCTTTGAATGATGTTATCCGTCGGGCTCTTGCTAGCGCCGGTGTACCAGCGGTTCTAGAGCCTGCTGGTATTTCCCGAGACGATGGCAAGAGGCCAGACGGGATGACGCTCATTCCGTGGAAAAACGGGCGGTCTTTGGTTTGGGATGCCACCTGTGTAGACACTGTGGCCCCATCCCACCTCCAAGCGACCGCCCGAAGAGCGGGCGCGGCCGCAGCGGGAGCAGAAGCGAATAAAAAGCGCAAATACGCGGGTCTAGGCGAGCCTTATATATTTGTGCCCTTCGCCGTGGAGACCTTAGGGCCCTGGGGTGTAGAAGCCCGTCAACTATTTAGAGAGGTCTCCACACGTTTGATCGACGTCTCTGGGGACCCAAGAGCTGGTGCGCATTTCGGCCAAAGGCTTAGCCTTGCAATACAACGCGGAAATGCCGCCAGCCTCTTGGGGACTCTGCCTGTTGACGGTGGCGATCTGGGAACGATTTTTTATATAAATTAATGTTTTTATTTTTAGTAATATTTTTAATTTATAGAATAGCATTTAGTTAATTAACTATATTTTATAACAAATACATATATAGATAAAACTCCAAGACCCAGGACAATTTGAAAAAGGCTTAGGTCGCTGGTCAGGATAAAAAGTATAAGTTTACCTAGATTTTAAGGCTTCCGTATCCAAATGGTAAAAACGGGATCCTTTTACAATGACTCCGCCGTCCGTCTGTCTGGACCAAGCTGTATCTCATGAACCATGTTAGCTAGATGGTTGAAATGTTCACCGATGATATATTTCTGTTGCCGCTATAATAACAAATACTAAAATGAGAGAAATAAACATCTGAATTGGGTTCCCATACAAGAAACGTGATTTTTGAAGTGAAAACTTCTTTAGCGGCGTTGTGCACTTTTTTTGGAATGGGTAAAAAATGTTAAACTCGCGTCAGGATACGCTCGCGTCAGGACACGTGACCTGATCGAAAATTCGTAAGACGGATGGAGAGTAGACAGCTGGCGCGGCGCAGGAGAGGGAGTATTCCCCTCTCTTTCTACGGCGCGGCGAAAATGTATGCCTGCGCCTGCTGTTTCGTATATCAAATATGCACAACGTTAATATTCAAGTTTTTACTTCTGCCGGCACTCCCAGGGTGCAACCCGTCGTTTTTTTATGGATAATGGTACGTAGCCACTCGTGCAAAAGTCTGACTCGCAGTTAGCCTGTTTTATTTTGTGTTTTATATACCATTTTTTTGTGTAAAACCCAAACAATACTATTGTTTAGATATGTTATTTCATTTTTGTTTGTCTTATGTTTAGTGTTTTATTGGTCGTCTCGACTACGCTTTATTGCTGTTTGTAGAAAATATGGAGCAATAAACACTTGACTATAATAATACGGACAAAAAGTGTCGTAAAAAGCAAAAGTGTGCCATTTCTAAGAAATTCCTTAGAGTTGTGAAAACTTTCACTCGGAATTTGTTTTAGCCGTTGGGATTGGTAAAAAATTTAGTAAAATCCTATTTGGTTATTTTTTATAACGTAGTTAATAGATTCAGGTGTTACTTTGCGGAGATATGCTGGGACAAACAGTAGTGGGTGGGCGCCGGCCGGCAATAGTTTGCATGAACTAACTGGTGGCGGAATCGTAGAAAGTAATTCGAATCACATAGTATGTTTCACAATACCTATCAGTGAGCTACTTTTCTGTCACATTTTTATTTTTAACTAATTTTAAACTATTGCGTTGCATAATTATAAAAAAAAAAACTTGAGAGGTGTCAAGGGACAGTCGGATGGAACGAAGTTCGAGAGAAAGACAGACAGACAGAGAAACACGCGCGCGCCGCACGGCTTGCAACTATAGCAAAAAGTGTTGTTACAACTTTTGTTCTTAGTTTATTCCGTCTAGCCCCCTTTTGCAACGCGCGATAAGGAACTTCGTTCCAAAATGTTTGTACTTGGTAATTAAAGCAAAAGGCGCCTTGTTTATTAAAAAGAATATTAAAAAAATGTTGATAGAAAAAAAAGCAATTTTTTATAAAAGTAATTTGTTTTACTTTTCTTAATAGCCACTTTTCATCTTTTATCTTTATAGCAAAAGAGTGCTATTTGACACCAATCCATTGTGAGTAACCGTCACGTTTCAAACGGGAAATACTAGGAATCTGATGACTTGCTCTAAAGTAATTGGATCGTAACAACCCTGGCAAAACTTAATGGTTGCCGGTCTTTGTTCGAAAAGGTAAAAATGTACCGTCTGGATTTTTTGTTATTGCCGAGTATTATTTGACAAGTAACCGTCAAATGATACTCGGCAATAACAAAAAAATCCTGCTAAAGCATGAATATTTGAAAACCAAGTCTAGCCGTTTCGGTTTACATATCTTTTTTACTTTACCGTTCATTTTCCACTGCTGGGCAAAAGGCCTCCCCCTTTTCCTTCCATAATTGAAGGAAACCGGAGCTTCAAATGTGGCACACTACGCAATACGCCTCTCCCCCATCTTTGTTTCTCCGTTAGAAGAGCTGCCTTTAGCCCAGAACCTACCTTGGACTACTTGGAGGTGCCTAAGGGTTGCGCTACACCTATCAGCACATAACAGCACTTTCGCATGCTTCTATCCTTTTTTGTCGCTCAGAACTGTCATTAGCTAGGGCGAGAGAGAGCGACGGCACGCTATGACTACAGACTACATTGAGAAGAGCAGATTTGGTCACGAGCTTGCGGAGTCAAAGAATAATGATTACACAACGTTGAAGGAACATACTCATTATTAATCGAACCACGAGCTAAAGTAGATTACCATAGTATAATGAAATTAAAATAACAGTCAAAAAACTAAATGAAAATCCGACATTTTCAATAGGTACATTGAGAAGGGTAGATATGGTCAGGAGCTTGCGAAGTCAAAGAATAATGATTACACAACATTGAAGGAACATACTCATTATTAATCGAACCACGAGCTAAACTAGATTACCATAGTATAATGAAATTAAAATAACCGTCAAAAAACGAAATGAAAATCCGACATTTTCAAACAAATTGCGCGGGTGGTTGCACTTTAGTATGGAGAAGCCGATTTTTTTTTGTTGTTTGACTGTTGTTCTTATTTTATTATACTTTAGTGATCTAGTATAGCCCGTGGTTTGATTAATTACGGGTATGTCCCTTTCATTTTTCATTTTATATTCCCTATGATGGAAGGCGCTGGATGCAAGCCGCTCTAGATCGGTCATTTTGGAAATCTTTGGGAGAGGCCTATGTCCAGCAGTGGACGTTATGCGGCTGAAATGATAATGTCCCTTTCACGTTGTATCTGAAAATAATTTTATTCGCTATTCGTTTATAACGTCTCTATTTTTACATGAGTCACCTACATACACTAAACAATTTAAATGCAAAATTAAAAATCTATTTTCCCCTCAACATTATCAGATAGATCGAACGCAAAATCCAATGACAAAGTATATTAAAAAGTAATGAATACCCAACACATTTCAGAGAAAATTAAAAGGAAATTTATTAAGTTCGAATGAGGCTCGTTAACTTTAATTTGCCATTCGTAATAAGTTTTTATCTTCGAAAAAGCTTCGACTTTCGCCCCGACCTTTGCGAAACTTTGCCATCTTAATTTTCTATCAACAAACAGAGCTTTTAACATGGAGTCTAGTCAAATACATAACTTAAATACTTGTTTTCAATTGTTGAAAAGGTTGCACAAAAATAAATCAAAAAGTGATTAAAAATGTCTGATGGAGATCTCTTATTTTGACAATATAGATTTTCTTTTTTATACAATGTCCTTTTTATTAAGGTCAAATATTTTAAGGAGTGATGTAGTCGAACGTCATTTGTTTTTTTTTTGTCTCCAGTGCAGGAGCACGACCCTCTTAGTACTACCAAACCCATACTTGGCTAGAGCAGCCAGAGGACTTTGGCCGACACTCTCTTCGCTGGCTAGACGGGTTGGAGAGGTCTCATTGATGTTTATAAGCTTTGTTTGGCTTGTATTTCCTAAGTCGCCTTTAACGACATCCACAAAAGGACTTGGAGTAGCCCCTATTCTACTCTGACGGAAACCACACGACACAATTATTTTGAACAAATTTTCCCAATAAATGTATTTTGAAATACGAAACAGGCCGCTCTTGATCGATCATTTTGGAAATCTTTGAGAGAGGCATTTGTTCAGCAGTGAACGTCATGCGGCTGAAATGATGATGACGTGAAGATATATTTTTATATTTATAATTTTTATGAGGTGTTAAACTTTAGATACCTATGATTAATCTTTAGATGTACCTAATACCTGATCTCACACGTACTATTGAAGTAAGTATCTAAATATAGTTCGCAAATGAACAGACATAAATTGAATGTTCCTTTCATATTTAGGGTAACAAACTACTGCCATTAATATCAATTAAAGTTACCCAGAAATTAATACCTCGGTTAATTGTTTCTTCGATTCCGAACATTATGTGTGTAACAAATAGTATAATCTAGAGGATCATATTTAACCGTGTACGTGGAGATCGTAAGAACCGATCGAGGGAATGGATGAATGAATCATATCATTAGATGATGCGAATAGCAAGTGCTATTTTTGAAACGCGGAGTCACCTAAACGAATGGTTTTTCCATACAAAAAAGCGTTCGCTTAGCGACTCCGCGTTTGAAAAATCGCACCAAGCAACCCATAACTATTTTGATTCTTTTTATTCCCTTTTCCACCTTCATCACTGAATATAAGTATTATATACAGAACGGAATGTCCTAAGGTCCAGCGGAATATACTCTCTCCGTTCTCGCGTTGCAGAGGCGGCTGAAGGCGCCTGCAGCCGCCTAACTATACTGCCGACCTCCGTGGCGTAGTGGTCAGCTCGCTAGTTTGCCACCCAGAGGTTCCGGGTTCGATCCCCGGTCAGGGCACGTTGGGAAATGGCCTTTTTAGGGTTTCGTAGCCAAATGGCAAAACGGAACCCTTATAGATTCGTCATGTCTGTCTGTCTGTCTGTCTGTCCGTCCGTATGTCACAGACACTTTTTTCCGAAACTATAAGACCTATACTGTTGAAACTTGGTAAGTAAATGTATTGTGTGAACCGCATTAAGGTTTTGACACAAAAATAGAAAAAAAACAGTAACATTTGGGGGTTCCCCATACTTAGAACTAAAACTCAAAAATGTATTTTTCATCAAACCCATACGTGTGGGGTATCTATGGATAGGTCTTCAAAAATGATATTGAGGTTTTTAATAGCATTTTTTTCTAAACCGAATACTTTGCGCGAGAGACACTTCCAAAGTGGAAAAAAGTGTGTCCCCCCCCCCGTTACTTCTAAAGTAAGAGAATGATAAAACTAAAAAAAATATATGATGTTCATTACCGTGAAATCTACCAGCGAAAATTGGTTTGAACGAGATCTAGTAAGTAGTTTTTTACTGTGAAGTGCACCGTGCCAGGTGTTACATTTATTATTATTTTCTTGTACACCTTTCGGTTTTGTGTACCTACTTCCTACATTCATAAGAACGTCACACTACGTTCGTTTAGGTCAACCAAGACCATTTCTCACATTATTCAAAGGAAATAGTAAGACTTTTCCTACTTTTACCAACAAATCGTGTTATATGTAACTTAAAACCCATTAAGTGGTACAACCGATGTACTTTTTGATTTAAAACTAGCGAGTTTGGATAACTCTGTGGCTAGCTGCCAAAATTACAGCTCGACATAACCTAGCTTTAGGCAGCTGCCAAAACCGGCGCAAAACCGAATCTGCCTGTAGTTATTTAGTAGACAACCTGAACATATAAATCAGTATATAGATCATCGATGCTTTAACAGGCTTTTAAATAACTTTATAAGTCTCTTATATATAAACCTTTTGGCCACGTTGACGAGGGGTAATATTCTAGTGGGACTACATAATTTGTAATTTTTAGTTTGAAATTTAAATTTTAATAATTTTGTATAGTTTGAATTTAAGTTAAATTTATTTATTTTTTCCAATATTCTTTAAAACTAAAATCTGATTTCAACACCAGACTGATCTACTACACATGAAACGAGTCGACTACACAACCTATTTTGATAATATTTCTATGAGACCACCTGAAAAGTACCTACGTCGTTTCAAACAATAAAAAAAAATCCACATCCGTCCAGGCGTCTTCGAATAATCGGTGAACATACATAAAAAAAGATTGCAAGGAATTGATAAGCTCTTTCTTTCTGGAAGTCAGGTAAAAATAAAAAATACAAATGTCTAATTTGATTTTTTTTTAACAAATCAGTAAAATATATATATTTTTTAAATACTACATATAATTGTGTGCTTTAAATATAAAACCTAAAAGAAAGAAAAAGCAAATGCAGTATATCTATCTACAAATTAAAATCTTATCGAGTCTTCGTCTAAAAATAGCAAATTTTAGACGAGATTCTGTTTCCTGTGTCACCGAGTCATTTAATAAGCAGTCCACTTTTAAAGGAGATTAGTTTCGGTTCGCTGCTCGATGTGGTCGATCCGCTCCAAGTCGCTTCGCCCCATGGCTTAAAATTTACAAAAATCCTTTTTTAATCAGCTGCTTCCCTCTCTTTCGGCGGTCTATAGGGCTAATCGAAAAAGTGATTTTTTGGCTTGGTCATTAGGGCTGGAGTCACAAAATACATTCCAAGCTTTTTGTGTCGTCTGGAGAAAAAAAAATAACAAAGAACTATCATATTTATGCTGGATTATAATATATTATTTGCCGTATGGTTTCCAGCAGAGTTGAATAGGGAAACTCCAGGTCACACAGGAAATAAAAGCTAAACAAAGCTTACAAACATGAATGAGACGTCCTCAACCCATCTGGCCAGCGAGCAAAGTGTAGGCCAAAGTCCTATGGCTACTCTCGCCAAGTATGGCTCTGGTATGTATGGTGAACAGAGAAAGTCGTGCTTACGACTAATGATGATGATGATTTATATATAAAAAAAAACACACACAAGTTATTTTTTCTGCTGCAGATAGCTGACAAATATATTATTGAGCCAATGGCAGCAAGACAATAAATTATTAGCACCAATGAGGCGAAACAGCTTGTGGGACAAACCGGCCAAACACCCTTGTCAGCCGCTGCGTGGAGCTGCCGTAAATATGCAAAAAAGAAATTGCTATTTTACTGATGGTAAAACAGAATAACAAAAGAACGATCATACTTATAAAAATATGAACCACACAAATTATTTTATCTGATTAATTAATTAAGGCAATGGCAGCAAGCCATTAATTATTAGCACCAAAGGGGCGAAACAACTTGTGGGGCAAACCGGCCAAAGATCCTCCTCAGCCGCTGCGTGAAGCTGCCTTTAACTCAATCAAATATGCAAAAAAGAAATTGCTATTTTAAGTCTAGCGGCTCCTTGAGCCAGTATTGAATTATATAGTAGCGGCGTAGGTTTATTTTGTATTTTTAAACCCCCGGCAAAAAAGAGGAGTGTGTAAGTTGTGTCATCGTAGCGTTCAAATGGAGAGAGCGATTTCGATGAGGTGTTTTTTTGCGAGAAAGTAAGGTCCCTTGCGGTTGTTCTAAGCCGTTTTTGATGAAAATCGGTATAGTTGTTTAAAAGTTATTAGGTGATAATAATAACGCTTCAAATTCGGGGTTACGTAATTTACCTGACATTTAATAGATGGCACTACGATATCAATATATTATGTAATTCCGTCACTTATCACTAGGTGCCGTTGGTTTTTTTAATATTTGCCAATAGCAAATAAACTTATACAGATAGTTTGATCAATGAGTGCTCAAAAAGGGGCATGTGGATAAAAAAGTCGAAAGCAGAAAGTTTGACTTCAGAAATTTGTTTGGACTAGTTAGTAGATAAACATACTAAAACTCTTTACCCCTCCGAGGTGAGCCAGAGGGGGGAGGGCACAAAGAAGGTCCCGGTTTTTATTTTATTTGCTTACATCTCGAAAACGGTGCATCGTAAGAAATTTTGTTGTCATACGAACACAGTCAGAATGCAGATCACATTTTTAAAAATCGATAATTTTTCGAAGATGTAGGCAACAATTCTAGATAGATAAAACTTTTTGCTTTCGACTTCTCCATCCACAAATTAATATTTGACTGTACTAAGAGTAATCTTCTACGCTGTTGTGAGAGAAAAGAAAACCGAATAATAATAATAAATTATAAATATATTGGGACAATTACACTGATTGAGCTAGCCCCAAAGTAAGTTCGAAACTTGTGTTTTGGGATACTAACTCAACGATACTATATTTTATAACAAATACATATTATATAGATAAACATCCAAGACCCAGGACAATTTGAAAAAGGCCATTTTTAAACTTGCCCTGACCGGGGATCGAACCCGGGACCTCTGGGTGGCAGACTAGCGTGGTGACCACTACGCCACAGATTTCGGCAGTATAGGTAGGCGGCTGCAGGCGCCTTCAGCCGCCTCTACAACGCGAGAACGGAGAGAGCATATTCCGCGTGACCTTAGGAGATTCCGTTCTGTATATAATACTTATATTCAGTGGTGAAGGTGGAAAAAGGGAATAAAAAGAATCTAAATAGTCATGGATTGCTTTCTCAAGCCGAATAATAAAACCAGCAGCTTTTTGTACACATAAAATAATATTTTCTCTTTCTACTATAAACTTTCAGCAAAACTATATATGTTGTTTTGTTTACGCGTTAGTAAAATGAAGTAATCCAGCACTCTGGTCTGAGAGTCTACACTCAGGCACGTCCGTGAATACCTAGAGTGTTCTACAAACAGAGCGGCTCTAAAACAATTTGTTGCCGGCTCAGCTAAAAGTACCCACGTTCGTATTATATTTCTTTTTTCCCTTTGTTTCTTTATTAAGTGTACTATTATGACGTGTGGTTTCCGGCAGAGTCCTCCTGTGGATCCCGCCTTCTACGTAGGCGACTTAGGGAATACAAACTAAACAAAGCTTTTCAACATCAATGATACCTCTCCAACCCATCTGGCCAGCGTGTCGAGGGTAGGTCAAGTCATCTGGCTGCTCTAGCCAATTATGGCTCTGGTAGTTCAGAGAGTGTCGTGCTCCTGCAGAGGAGACAAAAGACCTGATGATGAAGAGTACTATTTGTAGCTGTGGCCATTGAAAATTGTACAGGTAGGTAGAAGTCAATTTTCTTTTTGCGTCTGATTTGTGTTTTTTTTTTATTTGTGTGTTATAGCAGAAAATAAATGAGTCTATCTATGTATTAATATAAAATTAACATACTTTTTTATGTTTATGTACTTTTATTTAACAATTATTTATTAACAGATAATATACTTTTACAGTATGGTCTGAGAGTCTACACTCAAGCACGCCCGTGAATACCTAGAGTGTTCCACAAACAGAGCGGCTCTAAAACAATTTGTTGCCGGCTCAGCTTAAAGTACCCACGATTGTATTATTTTTTCTTTTGCTTCTTTATTTAGTGTGCTATTTGTAGGTGTGGCGTATAATTATGTATTGCTGTAGCACACACATTGAAAATTGTACAGATAAGTAAAAGTTTATTTTCTTTTTATGTCTAATTTGTTTATTTTGTATCAAGTATTAGATAGTTGGTTTCAAGCAGCAAATAAATGAGTCTATCTTTTTATGTATTACTATGAAATATATATACTATTTTAAATTTAAACACTTCATTTTACCAATTATCATTTTTTTTTAACCTGTTTTTTCCCATATCTAATACTAGGTAATAATATACTTCAGTGCAATGGTTTAAAAGACTACACTTAGGCTAGCCCGTCAATGTTTAGGGTATTCTACAAACAGAGAGGCTCTAAAATAATTTGTTGCGGGCTCTGTTGAAAGTACCTTCATACTTATCTTTATTTTTGTAGTCCATTAAAAGAAATAAGAAATTATAATATCTAGAGTGTGAAACAAACAGAGCGACTCTAAACCATTTTCTGCCGGCTCAGCTCTTTTAAAAACGTGGGCATATAAGAACGTTTCCGTATGTTTTTATATATACGTTTTGTCTTTTATATTTTGTTATAAATGTATTTTTTATTTTAGCTTCTTTAACAATTAATACGAGCATCCATACTCCAGTTCTGTGGTCTAAGACACTTCACCTAGGCATGCCCGTGAGTATCTAGAGTATTCTACAAACAGAGCGGCTATAAAACAATTTGTTGCAGGCTCAAATAAAAGTAGCTAAACACACACATATAATGTCTTTGGTTTTTTATGTTTTGAATAAAAGAGGCATTGTTTTTGTATTATAGCATTTTTGATGCATTTGTCTAGCAGTGGGACACCCCAAAAAGCTAGAAAAGAAAGCACTTTAAGAAGTGATTTAAGTTATACTCTAGTACTATGGACTAATAGACAACACCCAGACACGGCCATCGCCCGTGAATATCTAGAGTGTGAAACAAACAGAGCGGCTCTAAAACAATTTGCTGCCGGCTCAGTTGAAAGTACACTTGTATTAATATCCTAGCTTTTACTCCCAACTTTGTCTGCGTAAGTTTCGTAAGTTAAAATAGCATTCCTCATAAAAAGTTACCTTTTTACTCCCATAATGGATAATTTTTGGGATAAAATCTATCCTATGTCTTTCCCCGGGTCTCTAACTTATCCATACTATTTTATCTAATCGGTTCAGTGGTTGAAGCGTGAAAAGGTAACCGACAGATAGACAGAGTTTTTTCTGGAAACATATGGTCGAACATCACTGACTTACCTTTTTGTAAAATTATTTTGATAAGAAAGATGTTTAAAATGTTAATTGCTAGGGCTGCCTAAAGACATCTGACGTAGCTTAATGACTGTTATCTAGTAACAATAGTAATTACACTACACAACAAACTAGTCAAATAGATAAAACGATGGTACATAAAATCTAAATAATAGATCTATGGAAAAATAAAGCAAATTTTATTTTTTGTATTACTTGTTTCTATCCAAAATCCTCTATTTTCTAGAAATGAACGTTTAAGGTGCATGAAATTTATAAATAGTTTGGGTACCACAAATAAAGCTCCTCTCTAAAATAATATGCAACAGCTTAAATTCAAAGCCTGTTCAGTTTTGTTTATTTTACTTTGGGATATAATTTCGTGCTCTTAACCACGTGTACGTGAATTTATATTCTGCGAAGCGAAATAAAAAATGAACCTTTGGGGCTATTTTATTCTGTGTGTATTTTCTTTTTCAAGGTTTGCAGACTTAAACTACATTTTTAAAATTATTAGGCTATCGTACCACATATTTGAAAATACATTTTCAAATAAGATTTTCTCCATTTTAAAGTTAGAAAAGCTCAATTAAAGTTTTGTCAGAATGCTAATAAAAAAATTACTGAACTAAAGAAGAGTTAATAAACAAATAACTTTCCCACTCAAAATTATGCCAACATTATTATTGATCTGAAAACTTCCACGAAGAATTTTATTTATTTTTCAGATTCCATATTGACTTTCATCATCATCAGCTTTCAAAAACCCACTGCTGGGCATAAGCCTCCCTTTGTCTACGCCATCTCGATCTGTTCATATTGACTTTATTTAAAAATTATTAAATAAACAATAATAAAAATTAAGGAAAAATTGCACATATAGACCTAGTCTCATAGTAAGTTTAAAACTTTTGTTATAGGATATTCACCAATCATAAACTCACCGATATTATATTTTATAAAACATACATATAAAGATAAACGAACAGCCAAAACCAATTTGAAGACCCACCTTTCAACTTTTGGTCTGAGGGTCGAATTTCCAAGTTTACTAGCGTGCTGATCAAAAATTCGTCAAATAGATAAATAAAAAGTTAATCATACAAGTAAATTTAATTAACCAATGCCGTACTAAACGGAATAAAAATAAAATAAACAGAAAGGTGTTTACGCACATATGGGAAAATCTCAACGCCGCCGCCGCTCTAAAACAATTTGGAGCGACCTTAAAACTCAGGCGCGGTAAAGCAACCGCGCCCAATTCAAATTTTTTGCGATTAAGATGACAGGACCAACGGTTAAGCGTGCCTTTCGAAGCACAAAGGAGCTAAAAATTGTATGCCACTTGTAATCACTCATCCAAGTGCAGACCAGCCCGATTGCCACTTCACTTGCGAAAGCATTTAGAAAGAAAGATAAATTTAACCCACTTTCAGAAGTAGGAAAATAAAAGAATGTAAAACGAAAGTGTGTTTTTGTAGGTACACGTATCGAAAATCTCAAGTTGGGGCATGTCCATGAATATCCAACATTTACAAACGGGGCGCCGCGCTAAAACAATTTAGAGCGACCTTAACTCAGGCGTGATAAAGCAACCGTGTCTAATTTATTTTTCTCTGTGGTTAGGATAACAGCCAGGACCAAGTTTTTGAGCTCCTTCGTGCTTCGAAAGGCACGCTAAGCCGTTGTGCCTTCCAAAGCACGAACTAGCTCAAAAATTATATGCCCCTTGTGAAAGCTTGCCGTAAGAAAGATAAATTTGAAATAATTTTACAAGAACGAAAAAAAATGTGTTTGTCGGTACACGTATCGAAAAATCTCAAGTTGAGGCATGTCCATGAATATCCAACATTTACAAACGGCGCCGCTCTAAAACAATTTGGAGCGACCTTAACTCAGGCGCGGTAAAGCAACCGTGTCTAATTTATTTTCCTTTGCGACTTTTGTTTCGAATATTTTTGTGAAGCACGGAGGAATGGGTTTCTAGCAGCGATCTGTTAATACTTTGGATTGTAGAAGCACAATCAAATGCAAAAAATACCCCATCGTAGAATATTAAGGGGTTACTTAAATTTTCCGGGTGTTAAATTTTTTTTTCGAATGTAAGCAACACTGGACTACTTCCATTTGAAAAAAAAAAGGAAACGGAGATATTATTTAAAAATATGTCTTGGCCAAGCCCTAGATAACCCAATAAACTATATAACTGTTTATAGTTTAAAGAAAGAACTGTTTATAGTTTAAAGTAAGAACGCAAAGCTTTTCTACGCGCATTTGCGCAAAACGGCCCCTTTTAGCTAATGTGCTGCGAAGAAAAACTTCACGTTCTTAATTTTGAAGGGTAATCTAGGGCTTAGTCAAGAACAATTTTTAATTAAATATCCTTTTCCTTCTGAAATGATTTATTTTTTGATGCTGTGTCGGTCAAACTGACAGTCGGGATAGAGTTCAGTCGGGATAAACTATTTCGATTTTGTCTTCTGTCGGTCTCGTGCACAAAAAGTTAGTGAACTGTCGGTATAACGTTCACCGGGATTTCATCTGACGGCATTGAGTGGTAGACTCATTTTAAAGATGGGGCCAGCACTGGACCCCGGAAAGTTCAGGTATCCCCTTAAATTTAGTAGTTACCTTAATAAAAACTATATATAAGTACTTTCCCCAATTTACTACTTGACGTTCCTTCATTTCCCTTCAATGTTCATTTGAGGGAAAACAAAAACTAAGAATGTACCAGCTTCTTCTCTTCACTCGCAGATCGTAAAAGCCGATAGAGGGAATGGTCTAATATGCGAATCATGTTCACAGACGTATACGTAACTCCTCACTATATTGTTTACTTTTCAATTTTCTTGCCTACCGTTACGCTAAAACTGGCTTTTGAGTCTGGCGACCGTGAACTCTGTCTGCGTAAAGCCGCAAGATAAAAAATACTCTGTCTACTCCATTAGGGATAAAAACGTATAGTATGTACGAGTATGTATGTTACTTCACGCCAATTTCTCGGCAAATGAGTGCAACTGTCTGAAGCTACGTTGCTGCAAGTGGCTCTCTCTAAAACAAATTGGAGCAACCTTAACTCAGCCGTGTCTAATTTATTTTCCTTCTTTTGTTTCGACTATTTTTGTAAAGCGCCAATGAACTATATGTTCTTATACGTGGAAGGGATATACCCGTAATAATCAAACCATGGGATATACAAGATCACTAATACTATAATGATAATAAAATAACAGTCAAAAATAAAATAAAAAATCGACTTTCCCATACAAATTGCCCGGGCGGCTTTACACATCAATTTTTATTTCAGGTTTTGTTTTTTTTTTAATATACTATTATAGCCGTCTAGTATAGCCCTTGGTTCCATTTATTGCGGGTCCCTTCCACGTTGTATACTATGGAGGAGTTAGTAAGAGTTTCAAGTGAAGTAACTTCGGTTACTGCTTTGGCGGAAAATAAAGATGAAGTATATAAGTACTTGCATGTACTTTTGAAGGGATAATGATATTTAACCGACTATCAAAAACGAAAAGGTTATCATTCATCGCGATATTTTTAGGGTTTCATAGTAAACTAGGAACCCTTATAGTTTCGCTATCAATCTGTCTGTCTGTCCATCCGCATCGTTACTCGAAGACTATAAGTACTAGAAAGCTGTAATTTAGTATGAGAATGTATATTAATTATGCCGAAAAAGTAGTATAATAATGTCATGAAAAAACATTTTCTTTAGGTAGCTCCCATACAAGTATAGTGGGAGTCATTTTTTTTTTCTTGACGAACCCGTCTTGTAGGATATCGTTGAATAGGTCTCTCAAAAATATTGTGAGCTTGGAAACATCATTTTTCGATTTAGGGATCTGTTTTAAGAAACAGATCTTTGTTTTTCAAGTGCAAATTTTTGTTAGAGTCAAGTGTTCCCCCCCTATATCACCTCTTTTTCTGAAGTCGCTTGAAAGTAGAAATGTCTTACCTTGTATAACCGAACAAAGCAAGAATTTTTACAAAAATAAGTAACTGTACAATATTGTGTCATCTCTACATAAACAATCGTGAGCGCACTTGAGCAAACATACTTACAGAGTGCATTTTTATGTTCAACTAAACGAGTTTGCTGTTGCAAACTTGGTTGTACTACAATTTTATTAGAAAGTTTGGGCGCTTCTTTGTTGCGATGCTACGAGCAGTCTCATATGTATATACCTAGTATTCTATGCATATGTGGGCTATACACCTAGTATACCATGCCACTCGATTTCAATTAGGTGTAAAAAAAACGATTTTTGACACTTTTTTGATTAACTCTATACGCGACTTTAAACTTGTGTAACTCGTTTACTAAGGGGTCCAGTTGTATGACCAAAAGTCATTTGGCAAAATTACACCTGACAAACAACGTTTGGCAAAGAAATGGTTTTGCCAATTGATCATTTTACTACTAATCATTTTACAAACGAGTCACTTTTCCAAATGATTAACGCTTAAATTTACATTTTACAAATATTTATTACACAAATGAACATTTAGCAACTGAGTTATCAGACAAAACGACTATTGGTCTAAAAACATTTGATAAAATGTATTATTTTACAAGTGTTTTGTTTATTAATAAATCTATTTATAAATATGGTTTGGGTCAAGACACGAGCGAGCGACTCAAGCTTAGGGCGAAAGTAACAAAGACACAAAAACTACTTTGCCGTGGAGTGTAGGTTAGGTTCGTGAGGTTTCCTGTGACAAAGACACGAGCGAGCGAGCGACCCAAGCTTAGGGCGAAAATAACACCGACACAAAAACCACTTTGCCGTGGAGTGTAGGTTAGGTTCGTTAGGTTTCCTGTGACCAAGACACGAGCGAGCGACTCAAGCTTAGAGCGAAAGTAACACAAACACAAAAACCACTTTGCCGTGGAGTGGAGTGTAGGTTACGTTCCTTAGGTTTCCTGTGAGCAAGACACGAGCGAGCGAGCGACTCAAGCTTAGGGCGAAAGTAACACAGACATCAAAAACCCTTTACCGTGGAGGGTAGGGCTAGGCATCATTCGGACATATGATTATTATGGAAAAAAATATTATGAGATCTTAAATTGATATTAAATTTATAAGACAAAATAGAGAACCACTAAATCGTGATGATTGAAAAATGAAATAAAATAACATTTTGTTAAATGACATTTGGACAGATACTTATTTTGCGAAACATATTAGGTATTTGGTAAAATGATAAAAAGTCAATTGACATTTTATTATTTAACATATTGTATTTACAAGTGTAGTGTTTGCTAATGGATCATTTGCTAAGTGAGTTTTTGTAAGATGATACTTTTATCAAATGTATCGTTTGCCAAATGAACATTTGGTGAGACGTTGTTTGTCGAATGACCATTTGTCAATCAATTTTGTTCCAACAATAAAGATATTTATGGATATGGGATACACTACAATATTAATGGATATGGGAATTAACGCAAAACACATATTTTTTTGGCTGATGTTTCGCCCGGGTTGCATCAATTTAGTCATGATGAAACGCGATAGTTTAAAAGTTGAAATTTTACATTTTAATATTGTTTGGTATTACTTGGTTGCCAGAAAAAAATATAAAATGTAGTGGAATGCAGTTGTAGCCTAAAAAGGTTTGTGCTCAGTGGATTAGGGTCAGTTCAGACAGAGAAGAAAAATTCCCGAACAATTTAATAACTCAATTAAAAATAAGACCGTATAGTGTAGAAACGTTTACACATGACAAAATGCTCACGCAGTCTCGAGACTTGCAGTTTTGCAGTTTATGCTAATAGTTTAAGGTGCTGGACACACAGAAAAGATGTAAGTCGCAGACGGGGCGCAGACATATGCGAGATATGTCTGCGTCCCGTCCGCGTCTTACGTGTTTTTAAGCTATTGCATAGCTTCTATCGCGGGCCTTGAGCGCGGGGACAGAATCCAGAAATTCCGTAACGAAAAAACCTCACGCTTCCCACTCCGCCTACCATGTAGGTTGCCGCTTCGTCTCCGTCGTCCGTTTGCGACGTTGCCGTCCTTCCTTGTATCGAACCACCTTAATGCAATAGCTTTACCGCGGCAGTCCCCGAGTGCCACACGTCTTTTTTTATCTGTCCAGCGCTTAAAGTTTACTTTCGAGTTTCATAAAAAACCTCTCCGTTGCTATATGAATTGACCCTTAGCCGCCTTTTACAAAATCCACAGGTGATCAAGTGGTTCTATTCTAGTCCGGAAGCCACGCTACGATTTATCGTTGCGTGCGTATAGCAATTGTCTTTTCTTACTGTATGATAAACTAGCCGAAGCCCGCGACATCATTCGCGTGGATTTTATGACACCGGAAAATGCTCATCAGGCTGAAACAACTTTTACTAAGACGTCATTTTTATATTTCTTTTAGTTTAGATGGACCATTATGGTTCTGAATAAGGTGTTCAATTTTTTAAAATCAATTAACCTTATATGTTGCCTAGGCTAGCCCAGCTATATAACAAAAAAGCTTCATTTGAATCCATCCAGTATTTCCGGAGATTAGCGTGTACAGTGTGCAGTGACAGTCATTTTTTTAAATTCTTTATCTATAACTGTGTCTCCATCGCCCCAAATATTTTGTTTTAAAATAGATTCAATGTACAAATTTATTTTTTTACCGTTTTTTTATATGTATAGTTGTAAAAGTTTGTGAGGCCGAATATTTGGATCACAATAATATGTGGTAGATATAGATTTACCCATCACATCTTTTGCAAAAAGAGTGTAAGCCAAGTAATCTTACTACCCTGGTCAAGTATAGCTCTGGTAGTACAGAGAGGGTCGTGCTCCTGCAGTGGAGACTAAAAGACTTGATGATGTTGATGATACATACGTTAAGGCCTGTTTGCCACAAAGGCAGTGACTATGACTTCCACTAGCTACGATCCTGACATACCTCTTTCGCTTCATCTACACTTATACATACATACTATCACGTCTTTATCCCTAATTGGGCAGACAGAGCATTTTGGGTCTTGCGGCTCTATGAGGAGCCCAGGGCCGCAAGACCCAAAAGCCACTTTCAGCGTCATGGTGGGCGAGAAGATGGAAAAGCAATCAATAAAATTGCAATCAACCCATTACGGGTTGCTAGCTGCATCGCCTGTTAACATGATTCGCATTTTTGCCCATTCCCTCGATCGACTTTTATGATCTGCGTGGGAAGAGAAGCAGCTGGTACATTCTAAGTTTTTATTTTCTCCTAGACTAGCATGGGAGGATCTACACTCATCATTTCTTTATTTACTCATTACAAAACGAAGCAGCTGCAGTTTATCAAAAGAACTGAAAAACTTAAACCAGATGTTAACATTTCGCTTTTTCTTAGTTTTCATGTCTGTTGTCGTGGCTTATGAAAACCAACACTTTTTGCTTTTACCTATAATTTGTATTTTCCGACGGGATTACAAACAAAATATATTATTTGTTTTTGAACTATCGCGCTTTGAACCTATGTTTAAGATCTAGCAAAATATACTGAAACTATTTTATGGGTGAATTCAGCCCATGATATTGATTAACTCTCCCCAAGTAAAATTAAGAAAATATGAAAAAAAAATTGGCTTTTCATACAGACTCGGATCAGCTGGGATGCAAAAAAATAACATTTCTTATTGTGTGTACGTATGTTCCTTGGGGAAGAACAGAATAAAATTAATATTTGACCTCTTGGTTTTTGTAAGCAATGGTACAAAAATCTCCGTGCGCGTCCGACTCGCGCAGCAAACTTCCCAAGCCCTCCCAAACCACATATATAACAATTTAACAAACAACCACTGTCAATAAGAACTGTAATGGCGAACAAACACAACGTGTCGCGTCACAAAAATACTTTTAATCCCGGAAAAATGTGAAATTCTCGAGGTATTCCATTTAGGGCTCCCGTCTGGATGGTACCTAGACTATTACACGAAGGGCACCTAAAATTGTACATGCTCTTTGTGGACTAAGTTTTTTTTAACATTTTTGTACACGGAAAGTATTTATGAGTAGAAGTAATGCATAATTCCTGTGGCCTTTGGTCTTATGACTACTTACTATCCTAACTATCCTTACCCTAACTAATATTATAAATTCGAAAGTGAGTTTGTTTGTTTGTTATCTCATCACGCTTAAACTACTGAACCGATTTGGATGAAATTTGGTATGGATAAAGATTGAGACTCGAGGAAGGACATAGGGTACTTTCTATCCCAAAATTCGTAACGGGGAGCGAAGCCCGCGGGTACAGCTAGTATTATATATGATTATCATCATCATCAGCCTGAGTCACCAGCTCTCAACGATCCATTACTGGGTAAAGCTTCCCTTTGTCTGCGCCATTGAATCCTATCCCTATCCTTAGCTATATAGCAGTAAGATATCGTTTACTAAAATATAACCAAAGTATTCTACAAAGTCAAACTAGGCGTTTCGCTCGAATTCAGATCGATGGTCCACGGTAGTCAAAATACAATTGAGCAGTCAATCTGCCTTAACTACAATATGCTTCAACAACGAACCTTGGATTTCGGTTGTAAACTTAAACAATTCCAATAATCCGTACTTAGTTAATCCCAATCTTGAACCTTCGAGAGGTTGCCCCTAATTCCGTCCCTTGAGTAAATTCTCGGCCGACCAACCAATCTTGAGCCGTAACCTTCTATGACTCTCCCACTCTAATAGTGTAATTCAGCTAACGTTAATAAGTAGCAAGTGTCGAGTTAGGTTGGTCGATCTATTTTCATATGTTAGTAACACCTGTTTCCTTGCATGTATTTATTTTCACATATGTTGTGTTTTGAGTTATATAACAAAGGTTTTTGGGCTGAATTATAGTGAAAGTTATTACACACAGAAGGCCTTTCGAAACATATTTGTCAAAGAAGATAATTTTGATTATGTATGTAGTTCTTAGTAGTCATGTCGCTGGTAACACATACAATACAATACAATACAATACCCTTTATTGCACATAATAAAATACAGTATATAATTATCTTAAAAACTAGGAAATGCGCAAAAGGCGGCCTTATCGCTAAGCAATTTCTTCCAGGCAACCTATATAGAAAAAAAAACAGTGATGGGAAATTAGGTAGTGCGGGGGTCAATACAATAAACTTACTTATATACAATAATTATAATAAACATACATATACATATTACTTAAATACATACAACTTACACAGAAAAAAAAAATGAAATAACAGTACAAGATGAATAAACTAAGTGGAAACAGGAAAGAATATTTATTTACCTTTCATAAGGATAGAAAATAAGATTTTACTTGGGATTTGAAGCTGGCTAGCGTTTGGGCGCGTCGGATAGCAGGTGGTAGTGAGTTCCATAGACGTGCGGCTCGAACAGAGAAAGAACGCGAGAAAAAGTCGGTGGAGTGGAAAGGAATTCTTAAACTAAGGTTTTCAGCGCTGCGTAGTAGACGACCCTGAGACTCACTAAAGAATGTAAATAATTCACGTAAATAGTTAGGAGAGGCAGGATTAAAAATAATTGTATACAACATAGACAGGATATGCCAGTCACGGCGACGTCGGATCGGAAGCCACTTGAGTTCATTACGATAGTGAGAGACATGGTCATATTTACGAAGGCCATATATGTATTGAATAAACATGTTTTGGAGACGCTCAAGTTTATCAAGTTGCTCCTCAGTAGGGCCGGGATAACAAGTATCAGCGTAATCTAGGATAGGAAAAAGAAGGACATACCTGGATGAGAGCAGCACAAGACCAAGATTAGTGGCGTCGATAAAGTGAAGCTCAGCCCAGCAGTAAGCAGAAGAAAGCTGAGATGATTATGAAACGTAGATTTGAATTATCAAGTTTCCTGGGACGACAATAAGTTATTTGATAATGTTAATAGGATCATCATCATCATCATCATCGTCAGGTCTTTTTTCACTCCACTGCAGGAGCACGACCCTCTCTGTACTACCAGAGCCATAATAGGCCAGGGCACCAGAGGACTTGGCCTACACTCTCCTCGCTGGCCAGATGGGTTGGAGAAGTAATTTTAATAGAATAAAACGTCACAGAAAATTTCCATTCACGTTAAACGTGATTTTAGGTTTATTTTTGCGGAAAAACTGATATTAACACATTGCAGGACACTCGGCCAGACCCAATAAAAATAACAATTGAATTACGTCTACAGACGTAAGTGTCCTGCAATGTGTTAGGAGCGTTATTTGACTTCAAGAAACTATGATGCCATTAGTCTGTATTTCATGCAAGTTGCAAAAATATTTGTTATGATAAAAAAAAGTGTCTGACTTGAGTTGTTGCAAACTTTCTTATATCTTTCACTTCGAATTATTATACAAGGTTTGCCAACAACATAAAATTTACATCACGACCCAAAAAAAAAATACTGGAAATACAATTTATAAAACATTTCTACTCAGAGGTCGACAACGTAAAGAGTTTACGAGGGTCGAGCCGTAAATTTGGTTGCGTTAAGTATGACATACATGACGGAGAAAGGTCAAACATAAAATTGTGGAATTCGTGCTTTTATGGCATATTAATGGGCCTAATTCTAGTTGACGAGAGTCAGCACTCAGTAGTAGAAACTACCAGTGATACTTAGGGCTCTTGAGAGTCCCCTTCATCATCATCATCATTTCAGCCGCATAACGTCCACTGCTGGACTTAGGCCTCTCCCAAAGATTTCCAAAATGACCGATCAAGAGCGGCCTGCATCCAGCGCTTTCCAGCGACCCTGGTCAGGTCATCTGCCCACCTTGTAGGTGGGTGCCCTACGCTTCGCTTGCCAGTACGCGGTCGCCATTCAAGAACCTTTTTGCCCCATCGGCCATCGGTTCGTCGCGCTATGTGTCCCGCCCACTGCCACTTCAACGAGCTAATCCGCTTGGCTATGTCAGTGACTTTTGTTCTCCTACGGATTTCCTCATTTCTGATTCGATCACGTAGGGAAACACCGAGCATAGCCCTCTCCATAGCGCGTTGAGCGACCTTGAGCTTTCTTATGAGACCCATAGTAAGGGACCACGTTTCAGAGCCATAAGTCATCACTGGTAACACACATTGGTTGTAGACCTTAGTCTTGAGGCACAGAGGTATTTTGGACGAGAAGACATTGCGTAGCTTCCCGAACGCTGCCCAGCCGAGTCGGATTCGTCGAAAGACCTCTTCCTCGAAGCTGGAACTTCCTGCCTGGATCAATTGACCCAGGTAGATATACTGGTCTACAACTTCGAGGGTGGAGCTCCCAACACAAACAGGTAGGGGCGCAACATGGACATTCGACATTACTTTCGTTTTGTCCATGTTCATTTTAAGGCCCACTTGTTGGGATTCTCGATTTAGGTCTCCGAGCATAGTACTTAGGTCTTCCATCGATTCTGCCATGACAACGATATCGTCGGCAAATCGAAGGTGAGTGATATACTCGCCATTGATGTTGATGCCAAATCCTTCTCATTCCAGAAGCTTGAAGGCATCTTCCAGTGCAACGGTGAACAGTTTCGGAGATATAACGTCTCCCTGTCTTACACCTCTATGCAGTGGAATTGCCCTCTTGCACTGCTCCTGTACTCGGACTGACATAGTGGCGTTACTGTATAAGCACTTCAACACTTCGATATACCGATAGTCAATACGGCATCGCTGGAGAGTCTGAAGCACGGCCCATGTTTCGATCGAATCGAAGGCTTTTTCATAGTCCACGAATCCCAAGCATAACGGCCGGTTATACTCCCTCGTCTTCTCTATAACCTGCCGCAGCGTATGAATGTGGTCTATGGTGCTAAAGCCTTTACGGAAACCAGCTTGTTCGGGGGGCTGGAAGGCATCAAACCTGTTCGCGAGACGATTCGTGATGACCCTCGAAAACAACTTATATACATGACTCAGAAGCGTGATAGGTCTATAGTTCTTCAATAGGGTGTTATCTCCCTTTTTGAAGAACAAGACCACCACGCCCCTGTTCCACACTTCTGGCGTTACGCCCTCGAGCAGAACAGAATTAAAGAGCCTCTGAAGGACTTTCAGTACCGGCGTTCCGCCCGCTTTCAGAAGCTCTGCTGTGATTCCATCATCCTCGCCCGGCGCCTTGTTGTTTTTAAGCTGTTTGAGGGCCATCCTAATCTCGTACAGGCTGATGTCCGGGATATCTTCGGTATAGTGTCGGGTTAGCTTGGCTCTTGGGTCTTTAGCCATTTGTCTACTGGGTTGTGAAACTGAGGTATACAGCTGTCCATAAAACCTCTCGATCTCCGCCAGAACCCCTTCCTTTGTCGACACCACGCCGCCGTCCTCCGTCTTCAGCTTCATCAATCGGCTTTGCCCAACCGACATAGCTCTTGCGAACACTTTGGAGCCTTTATTCTGCTCTATCGTCTCCTTAATACACTCAGTATTAAAGGAGCGGATGTCGTGTCGCAAGGACTTTTGTATACGTCTGTTGACCTGCCGATATGATTCAGCATCTTCGGAGGTCTGCAGCGGCCTTGATCGTCGCTCTGCCATTAAGTTTAGGGTCCGAGCAGAGATTTTTTGAGGCTTTCGTTTGGGGCTGGACCTGAATGCTTTTGATCCCACCGCTTGGACAGCTTGTATAAACCCTTGGTTTATCTCGTCCACTGTAACGCAATCCTGAAGGCCTTCGAAGCGATTTGACAGTTCAAGCTGGAAGCCCTCGGAGTTCTCAATTTGGACTTGCGAAGGTCGGAGCGTCGACTTCATCAGCCGCGACCTTTCGACTTTGAGATCAATATTCACGATGCCTCTTAATATTCGGTGATCACTCCCGGTTTTGACTCGAGTGATCACTGAGACATCGTTGAATATTCGTCTCTTTGTCGTTAGGATGAAGTCGATTTCGTTCTTAACAGGGGGCTGGTTCTTTTTAGCCGGACCCAACCAGGTCCACTTTCTTTGCGGCGGCTTCTTAAAGAAAGAGTTCATCGCAAAGAGTCCCTCTTGCTCCAAATAATCAGCCAGCCTACGTCCCCTGTTATTTCGCACTCCGTATCCGAAGTTTCCCAGCCTAAACTCTCCAACGCCTCGCTTACCCAGTTTTGCGTTAAAATCCCCCATAACAACCGTAAAATAGGTTTCAGAAGTATGTATGGCCCTACTGATGTCCTCATACAATTCATCCACCTCTTCATCGGAGTGATCCCCAGTTGGCATATATACCTGTATAACCTTCAGCGAATATCTTTTAGATACTCTGAGTATCAGGTATATTACCCTGCTGGACACACTCTCGATAGTTCTGACGTTGTTAATGAGGGACTTGTGGACGAGAAACCCAACACCATGCTGGGACTTCTTTTCGTCTCCTTCCCGGTGATAGAGTAGGTTACCAGACTCTAGGGTTGTCGTGCCCTCGCCCTCTCTTCGGACTTCAGACAACCCCACAATGTCCCACCGTAACCTACTCATTTCTTCCTCCACCTCAGCCAGTTTCTCGTCAGTCCTCAATGTGCAGACATTGTGTGTTACCAGGGCCAGTTTTCGCCGGGGTTGGTAGCCGGATCCCATCCGGGGATTCTTAGCACCCACTGCCCCGCCGTTACCATGACCGCTACCGGAGTCAGGAATAGCGGGGCTGCCGGGTACTGGGGGCCTGGTCATTTTTTGCCTATCCATGAGGGGATATTGCCATACTCGCCACGCTTGGCAGGCGGGTTGGCGAGCGCAGTGGGAGTCACTATCGTACTTCCGACGCTGATGCCCATCGGAAGTCTGTTCATGTTTAGTGACGGAAAGAAAATCCTTTAGTCGCCTTTTACGACATCCACAGGAGGAAATGGAGTGGTTCTATTCTAGGCCGGAAACCACACGGCCAAGAGTCCCCTTACCCTAGACTAAACTACATTTTTCCATTCAAACGTAGTTTACGTTTTATTTCGAAATGACATGCCCGATTTCGGCAAAAATTTGTATTTTCAAAGATATTGCACATAAAATATGAAATGTAAATAAAATATAGTGTGTTACATCATTTTTGACCATCAGTATGAGAAACTTCTACATCCTTATATTTTCTCTCCGGTTCATAATTTTACGTCGCAAACCAATTACAACCCTAGATAATTGCAATTTCTTTAAAATTATTTTTTTTTACTGAAATTTGATATGTAGTTTCAAAATAAAACGTGGACTAGGTACATTTGTTTGGAAAAGTCTAGGGTAAGGGGATTTTTAAAGACGAGCGACACCTGTCAGCGATAGTCGGCGACCGTTGCCGATCTATGTGTCCGCCGAGGGTCGCCGACTCTCGCTAACGGTCGCATGACGCATGTCAATTTGTGGCAACTGTCAAAAACTGTCACGCGACCGTCGGCAACTATCAGCGAATATCGCTCTTCTGTCAGAGCGCTCCCTGATAATGATAAAAGAAAAATATAAGAAGTAGCTTTTACCAGTGTTTGAGCTTGAGTAGGGTAAGAAAAGGTTCTGTGAGGTTGAAGTGAAGACAATTATATTTTTATTAAAACTAACGTGAGACACGAACATTATTATAGAACCCGTTAAGGGCATCTATCTAAGTAAGGGATAGAGTCAATGTAAAATTTAAAAAAATATAAATAAAGGGACAAATTGTATTTTCTTTTTTTTTTATTCTTTTTTTTACTTTATTATTATTTAGATTGACTTAGTTTGAAGTAAGTTCGAGACTTGTGTTATGGGGAATACTGTGTGTTAGTACCCAATCGTATGTGAATAAAAAAAATTCGGCCCTCACTTTTCCTTTTTTTCCTTTTGCGAATTATTATTTTTGCACCTAACAGCTCTCGTAAATATGCATCTTTTGTATTAAACTATTTTTTTAAATATCATATCTTCACAACTCTCCGAGATATATCGGACCGAGGATCGCACTATTTCGTGAAATCTGAGCCTACACTGGAGCGAACGAAAAGACATTTCCAATGTTAATATATACACATTTGAATTGTCATTATACAATACACCTTCTTTTTTGAGGTCTGTTAAAAAGCAAAAGAAACTGACTGTCGTGAAACACTCAGTTGAAATGAAGTGACAAAAATTTAAGCCCCAAAAAAATTTCAGTCCCTAAAAAATTTCCTGACAAAAAAAGTGACGGAATAATCTTTTACTTTTTTTCGCCTAGAAAATTCGACTTGTCGTACTGCCCGAAAAGGAAATTCGTTCAAAAACAATGTAGTATTTTAAAAGGTTTTATATAACTTGCAATGTATCTTGTATGTATGTGAATGAATGATTGTTTAGGTCAAATCTTGCAACTCAATTCTTCTTCTTCTTATCGTGTGTGTTAGTGACCAACACTAGTGTCAGAGTTTTTAAACCGCCTTAAAGGCCTCTGACATGGTTTTAGGTAACGACCAATGTCAAAGACAATGACCGTGACCGACGGCTTAACGGGCCCTCCGAAGCATGGATCATCTTACTTATCGGACAATCAGGTGATCAGCCTACAATGTCCTAACCAAACTAGGACAACAACACAAAGTCGTTGCCCCCGCCGGAAATCGAACCCGCGACCTCCGGGTATGAGCCAAACGCTCTAACCACTACACCACGGAGGCAGTTATCAACCTTTTAATAAATAAAATTTATTTATTATTTTATTTATTTATTTATTATGAAGTCATTGAGCTGTTCTAATGATGGAGCCGAGAGATATTATACGGTTCTCAGTTATAAACAACATATTTTCATTAAGCAGACCTCGTTTCATTTCTCTTGACGAGCACTTGTTTGTAGACGATGTCTAGAGTCTGATCACGGAGACGGAAGGTGGTCAATAGAACTCAGTAATAAAACGACGCAAATATATCGAGTTTGGGTTTATTTCATTTTTCTTAATAAGTACTTTGGCTTTACAATAAAAGCTTGCCCAAAAATGTAATTTTTGCAAAAAAAAACTTATCTATCAAAACATTTTTCCACTGGAGACAACTTTTAAAAGTCACTTAAAACATGGTACGACGACAAAACAAATTTCCTCGAGTTCACACGATCTCTCCATCTTTAAATTTCACTCCATTAATTTCATGTGATTTTTGTGGCGAAGCGACCTCATGAATATTTATCTACGCCGACTTTGTCTGACTTTTTACTTGGAAACCGGAAATGTATTGCGTTTTTTTTATCTTTGACTGTTTAATGAAAGATCAAACATTTTTTTCCTTTCAAATTGCGTATTTATAATATACTTCTATATAAAAATTGGTATTCCTTTATGTAAATAAATAACTTCCAGCCATTACTCTTGGCTGTCATCATAAGATATATTCTGTTGCCTTATTGTCGTAAAAACACTTCATATAAGAATTCAATTTTTTAAGAGTTCAAGAACCAAAGGGTATAAAAAGTGACCCTATTACTATCCGCTGTCCGTCCGTCTAATTGTCTGACTATCACCAGGTTTCTCATAAACCGCGATAGCTAGACCGTTGAAATTTTCACAGATGATGTATTTTTGTTGCCACTATAACAATCCTATCCTATCCTACTTCCTACTATCCTACTTCCTACTTCCTACTATCCTACATCTATGTATGGGTACATCCTATGTCCTTCCCCGGGTTTCGAACTATATCTATACCAAATTTTATCCAAATCGGTTTAGTAGTTTAAGCGTGAAGAGGTAACAAACAAACAAACAAATATACAAACTCACTTTTGCATTTATAATATTAGTAGGAAGTAGGATAGGATAGTAGGATGGTATGGAACCGTACGTGCGCAAATCGGACTCACACTTAGCCCGTTATTATTTGTATAGTTGCTTCTTGTATTATTGAGGAATCAATACATACAAATAGTAGTAGTTTATGATACAAGTGTGGTAAACTGTTCATTACAGCCGAGGCGGGTTGACAAACTAGCGGGCGAAGCCCGCGCGTTTTGTCTATGGAGCTGAGACTTGTACTGGACAAAACTACACGTGTGTTTCAACACGTTAGTGAGGAAAAAATAACTTCAGTTACAATTAATAAAACAATTTTAAATCTCGCTAAATAAAATTTGAAATATGGCGCGCTTGTTTTTCTTTTTCTAGGCGCACTTTGCGTATGCGCGAATCTGTAGTGATACGAGAGACACAGAAATCAACCCACCAACAGCCAAACGATTATTTAAAAACATTTTTTTTTTCAAACGGCAGGATTCCAAATTTATTTTAGTGCTGTTACAAGAATTTTACTCACTCGATATAAAATGGAATATTTTGAGTAAAACGAGGTTTCGGTATGAGTCTATAGTGGCTGCATGCAGAGATTTTATGTTTCAATTTTTCCTGGGTCTTGGATGTTTATCTATATATATATATGTATTTGTTATAAAATATAGTATCGTTGAGTTAGTATCCCATAACACAAGTCTCGAACTTACTTTGGGGCTAGCTCAATCGGTGTAATTTGTCCCTATATATTAATATTTAAATTTAAATTCAAAAATAATATTCGAAATTTTGGATTTATAGAATCTTATTCCTAGAACATTTAAAAAAACACTTTACCTCACTTGTGCGGTAAGTAATACTTACCGCACGATTTGGAGTGTGTGCGTGATGAATGGTATTAAATAAGTAAATTCAGTGTCGTAAATAGCACTTTCCAAGCGAATGTGTTGAAAAATATATATTGATTTTACTTCACAGAAATTTGAGTATGTAGATCAATTTTTTCGGAGTATTGTAGTAAACGCTTTAAATTAAATTGATTGTACTTTGCTGAAATTTAAAATATATTCGGCTTTTGCTTTATAGCAAAATTTTGAATTTTACAGAATAATTTTTGTGGGTTTTTTTTAATGTTTGATCATACCACGGGCTGTTAACTTATCTAAGAACAAGAATATAGATAATAGAAATAAAACTAAATTTAACTAAGCATAATAAACCTATACTAAATTATGCTAAATTAAAAAAAATCATCTTGTCCATGCGGCATGGTTGCGAGAACGCTGGCTGCATTTCTTCGCTGAATAGCAATGCTGATCCGTTTCATCATTCGTCGTATAAAAGTCAAGTATTTAAGTCTACCAAGTATTAATTTAAATAAATTGACTTACTTATCTCGATTGGTCGCTTTTACTTACTATCGTGAGGTGGATGACTTTTATTCCTTCAGGATTGGCTGCCAACGTTGCAAATTGATATCCCTGGGGTTAACAGGCTTGCCACAAAAATAGAGGTCATAGGTTCGATTCTCAGGGGTAACGAATTGAATTATTAAATTACGGTTTGCTTAATGGACAGCAGAATGAAGAATGGCTGTATATCCAGATGATTTCTTGAATTATGTGCTCCTGGGTTTTTAATATATTTTGCAACTAAAAACTTTTTGTGATAAAAGTTTTGGTTTCTTTTATAAGATTTTAACGTTGATACCTTTATCATGCAAGCTAAATGAAAAGAAAATAGTAGTTTTAAAATAAAAGTTTTCAAGTTTATTTGCAAATAAAAAACCCCGACGACACCATCTAGTGATGAGTGGCGGAACTACATTTTCCAACCGATGTTAAATAATTAAAAAAAAATGCCGACTTTCAAGCGTTAACTACGGCTGAACGGATTTTCATCAAAAAACTAAGAGCTAAGACCCAACGGAATAGGGGTGACGACAGGGTCCGAAAAGTATGATTGTAATTAGTCCGTCTTTTAGATTATCCAAAAATAATGGACCCGTCTTTTTCAGTTTACCAAAAAAGTAAAAATTCACAAAGATACGGAGCGTCAAAGTTCCGGAGTGGGGGCTTGCGACGTCACACTTAGTAAAAATCGTGCTTAAGTGTGACGTCACGCGAAATTTCAATGCGCTGTATCTTTGTCAATTTTGGTTTCTCAGAGAAAAGAAAAAATACGTGTACAATATTTTTTAACAATCTAACCGATGTACCAAAAATCTTTCTTGATTCGTCATGCCCATTAGACTAAGCGTAAAAAAGACTGCACTGACATCTTTCTATCCGTTCGGGGGCTACGATGACACAGATAGATACACAGAAAGACAGACAGACATAAGCGTAAAATTTACAACACTCCTTTTTTGTCGTTAGTTAAAAAAATCCTAATATGTGATAGCAACGCGCCGTGTTTCCAGCCTAAATATCCATGTTTTCATGTAAACGACGTAAGAGGCGACTTTAAAAAACTGACAAACATCTCATTTCAAGAAGTTGACTGCATTTTTGAGAAGGTTTGACGTCGGGCAGTGACTGGTTATGAAACTTTAGCTGATGGTATAAATTCCGACCTCCGTGGCATAGTGGTCACCATGCTAGTCCGCCATCCAGGGGTTCCGGGTTCAATTCCCGGTCAGGGCAAGTTAGAAAATGGTCTTTTTCAAATTGCCCTGAGTCTTGAATGTTTATCTCTATATGTATTTGCCATAAAATATAGTGTCATTAAGTTATTATTCCATAACACAAGTCACGAACTTACTTTAGGGTTAGCTCAATCAATATAATTTGTCCCATATTAGATATATGTATTAATTTTTTTCCTAAATTTCTTATCCTAAACTTTTATGTCCGAATGTCAAAATCCATAACAAGTTTGCAATAATCTTTAGAATCCATAATGTTCAAATATCCGTAATTTTGAGTTACCTAATTATCTTGAATCATAACACTTATGTGCCATAATATGAATTGCTATAATAATTGAATTTTCTAATTTTGGATGTTATGAGGTCACATCTCTTATTGTTGTATTCTATAATGTATGTTAGTCCGAATGTTAATTTGTAATAAGATTATTAGCTTAAAACACTAAGTTAAAATTAGGAGTTTAGGTTAGGTTCGTTAGGTTTCCTGTGACTAAGATACGAGCGAGCGAGCGACTCAAGCTTAGGGCGAAAGTAACACAGACACAATAATCACTTTGCCGTGGAGTGTAGGTTAGGTTCGTTAGGTTTCCTGTGACCAAAACACGAGCGAGCAAGCAAAGCGAGCGAGCAACTCAAACTTAGGACGAGAGTAACACAGACACAAAAACTACTTTGCCGTGGAGTGTAGGTTCGGTTCGTTAGGTTTCTTGTAACCAAGACACGAGTGAGCGACTCAAGCTTAGGGCGAAAGTAACACAGACACAAAAACCACTCTGCTATGTGTGTGGAGTGTAGGTAAGGTTCGTTAAGATTTCTGTACATTTTTTTTTTCAAAATTATCGTATGTTCGAAATAAACGCGTGATAATTATGGGAAAAAAGAATAGACACTTTGAATAATATTTATAGCAAAAAAGTTATAGCATGTTGTATTTCGGGATTACAACTTTCGGGCACGTGATATTATGCGATATTATTTTAAGGCTAGGCATCATTCGGAAATATGATTATTATGGAAAAAAATATTATGAGATCTTAAACTATGGATAAAAAATTTATGAGACAAAATAGAGAACCATTTATTTTATTTCGGTTGGGTAAAAAAAAAAGACACATGCCAAACACGCTGTTTTTGAGCCACCTTAAGACGTATCTCTCCTGTGTTTAAGCTTACATCCTAAGCTCAGCTTTAGCCTTAATCTAGGTCTCACAAACGGAAGCCTTGGTCTGACTGAAGAAATACGGTATTCATTTGAAACATCTAGTTTTAGGTTTTTGGGATTTGGTTTCCAAGTAGTTAAGCTTTGAAGTTGTTTAAAAATACTTAGGTTAGGCCGTGAATTTATGTTTATTAAGATGTTCATATATGTTGATCTAGGGGAAAAGAAAAAATATGGAACGTACCAGCTGCTTCCCTTTCCGCGCAGATAGTAGAAGCCAATCGGGGAATAGGCGCAAATACGAATCATAAATATTTTGATTCCTTTTTAGGGTTCCGTAGTAAACAAGGAACCCTTATAGTTTCGCCATGTCTTTTCTGTGGCGGTAGGTGTAAAATAAAACACCTCATAAAGATACTCTTACTTTTAATTTATATTTAAAATACTAAATCCTAAATTGGACATATTAAATTTAATGTCTAATTAAAGCAGAGTGTCCCCTACCTGCCAACTTGTGTTGTTTTCCTGATCACAGTAAGCACTTCCTTTATTTTGCACAATCACTGACACTCAATACACAATGGAGGAAATCAAGGAGAGTATGGCACAACTTGAGCAAATGTTCTTAAGTAAAATGGAAGATTTCCAATCACAAATTCCTCAGAAGCCTTCTACAACTGTGGCGGCATTGGCAGCAGACTTCTCAAACTTCAGGGCTACGATATTGGCAACCCTGCAATGTCTTCAGAATCAGGTACTGCTATTAACTCGGAATGCTGACAATATGGAAATGGCCAGTCGTAAAAAATTCCTGTTGTTTCACGGATTGCCTGAATCCAAGGGTGAAGATGTTGCATTAGTAGTTGTGGACACAGTAGTCAGCAAACTAAAAGTGGAGCAGTTTTCAATTGATAGCATTTCAAGATGCCACAGGATGGGTCGGTCTTCCTCCGAAGATAGACCAAGGCCAGTTTTAGTAAAGATCCGTGATATGTCAGTTCGCACCAAGATGTGGAACGCTAAGGCAAGTTTGAAGGGCTCAGGCATTACTATGTCTGAGTTTCTGACAAAGCCGAGGCACGATTTGTTCATGGCTGCTCGACAGAAGTTTGGTGTGGCTAAAACTTGGACCCGTGAGGGCACTGTATATGTTTTGACGCCTGATGGGGCGCGCCATCGAGTTACGAGTATGACTGAACTTGAGGACATCAGCGAGGCAACATCTGGCAAGAACTCGAAAATTGCTGGTATTGCTGGTAAGGCCGTAAAAGAGGCGGGACCCGCGCCGAAAGGCAAGGGACCTACTGCAGGCGGCTCTAGAAAATGAGATACTTTGTCCTTAGTTTTTAGCCTTAAACTAGATTTGCAATGTCTGCGTTGCTTTTATATTACTAAGTACTTTTTATTTTGTAAGCTACCTTCTTTGTATTTGTCTTTTATGTACCTTGACGTGACTAAATTTAATGTGAGGTAGTACGTATACCGGTGATTATTCCTCCGTCTGACAATGACAAATGTCAGTGATTGTTGACAGTGACAGTTGAAGCTTAATGTATCGTTCGGAAATCGCGATCGCGAGTTTTTTAGTCAGACACATTAGTCACACACATTTGCGTACAAAAATTTGTTTTTTTTTTAGCAAAAGTTTGTTAAAAAAATTTGTTCTTCATAGAATATATGTATTGATTTGAATATAGTGTGCTTTTATAATATTTGTTATCCGTTTAATTCAACACAGCTGGTGGGTGGAGTTTGCTTCGCCTGGGTACTATCACAGTTACATATTTATATTTATTTTTTAATATTATATTATATATATTATTACAATGCTAAAATTGCTAGATAATGAAAACAATAGTGATAAAGACGATTACTTAAGGGGCAGAATTCAGAATTTCCAGCATTTTAAGTACCTCCCCATTTGTAAACCGATCACTGTAGGGTAATGGTATTTTTTTTAGAATACTTTAAATTATAAACTTTACATCCTTTATTCCGGAAACACGATTTTACCTAAATGACTCAGTAAAAAAAATGAACAAACCTTTTAGGTAAATAGCCATATATCTTCCACATATAAACAAATTTAAATATGATATTTTGTATACATGTAGCTTAAGCTGTTAGAAAATTTCATGTTGATTTATTTTTCTTAAATACTGATTAATTTTTTTAACACCTTAAAAATACCAATATCGGTACGGATCAGTACTAATTTAGTCGGCGACCCGCCGCGTCAACGGGAGGACGTCGCCATTTTTTTCAGCACCGCCAAAAATTAGTAAAACTCGTAAAAAAATATATTTTAAGCGCTAGAACTCCATGTTGGATTTTGTTAACTAAGCAAGGCTTTCTATATTTGCACAATCATTATTTTAAAAACATTTATTGTTTCCATACCTGGAAAATGTTTAGTGTATAAACGTATCACAAGATGGAGCTGTTGCGGGACTCTGTACATTGTTGTTCAATCACATAACACTTGCGAGTTTTCCATCCAAAACAGCAATGAATAACAAACCTAATATAATTACTAGCGTAACAGACACCCAATAATGCCATAGGAACTATAAGTAGGAAATGTTGGAGTTGCAGGAAGCCTCACAAGAGATGGCTTTTTTTGTTATATAGCTATTAAAGCTGGGCAACATATAGGGTATAAATGATTTTGAAAAATAGAGCGCCTGATGCAGAACCGTAATGGTCCAGCTAAATTATAAGAGATAAAAATGTCGCCTTAGTAAAAGTTGTTCAACCTGATGAGCATTTTCCAGAGACATAAAGTCACGCGAACGAAGTCACGGGCTTCGGCTAGTTTTTAAATAAAATCAAAAAAAGAGAAAAATCTTGAAACACACGAGAAAAGCAAAATCAAAACCTCAAAAATATTGATTGATATGAGATGCGATCTCGCGCTTTTCTATATATAAGACATGCCTTACTAGTTGTGCCATGCATTTGATGACATTGCAGGTGAAATTACAGTATTTTATGAATAGTACGATGTTTGTTTAACGATTTCACCACAGATATAGATGTAATAGATAACGCACGTATCAAGATTTGTATGGAAACCAAGCGTGCCAACTTTTTAAATGCCTACTGTGACGTCACAGGTGACGCACGCGCGGTTTTGTTCACCAACGTGTGACCAGTAGTATATGTTCAAAGAGCGACTATATTACATGTATGTAAATGAACTCTGAAAATATTACCCTCGTTTTCTAAAGTGTAAATTAGGAAATGAGCTTGTTTATACATACATACATACATACTATCACGTCTTTATCCCTAATGGGGCAGACAGGGCATTTTGGGTCTTGCGGTTCTATGCAGAGCCCAGGGCCGCAAGACCCAAAAGCCACTTTTAGCGTCATGGTGGGCGAGAAGATGGAAAAGCAATCAATACAGTGATGGGTTGCTAGCCGCATCGCCTGTTAACATGATTTGCATTTTTGCCCATTCCCTCGATCGGCTTTTACGATCTGCGTGGGAAGAGAAGCAGCTGGTACATTCTAAGTTTTTTTTTATTTCTTCCAGACCAGCATGGGAGCTAAGCTAAGCTAAGCTTGTTTATAATCTATTAAATTGGCTCTTTAATAATAGTTAATATCATTCGTCAGTCCGATATCGATTAAAATCGATTATTGGTATATGTTGTAGAACGAACTACACTAGTCGCTAAATTTTACTGACGAATGAGAAATTGCCGGTACCACGACGTCGTAGCGATGCGCGACAGTATCGCTTGTTTCGATATTCATTGCTTCTTAACACACAACGTCGGATCAAACGCTCAAAGCAAACGCGGCAATGTAATGTGAATATAGTTTTTAAACCTTAATCTATACTTATTTAGGTATAATCTTGGAATCACCGCTTGGAATGCTTAAAAAATTGTTTTAAAATGAATTTACGCATAATTTTTTTTTAAATAATTTAGCTGTGGTAGGAAATATGTCCTTGACTATAAGCGCTTGCAATTTTTGGGCTGTTGCAGTTTATTATCACGCAACGAGGCATTATCTTATTTTTCGCTGCCGTCCGGCTGCAATCACAGACACGCGCGGACTGTCAGTAGCGGCGGCCAACCTCGACGCTTTGTCTGATGCCGCGTTTACACATTCGCGCGAATCGCGAGGCGAATGACGAGGCGAATAACGAACTAGCATGTGTAAACAGTCAGTTCGTTATTCGCCTCGTGATTCGCCTCGCGATTCGCGAGTTCGCGTTGAGGGCGGTTTTTCGGACGCGAATCAAAGGACACGAATAGCGAACACGAACTGGCTGTTTACACTTTCGCCTGCCGGCAGTTGGCAGCTAGCGCCCGACCCAACAGGACGTATATGTACCCGTTGTATGACTTGTATGGAAACATACGAATTGAAAGGTCTAAGTTAACATTTTTTGTGGGAAAATGTGTGTAGACCTAATTATATGTTAAAATAGGCAATCAGACATCAAGTAGATGATATCTCTATATTTAATAAGTACTTATAGCATCAGTGATTTTAATCTTTGTTATTTTCTCTTTTAGATATATTCATTGTTTTATACATTAAATGACCTTTTGATACATTTCTACATATAATTAGAGGACTCTCACTAAATTCGTATCCTACTAATATTATAAATGCGAAAGTGTGTTTGTATATTTGTTTGTTATCTCTTCACGCTTAAACTACTGAACCGATATAGAACAAATTTGGTATAGATATAATTTGAGGCTCGGGGAAGGACATAGTGTACTCTTTATCACGAAATTCCCACTGGGAGCGAAGCCCGCGGGTACAGCTAGTCTTCGTTTTATAATAACACGGATAAAGTCCACTAGTCTATACAGTATACACTACGAATAATAATTCTCATTATATAATAAGGGAATTATTATTCGTAGAGTATACATATAAAACCGGCCAAGTGCGAATCGAATTTGCGCACTAAGGGTTCCGTACCATTATCTATAAAAAATCGCGTTGTATGGGAGCCCCAAATAAGCTAAAAGCTTAAATATTTATTTTATTTTGTTTTTAGTATTTGTTGTTATAGCGGCAACAGAAATACATAATTTGTGAAAATTTCCACTGTCTAGCTATCGCGGTTCTTGAAATACAGCCTGATGACAGACAGACGGACAGACAGCGAAGTCTTCGTAAAAGAGTCCCTTTTTTACCCTTTGGGTACGGAACCCTAAAAATGACATCTTAGCAAAAGTTATTCAGACTGATGAGCATTTTCCGAAGTCTACGCGAACGAAGTCGCGGGCTTCGGCTGGTTTTAAATAAACATCCCAATCTACCCACCACATACAGGTATATACCTAAGCGTAGGTAAATACCCGGGTAGAAGACATAATTGTAATTGTAGCGTGCATGCCGCCATTATGTCCACGTCCTCCATATTCGTGTGCGAATCTCATAATGAATCAACACACGAATGTGTAAACAGCAGTTCGCGTCGGCATTCGTACACGAATAGTTCGTGGAATGTTTCGTCGAATGACGAGGCGAATAGCGAACACGCATGTGTAAATCCGGTATGAGAACTTACACGCGAAGTAGGTGCATTTAAGTCGTCTATCTATATCTATGTCTGTGGATTTCACGTTTGAGGTTCTAAATTATAAAAATAGATGGAGCTAAGGAGCACCGAACTACTGCTAATAGACATGCTTTTTTGGCATGCTTTATCTACTATTAAAGCACACATTTAGTTCCAGATGGTTGCACTGAGAAATTTGACGAATGGCGCTTTTTACATGCGGGGTGGGGTATGAGGTGGGGGTGGATTTGATATTTTTCATATCACTTTCTGGGCCTTAACTGCTTCATCTCAGAATAGTGATTGCAGTGAAGACAGTTTTGCAAGTTTGCCTTCCCTTTATGACACTCTGAACAATGAATTTTCTGATGTACCTAATAATTTTAACGTGATACACATCAATGCCCAAAGCATTCCGGCTCACTTCCCTGATATGCTGGCATCATTTGACATTAAAAATATTCATGCTATACTAGTTTCCGAGTCTTGGCTTAAACCTTGTCTCCCTTCCACCTTATTTCCGTTACCCGGATTTCAATTAATTCGTAACGACAGAACTGACAGAGTTGGTGGTGGTGTAGCGATCTATCTACGCTCTCACATTTCTTTTTCTATTATAAGTATGTCTGCACAACCACCAACTTCAAACGCAGGTGAACATCTTTTTATTGAAATTAATCTTTCACATAGCAAAGTTTTACTCGGAGTCTTTTATAGTCATTCTTCTAATGTTAGTTACTTCTCCTTATTTGAAATCATATTAGAACCTCTCCTTCCACTGTACAATCACACCATTATTATGGGTGATTTCAATACTTGCTTACTCAAAAAAGACAATCGCTCACGTTCATTAGAATCCATAATCTCCTCGTACAACTTGCACATTCTCCCACTTAATACCACTCATCATGTTCCTGGAAAAAACCCTTCACTTCTTGACCTTATTATCGTTTCATCGGATCAGCATGTTGTCAAGCATGGCCAATATCCCGCTGATTCTTTTTCTCTTCACGATTTATTATTCCTATCGTATAAAATACGTCCTCCCAAATCTAAACCAAAAATAGTCCTTCAGCGTAAATTTAGGGGTATAAATGAAGAAATTTTTTTCTCAGATTTGGGAAAAATTGATTGGTCTCGGGTCTATAACGCAGAGTCTGTAGATGATAAAGTATCGATTTTTAATTCTTTAATCACTCGGTTATATGATGTACATGCTCCACTGAGGCCAGTAAAAATTAAACACTCTCCTGCGCCGTGGCTTACTTCGGAACTCAAAGCTTTAATGCACAAAAAAGCTAACGCTAAAAGCAAGTTTCGGCGTTGTCCCAATGACGCAAATAAGGAGAAGTATAATAAAGTTAGAAATCGTTGCAATACAGCACTTAGGGATGCTCAACGTCGCCACATTCATAAGTCAGTAGAGAATGAAGATCCAGCAAAGGTCTGGAAATTTCTAAAATCTCTTGGAGTTGGCAAATCTCAAACCGATACTATTCCTAATGATTTAGATATCAATTCTCTTAATGATCACTTTTCTACTTCTTCCTCAATGGATAAAATAAATAAAATCAAAACTTTAAAGCATCTTTCTGCTGTTTTAACTCCTAACTACGATCCATTTATTTTCAAGCAATTCACTGCTTATGATGTTAAAAAAAGCGTAATGTCAATATCGTCCAATGCAGTAGGTGTTGATAGATTAAGCCGAAAAATGTTGGTACCTATTCTAGACTTCATCCTCCCTATCCTTTGTCATATCCTAAATACCTGTGTACAAACTGGAGTATTCCCTTCTATCTGGAAAGAAGCCATTGTCATCCCATTGCCCAAAAAACCTAATCCTAAATCCTCATCCGACTACCGCCCTATCTCCATACTTCCCTTCCTTTCCAAAGTACTAGAACGGCTTGTGCACTCGCAGATCTGTTATTTTCTTACAAAAAATAGTTTATTCAATCCAATGCAGTCTGGATTCCGCAAAGGGCACAGCACTGTAACCACTCTTCTCAAAATAACAGATGACGTTCGTTATGGTATGGAGGAAGGGAAATTAACAGTGCTTACCTTACTTGACTATAGCAATGCCTTCAACAACGTAAATTTTGATATTCTTCTTGAAGTATTACGCTCTATTAACATATCTCCAAAAGCGATTTCCTGGTTTCATAGTTACTTGTACGGTCGACGGCAGCGAGTTCGCCTTGGGGATACTTATTCCTCATGGTGTGACACGTCTGCTGGCGTACCTCAAGGCGGCGTGTTATCTTCTCTCCTTTTTTCAATTTTCGTAAATTCTGTCTCAAACTATCTGTCTTCTTCCTACCACATGTATGCGGACGATCTTCAAATTTATACTCAAGCAACTGTTGATAATTTGCCTGATGCGATCGAGAAAACAAATAAAAATTTACGCTGCATTACGGAGTGGAGCCTGGCATACGGCCTTAAAGTTAACCCTTCCAAAACGCAGGTCATTATTATGGGAAGTTCCTATATGCTATCATCAATTGATTGGTCGTCATTGCCTAGTATAGAATTAAATGGTATTACAATTCCTTACTCCGATAGTGTTAAAAATTTAGGTTTAACTTTTGATCCCACGTTATCTTGGAGTCCTCAGATAGATATTGTAAGCCGTAAACTATTCGGGGCGGCAGCTTCGCTTAGAAGACTACGTAACTTTCTTCCTACTGCCACTAAAATTGCGCTCGCTCAGTCTCTCTTGCTTCCTATCTTAGACTACGCCGACGCCTGCTATCTTGATCTTACAGAGGAGCAGCTTAACAAGCTTGAGCGACTTCAAAATTTTTGTATAAGATTTATATTTGGTTTGCGCAAGTATGATCATGTTTCCCAATTTAGATCTCAGCTCAAGTGGCTTCCCATACGTCTTCGCCGGAATGCTCACATTCTGTCAATACTATATAATGTATTATTTAGTTCCACATCTCCACACTATCTCCAAGAACGTTTTCAACTCCTTCGCTGTAGTCATACGCTGAACTTGAGGTCATCAGATAGTCTTAAGCTCAGTATGCCGATGCATCGGTCATCCTTTTACGACAATTCGTTCACAGTTCAAGCTGTGCGCTTATGGAACGAATTGCCTGAGTCTATTAGACGTGCAGAATCTGTCTCTATTTTTAAAAACAGGCTTAAAGAATTTTATCTAGCTGAGTAATCGTACCTTTTTTTTTCTTTTCCATATAAAATGATATATATTATGTATATGTATGTAATATTTATTATACTTATTTATGTAGATATATTGTATTGTATATATGTAGTTTTTTTATGTAAGTATATTATATAATATACGTGTAGTGTATTATGTAAATTATAGGTATCCTTAACTATCTATTTAACTTTTAGTTTTCTTTGCACCACCGTTATTTCTGACGTGCCTACATTTCCTCTCCATCCACTGGTTGTCTGGAAGAGATCGCTCTAAGCGATAAGACCGCCCATTGTACCTAATTTATTTTTCGTATAAGTATTTTCTATTGTATATTTTTTCTCTCTTGTATATTGGTGCAATAAAGAGTTTTTCATTCATTCATTCATTCATTCATTCATTCATTCATTCATGTCTGTCTGTCTGCCTGTCTGTCTGCCTGTCTGTATGTCTATCTGTCTGTCTGTCTGTCTGTCTGTCTGTCTGTCGGTCTGTTTGTCCGTCCGCGGTCCTGCTCAGATACTGTAAGTACTAGAAAGATTTTATTTGGCATAGATATGTATATTTATCATGGCGAAAAAGCCGTAAAATAAAATCTGGAAAAAAAATTTTTTTTAAGGTTGCTGCCATACAATTAAAGAGGTTGTCAAATTATTTTTTTCTCGACAAATACATTGTGTCTGGTATCGTTGAATAGGTCTTTAAAAAATATTGTGAGCTTGAAAACACCATTTTTCTATTTAGGGATCCTTTTCTAAAATATTTGGGTTTAAAGCGCAAATTTTTGTTAGAGTCAAGTGTCCCCCCCTCTATCTACTAAATGGTTATATATGGTCACGTGAAAAAATTAGCAGCTAGTATATATAATGTAGTTTAAAGGAAAACTATTAGACCTAAGTAGGGTTTACAAATTAAAAAGTTATAGGCGATCAACTTATAAAATTTACTCGGAAAAGGAAAATTTAATACAAATTCAACAGATAATATTTAGTTTTTAGTGGCATGAAACTCAAAGTTGGCATTCGCAACTACGGAACCCTACACTGCGCGTGGCCTGACTCGCACTTGGCCATTTTATTCACACTCTCATTTACTGCGAAATTTTGTCTCGGGAAAGTTTGAGGTTTCCGTTGGATTTTATTATTATGTTTATGTATTTGTGTAGTCCTTCTTTTCTTGCCTGCGGCGAAATTTACGCCTGGGCAGTTTAAGGTTTCCGTGATAATCTAGATCTATATACCTATGTATAATTCATTCGTTTAATTGATGTGCACGCCATCGGTGCGACACAAAGGCTTAGCCTTTGACAAATCCGATGGCGTTTAGCGCACTTCATGTTGACCGAATATGAGTATTTGATTCAAAGACTCAAAAAATAATTTCTTAATGACACATAAATTAGAACAAATGTACCTCACTTGGTTGATTTAATAAAATATTACAACTCCACATAACAGCCTTCTATAACAATTTTATGAAACATAACAAAAGTTATTATTCCATATAATATAATACAGCGCGTGTAATTTATTTTGACAGGGGAACATAAAGTTTTTATGCACGGAGGTATTGTTCTAAGAAAAATGTTACAATTTCTTACGTGTTTTGCATTCGTATTTTGAAGAAATACATACACCTGATTACCAAGACAGAACCATGTTTTACAAGTACAAAATGTGACCTAACATCAACGAACATATTTAAGAACTTTCTTCTCCCAAAATGTTTGCAGAGAAAGATATTAAAATTTAAAAAAAAAACTTGCCATCAGGTTAAGTTAGCCTGTTCGTATATTTTGTAGTAAATAATAACCGACCAAGAGAGGAAAAGGAAGACCAAGAAGGTCGTTCATGGATGAAGTAAAAGAAAAGGCAAAAGTTGTGACGTATAAGGAGGTCAAGCATTTAGCAGAAAATAGGGAGACATGGAAAATACTCCACCGACAAGAACCTAGTTCTTAAATTTATTGATAATGAATAACCGGCCAAGTGCCAGTCAGACTGGCGATCGAAGGGTTCCGTTCCATTATCTATAAAAAATACGTTTGTTGTATCGGATTCTCTTTTAAGTATTTGTTGTTTTAGCAGCAAAAGAAATACTGTACGTTCTGTGAACATTTCATGTATCATGTCATAAAGCTTTCACGATTCATGAGATATACAGCATGGTGACAGACAAATGGACAGCGGAGTCTATAGAAGTAGATCTAGAACTACGAACCCGAGTTACATAACATTATCTTAGTAATAGGGTCCCGTTTTTATCCCTTGGGCTGGAACCCTAAAAATCACATTTTTTTTATTTTTTATTTAAACTAACGCGAGACACTGATACAGACACACTCATTAATAGAATGAGTTTACGAGTTACTCACGTATATAGTCAGCTATTATAATTGGCCGACAAATTTACTAAAATTGGTAGGGCAGTTTTGATAAATTATACGAAACTGAAATCTGAAATAAACATTTCCTAATGAAATTTGTAGAAATTTTTCTCTTGGAGAATTTGTTCTCTATTATTTAATTTAAAAAAAAATATACTAAAATTCAGCCTCTAAAAATCTTAAATGAAATACCTATTGTATCCCTGATTTCCCTAATTTTCCCGTTTCACCCGAAATAACCCTAACTAATTAAAACAGTGTTAGTCCCGAGTTGCTGCCATAAAAACTCCGGCGTATATGTTTTAGCCGCATTATGTTTCTGTTATGTAATGAGGAAAAGGGATTGTGTGGTTAAGTGTAGAAATTTTAAGCATTATTTTCCTGGTCTGGTATTTAGAAAGAAAAGAAAAGCTAATATGATTATACTTATGTACTTTGTGTAACAATTTAGACAGTAAAATATTAATTTTGTAAATGATTAGGGAGGTATACTTTGAATCGAATTTTCTAATCCTCATTCTTTTTTGTGCTTTACATAGCGAGAAATCAGAACAAAAATAATATGACTTCAAAAAAGTCTATACTTAATTCCCCAAATACGCTGTTGTTGATATAAAAGCATTATGTGGCCAAAAAGATACGTTACATATATACTAAAAGTAGGTTTTATATACGTTCAGATTTTAATTTAAAAAAAAAAACACACGTACCAATTGAAGCATCACAAAAAAACATTACTTTAAAAAAAAAAACTATGCAACGTTGTTAAAGTACCTACGACAAAAATGCTCCCATGCTGGTCTGGGAGAAATTAAAAAACTTAGAATGTACCAGCTGCTTCTCTTCCCACGCAGATCGTAAAAGCCGATCGAGGGAATGGGCAAAAATGCAAATCATGTTAACAGGCGATGCGGCTAGCAACCCATCACTGTATTGATTGCTTTTCCATCTTCTCGCCCACCATGACGCTAAAAGTGGCATAGAACCGCAAGACCCAAAATGCTCTGTCTGCCCCATTAGGGATAAAGATGTGATAGTATGTATGACAAAAATGCTCGATGGCGTCTCCTTATGTAACCTACGCATCGTGAATTGAATTTTGAATTATTTTATGTTTAAAAACAAGTAATGAGAAGTAACAAAATCTATATAGACAGGTATACAATATAAAAGGCGGCCAAGGAAATTCACATGCAAAACATTCACAAATCGGAACCAACATTTGGATATTTGTTCCGCATTCAATCCATACATCCACACAAACTTTTGCATTTATTTACACTGGCCTTGCCCGCGTGTTTTTGAAGACTCCTCTAGAACCGCACATTTTTTCCCATGTTCGTTCAGACATTTTAACCTGAGTTTCATTAAAACTTTCAACCTTCAATTTGACCCCTTAGGGGTTGAACTTTCAAAAATACCTTCTCGCACTCTTTCGCCATTAAGAAACGTTTGTATAAAATTTCATGTTACTAGACCCAGTGGTTTCGGCTGTGCGTTGATCGATCAGTCCGTCAGACAACCGGTTTCTTTTATCTTATACCTTTAAACGAGCAATTCTTGTATATTTATTTATTTATATGTATATCAATTTCTGTGATCTCGGAAACGGCTCTAACGATTTCGCTGAAAATTTGTATATGGGGGTTTTCGGGGGTAAGCAATCGATCTAGGTTAGTCTTATGTTTGGAAAAAAGCGTGTTTTTGAGTTTTCATGCGTTTTTCTTTCCACGGAAAATATGGTCGTTAATTTCTTCCCGCCTGGCGTTATCCGTCTGGTTCAGCGGTTTAAGACGCGGACCGCTAGAAAGAGTGTTACGGGTTCAAATCCCACTCGGTGACTTACTTTTGTTTTTTTTATGTTCAAGTTTATATATCATTGTTTTTATTGATTTTGACAAGTTTAAAAAAATGTAGTTATTGTAACCGAGCAAAGCTCGGTCGCCCAGGTACTATTTATCTATATACCTATGTATTTGCTACAATTTATGTCGTTCTTAAACTTACTTTGGGGCTAGTTCAATTTGTGTGAATTTATTTAATATTTATTTATATATATATATATATATATATATATATACATCTTGAAGGACATGTTGCGTCCTACATGGCGTTATTTACCGATGATGCTGCGTCCCAATGACTTTGTGCGTCCGGAATACGGACGCAAGATTGACCGACCCTCATTTTTAGCCCAAGGGTCCCTTATGATCGATAGAATGCAATGGTGAAAAATTGGCATGGACGTAATTCCATCTCTACAATGCCTTTTAGCGTATAATATAGTTCCGCCATCGACCGACTGAAATTTGGAGGGCGCTTGTATTCAGCGTATAATTTACCACGTATACATTGAGTTCAGTTCACCGATCTTATCGTGTCCATTGAATATCGTACTTAATTTGTAAAGTTTTTATCATGTTTTCGTGACAACAATCTTGCGTCTATTAAATATCCTAAAACGGGCACTAGGTACGGTGTCTGAGGGGCCTATTTGGGGTTCACGAGGGACGCATGGCGCGGGGCGCGGGGCGGCGGGCATCAGCGCGCTCGCGTGCCAAAGTTTGTAAACAAACAGACATGTGCTGGCCGTGATGTAAGCTTGTCACCAAAGTGAATTATTTGCAAATGCGTTAAAAGTGGTTATTTATTTGGTCTATTATTCTTTCGCTTCCCACTACGGACGCGGTTTGGGATTAAGCCGCTATGCGTTACTTGAGAAACGCCGCGCCGTCATCTGTCGGGACCTAAAGTAGGAACGTTATAGGACTCTCCGCTGAAGAGAGCTACAACAGTGCTGTAGGAACTCCCGCCGAAAGACGGAAGGTGAATGAAGTATACAGCAAAGTCACTGCTTATTGCAGTTAACATATTCAGTTATCGAGAGAACCACGGTGAAGCAGAACATTTGGTTACAATCTCAATTCATTTATTCAAAAAAACAATTACAATTGTGTCTTAAATTATGTACCTGTGAATTAAAAATAAAATAAAAATGAAAATACAAAATAAAAAAAATATGTCATAAAATGTTTAGTTAGGTGTATACAATCGGCAAATGTCCAAGGGGAAAAGGCAATCTATTTCGTCTATTACAAGTCCATGGCCATAGATACATATTACATATGAATTATCCAAGAATTCTTTAATTGTATAGCAACACTTTTTCAAGAGAAGATCACGCAACCTGGCCCTAAATAACTTTTGACTGCGTATGGTTCTCAGCTCCACGGGCAAACTATTGAAAAGCTTAGTTGCCTGAAACCCCGCGCCATGCTTAACAACCTCTAACCTAGGATTAAGATCATCAACAAAGTCTTTCCTCCTGGTGCTCTCCCGTGTTTGTCTTTCTAGATCGGTTTCAAGAAGTGGCATCCTTTTTTTGAAATCAGTTAATACAACTAAAATATACAAACTAGGGACGGTTAGGATTTCATATTCCTTAAAGAACTTTACGCACGATTCCCATTGTGGAATTCGTGCAATAGTTCGTATCGCCCTTTTCTGAAGTGTGAAAGCTCTCTTTACATTATAGTCATAGCTATTTCCCCACAGTTTTATGCTGTATCTCAACTTCGATTCCACAAGTGCATAGTAGACTAATTTCAGCTGCTTTAATGTAGTTTCATACCTTAAGCTTCTGAGTGCATAACATGCAAAGCTTAAAGAATTTTCAATTGACTCCAATTCCTGTTTCCAATTTAACATAGAGTCTATGTGTATACCCAGAAATCTAATGGAATCCACCTGACTTATTTTCTTATCACCCACAAATATTTCCAGTTTATCATTGCAAGTTGCCGTTGTTTTAAATAAGATTACCGAAGTCTTGTTCGGATTAAGCTGAAGATTATTTGCAGTGAACCATTCTTCAAAGGCCTTTATTGAGCGATTCATCATTTCGTTTAGTTCACAAATGTTTGGAGCTGAAAAAACTGCATTTGTGTCGTCTGCATAGAGTACAATTTTAATGGATGGTTCTATTTTTTGCATATGGTTTACGAGATCATTTAAAAATATTAGAAAAAATATAGGGCCTAGAATCGATCCTTGTGGAACACCTCTTCTTATGAGCGTCATTTTATATCTGTACGCCTTTTCGTACCCCTCTTCGTTAACTTTCATTTCAACATATTGTTTGCGATTACTAAGGTATGATTCAATGAATTTTAAGGCGGTGCCTCTAATACCATAAACATATAGTTTTTTTTGTGCAGGTCATGATCAACGGTGTCGAAAGCAGAACTCAGGTCTAGAAAGAGCCCTGCTACTTTTTGTTTATTATTTAGTTTTTCGAGAGTCTCATTTATCAAGCTATCAATTGCATCCGCTGTGCCAATTTTTTTTTTGATACCCGTATTGTTCAGTATTCAATACGTTATTTTCTGTAAGATGCTTTAGTAATCGATCTCTGGTAATTATTTCTAAAATTTTTGATATTATGGTCAACAAAGATACGGGTCTAAAATTTTTAGGATCCATTTTTGATCATTTTTAGGGTTCCGTACCTCAAAAGGAAAAAACGGAACCCTTATAGGATCACTTTGTTGTCCGTCTGTCCGTCCGTCCGTCCGTCTGTCAAGACCCTTTTTCTCAGGAACGCGTGGAGGTATGAAGCTGAAATTTATATCAATTACTCAGGTCTACTGTCCCTTGAAGCTGTAAAAAAATCAAACTTCTAAGCCAACGCAATCAAAAGATACAGCCGTTTATGCCGCAAATTTTCGACACTTGCAAGGGAATCAAAACCTACAGGGTGCTTCCCGTGAACTCAGAATCTTGAAATTTGGTACGAAGCAACGTCTTATAGCATAGATAAAGGAAAAATTACGAAAACCATAAATTTTTAGTTACATCACATAATATATTTTTTTTTAATAATTTTAAACTTACTACCCATTTCCTCATAAACGCGTAGAGGTATTAAATTGAAATTCATACCAAATTCTCGTTTGTACGGAACCCTCGGTGCGCGAGTCCGACTCGCACTTGGCCGGTTTTTTTTATGTATCGGAATTACCTTGGCTATTTTTAATTGTTCGGGAAAAATGCCTTGACTCAGACACATGTTAAAGAAGTGTGCCAACGGGTCAGCTAAGATGTCAATATTGTCCTTAAAGATTTTAACCGGTATCTCATCATATCCGCTCGACTTCTTATTTGGCATTGATTTTACTATCTTTTTTATTTCTAATGGTGTTACGGCTTTCCAGTGGTTAGTTTCCTCAAAGTTTTTATTAATGCATTCTTCCAACACTTTTATGGCTTTGTTTTTGTCAGGGTATACATTTTTAGCACTGTGATCAAAAGATTGCGCAAAAAGGCAAGCTTCTTCTGATATTCAATTTTGTCATCTATTTTTAATTCGATCGGTTCGTTTCCCTGAACTTCTTTATTTTTTTTCCTATGTCTGTTTACAACCTCCCAAACACCTTTGCTATTCTTTGTCTTTTCTATCGCTTTTTGAGTTGCATTTGTTTTAGCATTTCTAATTACTTTTCTGTATAGTGGAATGAATTTATCTCGATAATTTAGAATACTTTTATCACAAGTGTCTTAATTTATTGTATTTAAAAAGCGTTTAGTTTTGCTTGCCACTTTGATACCCTTCGTTATCCACATTGCGTATTGTTTTTTCTGCAGTTTAATAGTCCTTTTTTTTCTTGAAGCAATCGTTGCTGATCGTTTTAAATGTCTTTATAAAACTGTTTATGCATAGCGATTTCCAGTCAGTATTAATAATACATTTTCTAAAATTGTTGCAATTTTTCGAAATAAATGATCTTTGATATTTAACTAAGAAATTTCTTTTCGTTGATTTCATTTGCTTTTTAAACACCAGGTCACAAAAGATAGCTGCATGACCATCCGCAAGTTTATTGTCATCTACATCTTTAAAAATTATACTGTCCAAAGGGACATTTGTGATAAAATTGACAATACATGATTCATGATTGTTTCTAGTAGACGTTTTACTGGAAATCAGGTGCCACAGTGTTTACAATGTTTAAAATCCCAAACGACTTAGTCCACACAGAGAGGTAATATGTGATAGTTTTTAGGATTTCGTAGTAAAAAAAGGTACACCTATAGTTTCGACATGTTTTATCCATCGCCGGTTTTAATTAGAGACAATTAAAACTAGAAAGCTGTAATTTGGCATGGGTAACATTTAAAGTGCAATTGTAATTTTGTCTCTATGCAGACCAGGGCCGTAAGTTCGAAAGGCCACGCTTAGCGTGATAGTGGCCGTTAAGATAAAAAGGGAATATAAATACTGATGGGTTGCTAGCCGCATCACCTATTTGATTCAAATCTCGCCCATTCTCTCGATCGGCTTTTACAATCTGCATGTTAAGTTCCTTTTTCCCTTTTTTACGTAACCCTTCACTGCACGTGGCCCGACATGCACTTTACCGGTTTTATTGAAAACTAGCCTAAGCCCACGACTTCGTTCGCGTTCGTGGAATTTATATCTATGGAAAATGCTCATCAGACTGAACAACTTTTACTAAGGCGTCATTTTAATATATCTTATATTCTACCTGGATTATAGTTCTGCATCAGGTGTTCCATTTTGCAAAATCATTTATACCTTATTTGTTGCCCAGGCAAAGTTTCATTTGAATCCGCCCAGTATTTCCGGAGATTAGTGTGTCCAAACAGACAAACAAACATCGCCTCTATATTTTTTTTTAAAATATATTTTACGGACACACACTTTTTTACCGTTTTATTATACCTATATGTATAGATACCAAAATGACGATGCTCATAAAATAAAGTCCACGCTGACGAAGTCGCGGGCAACAGCTAGTTATAATATAAAAATACATGTTCCATTGTAATGAAGACTGATTGATGTTCATAATTAAGTTTATTTTGCTATTAGGCAAAGGCAGAGCAAATTTATATTTATTATTATGTCAATATTAAATTGCATTGATTTGTTGATTGAAAAGTTTTTATGTTTAGATACACATTTTTTGTAAAATTTAAAACATTAAATGTTTTATATTACGATATGCTTTTTAAGATTTTGTAGACCACCAATACCTACGCTATACATAGGTATTGTCACTTTTGTATGCTAACTATTAATTATTTATTATCTGTGCCTGGAGTCATTATAAGCCCTTATATAGGTGGAAGCCTCTTGGCTGATAAGCTGGATACAATAATTCAAAAACAGTATTCGGAACCAATCTGAATTCAATAGTAGATGGATGTCATTTAGTTATTATAATCATTATGATATTTGCAGAGCATTATACGGAATTGATTTAAACATACATTTGGATGGAGGCGGGAATGTGCATGCAGTGTTTTGAACGTATACGGAGATATTCAGTGTGCAAGAAAGATTTAAGAGTGAACGGACGCATTAATTCAGTTATTCGGAACCAATCTGAATTCAATAGTAGATGGATGTAATTTAGTTATTATAATCATTATGATATATGCAGAGCATTATACGGAATTGATTTAAACATACATTCGGATGGAGGCGGGAATGTGCATGCAGTGTTTAGTAGGTATACGCAGGTATTCAGTGTGCAAGAAAGATTTAAGAGTGAACGGACGCACAAATTCAGCTAGAAATATTTAATTTGAATATCACCATTTAACGTTTAAATGAAATTTCACGTTGACGATTTGCAAGAAGTCCTTGGCGATTTATATATATATATATATATATATATATATATAGTTATAGTATACGCTATCTTTTCAAAGGAACACCTCCTCCTAGAGGAAGCCACCTTTTAAATAACTTCATATTACACTGTATGGTTTCCGGCAGAGTAAAATAGGACCACTCCAAGTCTTCCCGTCGATGTCGTAGAAGGCGACTTAGGGAATACAAGCTAAACAAAGGTTATAAACATTAATGAGACCTCTCCATCTGGCCAGCGAAGAGAGTGTAGGCCAAATCCTCTGGTTGCTCTGGCCAAGTATGGCTCTGGTAGTACAGAGAGGGTCGTGCTCCTATAGTGAAGACAAAAAGATGATGATGATGAAATAACTTAATCAATATTAAAGGAAAATGAGGACCTTTATGTTTTGCTTTAATCCCACGTGCAAAAACTTTGTGATTCTCGTTAAATTTCATAAAGCCTAAAGCAAATTAAAACGGACGGCAAGTGAAGACTCTCGTCTGTAGGTGACGTGAGTGCTCTGAGAGCAAAACTTTTATGTGGGACTACCCTCTAGGTACTCACCTAAGTAGTTTCTGCTTAGTTGTGGTATTTGTCTACTAATTTTTATATGAAGTTTTCTGTTTTACCTTTAGATTTAAGAGTCTTTTCACTTTAGTCTTTTGGGAGGCCTGCGTATGTTATTATACATGTTACAAAAGACATAAGTAAATAAAACTTTTTTGGCTCAAAAAATATGTGTTTTTTTTTGCGAGGCAGATGAAGAGTAGATCAACTTAGTGCCAGTATTGAAATACTTTTACTTAAGGCGTTTACAATTTACACATTTAACAGGCTATTTCATTGTGTATGTTTATGGTTAATACTTTATATAAAACAAAAAATACGATTGAATAGAAATATTTTTGTGAAAACAGCAAGAAAATTTCGTTCCTTAATAAAGAAGTGATTAAAGTGGACACGTGATGGCTCGTATTATTATTATTATTAGTAATAAAGAAGTAATTAGCATTTCAAATATAAGAGTAGGAGCGTGGTGAGGACACCTCACTATTTATACACGGTGATTTTTTAATGGTTTTGGAGCCGAAGGCCAGTTAATAAGAATCGTTAGTAAGACCTAATTAGCTAGTCAAAATAAAAATTCGGAACCAAAAAATTTTTGACTAGAACTCGAAAGTAAAATCGTGAGATCAATAAGTAATACCACCGCCCGCGCCGGCCGGCCGCCGGGGTCACGCGAGTTCACGCGACAGTTTTGGACGAGTGTTCTACGTGGTCTCGATCGAAAATCATTTTTGTAACTTTTTATCTTATGTCATACACAAATTTGGATTACGTATATGGATAGAGTAATTTATATCCAAAACCAATGAAAAGTCAGCGTGTATAAAAGACCTAACAGCAGTGGTGTCAAGAGTGCTGTACTTAAGTCAATTTTCTGTTACTTGACCTTTTCTCCTTCCATCAGTTTCTAAAAGCTCATTACTTACTTATTTGTTGGCAAATTAAAAAAAAAAAACGTTTTGTCTTCGGTTTCATATTACGTTACTAATTGATATGAATAATATATATTAAAATACTGTTTTCCTCGCTTCACTCAGGCTTCAGCGGAACGAACGCTCGCTCCGCTTTTGTGATTCTACTTTTGAATCCTTCGTTTCACTTGAATTTCAAATTAACGATTTCACAGTATTTATTACTATACTTTACTACTTCACAGATTTTTTTTTATTAAGCATAAGGCTGTTCTTTTTTTTGTAAAAGTAAGCAAAGGGCTCCTTAATATTTTTTGATTCTTTTGAATACGGTATCTCAAAATGTTGAATTTTCTTTCCACACTAATCAATCAACGACCTTTGTATCGTGTATTTTCGCATTAATCTTACCTTAAGCTTACACACGGCTTACTTAAAAGGGTGAGGCTTTCAAACAATTAATTAGCGAGAGGTCAGCGCTTTCAGCCCTTTTTTAGCCAACTCTTTGTATGCTGCTACATTTTATAGGCAGTTGATTTAGTTGATCGATCAGTAATAAATAAATAAATATATAGGGACAAATTACACTGATTGAGCTAGCCCCAATGTAAGTTCGAGACTTGTGTTATGGGATACTAACTCAACGATACTAAATTTTATAACAAAAACATATATAGAGAAACATCCAAGACCCAGGACAATTTGAAAAAGGCCATTTTCTAACTTGCCCTGGCTGGGGATCGAACCCAGAACCTCCGGATTGGCGGTCTAGCATGTTGACCATTACACCACGAAGGTCGTCAATATATCGATAATTCCAAAGAGGAGCTTATACAACGTAAAAGAGACTTCATCATCAGGTCTTTTTTTATCTCTACTGCATGAACACGACCCTCTCTGTACTACCAGAGCCAAACTTGGCCAGAGTTGCCAGAGGTCTTGGCCTACTCTCACCACGCTGGCCAGACGGGTTGGAGAGATCTCATTGATGTTTATAAGCCTTGTTTGGCTTGAATTCCCTAAGTCGCCTCCTATGACATCCACGGGAGGTCTTGAAGTGGCCCTATTCTACTCTGCCGAAAACCTTACCTTAAGCTTACACACGGCTTACTTAAAAGGGTGAGGCTTTCAAATAATTAATTAGCGAGAGGTCAGCGCTTTCAGCCCTTTTTTAGCCAACTCTTTGTATGCTGCTACATTTTATGGGCAGTTGATTTAGTTGATCGATCAGTAATAAATAAATAAATATATAGGGACAAATTACACTGATTGAGCTAGCCCCAATGTAAGTTCGAGACTTGTGTTATGGGATACTAACTCAACGATACTAATTTTTATAACAAAAACACATATAGAGAAACATCCAAGACCCAGGACAATTTGAAAAAGGCCATTTTCTAACTTGCCCTGGCTGGGGATCGAACCCAGAACCTCCGGATTGGCGGTCTAGCATGTTGACCATTACACCACGAAGGTCGTCAATATATCGATAATTCCAAAGAGGAGCTTATACAACGTAAAAGAGACTTCATCATCAGGTCTTTTTTTATCTCTACTGCATGAGCACGACCCTCTCTGTACTAACCGAGCCAAACTTGGCCAGAGTTGCCAGAGGTCTTGGCCTACTCTCACCACGCTGGCCAGACGGGTTGGAGAGATCTCATTGATGTTTATAAGCCTTGTTTAGCTTGAATTCCCTAAGTAGCCTCCTATGACATCCACGGGAGGTTTTGGAGTGGCCCTATTCTACTCTACCGGAAACCACACGGCAACCTCACCTACGGCTTACTTAAAAGGGTGAGGCTTTCAAAAAATTAATTAGCGAGAGGTCAGCGCTTTCAGCCCTTTTTTTAGCCAACTCTTTGTATGCTGCTACATTTTATGGGCAGTTGATTTAATCGATCGATCTGTAGATCCAAAGCGGAGCTTATACAACGTAGAAGAAACATCATCATCAGGTCTTTTTTTATCTCCACTGCAGGAGCACGACCCTCTCTGTACTAACCGAGCCTAACTTGGCCAGAGCTGCCAGAGGTCTTGGCCTACTCTCACCACGCTGGCCAGACGGGTTGGAGAGGTCTCATTGATGTTTATAAGCTTTGTTTGGCTTGAATTCCCTAAGTCGCCTTCTACGACATCCACGGGAGGTTTTGGAGTGGCCCTATTCTACTCTACCGGAAACCACACGGCAACCTCACCTACGGCTTACTTAAAAGGGTGAGGCTTTCAAACAATTAATTAGCGAGAGGTCAGCGCTTTCAGCCCTTTTTTAGCCAACTCTTTGTATGCTACTACATTTTATAGGCAGTTGATTTAATTGATCGATCAGTAGATCCAAAGAGTAGCTTATACAACGTAGAAGAAACATCATCATCAGGTCTTTTTTTTTATCTCCACTGCAGGAGCACGACCCTCTCTGTACTACCAGAGCCAAACTTGGCCAGAGTTGCCAGAGGTCTTGGCCTACTCTCACCACGCTGGCCAGACGGGTTGGAGAGATCTCATTGATGTTTATAAGCCTTGTTTAGCTTGAATTCCCTAAGTCGCCTCCTATGACATCCACGGGAGGTCTTGGAGTAGCCCTATTCTACTCTGCCGAAAACCTTACCTTACCTTAAGCTCACACACAGCTTACTTAAAAGGGTGAGGCTTTCAAACAATTAATTAGCGAGAGGTCAGCGCTTTCAGCCCTTTTTTAGCCAACTCTTTGTATGCTACTACATTTTATGGGCAGTTGATTTAATCGATCGATCAGTAGATCCAAAGAAGAGCTTCTACTACGTGGAAGAGACATATTCGTAATAAATCGAACCACGGGCTATATTAGATCACTGTCGTATAATGAAATTGAAATCAAGTTATTTTTTTTATTTAATCGGCATTTTTATTCGAAAGTGTGCAGCCAAGTTGTATGGAAGAGGGAATGTCGATTTTTTTTTTGTTTTTGTCTGTCATTTATTTTTATTATACTTGACGGAGCAGGAGATGACCTGCGCCGAACTCACTAAAAGTGTGACGATAAGTACAGCGCTCCTCCTCGCGCTGTACCATGGATTCCAACCACATGTGTCTGAACACCCCTGGCCCACACAGGTATTGAATCTGTGTCCACCTGGGCTTATCGTCCAGCTGAAACAACTATCATTGTAATGAATCGGTTTTACCAAATCCTCATCTATTACAATAATCACAATTAAAGGAGTTATGGCCAAGCCCACAGCACACTACACAAAGGAGATGTTCACAGTACGGCGGTCCGCACAAGACTGAGCCGCTCGTCGCTAGGGCGACCGCTTTTATACTTGTTGAAACATTTCAAAATCGAACAGTTATGTTTTGTAGTAAACAACTTTCTGTTTGCACATCTAAAACAATAATAAATGGGATTATATTGAACTCGCCGACACGGCCAACCTGACATGCGTACGCCCTCGTACGCGCTTTCAATAGTAATTTAAACTAGTAAGTAGCATAGTTAGAAATAACCATGAAATGATTCTGATCTAGCTCGACAATAAGCGTCTCACAAAACTATAACAAAATTTAAACTCGCCAAAATTCTACTCCAGAGTGCCTTACAATATTACTTTTCTGAACCGGTCTTTTATTTATCCTTCAGCCAATATTCGTACAGGAATAATTATAAAGAAATCATGACTTAGGGATTTTTCGCGCATCGCTTACGTATTCAATCATTCGAATCAACAAAATTCATGAATCAATTCAAAGGAATCAATTTTTAACTCGTCGACACTGCCATCTTGACAGTAAACCCGTCCTCGGGTTTCATATTTAAGATCAACACAAAGCATAAATGGTACACCGTTCGGCCAAATCTGATCATAACGAAGCTTTAGTTAATTTCTGTTTCTGTTAGAAGTCTTGCTATACAACGAGGCAATGCTGCCCTTATCTTAGGTACACTGCCCTGCGATCGTGGTGATGTGGGGTCTATTTTTTTTATTTAATATAATGTTTTTTTAAATAGTTTTTTTTTGTTAGGTTATTATAATTTAGTTTTTGTTTTTTTATTTTAATTTAATTAGGTTAATTAGTTTTTTATTTAAATTAATTATAACAATAAATAACCTTTTATTATTGGTTTAAACGATCTATAATAAACTTAAAACAAGCAATGAACATCGATAAATCTTTAACATTGAATTGGATACTAAAAACTTCATGTCAATATTCAGCGATCACATGTTAAAAGTTTTTATTAAACACATGTTCTCTTTACCAGTTATGACAATTAAATTGATTCAAAACTAATAATATTTCTACATTTTCACGATGTTTAAAAAAAAAGATAGAGTAATTATTAATTGAGTCAGAACTCAGAAAAAATCACCAAGACATATTAACAAAACATTAATTAAATTAGCTCAAAATCATCGGAGATCAGAATTGCCATCGTTGTCCTCACACTAATACGCGTATTACCACCTGTGATCACCAAGTCCACTTGATATGATTTCCTCCAGAAACTCGGCCTCCGCAAGAGCTGACCGCATACTGCCCACTCACGGACTACGGGTCAACTATAGCACGGTCACAATAAAACAAACAATGCAATTTATCACTTTACCTACGGCAATAAAGCCTTCAACTATGCTATCGGTTTCCCTAATGAGCTTCTCTGGCTCCCGCATCCTTATAACCCTATCATGGAAACACTTATGTATTTGCTTTGAGTTTAATGCCCGGAAAGCATCTCGTTTTTTTTTTTTTTCAAATAATTGAACACGTGAAAAATCGTCATAATGATTCAAGAAGTTATACGTAAGAACAACCGGAATCATATGTGTCTACACCCAGCGGGATCACCTGTCTGGCAGACTGATGACTGATGCAGATAATTAGATCTGGATATGTTCTGCTAAATTATGCTGAAAATAGAATTTGTTCTATATTAAAAACGGAAATATTAACTTTTTTAACTTACCTCCAGCCAGCGGGATATTTACCAACGTTACGTCCGATGTAGTTTAAAATGGTATCAACGTTTAGATCTGTGGTTGTTATGTTCACTAAAACAAAAACCATTCTTCTAACGTCCTTACTTCAGCCACAATCAAGCTGCAAAGAAACCTCCAGCCAGCGGACTTTTCCTTATAATCACATTATTTTTGTAATTTTTACACTAAATTAGTAAAATATTTACAACTATAATTTTACTTAAATTACCTATTCGCACATCTTGCCTTAAAATTATTAAATTAAAGTACCTATACAATTTGAAATCTATTATGTTTTATTAAAACAAATAGCATTTAAATTACCTACCTGCATCTTCAAAGTGGTGGTGGTATCTTTGGATCACTATCTATATGCATACAAATTTAAGCTATAATATCACATAGCATACTGGTTTAATGCACAATCGTTTTTAAGCATAACGTCCTTTCGCATAATGGAGTATGCATAATAATTTTAAGCATAATGTACCTAAGCATAATCATTATTTAGCCTTAACATTTTAAAGCATAAAAGGATGTAAGCATAATGTCATCAAACCATAATTTATCAAGACATAACATTACTTTAAGCATAAAAATGATTAAGCATAACATTTTTATTCATTGTATATAAATTGTTTATTAATTGCTAATAAGTTGAATCTAACTTCCTTTCTGGTCTCACGGTTGTTCCAGGTGATTATAAAAAAAAAAAAACTTAAACCTAACTTCCCTTTTGCCCTCACATTTGTTCTGGGTGGTCATATTTTTTTCTGCATGATAATTAAAAATAAACACTTAAATAACTATATTTTTTTTTGTTATTTTTAAAAATATTATGCCTAAATACTATTAGTCTTATAGTTATTACGCCTAAAGAGATTATGCGAATTAACATTATGCCGTAACAAATTAGCCTAAAATATAATTATGCCCAACTTACCAGTATGCCAAAAAACAACTTATGCCTAAAAACTATTATGCCAATCCCAGTATGCCAAACCATATTAGGACAAAAAAATTATGCAAAAAAACAGGGTCCCGGTATCTTTGCAACAAAACTTTTTGTTCTTGTAAGAATAAATTAAAAAAATGCACATTTATTTATTCTTATCAATATCGGAAATGCAAATATTCTTTACGCAAATGTGATTAACACAATATCACTAATCGGGATTTGCATTGATAATAAACTACTCTACTCGTTAACACCTTGAATTTGTAGACTTTTTTGTAGTCTACCCACATAATATATTTCAAATTGTATAAGTACTTTTAATTTAATAATTTTAAGACAAGATGTGCGAATAGGTAATTTAAGTAAAATTATAGTTGTAAATAGTTATATTTTATTAATTTAGTGTAAAAGTTACAATAATAACGTGATTATGTGGAAAAGTCCGCTGGCTGGAGGTTTCTTTGCAGCTTAATTGTAGCTGAAGTAAGGACGTTAGAAGAATGGTTATTGTTTTAGTAAACATAACAATCACAGATCTAAAAGTTGATACCAATTTTAATTTCATCGCACGTAACGTTGGTAAATATCCCGCTGGCTGGAGGTAAGTTAAAAAAGTTAATATTTCCGTTTTTAATATAGAACAAATTATATTTTCAGCATAATTTAGTAGAACATATCCAGATCTAATTATCTGCAGCAGTCATCAGTCTGCCAGACAGGTGATCCCGCTGGGTGTAGACACATCGGAATCATTTCGATTGAGAATCTGGTGCGAACAGTATGCTCCACCCCCCGATTACATCTAACCATCAGAGGAGCTACCGCCAGGTCATAAACTGCCATAAGCTACTTGGAGGTGTTTGGATCACCTTCAAACTGAAGTAGGCCGATGTAAACATAATCTGGCGCGCTGGCGCCGTATAGACCGAGCAGAAGCACAGTGCGATTGTGGTAACGACGATTAGATCATTAGATCACCTCTATGCCCTGCCAGCTGTACCGTGCTTGACCTATACTCTGCCTCGGAGAGAAGCGTAAAAGTGGGAACGTTCTCGAAGAACCAAATTTAAAATTCAAGCCAACGATACGATAAGAAGAAGAAGTGAAATTAAATGTCAACTGGGTACATAATATACGCTATTTTCCTACAAGTCAAATCAGACAACTTCCTCGCAACGTCAAAACAAACAGTTTCCACTGTTTGCACTTCGACTGCACTGGGACTTTGTATGAAATACAGGCAGATGACGACACAGATCCCCGGAGCCAAACAACGCTTTCACCATCAGCCCTTCCGCAATAATAAATCCAAAACTACGCTAAAATGAATACGTTCAAAGACAAGCTTTGCGACGCTTTATCCCGCCAACAGCACAAAATAATTCATCCCTGGCTCAGGAAAACACCCAACTGTCAACAAAAACAAACGTTTACAGTACTTTTGTTACACTAAAGCGTGGATAGAATACAGTTAAAGCGTTTGCAACTTAATCGTTTTTTTCTACGGAACTCCTAAAAATAAAAATAAATTTGCTTATCAGTACGATATTCTTGAATTTGGCTATAATATCACAATATTTACTCGACTTTATTTATCCAGATTAAAATTTACTCAAGTAACGGGACTTTACTACAGTTAACTTCACTAACACAAGCATATCTATGCTTAAAAGTGATTCCCATCGACTTTCAGACAAATTGTAAACATAAGTACTGAATAAACTATTTTTCATTTCATTTTTTCATAACCTAAAACACAGTAAATAATAAATTAATGGTAAAATATTATTACTCACATAGTAAACGGTGAAGGGTCCTTTTAAATAAAGTCATCACCATGATCATCATCATCGTAGGCTCGCCGTCCTATTAATCACCTCTTCATCATCACTACCTCTTTATCAATGATATCTTCATCGTCATCACTGTCTCTTCATTACCAATATCATCATCATCATCACCCTGGTCATTATCTCATTATAATCTTTATAAAAGTTATCATCATATTTAGCTATTTTAAGTCCAATATTATACAAAGGCTAGGAGAACTTATCTCTCCAATTTTACGAATAATGAAGTACGTAACGTACCTAATAACTATTATTTTATACCAGTATTCACACGTAAGCTTATAAGACGCTAAAAATTATAATTAAAAATACTCAAACTAGACTATTTGCTAGGATATTAACTGGCGCCACTGCCAGCTCCGACTAACAGTGACTTATGCCACCTCCAGTGATGTTAAGCTCATCTATCAACTCATGACGATAAGATTAACTCACTAGCTTAGCTTAGCATATAATACACGTTCTTGTTTAAAATAGCGAAATCATAATTATTTTCTGCTTGCATAGTGCTCAAAAGACATTATTCAATTTTATGTTTTAAAAGTAAAGGTTTCTAAATAAATTGCTCTCTGCTCTACTCTTAAATCGAAAAAAATATAAAAACTCACCAGGTTATCTTTGCGATTCAGCAGATAAGGTTACGACACAGAAATACACACGATATCAACTCGCTTTTTCACTTCACCTCACTTCACCAGGAATCTCCAACACCTGCGGCACTGCCGCTGACTCCAACTCAGCCGCAATACGTGGCCAGCAGTTATGGTTCACTTGTTAGCACTTTAGCACCTTTGCAGAAGTAGCTGAAACTAAACACACGTTACGTATCTTTGCACTGATCGCTTCACTCTCGTTAGCACCATTACTGGCGCTAAAGGTTGTTACACAGGCCGGCTGCCATTCAGACAGACTTGTCACACAGACAGTTGACAGACAGACGGTTGACAGACAGACGCTTGTCACACAGACGCTTGTCACACAGACGCTTGTCACACAGACGTTTGTCACACAGACGCTTTGTCACACAGACGCTTTGTCACACAAACGTTTGTCACACAGACGCTTTGTCACACAGACGCTTTGTCACACAGACGCCTTGTCACACAGACGCCTTGTCACACAGACGCTTTGTCACACAGACGCTTTGTCACATAGACGCTTTGTCACACAGACGCTTTGTCACACAGACGCTTTGTCACACAGACGTTTGTCATACAGACGCTTGTCACACAGACGCTTGTCACACAGACGCTTGTCACACAGACCATATGCAACACAGGATGGGTTGCGATACTAAAACCAGAGCCTGTCAATGACCCTAAAAGTTATCGACACATTGCACTGCTAAACTCGATCCACAAACTATTAAAAAGGCTAAGACTGAAGTCACGACACGAGCTCTACAGGATTGACTGTTGAAAACCCACTTTACCATCAAAAAGAATAGAATTTGAATCCACCTGTGTGGATACAACCATCAACCCCACTGAAAAACTATCAGGGTTCTCTCTCCCACGCAGAAAATTGTGCCAGCTCCACAGACTGAGAACTGGATGGGGACGAACTAGATCGTTTGAATTCCGGTGCGACGGGATTGACTCTCCAGCTTGCGGATTTGGCGCACCTAAAAAGGACATGGACCACATTATTCGAGACTACTGGAAGACTGGTTCACCCTGCAAAAAGACGCAATACATCAGATACAGATTAACGACTGTAATAATAGCCATACGATTATTAAATAAATGACAGGTTCCTGTTTTTTAGAATAGGCATGACGAATGGAAAAACACTTTTGGTCCATCGGTTAGACCATCAAACAACATTGCAGTTTGCACACACACTCTTTCCTTTCTCTGAGGAACCAAAAATGATAAAGATACAGCGCATTGAAATTTTGCGTGACGTCACACTCAAGCACGATTTTTACCTAAGTGTGACTCCGCAAGCCCCCACTCCGGAACCTTGACGCTCCGTATCCTTGTGAATTTTTACCCCTCTGGCAAACTAAAAATACGGGTCCATCATCTCTGGCCAATTCAAAAGATGGACCAATTATAATCACACTCTTCGGACCCTGTCGGAATCTTCACCCCTATTCTCCCATGGATTCACTCAAGTGGGCAAAAGATTCAGATCCAACTTCTGATGACGGAGCAGGAGATGACCTGCGCCGAACTCACTAAAAGTGTGACGATAAGTACAGCGCTCCTCCTCGCGCTGTACCATGGATTCCAACCACATGTGTCTGAACACCCCTGGCCCACACAGGTATTGAATCTGTGTCCACCTGGGCTTATCGTCCAGCTGAAACAACTATCATTGTAATAAATCGGTTTTACCAAATCCTCATCTATTACAATAATCACAATTAAAGGAGTTATGGCCAAGCCAAAAAACAAAAGTAAAGACAATCCAGTAGAACAATACAATTGCCCGGATACTATTCCTCTTATAACTCGGGGCGAAGTGCGACAAGTATTAAAAAGTATGCAAAACGGTAAGAGCCCGGGAAATGACGAAATTACTACAGAAGCCCTCAAAATAGGTGCAAATGTTCTGATACCTCAACTGACCAATCTTTTCAATACAATCCTACTTACAGGTAAACTCCCAAAAAACTTTTGCCATTCAAACATCGTACTTCTTCATAAAAAAGGTAGTAAAAGCGATATAACTAATTATAGACCCATCAGCCTAGTCTCCCACATATATAAATTATTTATCAAAATTATACTCAACCGAATAGACAGCAAATTAGATTCCCACCAACCGCCAGAACAAGCTGGGTTTCGTCCTGGTTTTGCCACCACCGACCATTTACAGGCAATCAATCAAATTATAGAGAAGTGTAACGAATTTAACAAACCGCTTTACCTCGGCTTCGTTGACTACACCAAGGCATTTGACAGTATCAAACACCAGTCCATATTTCAAGCCTTGGAAAATCAAAACATCGAAAAGACATACATTGACCTACTAAAAATAGTATACAATAATAGTACAGCAGATATAAAATTAGAAACACAGGGACCATCATTCAACATTGAAAAGGGTGTTAAACAAGGCGATCCACTTTCTCCAAAACTCTTCACTTGTACCTTGGAAGAAATTTTCAAAACACTCGCAGACAAATGGCAAACTAAGGGCATCCAACTCGGCGGAGAAACGCTCACCAATCTCAGATTCGCGGACGATATTGTCTTATTTGCCTCTACATCAGCTGACTTGCAACAGATGCTTCAAGACCTAAGCACGGCAAGCCTTGAGGTTGGACTTACAATGAATCGGTCAAAGACCCAAGTCATGACAAATAGTACAAAACATAGGGTTGAGGTAGATGGGCAAGAGATACACTACGCCGATGAGTATATCTACCTGGGCCAGTTAGTCACCTTCAGTAGCCGGCAAGAGAGCGAAGTTAAGCGCCGTATTGAAAACGCCTGGAGGAGCTACTGGTCCATGAAAAACTACATGAAAGTCGACCTTTCCCTTTCGCTTAAGCGCCAACTCATCGATGTGTGTATCTTGCCTGTCCTAACCTATGGTGCTCAAACGTGGTCATTGACGGAGGAGTTGAAGTCCAAACTCAAGGTTTGTCAGAGAGCAATGGAGCGAAGTGTGCTAGGAATTAAAAGGGTAGATAAAGTAGATAAAATAATAAAATAACGCCATAATTCGCTCAAAAACAGGAGTTGTTGATGTAGGATATAAAACCGCCATGCTAAAGTGGAATTGGGCAGGGCATGTCAGTAGGATGCACAGCAAGAGATGGGCCAGAATTACAACAGAGTGTTTGCCTAAAGATGGTTACCGTCGCCCAGGTAGGCCAAGAAAGCGCTGGCGAGACGATATCGACGCATTTCAGAAGGGATGGACGAGCCTAGCACAGGAAAGAGATAAGTGGAAGACGATGGGAGAGACCTTTGCCCAACAATGGGACAAAACAGGTTAATAAAAATAAATAAAAAATGGCCAAGCCCACAGCACACTACACAAAGGAGATGTTCACAGTACGGCGGTCCGCACAAGACTGAGCCGCTCGTCGCTAGGGCGACCGCTTTTATACTTGTTGAAACATTTCAAAATCGAACAGTTATGTTTTGTAGCAAACAACTTTCTGTTTGCACATCTAAAACAATAATAAATGGGATTATATTGAACTCGCCGACATACTATATCGTGATCCAATATAGCACGTGGTTTGATTTATTATTTTGTGACATTTTATTTTCTTAACAGTTATAAATATTTTATAATTTTAGTAATAAATATAAAATAATTTATTTTTGACCCAGGAACGTTCCCAATTGCTGAATCTGGCGTGACATACTCCATGCTACTCGTATTTGGGTAAATTTAGACTGTGGCTCAGTGGTTTAGGTATCGGAATATCCTCGACCTCAAATTCAATATCTGCACCCAGCAATCACTGTGTCGTTGGGTATAGTCGAGATAGGTATCCTTGAATTTGGCAAAATCTATATTGAATTATTGGAATCTGAGGGAAGGAACGTATATCGAAATAATTGTAATTTATTTCTGTTCTTTAGGCGCGTCACCCAACTTATTTTTATATTCGGTTTCATTGAAAATCAGCGAGTCCCGATTTTTTAAATCAGCTGAGTGAAAACCTTGCATAATTTTTGTAAAATCATATTTTAACTATAATTGTATTAGTTTTAAGTTCAATTTTCTTTTTTTTTTTCGTTTTGTAATTTTTTTTTAGTTTATCTAGTTGATAAGACTCAGTTATATTTTTATTTTTCAGTCTTGAGTTTTATATATATTTTTTGGAGACGGTTCGCTTGCTCAGTCGATTTAAGTTATTTTTATTTATCGTCATCATCATATTAAGTCTTTTTATCTTCACTGCAGGACCACGACACTCTCTGTGCTACTAGCCATACTTGGCCAGAGCAGCCAGAGGATTTGGCCTATACTCTCCACGCTGGCCAGACGGGCTGCAGAGGTCTCATAAAGTTTATAAACTTTGTTTACCTTGTATTTCTAAATTCTAATAGAACGTATTATTCTAATTGCACTCCATAATTTCTCCTGTCTTTTTATAGCATAATTATCTTGTTAGAATTTGAGAATTTAATTATGAAGGCTCCGTAAGAGGTGCTTAAAGAAAAGCCTCAATTTTCCAACATCAACTTTTAATGAAATTATTTTAAAGTAATAAATACTTTACAATGTTTTATGTACAGGCACAGAGTATACATACAAGTTTTAGTTATGACGATGACAATCAGTTGTTTAATCACAATTAATTTATGACATCTAAAATAACAATTTAACACATTATTTACATAAAGTTAAAATTTACATAAAACCAGGTTTCATTAGGAAACAATAATTCTTCTATATCGATCTATACTCCATTTGGTTAGGTATTTAAATAAATGTAAACAATCTTGACATGTATTTTTATTGAAATATACACTTTATAAATCAATACCTTTGTGAATTACAAAGTAATTATGTAATTTATAATTTATAACATAATTACTTTGTAATTAGCAAAATTATTGATTTATAAAGTGCATATTTCAATAAAAAGACATGTCAAGATTGTTTACATTTATTAAATACCTAACCAAATGGAGTATAGAAGAATAAAAAAATTAATATACCAGTGGCTTTATTCCCTCGTCAAAGCTAATCGAGGAAATAGGCAAAAATGCCAATTATGTTAATAACTGATGCGGCTAGTAATTCATCACTATTTTAATTCCTTTTTCTACCTTCTTGTCCACCATCACGCTTGAAATGGCCTTTGGGACTTACGACCCTGGGGCTTTGTCTGGTCAGAGCTGTAAAAACTAAAATGCCTTGTCTGTCCCGTTAGGGATAAAAACGTGATAGGGTATGTAGGAGATCTTCATTAGGGTAAATTTATTCAGATTAAAAACTATACTTATTTGTTATACTAGCTGTGCCCGCGGGCTTCGCTCCCCACGGGAATTTCGGAATAAAAACTCCCATCCCATTTCTTTCCCCGAGTCTCAAACTATATCCATATCACATTTCATCCAAATCGGTTCAGTAGTTTAAGCGTGAAGAGGTAACAAACAAACAAACAAACAAATATACAAACTCACTTTCGCATTTATAATAGGAAGTAGGAAAGTAGGATTAGTAGGATACAGATTGTTTCTCTCCAGTTTCCACATTTATAGAACAAGTATTTTGTGACAAATGCAATATATTATAGCAAAAAAGAAATGTTGCAAAGTCCTAAATAAATTTTTAACTTTCCGCAGTAAACTAGCTACAGCTTGCTACATTTTGTTATATGTCGCGTCAGTCGTCACTCCTAGAAGTTGCAAGTGCACTCAAGGCGTAAGTTAATGCGCTACTGAAGCAAAGTAGACGAAGTTTTTCGTAGTTTATTATATTTTCTTTCTAGTAACGGAACGTGCACAACAACTCAAAGGGTTATGATGTCGTTCATTTATATAATTTTTAACGACCGAAAAAGGAGGAGTTTATCAATTTGTCGCGATCTTTTTTTATGTATGTTCACTGATTACTCAAAGAGGTCTAGACCGATTTGAATAATTATTTGATTGTTTAAAAGGGTATACTTTCAAGGTGGTCTCAAAGTCATCAAGTCAGGGTCTTGGATAAATTTTATTGGCACACATTAATAGGGATTTAGGTATTTTTTATTGTCACTAAAGCATTTGCTTTCAGAAAGCATTTCATGATGCATCAACATTGGTTTGAGAGTGAAGACAGTTTTTAGTTTAACCGGTCAAGACCCAAACGACTTCAATAAATGTCCACGTCCATTGTCTTACTATTGTGTCTGGTATTGGCGGTAATGGAACGGTTAAAAAAATATTTTAATAGAAATACCGACTTTACATCTAATTTACTCAACAGATTTTGATTACATTTTTATGGGACGACTTTACAAGTATACATTTTCAAACAATAAAACACTTTTCAAATCGGTTCAGGCGTCTTTGAACAATCGGCGAACACACCTCCTCCTTTTTAGGAAGACGGACGCACCATTATGCGCTTATTTCATAGAATTTTTACGCACCACTCTCGCTACCACAAGATGTGCTACGCTGTGATACGCTGCGTGTGGTTCGACCCTTATTTTGTGACTCACTTCAAAATAACTCAAATAAAATTAAAAATAAAGCCAAGTATCTATAACTAATATTCCTTTAAAATGTTTACTGCTTTGTCCAAAATTCTATTTTATATAGAATATTTTATAAAGATAGGTAGGGTCTTTGCTTCAGTAAGGCATTGATTTATAATAAAGTATTTCTTAAAATTATCATAAAACTATTTTTTGCGTCAACAAAGGGTTTTTGGCATTAATTTAACCATATTTTAATGAAACTCAGAGATGTTTTAGGTAATTTATTATAATGTATTCACTATCTCGTGATTTCTAGTGCTTAAAAGCTAGTGGAGATTATTTCGCAGAATAATGTTGCCTAAGCTTGATTTATATTCAAAGTCAAATAAATCTAATTAATAAATCATTAATCTAAGCAATGTTTTTAAAGGTCAAAAGTGTCTGAGTTATTTTTATCTGGAGGGATTTGCTTTTATAAGAACTATTCAAGTTCTGATAAAAATAGTATGATGAAAATTAAGGCTGTAATTAATTAGACTGGTTCATCTCATTTTAGACTTTTCTCTAAAGAATGAAATGAGTAATTGTTTAAAAAAAGTAAAAAAGCCTGACTGTTTTTTTTGTTTTGTTTTTATAACAATTAATAATTATTTCCGAGCTTTCTTTACCACACAATTTTTTGTAAAATCTTAAAAAATAGCACAAAAAGAAGAATGTTTATTAGAAAATAACATTTAATTTAAATTCGTGTGTCTAGCATTTTTCCGTTCAAGTCGTTTGCATAGAATTAAATAATTTAAATATTAATTTTACTGTCATATCAGCCATAGGAAGTCAACTGGTGGACATATGCTTCATCCCGGGACTTCTTTCTCTACCAACCGAAAACGGCCTGCATCTAGCGTTTTCCTGCAACCTTTCTCAGGTCTCCCGACCACCTAGCAGGTGGGTGTCCTACGCTGTGTTTGCCTGTACGTTGCCACCATTAAAAAAAATTCTAACTTATTGGTTTTTCGTTCTGCCACTTCAATGATATAATTAAATACTATCCCCAATCACAGTGCCTAAAATGCAGCATTTAACCATGGTTAAATTAATACCAACAATTACACAAATAAACGATGATATCAAAATTAACAAACGTGCTACAAATTGCTTTTCTAATATTAGCACAACCGCAGAGCTAACTGATTTGAACAAAAGCAATAATTTACATAAAACAATGTTCCAATTGTATGATAATTTATACTAACTTTTCGATTTTACCCTCCAATAGTTTGTATTGATTTAAGATTGAGTTGCGTCCCTGGACAGCTGTTGAACTTAGCGAAAACAGTGTGGAATGAATATTAACAACTTTCCTAAGTTATTTTTGAGGATAATGTATACTCTGTTCGTTCAATTGGTTGGCAAGCCGTCGGCGTGGCGCGCTTCAAAGGTGGAATTGGCTTTTACCTTAGGCTTTTACAAAGACGCGCCAACGGCATGAACATTGCACATTCAGCAAATAAAACATACATGCAAAGAATAATACAGGGTGTGATTAGAAGATTGATAAATTCTTAAAGGAGCAAGTGATCCCGTCAATAATTATCGACTTTTATCGACGACATCCGTGGCGTAGAGGTCACTATGCTAGTCCGTCACCCAGAGGTCTCGGGTTCGATCCCCGGTCAGGCAATATGGTAAATGGCCTTATACATATACGACCCTTCGCATGATCAAAATACATCAAATATGAATAATTACGTATTAAAAAAAAATATTGTGCTGTACAAAAATTTATATTAACGCAAAAAAGCAGCAAACTAGTTAAACTTAATTCATACTATTATCAGGGCTATGTTTTAACTTACTTTACTTTCAAAGTAAATAATAATTATAACGTCAGTATGCCAAAAAAAAAATCATTCCTTAAAGGCAAGTTGTTAAATTCGACTGAATTGATAGAAAATATAGTGCTTCAGTGTAACAATAATACAACTTGTTCATATTTTTTTTATATAATATGAATTAATACAATTTTAACTTTAGATTTCAATGTTAGAGCTCATGTGCTTTTCAACAAAATTATGTTCGTAGATATTCATATTTTATATTTAAATTAATTAAATAAATTTAATGCTTACATTTACTTTATATTTACAAGATATTAGAATTTCTCCAACTATGTACATACACTGTAATATCTATCTATATTCAATTCGAAAAAACCAATGTCTCATAATAATATTTATCATCGATAGAGTAAATGACTTTATTCCATAGAAAATTACAATTAATTACAATTTTATTTCTTATTACTCTGTATCAACTACACTTATATTTATATCACATTTTTTACATGACCTTATATAACTATTTACAAATTCAATTTGTAATTTCATAAATATAGCAAAAGTGTGTTTTGTAAGATAAACGTATATTATTAATATTTTTAACATTATTTCTTTTTCCATAATGACTAAACTATTTACAATTTACCCTTCTATCTATTAATACATTACTAAGTAATGGCAACTTGTAAGTCGATCTTAAATAGAATTCTCACAAAATCTGAACAAACTTTAAGTAAAAAGAAACATTTTATAAGTATTTTACTTATATCTTCTTCAGTCAAAAGGTCAGTGGCTAAAATACGATCCGAATATTATACATTAACATAGGAAAAGGTCCCTAATATCTAAATAATAAATGGCACAAAACCAGGAAAAAAGATACATTTTTGCGAATCACTGACGATTCTGACGTCGGTATGAGATTTCTATAATCTTTTGCCTCATTTTGCGAAGGATACGTATATGTCCTGTCCGTAACCGTTTTAACATCTTGCGGACAGGGCAATAATTCGATTGGTATTTGTAATAATGTCCGGTCATTCTCTGCTTTAACAGGTTTTGTATCTTCAGCGTAAGAATCCTCCATCTCATCGTGGAAAACATCGTCAGTATCTGTGTAATCTTTCTTTTCATCTTCGAAAAGATTGTTAGAATTTATCACGCTTCGTTCGAAGTAAGTGAAGTGAGAATTCAAAGATGGATCAACATTTAATTTGCACACGAAATTTTCCAGTGAATTTCGTATTTTGGTGCTCTTCGCCTCTTGTCGGAGCTTGTGCATCCACGCCAGGTGACAATCGCAGGAAAATTCGTTACCTGGAACAATGGAACCTTAATTAATATCTTAATTGGACTAATGATGACGTCTGAAATCAAAGCTGCCGAGAATAATTGATTTAAAATTCGTTAATTAAATAGGATTCGTGACAATTCGACTTCTTTGCCTCTAAATCGATTATATTCAATTCCAACTGATGGATGTAGTTAGAGAGGTAGACCGGAGACAAAAAGAGCAGAGGGCTTGAAAGCATCGGACAGGATTGGAAAACTAACCAGCCCTCGTACATAGGTAATGTAGATAAACTCATATGAAGTTTATCGCGTGATGACAATCAGCTAAAGAGATACCTGACCAGGCCCTTTACCTTTTTTAATTTTCTTTTAAACTGAAAATAACATTAACATGAAAATGTATATTCGGAATGATTTTAATGAAGTTTATCTCGATATACATTTTCTGGTTAGTATTATTTTCAGATTTTGGGAAAATTCAAGATATAGGTAGAGGGCCTGGTCAGGTTTCTCTTTGGCTAACTGTACTATGCCGCTCAGTAATATTATCTAGAGCGACATAGTGAGAGATGATAGCGCTCGATAAACTTTGTCGCTGGTTCCATGCTAACGGTGCAGTTACATCGATTGATGAAAGAAGAGAGTTATGAAAAGAAATAGCAGTGGTCTTTGCCAAGCAGTAAAACATGAAATGCTAAATAAAAATTGTAGTAGATTATAATATCTCAGCGTTATCGTTATGTGAGTTCTAAGAAACGTGAAACACCTGCTGCGATAACAGCGATACGATAAAAGTTGATCGCTTCTTTTGTGTTGTTATATTTTATCCTTACGTAAATGTTATTGTTATTTAAGGACTGAGTGTTATTGTTATTTAAGGAATGAGTGTTATTGTTATCTAAGATAACACTCCTGTGTTATTGTTAGCTAAAACTTCATGAATTTGCATGCATTGTGTTTTACTTATAAACATGTTGTTAAAATGTGACAGTAATATGTATAAACTGCCTTTGTGGTGTAACTGCCTCCATGGTGTACTGTTTAGAGTGTTCGGCTCATACCCGGAGGTCGCGGGTTCGATTCCCGGCGGGGGCAACGACTTTATGTTGTTGTCCTAGTTTGGTTAGGATATTATAGGCTGATCCGTGTTTCGAAAGGCACGTTAAGCCGTCGGTCCCAGTCACTGTCTTTGACATTGGTCGTTACGTAAAACCATGTCAGAGGCCTTTAAGGCGGTTTAAAAACTCGTAGAAGAATATGTATATCGATAAAGCAATTTTATAACTGCAATACATGAATTGAAATATTGATCTAGCTGTTGCATTTTCCATTATCGTCATCATCAACAGCAGGTTTTTTTAGTCTCCACTCTGCAGTTGAGAAGTATAGCTCTAGTAGTATAAAGATGGTCATGTTTCTACAACCATGACCATCTTTATACTACTAGAGTCATACTTGGCTAGAGCAGCCAGAGGATTTGGCCTGTACTCTCCACGCTGGCCAGACGGGTTAGAGAGGTCTCACTGATGTTTATAAGCTTTGGATTTAGCTTGTTTATACTAATTCGCTTTATGCGACATCCACGAAAAGAATTGGAGTCCTATTCTACTCTGCCGAAAACCACATATCTATTGACCCAGGTAGACATAATGATCTACAACTTCGAGGGTAAAGCTCCCAACAAAAACAATTAAAGTCGTAACGTGCGTATTTGACATGACCTTCGTCTTGTCAAAAACCACACGGTGACCTTTAATGAACGTTTCCCGTATTCATTAGTAAATTAATTAAAAGATATCCGATTTAAATACCTAAGGATTTCCTTTACTGTGTATTAAACGTTGTTTATTAATTTCTTATTGTAGCGAAAAGCCACCTTGAGTCATTAAAGATGATTCATGGCCCGTAAATAGCTAATTAATTTGGTTAATATTTTTACGCCTGTTTTTATTCACTCTTCAAAGTAAACAAAGCAATGTTAAGAGCATTGTAGAGGCTTTATATTTTGTAATTAACTTTATAAGCCTAAAAAATCACAATATTGTTTTTTTTTTACTTTTTGTGTTTTTTTGTTCTATCCGGTATCATTACTACTTTGACGACCTCCGTGGTGTAGTGGTCACTATGCTAGTCCGCCACCCAGAGGTCCCGGGTTTGATCCACGGTCGGGGCAAGTTGGAAAATGGCCTTTTGCAAATTGTCCTGGGCCTGGATGTTTATCTATATATGTATTTCTCATAAAACATAGTATCGTTGAGTTAGTATCCCATAACACAATTCTCGAACTTACTTTGGGGCTAGCTCAATCTGTGTAATTTGTCCCTATATATTTATTTATTTATCAACCTAAACTGTGTTGATAATAAAAGAAATGCTTACATTATCTCGTCGATATAACGGGGTAGACAGAACTTAGTGACATAGGATCCAAAGACCACGTTTAGCCTGATGGTGACCATGAAGATGGAAAAAGGGAATCAAACTAACGATTGATTGATACTCGTAGCCGCTTAACTTGATGACATTTTGATCTTCAGACCTTTTTTAGATATTTAGTCTAGTAAGAATTTGATTCAATTTTAGGGTTCCGTACTCAAAAGGTAAAAACGGAACCCTATTACTAGGACTTCACTGTCTCTCCATCCGTCTGTCCGTCTGTCTGTTACCAGTCTATATCTCAAGAACCGCGATAGCTAGACAGTTGAAATTTTCACAAATTATGTATTTCTGTTGCCGCTTTAACAACAAATACTAAAGACAAAATAAAATTAATATTATAAAGGGTCTCCCATACAACAAACGCATTTTTTTATAGATAATGGTATGGAACCCGTATAGTGCGTTACTTTTGATTATTTTTGACGTTTTTATTGACTTTTGGTCTTTGGACCATTTACTATTTAGGAACTATTGCATTTTAGACATTTTGCTTGATATAGGTTCTTTAATTTCTTTAGTCGACAGCTCATGTAATTAACTTTGTTACTAGAAGACTCAGACATTCCCTCAAACGGCAAAACAAACATTTTCTATGAGATTAGTATGAAATACAAAAGTGTGAAGTCATGCTTTTTTTCATCAAATATAGCGTTCCTAATATCAGTTTTTTTTTTGCATTAATTAATCTAAAATCGAGTTGAAAGTCTTCTTCTTATCGTGTGTGTTAGTGACTAACACTAGTGTCAGAGTTTTTAAACCGCCTTAAAAGCCTCTGACATGGTTTTAGGTAACGACCAATGTCAAAGACAGTGACCGGGACCGACGGCTTAACGTGCCCTCCGAAGCACGGATCATCTTACTTATCAGACAATCAGGTGATCAGCCTGCAATGTCCTAACCAAACTAGAACAACAACACAAAGTCGTTGCCCCCGCTGGGAATCGAACCCGCGACCTCCGGGTATGAGCCAAACGCTCTAACCACTACACCACGGAGGAGTTGAAAGTGGATATAATCGATGAAAAGTGACACTCTTTTGTGACGTTTTAAATTATGAACTATACCGAATAATTTACTCCAAACTATTAATTCAAGGAGAGGGAAAATGTTAGGACACCTAATAAGACATGATGAATTTTTAAAAGTAATATTGGACGGGAAAATAGAAGGAAGAAGAGGCAAAGGAAGACCTAGAGATAGTTTTATAAAATAACTTTTATAAAACTGATTAATGTTTCAACATACAGGGATATAAAGGAGTTGACTTTAGACAGACAGAGGTGGAAGGCATTGGTGGCTCCACAGACAAGAGCTTAGCTCTTTAATAATAATAAGAAAAAGACCGAATATTTTTTTTTGAGTAAGTCATCTAATTGCTTTGTAGACGAATTAAAAGTTCAAATTCAAAATAACAATGTTTATTCAGTAACTGAACGTTAAAAAGCAGCTTTTCACGTCAATAAGTGTAATTTACATTACGTGTAGTGTATATTAAAATTTAAGACACTGTTTAGAGCCCTTTCTTTACTTTCTATTGGCGTTTACTAACAAAAACGAAGCATCTGGCAAATTCCTCATTTTTTCTTTTCTCCCAGACTAGCCCGAAAAGAGCAAAAACTTTCAGGCAAATAATAACATCAGTGAATGCGTGTCGAGTGCCATTCCGTAGTCCTACCAAATAAACCCGTCTCGCAAAATATAGGTAACCATAGTTCCATAAACTTATTCGGTTTCCTGATACGCCACTGGAATATGGCCCGAGTGAAATTTATAGCTTGTATAATGCTAATACGAGCTATAAATTCTGCAACAGCCTTAGGCTTCATTTCCGGTAACACGTCGATGGTTTCCGGTAACATAGTTACCATATTTCCGAAGCCAGGTTAAATTTTGGCTATGGCGAAAATTGTGGTTGGAGTAAATATTTATTCTGAACTAGCTTTAACCCGCGACTTATTCTACGTGTAAGTCGAAAATGGTTCTAATAGAATTTTCATGAGTACTGACTGTCTCTTTTTTTATAAAACGGTCTGATATTTTCTCCGCACAAATTTTGGACCTCCAATTTACCTCCTCAGGGGTGAGTTTTCAATAATCCTTTCTTATTCCACCCCTAACCCTTATAAGGAACCTATGTGCCAAACTTGGAATCTCTAAACCCAGCGGTTTTGCGTTGATACTCCAGTCAATCACGTGTCATGTTTATGAACATCATCATCATCAGGTCTTTTTGTCTCCACTGTAGGAGCACGACCCTCTCTGTACTACCAGAGTCATACTTTGCCAAAGCAGCCAGAGGAATTAGCCTACACTCTCCTCGCTGTTCAGACTGGTTGGAGAGGTCTCACTGATGTTTATAAGCTTGTTTAGCCTCGTATTCCCTAAGTCGCCTTCTAGAACACCCAAGGACTTAAAGTAGCCCTATTCTACTCTGCCGGCAACTACACGGCTTTCTTAAATGTCTTAAACATTACTTTACTCCCGTAGTGTAGTCAGAAAAGGTTGACTAGTTTCAATTGGTTTAGATGATCATGAACTGAATACACCCTTAAAATAGTTTCAGTATATTTTGTTACACCTTTTACACATTTTTTGTACGCCCCGTAAAAAATGTATTAAACATATATCTCTTCTCTCACTCCATATTTCCCGAATCATCATTACATCGAATCAACATAAGTTTAATTTATTCCAACAGAGTTACAGATTGTTTTACGGCCATACCCGTGAGTATAAAGTGGGACTCGTATCGGCTGTTTCAGCTGTTTGAACATCGCGTCGCCTCGCGGATTAATTTGAGATAAGTTAAGATAATTCAAGTTAAACTTCTTTGGTACACGGGTATCATAGGATTTGGTTTAAAGATGATTTAAGTGTTAACAGACCATTCTGAAATTTGAATTAATTTATTTGCGCGGTGTAGTTTTTAGCCTAAAATATGATCACTTCATTGTCTGCTACAAAAGCATTAAATAATCAAGTTTATTTGCTGGGCAATTAAAAAAAACCGACTATTATAAATGCCATCTAGTGATGAGCAGCGGAACTACCGATACGAATTGATAGCGCTATTAGCTAGAGAAAGCTTTGACTGTCAAGCGTTAATCCCCGATGACTTTTAAACGGCTAACTCGATTTTCATCAAACATAGCTCAGAAACACTACAATTTTTTTTTATTTCACTAAAAAATTTAGAAAGTGTTTCGGTATCATGGAATGAATACACCCTTATAAAAGTTTCAGTATATTTTGTTACACGTTAAATATTTTTTTTAATGCCCGTTAAAAAAAGTCTTTTACTCATATTATCTCTCCTCTCACTCCATACTTCCCGAATCATCATTACATCGAATCAACATAAGTTTAATTTATTCCAACAGAGTTACAGATTGTTTTACGGCCATACCCGTGAGTGTAAAGTGGGACTCGTATCGGCTGTTTCAGCTGTTTGAACATCGCGTCGCCTCGCGGATTAATTTGAGATAAGTTAAGATAATTCAAGTTAAACTTCTTTGGTACACGGGTATCGCAGGATTTGGTTTAAAGATGATTTAAGTGTTAACGGGCTGTTCTGAGATTTGAATAAATTATTTGTACCGTGTGGTTTTTAGCCTAAAATAGGATCACTGCATTTTCTGCTACAAAAGCATTAAATAAACAAGTTTATTTGCTGGGCAATTAAAAAAAACCGACTATCATAAATGCCATCTAGTGATGAGCAGCGGAACTACAGATAAGAATTGATAGCGCTATTAGCTAGAGAAAGCTTTGACTGTCAAGCGTTAATCCTCGATAACTTTTAAACGGCTAACCCGATTTTCATCAAACATAGCTCAGAAACACCACAATTTTTTTTATTTCACAAAAAAATTGAGAATGTTGTTCAGTATCATGGAATGAATACACCCTTATAAAAGTTTCAGTATATTTTGTTACACGTTAAATATTTTTTTGTAAGCCCGTTAAAAAAAATGTTTTAATCATATTATCTCTTCTCTCACTCCATATTTCCCAAATCATCATTACATCGAATCAACATAAGTTTAATTTATTCCAACAGAGTTACAGATTGTTTTACGGCCATACCCGTGAGTATAAAGTGGGACTCGTATCGGCTGTTTCAGCTGTTTGAACATGGCGTCGCCTCGCGGATTAATTTGAGATAAGTTAAGATAATTCAAGTTAAACTTCTTTGGTGTGTGGGTATCGCAGGATTTGGTTTAAAGATGATTTAAGTGTTAACAGACCGTTCTGAGATTTGAATTAATTTATTTGTACCGTGTGGTTTTGAGACTAAAATAAGATCATTCCTTCGCTAAAAAAGTATTAAGTAGACGAGTTTATTAGCTAGGCAAATTGAAAACATTTCCGACTGTCAAAAATGCCATCTAGTGATGAGCAGCTTAACTACCAATACGAATTGATAGCGCCATTTATTATAAATAACTTTTTAACGGCTGACCCGATTTTTATCTAACAAAGCTAAGACACATCGCAAAAGTATTTGATTTCACTTAAAAATCGAAAAAGTGGTTCAATATCGTGGACTAAATTCACCATTTAAAAAAGTTCAAGTATATTTTGTTACACCTTTTACACATTATTTGTACGCCCGTTAAAAAAAGTCTTTTAATCATATTATCTCTTTTCTCACTCTATATATCCCGTGTTCACTTATCATTTCATCGAATAAACATAAGTTTAATTTATTCCAACAGAGTTACAGATTGTTTTACGGCCATACCCGTGAGTGTAAAGTGGGACTCGTATCGGCTGTTTCAGCTGTTTGAACATGGCGTCGCCTCGCGGATTAATTTGAGATAAGTTAAGATAATTCAAGTTAAACTTCTTTGGTACACGGGTATCGCAGGACTTGGTTTAAAGATGATTTAAGTGTTAACAGACCGTTCTGAGATTTGAATTAATTTATTTGTACCGTGTGGTTTTGAGACTAAAATAAGAACGAGTTTATTAGCTAGGCAAATTGAAAACATTTCCGACTGTCAAAAATGCCATCTAGTGATGAGTAGCTTAACTACCAATACGAATTGATAGCGCCATTTATTATAAATAACTTTTTAACGGCTGACCCGATTTTTATCTAACAAAGCTAAGACACATCGGAAAAGTATTTGATTTCACTTAAAAATCGTGAAAGTGGTTCAGTATCGTGGACTGAATTCACCATTTAAAACAGTTTAAGTATATTTTGTTACACCTTTTACACATTTTTTGTACGGCCGTTAAAAAAAGTCTTTTAATCATATTATCTCTTTTCTCACTCTATATATCCCGTGTTCACTTATCATTTCATCGAATCAACATAAGTTTAATTTATTCCAATAGAGTTACAGATTGTTTTACGGCCATACCCGTGAGTATAAAGTGGGACTCGTATCGGCTGTTTCAGCTGTTTGAACATGGCGTCGCGTCGCGGATTAATTTGAGATAAGTTAAGATAATTCAAGTTAAACTTCTTTGGTACACGGGTATTGCAGGATTTGGTTTAAAGATGATTTAGTGTTAACGGACCGTTCTGAGATTTGAATTAATTTATTTGCGCCGTGTGGTTTTTAGCCTAAAATAGGATCACTTCATATTCTGCTACAAAAGCATTAAATAGACAAGTTTATTTGCTGGGCAATTTATAAAAACCGACTATCATAAATGCCATCTAGTGATGAGCAGCGAAACTACCGATACGAATTGATAGCGCTATTAGCTAGAGAAAGCTTTGACTGTCAAGCGTTAACCCTAAATCGATTTTCATCAAACAGGAACTACCGTAGGGCAACTTGCTTTCACGTAAAAAACTGCATTGAAATGGGTCCATCCGCACGTTCGAGTGCTACGATGCCACAGACATGCCTACAGATTGACAGAGAGACATTAACGTCAAGCTTATAACATCTCTCTCTTTGTCCGAGGTTAGTATAAATAAACGCTCTTACTATAAGTCCTTAACATATTTGAAGAAAGAAAGAAAAATACTTTATTTGGTGCAAAACAGGAGTTACATTATCCATAATAATTAAAACTATTTTTACACCAAAATGGCACCACTCAGCATATGGTAATGATGTATCTTAACATCATGCCGCTGGTCTTCCGTGGTAACACAAGATAAGAGAGAAAGCACTACCAGATATTCATATATTCTATAGTACATTGATCCCACATGACATTACTTCGAAGATACAGAAGCTAAAGTAAATTTACCGTCGAAGTAATGTCGTGACGGTAATAATACTTCAAAAGTAGTAAAGATAATAATAATTATGTCATGAATATCTAAAGGAAATAAATAAAAAATATTTTGAATCAAATATTTTAGCAAATATTGTTGAAAATTCATATCATTTTTGAAACAGCGAAAATTCATCTGCCGCAGTAGAAAATTTTGATCAAAATATTTCTACGCCACATTCTTATCAGAATTTCAGCGTTTTTCTCCGAATTCTATTTTACGCAACTATTAGTTTTATCTTTTATAGCTTCAAAAAGACCCCTAACTTACGCCTCATATTTCATGACCGAACACAATAAACGGAGTAATTCGGTAATTCGTCCCATGTACCTACGGCCCATTTGGGACGAAACGCAGAAAATCAAAATTAATTAAAATTTCATTCTGCAATTCGTCCCATGTTTAAAAATGTAACAATTCTAACGAAATATACATTTATCTTAATTCTTGTCTCACTGACTGTACCAAGCGTTAATAAGGTTTAAATTTCCATACAAAAAAAGAATGGGACGAATTGCAGAATGAAATTTTGATTAATTTTGATTTTCTGCGTTTCGTCCCAAATGGGCCGTAGGTACATGGGACGAATTACTGAATTACTCGCGGAGCGTAGAAAAAGCAGATTCGTAATTTTAATTCATTCTCAACATTTATTTTACATTAAAACATTAGAATTAAAAGTCTTTTATGTGAACGTGTCTATTAGTTTGATATAAAAAGCTTTTGTTTAAACGTAAAATCTCATCTATGATGCGACTGATCATATTAAATTCTAAAACCATTTTAATGGCTACTAAGTATGTACATAGTTCTCTAAATATTTTTTGTACAACTGCAATAAAATACTTTATTTTGTTTTAAATTTTTAACATATTCAATTTAATTTAATTTTTTCATTGCTTTTCATATAAAACATGTATTAGATTATACTACACAGTCACTTATTTTCAACCGACTTCAAAAAAGGAGGAGGTTATCAATTCGACGTGTATGTATGTTTTGTGTATGTTAACTCATAACTCCGTCAAATATGCACCGATTTAAAAAATATATGTTTCGTTTTAAAGAATGCATTGTATAGAAACAGGGCTTAAAACGAACCTCTTTTGTTACATCTAACGTTGTGTTGTTTATATATGCAAATATATAATGTGTTCAAAGCCGGATAGTTTAAAACCAATATTGTTATTTTGTTTTTCGAAACAAAACTAATTCAGAGTTTTTACATATTAGCGTGAAAATTCAACCTGACTGCAATTGTTTATAAATAAATCAACCGAACACGGATTTTGAATTGTTTCACTAGAATTTTTTAACTCATATACAATATGTGTCGTAGTTAAAGTTATTTTACTGTTAAACTGTTACGATAGATTTAAGTTATTTTACAAATAAATAAATAAATAAATAAATTTATAATGTTTAAAAAATACATTTATACAAGGATCGGTTCTATTCTACCCTTTGGGTTGCGGAGGTCAGACGGCAGTCGCTCTGCCCAAAAACTAGTAACCTCTTCAAATCATCTTGGTTAAAGGTAGCAGACTCTGGTCTCTGAAGCATTAGCGCTGAGGATGCAACCGGGAATCCGCTCGAATGATGATGATAGAAGTAGTCATTAAAAAAAGTAACTGACCACCAAAGCTTTCTAGGAACATGAATATAAGAACATTACATTAAGTTAAAAAATACATACCTTCCAAGTAGATATAACTATTCTGATTCTTCAAATTATCGTAGATCGGCCGAAGATTATCCATTGTAAATCTTTTTAATTTGTTATGCCTCAAATCCAAGGCTGACAGTCCTCTCACACCTTCAAATAGTCCACCAACTAGAGCCACTATTTTATTATGGCTTAAACTCAACTTCTTCAGAAGTGATAATCCATCAAACGTCCTTTGAGCCAATATATGAATATCATTATAATCTAATAAAAGTGTCTGCAAATTCCACAGCTCAGTGAAAGTAAAAGAATTTAATACAGATAGCTTATTTCTTCTCAAATCCAGCCGCTTTAAATTCGCAAGCCCATCAAAACATTCTTTCCTCAACTCACTTATGTTGTTTCTATCCAATTCTAACTCCAACAAATTCACAAGATGTCTAAACGCTCCATCTTGGATGACACTTATGTTATTGCTAGTTAAATACAATTTCTGTAATGCCGGGAGGTCGTAAAAAGTGTCAGTTACTACCTCCTTTATTCTGTTTTCATCTAACGTTAAGACAGTGAGGTTAGGGAGGCTATAAAATGAATGTTTACTTAGAAATGAAATTTGATTCTTTGTCAGTGTTATCTCTTGTACTGAAGTTATATTAGCGAATGTGTTTGCTTCTATTTTCGGTATTGAGCTATACTTCATGCTAACATGTTTCAATTTTCTCAGATATCTGAGTACTTTTGTAGGTACGAAGTCTAGACCGCCGTCTGCTCTTACATTGAAAGCTAGACTTTCTATATTTGATTGGGAACTGAAGCTGGTCCAAAGTGGATCTGTTTTCTCGATTCCACCGTTGAAGACCCAGCATTCTGTTTTCACTGCTTCGTTTATTTCTTGACTGAAATCGCAGTAGCAATGGACTTTGGAGTCTCTGTCGCTGATGTCGCATATGTTGATGATGGGTGGCAATGCTTTCTCCTTTTGCTTTCTTCTGTTGGCGTCGAGGGCTTCTATTGCAAACAGCAACAGTAGCAAGGTAGCGGGGACCTTTTGAGCCCGCATACCTTCTACCTGGAACAAAGAAAGCGAAATATTATTCTCTTGCAATGAAAACTCTTTCACGCTGGTCTGGGAGAAAAGAAAAAACTTAGAATGTACCAGCTGCTTTTTTTCACGCGCAGAACGTAAAAGCCGATCGAAATGGCGAGAATAATTTATGTACACGGAAAATGTGTACAGAAAATTCACAAAATAAAATATAAACAAAGGCACTCTTATCTCAAAAGAGATATCTTCTTGTAGGCCTGTGAATTTGTGACGACTGTTAGGCGATGCGGCTAGCAACCCATCACTATAATCACAAACGCATAATAAGTAAACATTCCTCTCAATTACTGGCCGGTTGACTGGAAAAGATCCCTATAAGTCCGCCGTTGTATGTTTACTTTTCTGATATGTACCTGAATTATGGTCCAGCGAGTCGGAGGTCTCAAAAAAAACCAAAATTTAAAAGACTAATTTATTGAAATAAAGAAATTACAAATGAATCTAAAAATAGAACTACGACTAATTACAATTGAAGTGTATGGGTCGAAGTGTGAAGCCCAAGTGGCCGAGGCGTCCGGTGACCGCGCGGGCGTCGGCGCTTTACTTCACTTGTGCGATTCTAAGCATTAGTGCCGTGTGCAACGATATGACAGGTCAGCGGTCTTCATATAGGACAATCCCGTAACACCTCCACCCTTAGAAACGCAACTATTTTAGGTTTTTTAACGAAAATGTTGCGTTCGGTATTCTGTTTGCCGGACTCGGGATGCTGTATATAGTTGTGGATCTGGAAGTTTCTTCGGTCTTTGGGATATCGCTGGTGGTAGCGGGAATCTGTCTTTGTTTCATATATCTGCGGCATATTATAGCTGTAGCTGTGATTGCTGCGATACTCAGGAACACGTATAATGGTACTGTAGTGTGGTACAGGGATGCTGTATTTACTTCGTCCAGTTCCATGGTCTTCTGGGATAAAATTCTATCTTGAATATTTCGAAGCATCTTCAAATCGATGGAGTTAAGACTTATCGCTGGCTGAGATGGGATGATGTGTAGCTCAGGGTTGTCCGGGATATTGAGTATTTTGACGGGTTGTCCTTCGACGCGATCTTGAGAATTGTAAATGGTAAAGTCATCTGTTTGTACAGAACACTGCAGAGGTAAAGTGATTAGATGGCTATGATGCAGGATTCGGTATACATCTCGCTCGCATGTTAATCGCACTTTGGTTGGCCGTGGAAGAGTTATGATGTAATGTCTGTCATCCAGCTTTTGCAGCGTTTCCCTTGTAAGCGTAACAGTTATCTGCTGGCAGGAGTCGTCGATAGCTTGTTTGGCGATGAGTGTCTGGATGCAGTCAGGAACCGATCTAATCTGCTGGTATGTTGTTGGTTGACATAGGTATCGAGATTGTATCTTCGGGCATCCTGCCTCTATGTACATGTACTCTTTACCGTTGGTTGCTAGTAAGGGATGAGGGGGTATTAGGATTCGATTATATTGATTGGGTACTATGGGTAATTTATATAGATCATAGGTTTCTGTTGAAAGTATTGGGAACTTGAGAACTATAACTATTTGCCTATTCATATAATACGAACCTGCGTGTATGACATTATAATAATCTCTTAAATCTATGTCTAATAATTGTTCGTTACTATATAATTCCTTAAGTTTTCTAATAAGCTTACCTAGGATATCGACTCTCAACATCGAGTGATGAACACTTGATGTGCGAGTGAAGGCTAGTATATCTTCTATTCTACGTAATTCATTTGAGAGTTCATCTATATTATTAGTGATAATCGATAAAAGTTGAGCTAACTTAGCGTACTTAATTAGATTATTATTCCTATGGATTTCATCGTCTAGTAGCATATTCAAGGTATGGTTAAGGTTCTTTTGATTTTCTACTAAACTAACTAAAACACTTGCATGATGAGCCATCCATTCTTTGTTTAAGCTAATATGGGTGTTATAATTACTAACTAATTTCTTTTGGTTGGTTTCAAGAGTTTCGATGGCTTTATTATAGTTAATGGCATCTGTATAATCTAGGTTTCCTGTTATACTTTTTATCATAGAGCCTAGACCATCTATGAGACCTCTCCGTAGACGATGGGGTTCTAAACTATCTAGTTCGTATGCGGTTTTATTTAATTTATCACTTAAGTACTCTATCTGTGTTTCAAATATTCGGTAAGTGTCGTTAGGTAATTTAACTTTTAGTTCTACGATTTGGTGTTTAACTAGCTCAATATGATTGCCTATATTACTAAGCTCAATGTATTGTAGAAAGGAGTGGTCATGTGTTACTAGTCTAGTAGGTCCCAGTTTGAAGGGTAAGAGTCCAGGTCCGTCTTCTAGGCTGTCAACTTGAACTTCTTGCGCTCGGGTCAGGGTCAGAGTTAGAAGTAACCTGCAACAATTTTGCAGATTTGGGAATTCTTTTCAGTCTAGCTTTTGCGATTGGGCCGCGTTTTTTGGTTGTATAAATATGGATCGGCAAATCCGCTAATACAGTATCTTGGGTGTATCTTGGGGCTATCTTTTGCCTACTGGCTGATGGGTTTGTTATAAAAACTTGTTGTTGGGGTTGGTATTCTATTTCCGGTTCGCGATTTTTATTTCGGTTCTCTATAATGGCCTCGCGTTCAGCGGAGGTAGATTCGTGTATTAATTCATACACTGTCTTCATTCGGTCTTTATGTGTCTGTAGGTACTGTTGCATTAGATGTCCGGTGATGTCAATGTCTATGGGATCTCGAGGGTTAAAATGGCCATTTATAAGATCATATGGTCGACATTTTGTAAAACTATGTACAGAACTATTGTAAGCTATGAGTGCATAAGGCATCAGATTAACAATGGGCTCTGTTTTCCGTTGTAGGCTAAGAATACGTAGGTGTTCGAGGAGGGTGGAATGGAATCATTCTATATTGCCGTTATCGCTAGGTGTATGGGCTAAGGTCTTATGGTGTGTTATTTTGTGTAACCTAATGAACTCTGAAAACATTTGGTTATTAAATTCAGGGCCTTGATCGGTGACTATTGTTAACGGAAGTCCGTGATGGGTGCAGAATGTTAGGAGCCCTTGTAGGATACTGAGTGCTGTACCATCCCTAAGGATGTATGCTTGTGCGTATTTTGAAAATACGTCAATGAAAGTTAAATATTTTTCGTTTTGGGCAGTGAATAGATCCATATGGACTACTTCAAAAGGTTTAGACACAGGAGGAACAAGATTAAACTGTGGCCTAATGGGGTTTCTGTCATATTTTGCTTGTCCGCATATAGTACATTCTCCGATAAATTTTGCAATGTGTTCTTTCATCTTGGGCCAGAAATAGCGATGAGAAAGGGACAGGAAACATTCATTAATACCACGATGGTTAGTTTTTCCATTGTGATAGTTGTTGATTATCTCCTGTTGTCTTAAATATTCTTTGACGTTCTCTATTTCACTTTTACAAAGTACAAGATTCATGGATGAATTTTTGAAATTATTTTGGATGACTGGTATGACCGAATACATTGCAAGTGGGGGTTTTAGTAACATGCCAGTTTTAACTTTTGGGTTAACATATTCTTTGATTATATTAATAACTTCTTGTTCTAAATTCGATTCCGAAATTTGTACTGAAACGCGAGTGTGTGTGTCAAATGGTTTGGTTACGACAGGCCGCTTCTTTACGTCGCCTACGATAGTTATAACGAGCTGCCGATGAAATTTATTCAGGGGTTCATCGGTAATGGGAACTTCTAAGATCGGATTCTCTTCACTAGTATGCACTGTGGCTGTTGTAGAGCCCTGTAACGTCTGTGGTTTTTCTGATGGGTTACCTATTATAGATTGTAAGTCGTCTAGTAATTGGTCTAATTCCTCATTGTGGATTTCTACTCTGGAGAGGGCGTCTGCGTTGGTATTGCTTTTACCCTTTTTGAATATGACATTGAAATCGTACTCACTTAATTTCAGTTTCCATCTTGTAAGGCGTGAGTTGGGTTCACGCAGACTCATTAGCCACTGAAGTGGTTTATGGTCTGTTATTACCTTAAACTTTCTGCCAAACAGGTATGGTCTGAAATATTTAGTGGCCCAAACTATAGCTAGCAACTCTTTTTCTATTGTGCTATAGTTGGTCTCGCTGGTGTTAAGAGTACGAGATGCGTAGGATATAGGTTTGTCGGAACCTATGGGCCCTTGAGATAATATAGCTCCGATTGCGAAGTTACTTGCGTCAGTAGTCAGTATGAATTCTTTCTCAAAGTCAGGGTACTTAAGTATGGGGTCATTTGTCAGTAAGTTCTTACATGTCTCGAAACATTTGACGTAGGCAGGATTGTCTAATGATATTCTTTGGCCTTTCTTAAGACAGTGTGTCATTGGCTTAGTGATTCGGGCAAAATCCGGTATGAATTTTCGGTAATAACCGAGAAGTCCTAAAAATTGTTTGATTTCTTTTGTTGTTTTTGGGATGGGGTATTTAACTATTGCTGAAATTTTATCTGGATTGGGTTTTATGCCTTCACGGGTTATCACGTGTCCGAGATATGCAGTTTCAAGCTTCAAGAACTTGACGACCTCCGTGGCGTAGTGGTCACCATGCTAGTCCGCCACCCAGAGGTCCCGGGTTCGATTCCCGGTCAGGGCAAGTTGGAAAATGGCCTTTTTCAAATTGTCCTGGGTCTTGGATGTTTATCTATATATGTATTTGTTATAAAATATAGTATCGTTGAGTTAGTATCCCATAACACAAGTCTCGAACTTACTTTGAGGCTAACTCAATCAGTGTAATTTGTCCCTATATATTAAAAAAAAAAAAAAAAAAAAAAAAAAAAGAACTCAGATTTATTCATCTGAATCTTAAAGTTTGATTCTCGAAGTCTTTGGAATACCTTTTCCAGGTTAACAATGTGCTCCTGCAAGGAAGTGCTGAATACGATGATATCGTCCAGATAAACTAGACATATTTCGTTTTGAAGGCCTCGCAACACATTATCCATTACCCTCTGAAAGGTAGAGGGTGCATTTTTCAGTCCCATTGGCATTCTCAGGAACTCGAAATGCCCATGTTCTATGTTAAATGCTGTTTTGGGTATATCTTGAGGGTGCATCTCGCATTGATAGAACCCAGATGCAAGGTCAAGGGTTGTAAAATATTGACATTTCCCCAATTTATCCAATACATCGTTGATGTTAGGGATTGGGTACTTATCATCAATTGTTTTTTCATTTAATTTGCGAAAATCTACTACTATTCGCCATTTTTGTTTGCCAGAAGCATCCATTTTTTTTGGGACTACCCAAATAGGGGAGCTCCATGTAGATTCTGAAGGTCGTATTATCCCTTGGTCTAGCATCTTTTGTATTTGTTCCTGGACTTCGCGCCGATGTATGAAGGGGTATCTATAACTTTTAGTGTATATAGGTATTTCGTCTGTGGTTTTTATGCAGTGCTTAACTTTATTAGTAAATGTCAAAGGTTCATCATCTAAGTAAAATATGTCAGAGTACTGAGAGCAAAGCTGGGTCAAATTAGCTTTCTCTTCAGGGTTAAGGTGGTCTGTACGTAGCCGTGATAGAACCTCCTCAGTTCGCTTAGACATGGCCTGCTGTTCTATACTAGCACTATCAATATTAAACAGTTCAGCATTCGCGGGTCTGTCTAAGGATAATATCACATCGTGATCGGATGGGTTTTCAATTTCTATCACGCCGCGATTGTTCTTAACGGAGGTTATACATTCGTGGATTAGACAGTTACACAATACTTGTTCAGGTATGTAAGCATCACCATCACTAATGTTGATAGGAAGTCGAAGTAACTTAGAGGACTTAGCGGGGATGATGTCTTCATAAAGGTTAACGTTGCGCGAGTTATACATTTTAATAGGGTTGGACGCGTTGCTAGTAACTATTGTTAAATCTTTAAGGTCCAATTTAGCTTCCCATTGGGTGAGCAAATCTAACCCTATCAGTCCGTCGAAGAAATCGTGAAAATTGTATAGGAATAATGTAATGTCATTAGTACAGTTGAATTCCTGAAAACACGGTATTGTTATGGAATAATCGCTCTTAGAAGTGCCGTGTATATTAGTTATTTGGAAAGGATCATAATTTAATTGCAGATGGGGGTAGTATTTCTTTGCTGCATCGGGGCTGAGAAAAGATTGGTTTGCACCAGTGTCCAATAATAGCTTAAGAGGGGGTTCGGTAATCTGCACGTAGGGTAATTGCCGTTGCGTCTGCAGATTGACCTCTATTTTAACTTTTTTATAAGGCTGCCTATCTGAAAATCCTCGGCTTGGCTGGACGAGGGTTGGGGTAAATTATCTGTCTGTCCACTATAGTTTACTTCTTCCGATACGCTTGGTCCTTGCCCAACATAAATGTTTTCATTGAACATGTTATAGTTAGTATTGTCGTAATCAGTAGGTTCCGCGTAGTTACAGCTATTATAGTCATAGTAAGGTTCTGGTTCATAGTACACGGGGTAGTAATTATAATCAGGTTCATAAGCATAGCATTCGTTCATATTAACATCTCGAGATTTAAAATAATTTGTGGGAGGCGAATTGCCATGCTTGGTCCAGTCGTGACCACTTGGAGGTAGTACTTTAGGTGTGAAATGATTAACTCCGCTCATAGGGCGGGGGCCTGTGTTATTATTAAAATTAAAATTTCGAGTTGGTAATCTGAACATATTACTACTTGCATTATAGTTTCGAGGTGGTGCTGCGAACATCTGTTGGGTGCGAGTAGGCATACGAGGTGTGATTTGATTGTTTTGGAATTGTGCGTTAGGTTTAGGTTGATAAATGTTGAAGTTTTGACGAGGCATAAATTGTGCCATAGGACCAAAGGTGAAAGGTTTAGGTATCTGAGGTTGTTGAGATTGTGGCGTTGGCATTGGTGTCTGCACAGGTTTAGGGGCGGATGGCCCTTGCAGATTTTTAGGCAGTCCTTCATTACGTTGTTGCAAGTACATAGTATTCAATTCCTCCTGGACAAACTCCAATGCTTTCTCCATGTTCTCTGGGCGCATGCACCTTATACGAGATCCCAAGGGTTCTTTCAGTCCACGAACAAAAGTTTGCATTGTCAATTTTTTATACAGATCCCTCTTAGCAGTCACAGTCGTGGGAATGTCCTCGTGTAAGGTGACAAACGTCATAATGGTGCTAAATAGAGTTTGACACCTATCGTAGAACTCTTGTGGGGAGCTATTACCTTGGGTTTGCATAGCTAGATCGTTGTACAGAGTAGTCTCATCTCTTTGGTCACTAAAGTTATTGATAAGATGGTTTCTAATACCTAACCAATCGGATGGAATACCATTTGCATTTATAGTCATTGCAGCATTTCCTTTTATTTTATTTAGTATTCCGTTAATAAGGAATAAATTGGTAAGGTGGTTACCCTCCGTCCAATAGGCTCCTACAATCTGGTCACATAATTGAATGAATCGCGGCAGTGTGTGAGGGTTACCATCAAAGTCAGGCGCCAATCGAAGGGCCTTAATTATGGTGTCAGGTTCAACCTGGCGAATAGTGGACGGGTTCCCTAATGGTGCCTGTTCTTGTTCTGGACCCATCTTTACGCTATTTATTTCTAAATTTAATGAATCTAAATCTCTATTACTATCAATAAAGGTGTCCCTAGCCTGCCTAGACGCAGAGCTACGAGATGATTTACGAGGGTGAAAAATTTTGGAAAATTACTACACTAGGATATTAGGAAATAAGGAAAGCAACACCACGAATAAATTGTAGCGTACTTACAGTATCATGTCTCGATACCTGGTCCTTCTTGAGTGATATCGAAGATTGGATATCTCCTCCGCCCTCAGCTCGACGAGTAGAGATGAGTAGGTCAGCTCGACGAAGGTTCGAGAACCAGCTAGTCACGCGGGACCCGGACTGAATTCTTGCGGAAATCTTGATCGCGATCGCGCACGCCTAGCTCGAGCCTACTACCAAGACTGCGCCAATTATGGTCCAGCAAGTCGGAGGTCTCAAAAAAAACCAAAATTTAAAAGACTAATTTATTGAAATAAAGAAATTACAAATGAATCTAAAAATAGAACTACGACTAATTACAATTGAAGTGCATGGGTCGAAGTGTGAAGCCCAAGTGGCCGAGGCGTCCGGTGACCGCGCGGGCGTCGAGGCTTGCACGTGCTGCTGCGTCGGCGCTTTACTTCACTTGTGCGATTCTAAGCATTAGTGCCGTGTGCAACGATATGACAGGTCAGCGGTCTTCATATAGGACAATCCCGTAACACCTGTGTTCTTTCTTGTGTACAATAAAGCTTTATAAACAAACAAACAAACACTATATTGATTGCTTTTCCATCTTTTCGCCAACCATCACGCTAATGAGCTTTTGAGGCAGCCCTGAGCTCTGTCCTTATATTTTTCGGCATATTTCTCATATAAGATGTCAAATCCAGCAAACTTGACATTCTGATGTCAGAGAGAGACTAATTTGTCATGTCATGTCATCTCATCTCTGAGTGGAGCGATCGAAGTTTTCCGAGTATACGTGAACAATATAATGTTTGTATGTATACACGTATTTCGTATGTTTGATCGATGATATCTACCGTAAATGAGAATTTCATGACATTAGGTAGACAGATGAGTGAAAATATTTGTAGGGTTGCCTACAAATGCGTGTCGGGCTACGCGCAATTTAGGGTTCCGTAGTAGCGAATGCCTACTTTGAGTTCATGCTACTAAAAATAGTAAAATATATTTTTTAAAGATTTTATTTTACCACTTCTTTGTCATGATTAATATACGTATCTACCTATGCCAAATTACAGCGTTTAAGTACTTATAGTTTCTGAGTTAAACCTCGTGGTTTTACTCTGAGACTATAAGTACAGACAGACAGACATTGCGAAACTATAAGGTTTCCTTGTTTACTACTTAACCCTAAAAACGGGACGCTATTGTTAAAAAATACCTAAGATTTTTTATACCAGCATACTTTTCACCCTAGAGCTTTTTCCCAGTTATTAAATAACACGCATACATCAAACCAAAGTGTTTAAGGTTCCATTTTATTCGATTCCCGGCCCATAATATTGAAATGCGACCCACTTTATCGGAACGTCAATAAGGTAAGAGGAAAACAAAATAAACGAATTAAAAAGGTCGAGGGACACTTGCATTGAATATTCAATTAGACCAAATTTTTATTTAGGTTAACTTAATAGAAATGAATTGCTGTGGGGCGTGAAAATTTCATTAATCGGTTGGTAGTACTATCAAGCAATTTTTTAACAGCATGTCCTCTTTTTTGATTAAAACTAACGTAAGATACAGACATTATAAGTAAGTAACTGCCTCCGTGGTGTAGTGGTTAGAGCGTTCGACTCATACCCGGAGGTCGCGGGTTCGATTCCCGGCGGGGGCAACGACTTTGTGTTGTTGTCCTAGTTTGGTTAGGACATTCTAGGCTGATCACCTAATTGTCTGATAAGTAAGATGATCCGTGCTTCGGAGGGCACGTTAAGCCGTCGGTCCCGGTCACTGTCTTTAACATTGGTCGTTACCTAAAAGCCATGTCAGAGGCCTTTAAGGCGGTTTATAAACTCTGACACTAGTGTTAGTCACTAATACACACGATAAGAAGAAGAAGAAGTAAGTAACCCGTTCACTAAGTATAATAAAGCAAGTCCTTTGTTGGACATAGGCCTACCCTCAAGGATTTCCGAAATTAATCATCACCGGCAGCGGCTTTGCATTCAGAGTTGTTTTGCAACCTAGCTTAGGTCGTTTGACCACCTAGCAGATGGCATCCTACGAAGCGTTAGCCTGTACGTAGTCGTTGTTCGAAAATCTTTCTGCCCCATCGGCCATTGGTTCTTCGTGTTATGTGCCCCGACAACTGTTGCTTCAATTAACTAATCCATTTGGCTATGTGAGTTACTTTCGTTTTATGAATCTCCTTAACAATGAGTATAGCGCTCTTCATAGCCCCTTGAGCGAACTTGCAATTTTTTTTAATGCAAGCTAAGAAACGAATGTTTTATTTGATTCTTAGATTTATTTTCATAATTATATCAATAACTAGAATATATTTTAACAAAAGTGCATAATGATGATGTGATATTTATTTCTCCCATGCTGGTCTGGGAGAAATAAAAAAAAACTTAGAATGTACTAGCTGCTTCTCTTCCTACGCAGATCGTAAAAGCCGATGGAGGAAATGGGCAAAAATGCAAATCATGTTAACAGGCGATGCGGCTAGCAATCCATCACTGTATTGATCGCTTTTCCATTTTCTCGCTCACCATGTCGCTAAAAGTGGCTTTTGGGTCTTGCGGCCCTGGGCTCTGCATAGAACCGCAAGAACCAAAATGCTCTGTCTGCCCCATTAGGGATAGAGACGTGATAGTATGTATGAAAGTGCATGAAAAATATAGGCCAATATACAAAACAGAGATTTTAACTATAGTTCGCTAGATTTCTACAATAGAAATGAGGAAGGAAAATATAATATAAACCATTATGACTCTAGAACGTTTTATATTCCCTCTTCTAAAACATTTAAAGTGGAGGAAGAAGAACAATAGACATTTTAATGCAAGCTTCCGAGTGTATTTTCAAACGTAAGACTCGATTGGAATAAAATACCTTGCTTGTCTTGGTACTGAAGTAGAAATGATTAAAATAAACTAAGAAAAAGTGTATAAAATTCATTCATTCATCATTCATTTCAGCCGCACAACGTCCACTGCTGCTGCACATAGGCCTCTCCCAAAGATTTCCAAAATAACCGATCTAGAGCGGCTTGCATCCAGCGCCTTCCAGCGACGTTGGTTAGGTCGTCAGACCACCTTGTGGGTGGTCCTACGCTTCGCTTGCCAGTACGTGGTCGCCATTCGAGAACCTTTTTGTATAAAAAATTAACATGAATATATGCAGTTGAGTTGTGGAGCTAGCATATAAAAAAGAATAAGAGTTGAAGCCAAGCTTAATCGAACTGAAAATTAAAGAAGAAAAAACTCTCGAACGCTTTTTGGCAGAAGCCGAGTAAATTCGGAATTCGCTTTTAAAATCCTTTTTAATAAAGAAAAGTTGGGCGAGGCTTGAACGTAAAGCAATCACATACAACCGTTAACATAAATCATTTCCTTTGAAATAGATTTTGGAGACGTCTAGCCTAGTGAAATATGTCCGGTTGCTCCCGTTGTATTTACGAAATATTGCTTTAAAATTGAAATTTATGAGAATGGAATTTAACATACTATGGCAAGGAGGATTTGAGAAATGGATATTTATCGTTAATATTGCTAAGTGTCTCAGTGGAACGGGGTATGCATTCCTGTTATCGCAAGTTAAGTGACACCGAGCTCGGTGCGCTCTTGGATAGGTGACCACAAGTGGCATAAAAAAATGCAACCGTTGGTCTCGGCTGTCAGCATTTTATTATAGTCGGCAGTCGGAGCTGATGCACGGATCAGCCATCGCTCAACTAAACCATATTGGAGGATCCAACGACCCGACCAGTGACGTCACCAGATTGGACATTTTAATTAGCAGTACCTGGGTGACCGAGCTTTGCTCGGTTACATCTCAAACATTAAGTACATTTTTTTAAACTTGTCTAAAAATAATACAAAAAAAAAAATAAACTTGAACATAAAAAAAAAAAACAAAAGAAAGTCACCGAGTGGGATTCAAACTCGTAACACTTTTTCTAGCGGTTTGCATTCTTAACCGCTGAGCCAAACGGATAGCGGCCGCCGCGGCGAAATTGGCAACCATATTCTGCGTGAAAAGAAAAACGCATGAAAACTCGAAAACACGCGTTTTCCCAAACATAAGACATTGTTTCCCCCAAAAACACCCATATACCAATTTTCAGCGAAATCGTTAGAGCCGATTTTGAGATCACAGAAATTTATAAATAAATTTACAAGAATTGCTCGTTTAAAGGTATAAGATAACCTCAATTTCTCTGCACTAAAATCTCAACTATAATACTTTTTTCAAAACTAAAAAGTACACAATACCAAACTACACAACCAATTTTGATAAAAATAATACATCACCTGAGAAGTGTACCCTTTCTATAACACCTAACTATGACAGGTATTGTCCTTTGAAATAAAAAATAATTTTCCAAATCGGTCTACTCGTCTTTTATTAGTTCGTAAACGTACAAAAGTTTGCGAAGAATTGATAACAATTTCCATTTTGGAAGTTAGTTAAAAGAAAGTAGAAATTTTATCTATAGAAAAACATAATTGTTCCGATTAAAACACAAATACAAAAATAAGTGAATCGTCATTCTAAAATTCAATGACGAAATTCTAATTTGAATTTGTTGGGCTTCCCGTTCATTCTTTTTCATTAGCTCGCATTGTGGACCGCTGTTGTTGTTTTTTAGGGCTCCTCCGTCCGTCTGTCTGTGTGTCACCAGGCTGTTTCTCATAAACCGTGATAGCTAGACAGTTGAAATTTTCACAAATTATGTATTTCTGTTGCCGCTATAACAATAGATAGTATGAACAGAATAAAATATTATTCCTTTAAATGAGCAATTCTTGTATATCCATACTAATATATAAAGCTGAAGAGTTTGTTTGTTCGTTTGTTTGTTTGTTTGTTTGTTTGAACGCGCTAATCTTAGAAACCACTGGTCCGATTTGAAAAATTCTTTCGGTATTAGATAGGTCGTTTATCGAGGAAGGCTATAGGCTATATTGCATCACGCCCGCGACTTCACTCGCGTGGATAACGCGGGCGAAGCCGCGCGCTGCCTCTAGTTTATTTATATGTATATTTCCGTGATCTCGGAAACGGCTCTAACGATTTCGCTGAAATTTGGTATATGGGGGTTTTCGGGGGTAAACAATCGATCTAGATTAGTCTTATGTTTGGGAAAACGCGTGTTTTCGAGTTTTCATGTGTTTTTCTTTCCACGCAGAATATGATATAGCCGAGCAAAGCTCGGTCGCCCAGGTACTAAATATTAAAGGAGGCTCCCATACAACAAACGTGATTTTGTACAGATAATGGTACATAGGTATTTCTTTGAGCGCGAGTCCGGCTCGCATTTGGCGGGTTTTTTTTATTTGAGGCCAGAGCGTGATTTAAAAATTAACGAAAAGTTACCTTTCATCGATTGGTAACAATAAGTAGAAAAAAATCATGCTATTCTGGACTCTAGAAGGCACAATTTCAATTCATTTCATTTATTTATTTCCATATAACAAATTTACATTGTGTCGGAATTATTTAAAACTAACATCCTCTAATTCTATTTAACAAACTATTTGTACCAATATGTCAATTAAAATAAAATTACAATTTTAGAGCTTCACTTTAAATATTCGTCAATGGAGTAGAAGGCTTTTTTCAAAAGGTATATTTTTAGTTTTTTCTTAAAAGGCTAAAGGCCATTAGTATTTTTAATTTCTTTAGGCAACTGGTTGTAAGCCCTATATGCTTGGTATTGAGCACTGTGTTTCATTATTTTTAACTTGGGAATGGTATCATGCTTGAGATCCAGTTTCCTAGTTTCTTTGCGTGACTGTTTCTCTTCATTTGTCTCGATTGTTGGCAATTGTTTCTTGAACGTATTTGTCGAACCTCGAACGTAACAATGAGGCGTCGATCTTTTGGTCAATGATTATAAAGCAATATTAAAGGTACAGATGAAGCAAAAGAGGTTTGTCAGGATCGTAGCAAGTGGAGGTCCATAGTCTCTGCCTACCCCTGCGGGAAACAGGCGTGATATTATGTATTTATTATTTATTTATTTATTAAATCTTTATTGACCATAATGGTACAAAAACAGAAGTAAATTAATGTATGTATTTAAAGGTACGGTTACCCCTTCTCGCCTCGGGGCGACGGTGTCAAGAGCTGGAGCCGCGGCTGAAGCAGCAGAAGACGCCAAGCGGCGAAAATATTCCTCTTTATCTAATGAATATATTTTTGTTTCGCTTGGCGTCGAAACTCTTGGTCCTTGGGGTCCAAGTACTAAAAAAACCCCTCGGCTTGTCGACGCCGCTGGTGACAAGAGGGCTGGCTCATATCTCGCGCAGAGGATGGCAGTAGCTATTCAGCGCGGAAATGCAGCCAGTGTTCTTGGCACCATGCCACATGATCAAAATTTAGATTTTTAATTTAGATTTTTAATTTAGATTTTAAATTTAGTTTTTATATTTAGTTCAGTAAGTATTTATTTAAAAATAGAGTATATATACTTTTGAAAGAGAACTAAGCAAGGGTTAGTGAAGCCAACTTATTACTTTTAGCTTAAAAACTGATCCATGCTGGTCTAGCAGACTCTTCCATGCTGAACTGGGAGTAAGAAAAGCAAGCTGCTTGTCTTCCCGCGCAGATCGTAAAAGCCGATCGAAGGAATGGGCGAAAATGTAAATCATGTTTATAGGCGATGCGGCTAGAAACCCATCCCTATTTCACTGTATTGATCATATACCTAGAATTATGTTTACTGCGTAAGTATTGATTGCTTTTCTATCTTCTCGCATACATCATGCTAAAAGTGGCTTTTCAGTCTTGCGGCCCTGGGCTCTGACTGCTTAGACCCGCAAGTAACAAAATGCTCTGTCTGCCCCATTAGGGATAGTATTTATGTATACATATATTTAAACTGATACATACATACATACTATCACGTCTTTATCCCTAATGGGGCAGACAGAGCATTTTGGGTCTTGCGGTTCTATGCAGAGCCCAGGGCCGCAAGACCCAAAAGCCACTTTAAAACTGATGCTTTTTAGTAATCACAAACCTACTTTAAAAACTTATTATGTAAAAACATTTTTAATCATTGGAATTTATATTACGCGAAATAAAGATATTTAAGGCCTCTCTTTATTTAATTAAAACTTCATTACTGTTACACTTAATTGAAGAGATGACGTGATTAAGTTTAAGGTATCTACTTTTTTTTGTTCAAAACTTTAAGACAAAGTAAAAATATTTAATTTTTTTCGGTAAGAGTTTGTTGAGTTCGAAAAAGATTTGTTTTGAAAGAGCTTACACACGTTACGCCAATATCGCGTAACATACCTACAAACAAAAAAAGCAAAAAAAAACATACTATTATCAAATAACTCATTTTTTGACGTCAGTCAAAATTGTGGCTTTATTAATTTGTTAAAACTAGATTACTGAAACCGAAAACTTTTTTTAATAGAATGAATGATAATTTATCAACTTGAAACCTGTAAAGGAACCTGATAAAACTATTCGCTTATTCGTTAACATAATATAATTTAAGTCACCCGTCACAAAGACCATCCTTTTTAATCAAGTCAGGGCATTTGATTAATTTTATTTAAGGATGAGAACCGAATTTAACTGCAAGCGAATAAAATAAAATATTTGTCCTTTCTTTTTTTTAACAGATAAATAATCTCCGGTAAAGGAATACATCGTCAGGTTAGTAGGAGATAGTGTGAGAAAATAAAAAAAAATATATCTTTAAATTACTCCCATGCTGGTCTGGGAGAAATAAAAAAAAAAAAAAACTTAGAATGTACCAGCTGCTTCTCTTCCCATGCAGATCGTAAAAGCCGATCGAGGGAATGGGCAAAAATGCAAATCATGTTAACAGGCGATGCGGCTAGCAACCCATCACTGTATTGATTGCTTTTCCATCTTCTCGCCCACCATGACGCTAAAAGTGGCTTTTGGGTCTTGCGGCCCTGGGCTCTGCATAGAACCGCAAGACCCAAAATGCTCTGTCTGCCCCATTAGGGATAAAGACGTGATAGTATGTATGTATGTATATCTTTAAAGAAATTCGCTAAGCAAAGCTTATAAACATCATAAGACCTCTTAATCGGACGGGTTGGCCAGCGTGGAGAGTGTTGGACAAATACTTTGGCTGCTCTGGCCAAATATGGCTCTAGTAATACAGAGAGGGTCGTGCTCCTGCAATGGAGACTAAAAGACCTGATAATGACGATGATTATGACATTTTTTCTGCCAGAAAAGTGTGCGTCTTTTTGCATACAATATCACCGATAAGAGCTTGGCTCATAATAAAATAATAAAGTATTCAAATTTAAACCAATTAATTTGAAGCTTTTAATACCATTTTATTCCTCCATTTTCCCTAACCTTTCTAATTTGAAGCTATCAAGATACGAATATTAGGACAAATTGATGAACAAAGTAATTGGCGAACTTTCCTTTTCACTCTTGTTCTTCGACATCAATCTTCATTTGAATACTAGAGGATGACGGATTATCGTCCAGCATTTTGTTGCGTCACTTTTGACAGATATCTTTTTTATAATAAAAGCCAGCGTTTTATTAGCGTTCTGTTTTTGTAGAGGTAAAATCACTTTGTAGTTTTAACAGATGAGCGTCATCTGTCGGTAACGGTTGGTGACTATCGCACAACATGACACAGGTCGCCGACAGGAGATGTGAATTGTCGCGAGCATAGATTTAGAAGGTATAAGATGGATATAGAGTATTGTAAAATGTGACCAGAAACGAAATATTTCTGTGTAACTTTTTATGGGTTGTATTTGTACCTAATACACAAACTATGGGTAAAGCAGTACGATACCATCTTTCCAGTATAAAATAACGTATAAATTAACACAGTTTACAATTTGGAGAATCAAATTTTCGTGTAACGATGTTCGAGCCAGGGTGACAAAGGCTGACATGTTTTGTATGAAAACTTGTCTCATTGTCAAATTGATGCTATCTCTTTTGCTCTTATAAAGATGACACTTATCATATTATCTGTCGCACTCGGCTAGTGTGTTCTTTTTACGCAATAAAAAAATTCTACTTCTATGGTCGCGAGCGTAGTGTCGCACGTCTGTAAGCGCCCTGATCAACTACGCATCCAAAAGAAGTAGGTTTGTTATTCAGTCAAAGAACTTCAAAGTTGATAGAGATGTAAAAATGTCGTATTATAATCATCAATCTTGGCAATTAAGTAAGTAATAAAATGTCCTTGAAAGTGAGTTCCTCGTCATCATCATCGCAGCCCTTCTTCCGCTCACTGCTGAGCATAGGCCTCGGTCCTGTGCTGCTCTCATCTAGGTGTGACTTGCGACTTTGATTATGTCATCAACCCATCGCATAGGCGGACGCAAGTGGATCACCGTTCTCACTAGTAGATGTATGCATGCAGGAGCCGTTTTCACTAGTCGATAGAGTAATATACAGTCGATACACAGCATGTCGGATAACCAAAGTAGTACCAAGGCTACTAATAGTTAAAACACACGTTAAAACACATTTTTTAACTACTAGTAGCCTTGAGTTCAGCAGTTACTCGATTTTGGTAACGAGTAGCAAAAATTTTTGTTACTCATTGTTGATATTACAAAAACAAACAATGTAACGTGTCTAACAAATCATGTAAAAAATCTAAATATTTTATGTCATAGTCACCAATCCAAGTACAAATCACACCCAACATGCGTGCTCGGCCATAGACCCATTAAATAAACTAGCTCTAATAATGCTAACCTACTCTGGGCTATCCATTCCCCTAAAAATCAGAACTATATCACAATCCGTTGAATAATTAATACTGAGAATCACCCGCAGACAGCCCTTAATTATCCCTCTTTCGAATGTTTGCGCAACCCTAGTTGAGGAGTTAATTAACTGCCATTTCTAAGTTAAATAGTTCGCTGATATCCATGGGAGACCTGACAGGTATGCATGAGGTTTAGGTTTTACTTCTATTCTTCTTCTTATATTTAAGAGCTGGGCTCTTGTCGGTGGAGTGCTTTTAGACTTCTTTTCTATCGCCTCCGTTTTACGCAGAATGTAGAAACCAATTGAGAGATCATAATCATCATCCGAGCGTATATTAGGTTGCATTCTCAGCAATAAAGTACTAATACAATAAAATGAAGTCGCATTCAATGTTGCCAGCGTAAAAAAATACCTTAATTCGCTAGAGTTTTCAAGATACGATCCTCTACCAGATCCGATCTTAGCTGAACATACCTTATACATTATTTATATTACTCTGTATTACACATAACTAATCATCTATATACATGGGAGACAGATCTTTGGATCATAAGTCCAAAAGCTATTTAAAGCATTTAAGTGAAAAAAAAATTAAACAGTGACAGGTTGCTATTCGCATTGCCTAATCACATAATACCTATTCCTATGAACAGTTTTTAAAATCTGAACTAAAAGAGAAGCAACTGGTTTATTCTACTTTTAATACCAAAATCAGCCTGAAAGGAAACTAATTAAGATATCATAGTAATGTAATTTTGTAGAACAACTTTGTGGTAATGCAATTGAACATCTGTCACTAGCATTATCGGTCAGCGGGTCGTCTGAAGGACGTCTAACAACGCATTAGTTCAATTGAGCTTAATGCTCTGTAGCATATGCAGCTGAGCATTGATTGAATGACAATTAGGTAACACGTTTCCAATTCAGTGGCTTAAAATATGTGTTAATTCTTATAAGAGGTATATGTGCGATATAATTACTGTAAATATTGGCTGGTTTGGGTCATTTTTATAAATAATTTTTCGAAACTAAAACCTAACTTCACCCCCTAACTACACTACCGATTTCGATAAAACCATTTTTTCGATTTCAATTTTCCATATCGGTCTAGGCCTCTTTAAATAATCTGTGAACATAAATAAAAAAAACTTTGCGATGAATCGACAACATCCTCCTTTTTTGAAAGTCGGTTTAAAGAATACAGATACACAATAACGTCTTTATTCCTAACGGAGAAGACAGAACCCAGAATCGAAGACCAATGGTCACATTTATAACATCGTTTGACTTCCAAACTAGCATGAACGATAAATAAAAATTATGTCATCTGAAATTATGCCTTCAAGTAACACGAGATTTTCACGGGCGCAGCGAGCGTAAAATGCCTTATGTCTCGAGGGACTTAAAAATATTAAGTACCTAGATCAAGGAGATATAATCCACACACATAAGTAAGTTAAGTCCCAAAATCCCTACAGGCACATTGCAAAAGTTTACAAACTCGATGCCGAAGTAAACAGGCTTTTATAAATTTCCAACTTAATAAAAACAAGTATTAAATAGATAAAAGAAATGTACTTGACACGTGAAAGAACTCCAGTAAGCCATTCACCGGATGAATCTTTAAAAACTTTTTATTGAGTTTTTATTCTTTTGCAAGTGGTTTGTTTAACCAAGTTTTGGCTGCGATCCATATTACTCCATAAAATACGACTCTAGTAGAAATTAACGAAGTCATTTTATTACTGGATTTTGATTGTTACAACACATAATTGATGTTTTAAAGGGTATGTATGAATTTTTCGGTGACCAGCAAAGTTTTTAATAATAATATATCTTTTCTTCCATGCTGGTCTGGGAGAAAAGAAAAAACTTAGAATGTACCAGCTGCTTCTCTACCCGCGCAGATTTTAAGAGCCGATCGAGGGAATAGGCGAGATTTGAATCATGGTAATACCCCGCTACGGCTCTGTCTACCCCGTCAGGGATATAGACGTCAAATGTATCTGTGTCTGTATATATCTGTTCCCTTTCTAATTTTATGAAATTTTAAATGGTATATATCCTTTTTCACGGAACGGAGATAACCAAGTTTTAGTAAACGATTTGAAATTGTAAAATTCAAATGGAATTTCTACGGCACTTATCGATTTAGTAAAAAAATTGTTTATTTTCAAGACACTTTAATAGTAAAATAATAATCTATTCTAGGCTAAAATCAGAGAGACAGAATTCGTTCAAAATTTCCATCCGTAACAAGCAGTGTGACCATACATTATGATTCCGGTGGACACTCCGAAATTCCGAGATATTAGATTTGTTCCGGAAATGCCATGCCATACATCACGGACGTGACGTAATTGAAGACTACAATGCAATGCATATCTGGAAAATGACGATATTATGCAATGAAATTCTGAAGCTTTCAAATTGTTGCCTTGTAGATTAATATAACGCAAAATATACTTTAAGAGTGTTATATATTTTAACAGTGAAATCAGTCCATAATTCTAAACCACTTTTCCCAAGAAACATATATCTACACGTGAATAATAATTTTTGTCTTTCCATACTAATTCGGGTCAGCTGATCGGTCAACTTGTATGGGAGGCCGATAAATATATGTTTCTTAGGCCCTTATATATTCAAAATTCAAAAATAATTTATTTCTCTTTGGATATTTGTATCAGTAATATTTTTAACCTTCCAAAGAAAAAGAAAGTTATTCATTCGTCGCAATTTTTTTTATCACGTTGACCGCCATGACGGACACCATGTGGTCGACAGCATACTTTCCCCTGGGGCCGTACCAAAAAATTAAGAACGTCCAAAAATTGATAGGGATTTTTTTAAAAATATCGTTAAGCATGGACCGATTAAAAAAATTGGTGCGAAGTGGTCCAATAGAAATTTTATCAAAACCGGTTGAGTAGTTGAAGGCGAAGTTGGTTTTTAGTTTTGAAAAATTATTAACAAATACAAATATTTATTAAAATGGCAAAAGACTACCCAAATCCTCTAAAATATATCATAATCATCTTCATCGTCGGCTCTCAATGACTCACTGCTGGGCATAAGCCTCCTTTTGTCTGCGCCATTGAATCCTATCCTATCCTAAAAATTATACATCTCAAAAAACTCAAACTGCAAAAATATTTGCTTCAAAAAAGCGAACTCGAGTAATAGTTGTAATGGCCGCTAGTATATCACGCTTTGAAAGAACCGATTAAAAATAAATTGGCCGGATACGTTGCAGAGGAAAGCTAATCGCCTATAAAACATCCGATTGCAAGTTCCAGCGGGATTACTGACTGGAATAAACTGAAATTATGGTCACCGTACGTTACATTTGGAAAAAATGTACTTTAAACATGGTCTTTTACTTCTTATTATTGAGTCATTGGCCCAAAGTAAGTTTGAGACTTGTGTTATGGAAAACTAACTCAACGAGACTATATTTTATAACAAAATTTGTTATAAAATATAGTCTCCTTAAGTACAATTGTTCTGGGTGTTAGATGTTCAACATTCAAGACCCAGGTCAATCTGAAGAGGGCCATTTATGGACTGGCTCTGACTGGGGATCGAACCCGGAACCTTTGAGTGGTTGAGTCTAATATTTTAGTAAATATTTTTTTTACTTTACATAAATGTTGGATTCATCCGCTGAATTTCTATAGAGTATTTTTCTACTTATTGTATATCGTAACAACGTCTACCGATTGACACATAACAATAAAAATAAATAACTCAGCTGTTGACGTTCTCGTAAACAGCCTAGATCAACAACCTAATATGTCATAAGAAGCGTAGTAGAAGAGATAAATAACTAATAACAAACAGCCTACCGCGTACTGAGGACCGAACAGGAATATTATATAACTTGTAGAGGACACTGACTTGTGAAAACATACATCAATAGGAATTCTGAGACTATGTTATAACTTGTAGGATATGTTTTTTTTTCTAGCCTGTAGGTTTTGTGTCCCACTGCTAGGCAAAGGCCTCCTCCTTATCCTTCCACACGTCTCTATCTTCAGCGATCTTCGGCTTATTTAGGAGATATATGTCTAAGACATTATTTATGTTTGCTTCAAACGAGCAATTCTTATGAATGTTAAAATATGTACGTTTACATGATGAGGATCATGGAAGCGGCTCCAATCAATTTATTATGTAGGGTGTTTTGAGGCCGAAAAATAAACAATTCGTTCGAGTACAAATCACTACACATTTTTTTCAAAATTTTGCTTCAATCCATCAAACCGTTTAGGCTGCAGAACGTGGCAAAAAATCAAACATGCTTACATACAACACATACATTCATACACTCGAAAAACATAATCCTGCATCTGGCGTAATCTATGACTACTACGAATACACTGTAAGTGTAACGTACGTGGACCGGACTTGGAGAAAAATAACTGGCCGGTGGAAGAAATTTTACCGAGCGGGAGAATGAAGGTTTCGCCGAGCGGGAGAGCGAAGATTTCACCAAGCTGAATAAAGATTTCACCGAGCGGGAAAGTGAAGGTTTCACCGAGCGGGAGAGCGAAGATTTCACCAAGCTGAATAAAGATTTCACCGAGCGGGAAAGTGAAGGTTTCACCGAGCGGGAGAGCGAAGATTTCACCAAGCTGAATAAAGATTTCACCGAGCGGGAGAGCGAAGATTTCACCAAGCTGAATAAAGATTTCACCGAGCGGGAGAGCGAAGATTTCACCAAGCTGAATAAAGATTTTACCGAACGGGAAAGTGAAGGTTTCACCGAGCGGGAGAGCGAAGATTTCACCAAGCTGAATAAAGATTTTACCGAACGGGAAAGTGAAGGTTTCACCGAGCGGGAGAGCGAAGATTTCACCGAGCTGAATAAAGATTTCACCGAGCGGGAGAGCGAAGATTTCACCAAGCTGAATAAAGATTTTACCGAACGGGAAAGTGAAGGTTTCACCGAGCGGGAGAGCGAAGATTTCACCAAGCTGAATAAAGATTTTACCGAACGGGAAAGTGAAGGTTTCACCGAGCGGGAGAGCGAAGATTTCACCAAGCTGAATAAAGATTTTACCGAGCGGGAAAGTGAAGGTTTCACCGAGCGGGAGAGCGAAGATTTCACCAAGCTGAATAAAGATTTCACCGAGCGGGAAAGTGAAGGTTTCACCGAGCGGGAGAGCGAAGATTTCACCAAGCTGAATAAAGATTTCACCGAGCGGGAAAGTGAAGGTTTCACCGAGCGGGAGAGCGAAGATTTCACCAAGCTGAATAAAGATTTCACCGAGCGGGAACGTGAAGGTTTCACCGAGCGGGAGAGCGAAGATTTCACCAAGCTGAATAAAGATTTCACCGAGCGGGAAAGTGAAGGTTTCACCGAGTGGGAGAGCGAAGATTTCACCGAGCGGGAAAGTGAAGGTTTCACCGAGCGGGAGAGCGAAGATTTCACCAAGCTGAATAAAGATTTCACCGAGCGGGAGAGCGAAGATTTCACCAAGCTGAATAAAGATTTCACCGAGCGGGAGAGCGAAGATTTCACCAAGCTGAATAAAGATTTTACCGAACGGGAAAGTGAAGGTTTCACCGAGCGGGAGAGCGAAGATTTCACCAAGCTGAATAAAGATTTTACCGAACGGGAAAGTGAAGGTTTCACCGAGCTGGAGAGCGAAGATTTCACCGAGCTGAATAAAGATTTCACCGAGCGGGAAAGTGAAGGTTTCACCGAGCGGGAGAGCGAAGATTTCACCAAGCTGAATAAAGATTTCACCGAGCGGGAAAGTGAAGGTTTCACCGAGCGGGAGAGCGAAGATTTCACCAAGCTGAATAAAGATTTCACCGAGCGGGAAAGTGAAGGTTTCACCGAGTGGGAGAGCGAAGATTTCACCAAGCTGAATAAAGATTTCACCGAGCGGGAAAGTGAAGGTTTCACCGAGCGGGAGAGCGAAGATTTCACCAAGCTGAATAAAGATTTCACCGAGCGGGAGAGCGAAGATTTCACCAAGCTGAATAAAGATTTCACCGAGCGGGAGAGCGAAGATTTCACCAAGCTGAATAAAGATTTTACCGAACGGGAAAGTGAAGGTTTCACCGAGCGGGAGAGCGAAGATTTCACCAAGCTGAATAAAGATTTTACCGAACGGGAAAGTGAAGGTTTCACCGAGCGGGAGAGCGAAGATTTCACCAAGCTGAATAAAGATTTTACCGAACGGGAAAGTGAAGGTTTCACCGAGCTGGAGAGCGAAGATTTCACCGAGCTGAATAAAGATTTCACCGAGCGGGAAAGTGAAGGTTTCACCGAGCGGGAGAGCGAAGATTTCACCAAGCTGAATAAAGATTTCACCGAGCGGGAAAGTGAAGGTTTCACCGAGCGGGAGAGCGAAGATTTCACCAAGCTGAATAAAGATTTCACCGAGCGGGAAAGTGAAGGTTTCACCGAGTGGGAGAGCCAAGATTTCACCAAGCTGAATAAAGATTTCACCGAGCGGGAAAGTGAAGGTTTCACCGAGCGGGAGAGCGAAGATTTCACCAAGCTGAATAAAGATTTCACCGAGCGGGAGAGCGAAGATTTCACCAAGCTGAATAAAGATTTCACCGAGCGGGAGAGCGAAGATTTCACCAAGCTGAATAAAGATTTTACCGAACGGGAAAGTGAAGGTTTCACCGAGCGGGAGAGCGAAGATTTCACCAAGCTGAATAAAGATTTCACCGAGCGGGAAAGTGAAGGTTTCACCGAGTGGGAGAGCGAAGATTTCACCAAGCTGAATAAAGATTTCACCGAGCGGGAAAGTGAAGGTTTCACCGAGCGGGAGAGCGAAGATTTCACCAAGCTGAATAAAGATTTCACCGAGCGGGAGAGCGAAGATTTCACCAAGCTGAATAAAGATTTTACCGAACGGGAAAGTGAAGGTTTCACCGAGCGGGAGAGCGAAGATTTCACCAAGCTGAATAAAGATTTTACCGAACGGGAAAGTGAAGGTTTCACCGAGCTGGAGAGCGAAGATTTCACCGAGCTGAATAAAGATTTCACCGAGCGGGAGAGCGAAGATTTCACCAAGCTGAATAAAGATTTTACCGAACGGGAAAGTGAAGGTTTCACCGAGCGGGAGAGCGAAGATTTCACCAAGCTGAATAAAGATTTTACCGAACGGGAAAGTGAAGGTTTCACCGAGCGGGAGAGCGAAGATTTCACCAAGCTGAATAAAGATTTTACTGAGCGGGAAAGTGAAGGTTTCACCGAGCGGGAGAGCGAAGATTTCACCAAGCTGAATAAAGATTTCACCGAGCGGGAAAGTGAAGGTTTCACCGAGCGGGAGAGCGAAGATTTCACCAAGCTGAATAAAGATTTCACCGAGCGGGAAAGTGAAGGTTTCACCGAGCGGGAGAGCGAAGATTTCACCAAGCTGAATAAAGATTTCACCGAGCGGGAAAGTGAAGGTTTCGCCGAGCGGGAGAGCGAAGATTTCACCAAGCTGAATAAAGATTTCACCGAGCGGGAAAGTAAAGGTTTCACCGAGCGGGAGAGCGAAGATTTCACCAAGCTGAATAAAGATTTCACCGAGCGGGAAAGTGAAGGTTTCACCGAGCGGGAGAGCGAAGATTTCACCAAGCTGAATAAAAATTTCACCGAGCGGGAAAGTGAAGTTTCACCGAGCGGGAGAGCGAAGATTTCACCAAGCTGAATAAAGATTTCACCGAGCGGGAAAGTGAAGGTTTCACCGAGCGGGAGAGCGAAGATTTCACCAAGCTGAATAAAGATTTCACCGAGCGGGAAAGTAAAGGTTTCACCAAGCTGAATAAAAATTTCACCGAGCGGGAAATTGAAGGTTTCACCGAGCGGGAGAGCGAAGATTTCACCAAGCTGAATAAAGATTTCACCGAGCGGGAAAGTGAAGGTTTCACCGAGCGGGAGAGCGAAGATTTTACCAAGCTGAATAAAGATTTAACCGAAAGGGAAAGTGAAGGTTTCACCGAGTGGGAGAGCGAAGATTTCACCAAGCTGAATAAAGATTTCATCGAGCGGGAAAGTGAAGTTTTCACCGAGCGGGAGAATGAAATTTCATCGAGCGAGAGGATTCTAAAATTCTAAGATTCAAATGTTTATTCAGCAATTAGACTTTTACAGGCACTTTTACACGTCAATAGGCATAATATACATTACATGTAGTATATATTTAATTATTTTTTTTAAAGCTGCCGATAGCATAGCCAGCTCTTCGCAAAGACCACTGCTGAGAAGAAATATCGGAAGGAGGAGGCCTGCATGACATAGCTGTATTAATCATGCTTATTACACGGTCAGTATAATCTAATTAAAACTTCAGCAAATAAAGAAAAAAAATACGATTCTCGATAATTGCGTGTATATAACGTTTACCAAAAAGCATGATTGTAAATTTAAATTGATCATATTGTGTGGTGAAAGCTGTATTGGATTAATGTTGGTAAACTTGGTTGTGACATTCATGTTTGCGGATGTGTGACGTAATTTATATAATTTCCGCGCTGTTTGATGTGTCGTAATTCCGCTGGTTTTGAGTCGCCACATCCGGGAGTGATCCGGAATGATTTTACAAACATCACAGCTTTTCCGTTCTTTGTTGGTATCGATCGATTGATTTATTGAACACACATATACACGCTTTTACATCTTTTATCTCTAACGGGGTATACAGTGCCACGGAATAAGTGAGCAAGTAGGTAGAATGAGGTTTTGAAAAAATATGTAGTACTAACGCGCCTATTGACATTTTGAGTTTTTAACACGTTGAACGCCATGTCGGACACCATGTGGTCGACAGCATACTTTCCCCTGGGGCCGTACCAAAAAATAAAGAACGTCCAAAAATTGATAGGGATTTTTTTTGAAAATATCGATAAGAAATAACCTAAAAATAATGGGCAACTTATAGAACAGAGTCGTTATGCATTATTTTCTGAGATGTTAAATGGCAGACACCAGTGTCCGTCACGGCCTGCTAGAACGTCCAACCGTATTTCCATGCGCGGGCGCCGCGCGGGTCCTACTGTCGGCTCCCCCTGCACTATGCCGCGCCGCCCTCACCTGCGAGCCCCAGCGAGCGAGACGCGCTTCACTCGTTCATTTGCCTTTGCGTTTGCATAGAAGAAGGTCGTGGTGTTATTGAAAATAAGGGTTCCTTTGGAGTTACTCCGCCATGACAACAATATCGTCGGCAAATCGAAGGTGAGTGATATACTCGCCATTGATGTTGATGCCAAATCCTTCCCGTTCCAGAAGCTTAAAGGCATCTTCCAGTGCAACGGTGAACAGCTTCGGAGATATAACGTCTCCCTGTCTTACACGTCTATGCAATGGAATTGCCCTCGTGCACTGCTCCTGTACTCGGACTGACATAGTGGCATTACTGTATAAGCATTTCAACACTTCGATATACCGATAGTCAATACAACTTCGCTGAAGAGACTGAAGCACGGCCCATATTTCGATCTAATCGAAGGCTTTTTCATAGTCCATGAACCCCAAGCATAACGGCCGGTTATACTCCCTCGTCTTCTCTATAACCTGCCGCAGCGTATGAATGTGGTCCAAGGTACTAAGACTTTTACAAAAAACCGGCTTATTCGGTAGGCTGGAAGGCATCGAACCTGTTTGCGAGATGATTCGTGATGACCTTCGAAAACAAATTATATACATGACTCAGAAGCGTGATAGACCTATAGTTCTTCAATAGGGTCTTATCTCCCTTTTTGAAGAACAGGACCACCACGCCCCTGCTCCAAGCTTCCGGCGTTACGCCCTCGAGCAGAACGGAATTAAAGAGCCTTAGAAGGACTTTCAGTACCGGCGTTCCGCCCGCTTTCAGAAGCTCTGCTGTAATTCCATCCTTGCCCGGCGCCAGGGCGAACCTAATCTCGTACAGGCTGATGTCCGGGATATCTTCGGCATAGTGTCGGGTTAGCTTGGCTTTTGGGTCTTTAGCCATTTGTTTACTGGGTTGTTAAACTGAGGTATACAGCTGTCCATAAAACCTCTCAATCTACGCCAGACGAAGGACGTCGCGCCGCCGTCCTCCGTCTTCAGCTTCATCAATCGACTTTGCCTAACCGATATAGCTCTTGCAAACATTTTGGAGCCTTTGTTCTGCTTTATCGTCTCGTTAATACATTTAGTATTAAAAGGAGCGGATGTCGTGTCGCAAAGACTTTTGCTCTTGCTCCCTTTGTAAGTACTTACTTACATACAGACACATTCATTCGCAAAACATAACCCGTCTGTCGCAGTAGGATAAAAAGTCGAAATATTGGTAAACCGTAGAATTATTCACGAAAAGGTAACTTCTTACGTTAATTATTACCTACGGAACCCGGATTACTTATTGGATACGTGCTTGACTGATAACTATTATAATTCTTATGACTTTCTAGTGCAATATAAAGGCAAAAAATATGTTTACCTAACTGTAACCTCACTAAATGAAAAATCAAAACACTTAATGTAATGTGCTCAAAACAGTTTTTGGACACATCTTGTTGAAAAGCCCATAAATTCTAAGTCCTTTCAATTTTTTTTTGTGCCAAGTGACCAGATTGTACTGTGGGGCCGCGCGGATCACTTCCCCTTGTAAAAAGAATCGAAACGCTGTCTGCCGGCCGTGTAGAGGCATTTAAAGTCATCGAGGGTACGCGGACACACGGTGTTCGCCGCGGCGCCCTGGACCCGATATGATGCGGTCACATGGTGTCTGCTGCGGCCCACTGGGCTAAAAATGGTTTTAAGTCTGGCGTTCTACGTGTAGACTTTATCTCCACCTATCAATGTTGTAAGAACTCTATGTGAATGTATGGTAAGTTTGACTGCGGATTATCTAATACAAACAAATTTTTACTTATACATAAAGTAAAAAATTAATTAATTTATTGTAATATAATGTTACATTTGTAATGTTTACATTTAAGATCGTACAATTATTGGAATGCAAATTATATTAATACATATCAAAAAGGTAGACACTCAAAGTTTATATTTTATAAATACGGGAAAATCACGAACGGAAGACGGATATTAAATCAAAGATGCTATATTTTACAACAAATACACATAATTAAACATCCAAGACTCAAGTCAATCTAAAAAGATCATTTTATATCTTGACCTGATCAAGGATCGAACCCGTGTCTTCCGGTGTAACAGTATGGTATAATGACCACTAGGCTGCAGAAGTCATCTTCTTATCGAGTGTGTTAGTGACTAACACTAGTGTCAGAGTTTTTAAACCGCCTTAAAGGCCTCTGACATGGTTTTAGGGTAACGACCAATGTCAAAGACAGTGACCAGGACCGACGGCTTAACGTGCCCTCCGAAGCACGGATCATCTTACTTATCAGACAATCAGGTGATCAGCCTGCAATGTCCTAACCAAACTAGGACAACAACACAAAGTCGTTGCCCCCGCCGGGAATCGAACCCGCGACCTCCGGGTATGAGCCGAACGCTCTAACCACTACACCACGGAGGCAGTTGTTGACACAGAAGTCATCGAAACAACAAAACGGCCGTCAAGTAAACTCGCAAGGCCAAACGCCTAATGTGTATACGCCTTAAGGTCCGTCCATTTGGGACATAAGTAATAACAGTCCCTAATATAAAAGTTTATGTGTCTGTCTGTGGAGATAGTACAGCGTAATTATGAAAATGTTCGAGTTTATGTGCGGGACTTTGCGGGATTACGTATTAAAAGGTTTATTTTGATTAAATGGTCACTCACGTGTGAATAAAGTAATTTCGTACTAAAGGCGTTAATTTAAAAGTTTAATGTAGGTGTGAATAAAGTCATAAATATTCATTCTGTACTAATGTTAAAAATAAAAAGGTTTTTTTACGTCACCAGAATACTTTTTTTGTTGTAGGAATTAGCTGACTTTTGATAAAATAACATAGGTAACTGACGTCTTAATAGATCTTTTGAACATCTCTTCATGTTCAAAATATCTATTTAGACCTGTGATTTAGACGTATTTAGCTCATTAAACAAGATTACTTTTAATACAACAGCAACGCTCTCACTTTTCCATTTATTAAAAATGCGTGTGAAGATTTTTTTAAAAGCTAATAAATAAAACAATTAATTGAAATGAAATGATGGTGATTCAAGAGATAAATTACTTTAGTCGAACTAAATTAAATTGAAATGTTTTTAGCTTTGAAAATCTATACAATGAGTTAATTAAAATCATTAATAAGAAATACCTGATCAGAATAAATTCAATTAACTTGTACCAATTATACTGAGAATAAAGGTAGGTAGACACCATCGGATACTTTCAAATATATTGTTCCCTTCTAAATAATGACAATCTTAAAAAGCAAAGCCACTTTTATAATTTTGAATCTCACTATTGGAGAAACATTTATCATTATATTTTTTTGAATTTAGATCATCGTCATCATCATTTTCAGTTTACACCAACCCACTAGCTCTGCTAGGCCTCTACTTTTGTTGAAACTCTGGGAAATCTTGGTCCATAACTTGGTGGAAACCACCGGCCCGTAACTTTGTGAAACTATTAATCAGTAACTTGGTCAGACGAGTAGGTTGACGGGCTTGGATGAAAATGGCACAGAATCGTAGTAAATGGCGCAAATAAAGATAATTGTTTATTTACAAGTTTTTATTTTGCCAGGAAAATTGAAATATCCTCGATTTTCAATAGAATCAAAGGTAAACGTCACCTAGTGTTGAGCGGAGAAACCAAATAGTAAAACTAATATCTGTAGCGCCAAGTAATAGATATTTGCCAGAAAAACTACAAAAACCCCGACTTTTGAGCGTTAACACCCAATAACTTTTAAACTTCCTAATCGGTTTTCACCAAACGCAGCTAAGAAGCACCGCAAGGGAATTTGCTTTTTTGTCAGGGTTAAAAAACCTATTATAATAAAGAAAGAAAATGACTAACAAAATCGAGATTATGATAATAAATTACAAGAAAAGCGATGTAAATCTACTACCATTAATAAAACTGAAATAATATGTTATTATTTACCACGAACTTTGTAGTAAATCATATACTTTAACTTTTACAGCACAAAATAACGACAAATCACAACTAAGCTCATATTTTACAACAAATAGTAAACGAAAATAAAAAAAGACAAATACTAGGCAAGAAACATAAATACTCTTAAAGTTTTTCAACAAAAAGATCTACTTATTTTCAAGACTGTGCGTGCGTATCCTTCACTACATGTTACTAAAGGATTTTCTCTGAACATAGTTCACATTGATCGAGTTAGCAAGTTAGGTGAAAATAGATCATTGAATAAATGACTTCTAGACGATTTTTATCAGCTAATAAAATTTGTATTATTCGTGGGTTTTAAATGCAACATTAGAAAGAAAGTCACTCAAACGTACCTATTAAATTTTTTTCTTATTTAAGAGTTGTCTAATGTAGGTACCTTGTTCTAATAGATAATTAGTACCTGGGCGACCGAGCTTTGCTCGGTTACATTTCAAACATTAACTATTTTTTTAAACTTGTCTAAAAATAATGCAAAATAAAAAAAAAATATATAAACTTAAACATAAAAAAAAACAAAAGTAAGTCACCGAGTGGGATTCGAACCCGTAACACTCTTTCTAGCGGTCGCTATCCTTAACCACTGAGCTAAATCAAGGCGGTCGCGGCGCGACGAAATTAGCAAACACATTCTGCGTGGAAAGACAAACGCATGAAAACTCGAAAACATGCGTTTTCCAAACATAAAACTAATCTAGATCGATTGTTTACCCCCGAAAACCCCCATATACAAATTTTCAGCGAAATCGTTAGAGCCGTTTTCGAGATCACAGAAATTTATAAATAAATATATATATATATATACAAGAATTGCTCGTTTAAAGGTATAAGATAAGATAAGTACAATTTGAATACGAATAAATATACAGTTTAAATGCTCCATAATTATCTCTTTTGTTTTTATGTATCTAATGTATACCTTTCATATTACTCTTTCATCGTACCACCTTATACTTTTTGGACCAATCCTATCACCCAAAGGTTGCCCTTAAGAAATTGCCTTGATGACACGAGTGCCTACATAGTACATCGAATTCTTTTCATATGTGTTTTCGGTGTAATAAAATGTTACTAACTAATCTTCTGTTAACCAATCTCTTCTTTGAGCTATTTTTCTTTTGTTTCCATAACGCAATGTTTATTTAGTAAAATACATTTCATAAAAAAAATATTGACTACACCATGTCTCATCATTGGATTCGCCACTGAACTTGACCAGTATGAACATAACCGTAAGGTTACATCACTAAATCCTAAGGTCGTTTTCTATTGTATTCAGGCATAAAGCCTGAAAGGGCACGGCTTGTCAGAATCGATTCAAAGCCATATCCCACAGATCCTCTCAAAATATTCTTTTAGTTATTATGACGACATACTTATGACGACCTCCGTGACATAGTGGTCATGGTCACCATGCTAGTCCGCCACCAGTCCCAGCCGTCTCAGGGCAAGATAGAATATTGCCTTTTTCAAATTGTCCTGGGTCTTGGATGTTTATCTATGTATGCATTGGTTATAAAATATAGTTTCGTTGAGTTCGTATCCCATAACACAAGTCTCGAACATACTTTGGGGCTAGCTCAACCTGTGTAATTTGTCATAATATATTATTATTAAGTTATTACACTTGTTGAGTTTAAACCTGAGAGGTTCTAATTTAAAATGATCGACAGTCGCCTGCGTGGTAGTGGTATCCCTCATCTGTTAATTCCTGCTCATCTCTCGCAGTCCTTAGGTGATGCATTTTCGGTTTTCACTGCACGGTCGTGGAATGCGCTTCCTGCAGACGTGAAAAATGCGCCGTCTCTCGATTCCTTCAAGGTCAGACTTAGAAGATATTACGACGACTCCTTAGACATGTAGATATTATTGTAGTTTATTTAGTAAAATAGATATAGATGTAGTTTGTTTTAGATATATATGTAAGTTTATGCAGTATACGTATGTATTTATGTTTATTTTTGTAGTAAATATAAGAGTTATTCTGATATTTACACTTTGACTTCTACCCGTTATGCGTATTTATTATATCATTTTGCTAATATTTGGCTGACGGAAGACGTCCCATTATGGGATAAGTCCGCCTTTGTACCTACTTATATGGTTTGTTAATGTCCCTTCGTTGGTAAACAGTTTATGTACAATAAAGATATTTAAAACAACAACAACAAAGTAATACTTTAATCATCTTCAAATAAGAAAAATATTTTACCATTCAACGTTTCGTTTTATTCATTTGTCGTTCCTCCGAAACTTTATTGGTAAAATTGTTTTGGCATTCTTGACAACTCGTCGAAAAACAACAACATTGGCACATTTCCAATGTTTTGGCATCTCCATTAAAATGCGGAAGCCTCGACACCAATTAGTAAACAACGAGTATCGGAAACTTTCCGATTGCTGACTCGGCGATTCGGTACGATTAACAAGAAATATTGATGGGAGCCGTGGCTCGGCTTAGGGGGAAATGCGGCAATATCCGGACTAATTATATCGCGTAATGGGGAACTGGGGTTAAAAATATTCCGGGTAGTTTCGCTTTTACCTTTTGCTGCGGAGACAATAGGCCCTTGGGGTTAATTATCCTCATTAGGGCAAATGCAGATTAAAAAGTTAGCAGCTATATTGCTCAGCGTGTGCTATAGCGATTCGGCGAAGAAAAGTTGCCAGTATACACTATTTTCCAACAAGTCAAATCAGATACTTTTTTCTAAACGTCAAAACAAACAGTTTCTATTGGATTTTGTATGAAATACAGGCAGATGAAGTCATAGACTTTTGGAGTCAAATATCGCGCTTATTATCAGTTTTTCTGCAACAATAAATTTAAAATCACGTTAAAATGGATATGTCTAAAGAAAAGTGACATTATTTTGCGACGTTTTATTTTGTTATCGGTTCAAATTAATTTATTTTTCGCATAAAAAAATATCCAATTCTGGGTAAGTTAATGGATCACCGTGTGGTTTCCGGCAGAGTAGAATAGGACCACTTCAAGTCTTCCCGTGGATGTCGTAGAAGGCGACTTAGGTTATATAAGCTAAACAAAGCTTATAAACATCAATGAGACCTCTCTAACACGTCTGTCCAGCGTGGAGAGTGTAGGCTGTACTCTGGCTGCTCTGGCCAAGTATGGCTCTAGTAGAACAAATAGGGTCGGGCTCCTGCAGTGGAGACTAAACAGACCTGATGATGATGATGATAAAAGCCTAAAAAAGACCTCAGATACCTTTTCAATTTCATCTTGTTGCGCTAATACAATCAAATCGAATAAAATCTTAAATTTTTAATTCATTTGATAAAGCTAGTTTACCAATTCAATTTTAATGGAATGAACTTTTACAAAAAAAGTTAAACAATGGGGTATTTAACTCCCACACAAAAGAAAATATAATAAATGGGCAGATGGATAAAATACCAACGAATTTGCCCCATCTAAAGCGAAATCGAAATTCAATTCAAACCTGTCAATGAAATATCAACCTAATTCCAGTGTCAATTTGTATTAAAATCGTTTGCGCATATTCAATTTCAATTTAGACCTAAAATATTGTGGAATTACCCCAAATTCTTTAGATTCCAATTCATTGGCTCAGTCCTGGTTTCGAAGTGCGTCGTTAAGTCAACTGTTTGCGTTTGGATTTGAAAAGTTTCATTCTGAAACGTTTGGATACTCGCTCAACGATGTTTTATTTGCTTAAGATATCGCTGTTGACTGTCTTCAAATAATGAGTAAATATATACAAACATAAAAAAAGATCGTGACAAATTGAGGATCCTCCTTTTTCGAAAGTCGGTTAGTAATTGAGTACGTTTAGATACCGCTGTTGTATAATTTTTCTAAAGTAAAAACCGACTACACCTTTAAACTATACATTAAAATTGAGTAGATGTATGGGTCAAAAATAAAGTTAATAAAATACTTAACAAAATAGTATCACTTTTCATTAATCATAATATCTATTTTTAACCAATCTATGCTCTATAAGGGCTATGCTCGGTGTTTCTCTACGTGATCGAATCAGAAATGAGGAAATTCGTAGGAGAACTAAAAGTCACTGACATAGCCCAGCGGATTAGCTCGTTGAATGGCAGTGGGTGGGACACATAGCGCGACGAACCGATGGCCGATGGGGCAAAAAGGTTCTCGAATGGCGACCACGTACAGGTAAGCGAAGCGTAGGACACCCACCCACAAGACCACCTTGTGGGTGGGTGTCCTAACCAAGCTAATGACCTGACCAAACCAAGGTCGCTGGAAGGCGCTGGATGCAAGCCGCTCTAGATCGGTCATTTTGAAAATCTTTGGAAGAGGCCTATGTCCAGCAGTGGACGTTGTGCGGCTGAAATGATGATGATAATGATGATTTTTAACCAAGATTTTTGATTCATTAATGCAGAAAAGCGTTGTTTGACTCCAAAGAAAAGTGACGACTTGGTTGGTTATTTCATATATTTCCCATATTTCCCACTAGCCGAAGCCCGCGACTTCGTTCGCGTGGACTTTATGACTCCTGAAAATGCTCATCAGGCTGGACAACTTTTGCTAAGGAATAATTTTTATAATTCTTATAATTCAGCTGGACCACTATGGTTCTGTATCAGGTGTTCCATTTTCCACAATAAATTAACCTAAAATTATATGTTGCATAGGCTTAACAGTTAACAAACAAAGTTTCATTCGAATCCGTCCAGTATTTCTGGAGATAAGCGTGACCATACATACAGACAGACAGACAAAAAGTAAACAATTTTTATTTGCTTTCTATTATTCTTTTTATGTGTCTCTCTACCCATTTCAGTCGAAAAAACTAAACGTACAGATAAAGTATATTTACTGTTTTATCATATGTATATAGATATATAGTTAGATCTGAACATTTTGTATTGATGTGAGTATTGACTTTATATTCACTTTTCGCGTTGCTTGTCCTGACATGTAGTGGTTACTGATGAATAATGCAGCAACTAGAAACTCTTGTTACTTTGATAGATTGGTCCGAGGTCAATGGAGGCAGCCTTGTTAACAAACTAGCTTCTTGATGTAATAGCAACACTGACATATACCTATATAATGTCATCGGAATTATGACACAAAAAAAATTGAGATATTTATTTAAAATGCTGTATTGTCTGTTCATTGAATTGACTTTATATTCACTCATTGCGTTGCTTGTCCTGACATGTAGTGGCTACTGATGAATAATGCAGCAACTAGAAACTCTTGTTACTTTGATAGATTGGCCCGAGGTCAATCGAGGCAGCCTTGTTAACAAACTAGCCTCTTAGTCTTATGGCGATACACTGCCACAGATTTTAGATATCTCATTTATTTACTTAAGAGTCCCCTTACCCTAGATTTCTCCATACAAACGTAGTCTACATTTAGTTTTGAAACCACATGTCAGATTCCGGTAAATTTGGTAATTGTAAAGAAATTGCAATTATCTAGGGTAATAACTGGTTTCCCACCGTAAAATTATGAACTGGAAAGAAAACATAACGATTTAGAAGTTTCAACTAATGGTCAAAAATGATATTAAACACCAAATTCTTTTTCAAGTTCATATTTTTTTGTGTCAGGAACCAGTATTACCCTAGATAATTGCAATATCTTTGAAATTACAAAGTTTTGCCGATATCGGACATATTGTTTAGAAATAAACGTAGACTACGTTTGTTTAGAAAGTTGTGTTTTAGTCTAGGGTAAGGGGACTCACAAGGGCCCGCCATAGGCCAAATTTCGTAGAGAAATCCTTAGTTTAAACAATATTAACGATATATTCACTTTGAAATTAAATTCAACAATGTTCACGACGAATTATAGTAATTATATTACTCAAAAACATGATTTCTTAAAATTTTCTCGATAAAAATATTGCGAAGTTGCCTCCAAACTACCTCCGATTTATACCAAAAATGGCTAGTATTTATGAAATACAATAAACTAGTCCACGTAACTCATGACAATAATTGTATCAAACATGAGGTTATCATCATGTTACTTACATTTTTAATCACTTTTAAATATTCTTTATATTTGTTTTCCATGCGTAAACCATCTGCGTTTGATGAAGCGCAGTGCCGCCCGCTCAGCTCGCTGTCTCGTTTCGACTAGGGTAATTTTGTGTGTCGGGAGGCGAGAGAAAAACATAAATTCCAGGGTAGGGTGGGCCCTTATATGTTATCTTATTCTATTTATTTATTAATCAAGTGTTACCACTGAGGATGCAACCGGGCATACGCTCGGAAGATGATGATGACATAATATTAACAGAATCAGAATCAGAAATCATTTATTGCACAACTGTGTTTCATCATCATCATCATCATTTCAGCCGCACAGCGTCCACTGCCGGACATAGGCCTCTCCCAAAGATTTCCAAAATGACCGATCTAGAGCGGCTTGCATCCAGCGCCTTCCAGCGACCTTGGTTAGGTCGACAGACCACCTTGTGGGTGGGTGTCCTACGCTTCGCTTGCCAGTACGTGGTCGCCATTCGAGAACCTTTTTGCCCCATCGGCCATCGGTTCGTCGTGCTATGTGTCCCGCCCACTGCCATTTCAACGAGCTAATCCGCTGGGCTATGTCAGTGAATTTAGTTCTCCTACGAATTTCCTCATTTCTGATTCGATCACGTAGAGAAACACCGAGCATAGCCCTTTCCATAGCGCGTTGCACGACCTTGAGCCTTCTTATGAGACCCATAGTAAGGGACCATGTTTCAGAGCCATAAGTCATCACTGGTAACACACATTGGTTGTAAACTTTAGTCTTAAGACACTGAGGTATATTTGACGAGAAGACACTGCGTAGCTTCCCGAACGCTGCCCAGCCGAGTCGGATTCGTCGAAAGACCTCTTCCTCGAAGCTGGAACTTCCTGCCTGGATCAATTGACAAATGTGTTTATAAAGATGTTACTACATATCATGACGAAAACCTAAAGCCTTAAGAGCACATTAAGGGCTGATTAAGTTGAACAAAAAATTAGAACCTTATCTAAGTGAATAAATAAACATTTCAATGGACATTTACACTCCCCCAGCAATATTTTCGTCGCTTCAATTACAGCGTTTGGGTCCATAATATCCGGTGTGGTCGCTATTAGGCAAACTTTGGCCCCATTTGCTCAGCGGGTCGCGCTGTTATGTTTGTCTAATGTTATTTACTGACAGTTGTATTATTTGCGTAGTTTGCTACACTGTTTCCGATGAGTTTATTGTGAGGTTTAACCATAGCTTTGTAATTAACATTCTGTAAGCTTTCGTCTGTGTAAGTTATGTCAGAAAACTGGTAAGAGATTTAGCGTATCGTCACAGAATTAATAATAGTATTACATACAGAACGGAAACTCGCACCGTCCCCCGCAATCTGGTGTCCCCGCAACCCTTCCCCCGTTATTGGGACGTGTAAGCGCCAGTAAAACAAGGTTATTGGTAGTCTCACGTTGACGTTACGCGAGTTACTTCGGATTGTTGAATTATAATGGTGAGAAATTGCGCATATTATCATTCTTTATCCACGGAAAACAATAAATAACGAAAATTTTATAGATTTCCAAGTGATAAAAAGTGCACGGACGGATTGTTTCGTTTGTACTAGTACTAGGTATATATGTTGCACCGCTTGTATGAAGTGCCATACCCGTGGTATCGTCACAGCTTGACGAAAGCCATGATGATGATGAAATTATGTCACCCGGACCCAGCATAATGTGCCTTTCTTGACACGGATGACCTCGAGAATTTTTTATGACGGCTATGGTCTCTTATTTTGCGAAAATATCAATTACATAAAATTATCATTTTCATAAGCGGAATTGTCTTGATGAAATGACAATTTAGCAAAATGTCACGTTTGCAAAAAGTCACACTGGCAAAATGACAGTTCTAGATCCACTGCACTAATATTTCATCAACTGGCAAAGAGATTAATACATCAACGCGAGCTCAACATTAATCTGTGATCATGTAACCAGAATGCATGAGAGGAATGGTAACAGGATATGAGACTTACAGTTTATAGCTTCAGTTGTTGATTTGTTAAAGTCTTGTTTGTTTGATTCTTAGCCTATGCAATATCTCTTAGCCGAAAGTCATTTGTATACTTATAAACAAACAAAAAAAGACAAATTGGTAGTTACTCAAAATGCTACTTTAAAAAAAAATAGTTTCAAAAAATAATATTTACGCAAAATGACATATCCGTAGTATTTTATAAAAGTCATAAAAACGATGCACTAGACAACATTTCAAATTCAAAATGTATAGTTATAATAAATACAACAACACAATGCAAGATAATTGATAGTAACAGGATATATTGACCACTCTGCAGTAAATCAGAGATTTTTTGTTTATTTATGTACTGAAACTCTGAGCCTATGATTATTTAATACTTTAATTTTATTTTTTATTTTTATTTTATTAATTCCTTGCTACGATATTGTGTTACGTAGGTATTTATAAGCGAAGGTTATGCTCATAGATATTATAATACTAGATGCGATTATATTTCATATTGTATCAAAAAAAACAAAACAAAAGTGTCAAATACTAATTGTGGTCACCCATCCAAGTGCGCACCACGCCCGGTGTCTCTTAACTATCAAAAGCGCCAGTAATGCGTACGGCCGAGTTCCACTCTAAAATCCATTTCCCTCTACTGACCCTTAATTTGAATGTTTTAATTAAGCTATATTCTAAAAACAATAACGGTATCATTTTACACAAACACAAAACTCCGGGACATGTGGACCAGAAGTACGGTAAAATTTATACCTCTCATTTACCATTTGGATTCACGAAAATGCGCATTCGGCTCGAAACACGATATTGTACGATACTATCGTATTATCTATAAGCGACAGTTTTGCTCATTATATTTCATAAAGTATAATATAATAAAAATGCAAAAAAAAAACAAAAGTTAAAAGTGTAAAATACTACTTGTGGTCACCCATTCAAGTGCGCACCACGCCTGGTGTCTTTTAACTAGCAAAATCGCTAGTAATGCGTACGGCCATCGAGTTCCACTCTAAAATCCATTTTCTTCTACTAACCCTTAATTTAAATGTTTTAATCAGGTTATACTCTAAAAACAATTACGGTATCATTTTATACAAACACAAAACTCCGGGACATGTGGACCAGATGAATGGTAAAATTTCTACTTCTCATTTACCATTTGGATCCACGAAAATGCGCATTCGGAAACACATTACCAATAGCGAAAACAGATGTCGGTACGTTTTAATGAAAAATAATTCTAAAATGTTTGACGGAAAAAGCGGGGAAAACAATATTGATTTCAGTCATTTATTTTGTTTTGCTATATGAGAAAACAGTATGTGATAAAACAATAGCATATTTCGCTTATTGTCTTTTATCTTTTTTTTCTTATAATGATAATTGTTTTTCCACCCTGGTCGGTCATTTAGAGGGTTTTGCGTGGGAGTACAGATCCAACACGTACGTACGTGCAGACCATTCGGTGATGTTATTCTTTCTACTTTCACTATTTTCTTTGGAACCATGACCATTATTGTTTCTCTTGTCTGGTTTTGTCGAAACTTCCAATGTTCACGTATTGCTTCTTTTCCTTCGATATTTAGGCTGTAGACTTGACTAGTTAACTGTATGTAATCGCATAATTGAATAAAAAATATGATTTATAACACAAATGCACATAAAAAAACTAAACATGTTCTAGGCTAATCTCTTCTTGAGCAGATTTTTAAATCTAATAGAGGGTAATTAACTTTGCAGCTAGTTAACTGTCACTTTTTATTTATAACTGCCTCCGTGGTGTAGTGGTTAGAGCGTTCGGCTCATACCCGAAGGTCGTGGGTTCGATTCCCGGCGGGGGAAACGGCTTTGTGCTGTTGTCCTAGTTTGGTTAGGACATTGTTGGCTGATCACTTGATTGTCTGATAAATAAGATGATCCGTGCTTCGGAGGGCACGTTAATGACGGAGGTCATTGTCTTTGACATTGGTCGTTACCTAAAACCATGGCAGAGGCCTTTAAGGCGGTTTAAAAACACGATAAGAAGAAGAAGATTAACAAATAATTTCCATAACCTGCCATCTGTGAGCAGACCGGAATCCGGTCGACATGCATTGTTTTACTAATGTGTCTGGTGTTTTGCACAGACAACAGGATAATAAACAAATATTTTCCAAAACCTGCCCTCACATTCAGGCGAAAGTGGAAATAACTTGTGGTGCAATCGTACGAAAACGAAGTAAGTATGTCACGTAAGGACAAATTTCTGTAAAATAGCATGAAGAATGGAAATATATGTTTGGTCTATCGGTTAGATTATTAAAAAATATTGTACACGTATTTTTTATTTTCTCTGAGAAACCAAAAATGACAAAGATACAGCGCATATAAATTTTGCAAGATGTCACGGCTGGGTACGATTTTTACTTAGCGGTGACGTTGCAAGCCCCCACTCCGGAATTTTGAAGCTTTTTACTTTTTTGGTAAACTGAAAAATACGGGTCCATTATTTTTGGATAATCTAAAAGACATACTAATTACAATCATACTTTTTGGACCCTGTCGTCACCCCTATTATATGGGGGACAAAATAATACGTCGGAAACCTTGTATAATCTTACGCTGAACGAGAGCCTACGTTTTTATTCCAACGTGACTTGTATATACTTGTTTATGCTTATTAAAACTTTCATAACCGGCCAAGTGCGAGTCGGACTCGCGCACAAAGGGTTCCATACCATTATCTATAAAAATCAAGTTTTCTGTATGCGAGGACTTTTTTATATAATATTAAAATAAAAATACAACTGAGTATTTTTGAATAGGTATTTTAAGTGCCTACCTGTTGCCATTATTGAAATTGAGTAAAAAAGGGCAAATAAATCGCGTTTGTTGTATGGGAGCGGCAGCCCCCTTAAATATTTATTTTATTTTGTTTTTAGTATTTGATGTTACAGCGGCAACAGAAATACATAATTTGTGAAAATTTTAACTGTCTAGCTATCGCGGTTCTTGAGATACAGCCTGATGAAAGACAGACGGACAGACAGCGAAGTCTTAGTATTAGGGTCCCGTTTTTACCCTTTGGATACGGAACCCTACAAAAGAACAACTATAATTAAAATATGCGTACTCAAACACACGCTTAATTCAATCCAAAACGGCACTTCATTTGTAGTACAACGAGAATCTCCTCACATTTTGTCATCCATTGTTTCACGGTACGAACAAATTAAATCGTACATTTTATGCGCAACGTCGCAGTTTAATCCGCTCCATGCTACATTGTCAACTTTTATTAAAGTTTACACATGTGTGGTTGAATTAATTTGTAATTAAATAGTTGTTATAATTTCAGGGTGCGTTCATTGTTGTGTATATTTGTGTAATGTGATATGTTGGAATTACTGTCAACGGTAGGAACTGAAAATACGAATCATGTGCGATGCTAAAACAACCCATCACTACTCTGATTCCCTTTTCCACCAACTCGTTTATATCATCATTGTCAGGTAATTTTATCTCCACTGTAGGAGCACGACTCTGTTTGTACTACCAGAGCCATATTTTCCCAGAGCAGCCAGAAAACTTGGCTTACACTCGCTGGCCTGACGGGTTGGAGAGGTGATGTTTATATGCTTAGTTTAACTTGTATTTCCTAAGTCGCCTTCTACGACATCCTCAAGAGGACTTGGAGGATACTCGCTTACGATTACGCAAAAAAAAGCCGTTTGGGTGCCTTGGACTGCGTCTGCTTAGAGCTGCAAGGCGCATAATGCTCTTTCTACCCCAATTGGAATAAAGACATGACACATAATGTATGTATGTATAATTATATCGAAACCATAATTTTAAAAATACAAAAGTTATTTCTCTTTTTTGTGACTGTGTGTTTATCTAGCTGAGATGCTGCGGATTAAATTTTTTCAGATGTTTCATAATTTTGAATACTAAGAACATCTTCAAACTGTTTTTTTTTGTGTGTACAGTGAATGAAGGCTTTTATTAACCAGTTGAACACAAAACAGACAAAATTGTGACATTAGTAAAGTTTTTTATGTCTCTTTGACTGTCTATGACAAAAAAAATTGCGGAAAATATGTTTTTACATGGTTTTTACTATAACGTACCAAAGTAGGTTACGTAAAAAATAGTTCGTGAAAAGTTCCACTGTAGTTCATTTCACCCACAGGCAAAGAGATTAATACATCAACACGAGGTCAACATTAATGGATGTCTGCGGTCATGTAACGAGAATGCATGAGAGGATAGTAACATCAGAATATATACGCCAATTTGCCGTGGATATGAGATTCAGTTGTTAGTGTTACAGTGTTATTGTGAGATACAATGTCTCGGCCTTGATAAAATACATATTATAACATAGGAGCGAAAATCATACAGGTATAATAGGTATTTAATATGAAAAATAATTTTCACTAAATCATACAGATCTTATTTTAAACCTAAATAATTAATATGCAAAATTAAATTTTTACTAAATATTTTCGCGGATTTTTTGTCAAACAACATTGAAAGAATACTATAACAGACCAAAGAGCACTGCATGGAAAGTCATCATAAGTCATCTTAATGGCATTACCTTCAGTAATAAATGTTAAATAACTCAAGAATAAGAAATAATATTACACATTAAACGACGTATGTACAAACCCTGCCTAAATGGGTAAGCAGACTTCTCATTCGTCTCTCGACTTACTTTTCTAAGCAAGTTGTTTTTATTATTAATAAAGATTATTTCACCCACCTTTTATAACATTTAAAGATAGTAAGTAACATAAAAAAGCTCACATTAACACGTTTCAAAACTTCAACACAAAATGTTGGTACGAGTATCAATGTCAAAATAAAATTTAGAAGTATGAAATACGTTTGAAAGAATTTTTAATATAAAAATTTATTTGCTATATTTGCACTTTAAGTGCACTCACGTACGGATTTGAATATGAGTTTGTTTTATTTATGAATGGTAACAGATTTGAGAGGCGCGAGGCATTTTATAATATTTTTCCTTCCATGCTGTGGTGCTATTTTTCAGACGCGAAATCTCTTAACGAACGGTTTTTGTATGAAAAACCAAGTCGTAACGTTAGTTCCGCTTCTAATCACTAGATGGCGTTCTTGACAGTCGGGGGTTTTTTAATTTATTAGCAAATCAACTTTTTTAATCTGTCTTATGGGTCCTATGTTAAATTGTGTTCTGTTTTCTTCCGCCAACCAACTCATTTGGCCGACAAACCTCAAACGGCACAAATATATATAATTACTTATTTGAACCGTTTGGGTTTGAAACGTTTGAAACGTTTATCGGCGATTCCTACTATCCTATCCTAGTCCTCCTATCCTAATATTATAATCGCGAAAGTGAGTTTGTATATTTTTTTGTTTGTTACCACTTCACGCTTCAACCACTGAACCTATTTAGATAAAATTTGATATAAATATAGTTTAATATCCAGGGAAGGATATAGTATAGCTTTTATTGCGAAATTATCATGGTGAGTGAAGCCCACGGGCACGGCTAGTATAATACATAGTACAGCCCAAAAATGAACTGAAATCACGCGTAACTAAAGGGCTGGCCTTTATCTTGCTCAAAAGATAAGCATTGTCATACAATGTGGCAATGCTGCCAGCGTTTTGGGCACGAAACCACGGGGCAGCAATTTGCCCGGTCATTTTTAAGTTATTAGTTTAGATTTAGTTATTTTCTTGTTTATTTTATTAATTTACACGAATAAAGTATCTTTAGTAATGTTGTACACAATATCGCTCCAGAATGTTTACAGTGTACTTTAAAACTAAACTGTTAGTAATACATAGCATAAAAATAAGTTATTCACTGTATTTATGGTATTTACTTACGTAAAATCCGATAAATCCCGCCAGTGGGCACACGGAAGTAATATAAAGTAATATTCGCTGTCAAGTGTCACCCGCTCAGAAGCCGAGCCTTATGTGTCCTCACTTATATTAATGCGGGGTGTAATAAAATATCAAGGCGATTTATAATATTAATGTCGGGAAAATATCAAACAGGAATAGATGACTTCAATGTGAAGGAACGCTCAAGATTTGATTAAAGATTATATTATGTTGCAATGTTTATAGGGTTCCGCACTCAAAGGGTAAAAACGGGACCCTATTACTAAGACTTCTGACTTCTGTCTCTCCGTCTGTCCGTCTGTCTGTCACCAGGCTATATCTCAAAAACCTAAACAATTGAAATTTTCACAAATTATGTATTTCTGTTGCCGCTATAACAAAAAATACTAAAAACAAAATAAAATAAATATTTAAAAATAAAAATTTTCCATACAACAAACGCGATTTTTTGAAGATAATGGTACGGAACCCTTAGTGCGGCCGGTTATTTTTAATACTCATACATCATCATCATCAGGTCTTTTTGTCTCCACTGCAGGAGCACGACCCTCGTCGTACTACCCGAGCCAAACTTGGCGATAGCTGCCAGAGGTCCTGGCCTACACTCTCCACGCTAGCCAGACGGGTTGGAGAGGTCTCATTGATGTTTATAAGCTTTGTTTAGCATGTATTTTCTAAGTCGCCTTCTACGAAATCCATGGGAGGTCTTGGAGTGGCCCTATTCTACTCTGCCGGAAACCACACGGCAATACTCATACATCCTTGTGTATTGAGTAAGTAAACACTTATATTACTCCAAAACACATATAAATCAAAAATATTTACAGTAAACAGTATGTTAAAAACAACCCTGTCCGATCCGTTAAGGTAATGTTGGGCAGCTTGTGTAGGTTCTATTTATCGGTTTCTCCCATCCGTGAAATCGCAAAAAAATGCAGGGAGCTCTTCAATGAGATTATTTATTCCATATACTTTGCAATCGTTTTATTTACGTGTCTATTAATTGTTACAATATTAGGCAAACGATATAAATATTAAAAATGAAAGTACGGAAGCCGTGTCGCCGTCCGATGCTTGTCAAGCAGTAGTAGTGGTTCCTCTCTTCCCCTCGCACGCCCCGCAGGCCCCGCTGCCCTCTCCAGTTGCGCCGCCCGTGTCGTTTCCTATCGATGGTTGTTTTATAGGTAGGTAGGTGCGTTGACATGCCCCCGGCCTTGGAATCACCCGATTCCAACGAAGTTAGATAGGAATCTTCAGACTAGCTAGTAATCTTCTCCTCTTCAGTCGGGAACAGTGGACATATGCGTGTAAATGCCCGCTGGATCTCGCCTGCCTCGGTTTTGATGCGTGCCACGCGTGCGATGCCATCCTTTCCTGGATAAGTTTCCAAAACTCGTCCTAGACGCCACTTCAGTGGAGGCAAGTTGTCTTCCTTGATGAGTACCAGAGTGTTCGGGATAAGCTGAGACTTGCTGGTTTGCCATTTGGTTCTTTTCTGCAGCTCCGAAATATATTCTTTGGACCATCTCTCCCAGAAGTGCTGACGCATCTGCTCGATCCGTTGGTAGCGAGACAATCTTTGTGTGTTCTCAGCGGTCATATCTGGACTAGCTGGAGCTGTAAGCGGCCTGCCAATCAAAAAATGGGAAGGACAAAGTGGAAGCAAATCATTGGGATCTGTTGATAAAGGATACATAGGTCGGGAGTTGAGGACAGCTTCAATTTGTGCTAACACTGTACTTAGTTCCTCATATGTAAGGTTGGCATTACCTACAACCCTATGTAAGTGGGATTTACAGGACTTTATCCCAGCTTCCCACAATCCTCCAAAATGCGCCGAATAAGGGGGAATAAAAGAAAATTTTATAAGATTTTCCGATGAAAAATTAATAATTTGTTCTTTATTATCATATAAAAATTTTGAGAGTTCCCTTGCAGCCCCTACAAAGGTCCTGCCGTTGTCAGAAAATATTTCTGCAGGCTTTCCTCGTCTAGAGATAAACCGTTTGAGTGCCAGTATGTATGCTTCAGATGTGAGGCTTGTGACCAACTCTAAATGTATTGCGCGTGTAGTAAAGCAGACAAACAGACAGATGTAAAATTTTTCCAACTTCGCACCCCTTCCTTTGCGATTCAAAATATATACGGGTCCCCCGTAGTCAACCCCACATTTTAAAAATGGTGGACTCGGGTCTGTACGTTCTGAAGGAATGTTACCCATTCGCAATTGTAAGGATTTGGCTTTCATACGAACACATTTAACACAGCTATGTACCGTGCGTCTCGATAGGTCACGTCCTCTAAGAGGCCACCACCTTTCCCTGATTGTGGCTAAAAGGGTCTGAGGCCCAGCGTGAAGTAAGACCTGGTGCTGGTATTGAAAAAGAAGCTTAGTGAAATAATGCTTAGTACACAGCAACACAGGATGCTTCTTTTCGTAGGTAAATAACTGTGAGTTCGAAAGTCGGCCTCCTACTCTAATTTAATTGTGTTCGTCAATAAATAAATTTAAACTTGAAATATTACGAAAACTTCGTATTGTACGATTGTGTTTTAAGGCGTCGTATAATTCTGAAAACGACTGCTGTTGTGATATGTGTGTCAGAACTCTAGTAGAATCGCTTAGTTCGTCCACCGACAGAGGGCCCGCTCTTTTGTGTGAATTTGTTTTTATACGACAATTGTAAATAAAACGCAAGACGTATGCGGTAGTACGAATCAAACGATTATACGAAGAGAAACGTTCAAATGGAAAAGAATCTGATGTTTGACCTAAAGCTGAAATTTTTACTAATTTAAGTTCAGGCAATTCATCTAAATTATGGCAAATATTTTTATCATAACTATAATCTATGTTTTTCTCGTGTAAAAACGCTGGTCCGCTCAACAATATATCCGAAGATAGCAAGATATCGAGATGTACCCCGCGCGATAACAAATCAGCTGGGTTTTGTTTACCGGCAACGTGAGACCACGATGCATCTCCCGTTAGTTCATTAATTTCTACAACGCGTGATTGTACGAACGTTTTTAACAGGTGGGGTGACATACGAAGCCATCCTAGGACGATGGTTGAATCTGACCAAAAATGAACCTTATCGAACGTTAATCTTAATGAGTTCACTATTTTATTATATAATTTAGCTGCTACTAAACTACCACACAATTCTAAACGTGCGATACTGAGAACCGGTTTTATCGAAGCTACTTTGCTCTTCGCGCACAACAAGCGGACGGTCACTGTGTTATCAGTTAGGGTGCGCACATACGCGCATGCACCGAATGCATTTTGTGAGGCATCCGAAAAAATGTGTAACTCCGTTTGTTGCGCGTTATCGCATTTAATGTGACGAGGGAATTTTAAATCTTTTAAATAATGCAATTTATCGAGGAATAACTGCCATTCTATTAAAATGTTATGAGGGATCGGATCATCCCATCCTATTTTAGCCAACCACAATTTTTGCAATAGAATTTTTACAATAATTGTAATCGGTGACAATAAACCTAAAGGGTCGTAAATTTGGGATATGGTAGATAGAATTATGCGTTTGGTAACATGAGTCGTGTCTTGTTTACATTTCGTACTGAAAAATAATTCATCGCTAGTGTGTAGCCACCCTAAGCCTAATGTTTTTGTGTGACAATTTTCGCCTAGTGCCAAATCTTTGAATAAGGTCTGTGATTGTGAATTTTGAAAATTAAATACCCATTTTCTAAGAGGAAAACAACCCAAATTCAAAACGTCAAAAATCTTTTTTGTTATCTCTATAAGTGTGTTTTGATCATCGTGCCCAGTGATCAAATCGTCGACATAGAAGTCTTCGTTGATAACACGAGCGATTTCGTCATCCTTGCATTCGGATGCTAGCTGTTTGATGCATCGCATGCTGAGATAAGGCGCAGACGCCGTACCGTACGTTACGGTGTTGAGTTGATATACACCTAGAGGGTCAGAAGGAGATTCCCTCCAAAGAATTAATTGTAAATTTCGCTGATCGGTTTGTATTAAAATTTGTCTAAACATTTGGGCTACATCAGCACAAGCTACGAATTTAAATTGACGAAATCTTAATAAAATGGAAAAAATATCATTTTGTAAAGTAGGGCCTGTATGTTGAATATCATTCAACGATTTCCCCGAAGAAGACTTAGCACTCGCATCAAAAACTACCCTTAGCTTCGTGGTAGTACTATGTTCTCTAAAAACACCATGATGAGGTAAAAAATAACAAAGTGTATCATAATTATAAATACGACTCATGTGACCCTGGTTCAAGTATTCACTCTTGAAATCACAATACATTTTTCTATAATCGGATGGGCCGCGTTGCAACTTGCGTTCAAGTGACAGAAACCTGTTCTCGGCCGTCGCAAATGAATCACCTAATACATCAGCTGTTTCACTCAATGGAATTCGCACTGAGAATCTGCCGGTATCGTCTCGTGTAGTTGTGTGAGTGAATAGCTGTTCGCAAGCATTATCCGACTTAGACAATAAATGTGTGTCTTTTACAGGAATCTCTTCAAGTTCCCAAAAACGTTTTAGTTTATTGTCTAATGAAATATTACATTGGACTCGTTTAATGTGTGATTTTTTACTATTTACATTGTGTATGTTTGTTTGGTATACGCAGCCTGAACTGACCCATCCTAACTTGGTGTGTTTGACACTAACGTGTTTTGCAAGTATGGACCACTTGGCAAACGAATTAAACCGTCAGATAAGAGATCCCAGAACGTATCTGCACCTATCAGCAAATCAATTTTACTAGGCGAACAAAAACTGGGATCAGCAAGTTGCAAGTTACTAGGAACTATAATATTGTGATCGTTTCCTAGTGACGGCAACCTGGCCGTAATGCAAGGTAAAACTAAACAATTAATGCGTGTGTTGTATGAACTAGTTTTAGACCTAAAAATAATTTTGCATAATTGTGTGGATTGAGTTACGCAATTACCTATGCCTGTGATTTGAACAGAGGACTGTATCATTGAAATACCTAGCTTTTTGCATAGTGACTCGGAAGCGTAAGAATTTTGGCTGCCATTGTCCAAAATAGCCTTTACTGTGTGATATTTATTGTTTACATCTGCTATTTCCACTAAGGCGGTCGACAATAATACTTGCTGTAATGTGTGTGAATTTAAATTATTATTGTCGTCCTGGTTTAGTGAAGTAGCATTGTAAGATGACGAATGTGTGTGTGTATGTGTGGAGTCTGTGCCGGGCTCGCCCCGCAGCAATGTCTGGGTTGTGTGAGCTGAAGTGGAAGGCAATTCACCCTTACTGTCAGATACCCTGTGTAATAATGTATTGTGCTTCCGATTACATTGCTTGCAAGGTCCGTACCAGCAATCCTTAACACCGTGACCTGCTCGCAAGCAATTACTACAAAGTCCTTTTTCAGTTACGTAATTTATTCTGTCTCCTATAGAGAAACTTAAAAATTTCTCACACGCGTACAGAGGGTGATTCGCATGACACTTGACGCATGAAAAACGTTTCGACTTAGAATCAGAAGTTGAAGATGTGTGCTTAGCAGAAAAAGGCCTTTGTGTAGTAATGTGACTGTGTGTGTGTTTTTGATGACTTGACGACACTTTCCGACTGCTTATATCAACTGTGCTCTTATTTTGAGATACTTTAATTGTCTCCAAAACATCGGCTCTGTTCTTAAGGAAATTTAATAAATCTGACAACAATATTTTCTCATTATTTTTTGTGATTGTGCTTTTATGAAGTTCCCACTCTCGTTCAGTTGACGGGTCCAATTTTGTGACGATGATGTAGACAATTAAAGTGTCCCAAGCATCGGTGGGCTCGCCTAACGTTTTGAGAGCACGAATATTTCTGAGAATAGTGTCGATTAATTTCCTAATTTGAGACGCAGACTCTTTAGTGACAACCGGTGCCGTAAATAATGCCTTACAATGATTATGTAATAATAAACGATTGTTGTTAAACCTATTATCAAGTAGTTCCCAAGCTGTCACATAGTTCTCTGCTGAGAACTCTAACGACTTAATCACTTGTAACGCTTCACCTTTTAAAACAGAACGTAAATAATGAAATTTCTGTATGTTGTCCAAATCCTTACGATTGTGAATAACGGACAAGTACGTGTCTTTGAATTCCAGCCACTGATCGTGATGACCTTCAAACGGGGCCAAGGTCAAAGTCGGTAACTTAATGACAGATTTCTGGCCAGACGTAGTCTCAGAAGAGGGAGAATCATTTAAAATAGCTTTACATTTGGCTACTATCGCATAATACTGATTCTCAAAGGTTTCCCTCTCGACGAGTTCTTTTTCTGACTGGCTATCGGACACAATTAAATCGATTTCATCTTGCAATTTGGAAAACTGATCAAATAACTGTTGTGACTTGTGAAAACGTTCCTGTAATTCAATTTTACGCAGCTCAGGTAACTGTGTGGTATCAAGGGACTGCACATATTTTGTGAACAAAGTAAATTTCCCCTTGACGATGCCTCTTTTTTTGTTTAAATCTTTGAAAACATCATCAAAACTCTCAGTATCTATAGATTGGCGCTTTTTGGTCATTGTGTGATGTGAGAAGCAAGGACAAAGTACTTACGATTTTTCTGGAAGATTTTTGATAATCTGCGAAGCGGGTAGGTAGCACACGCGCGATCGAAAGCACTGGAATTTGCAAAAATCACACTGTTAGCACAATTGGGACTCAAGAACTGGGAAGGAACTGGAATTGATTGACCTGACCGTATGTAGCTCCGCTGGTCTTCCGCTGAGTATCCGTCTTCGAAGGAAATTATGTTGATGCTTGTGCGTTGTGTAGGTCAGGCGGGAGCTCTTCAATGAGATTATTTATTCCATATACTTTGTAATCGTTTTATTTACGTGTCTATTAATTGTTACAATATTAGGCAAACGATATAAATATTAAAAATGAAAGTACGGAAGCCGTGTCGCCGTCCGATGCTTGTCAAGCAGTAGTAGTGGTTCCTCTCTTCCCCTCGCACGCCCCGCAGGCCCCGCTGCCCTCTCCAGTTGCGCCGCCCGTGTCGTTTCCTATCGATGGTTGTTTTATAGGTAGGTAGGTGCGTTGACAATAACTATTAACCTACTGATATAAAGTTTCATATCCACCCACAAGAGCATATATAAATAAATAAAATAAAATGTTATAAAAAAATAAATTTTCTTGATTAGAGATGATAATGATAAAAAAAACATAACTGTCCAATCGCATTTTTTTCATGAATTCAACGCTTCAGAATAAATGTTCATGGTTCCAACTCATTTCACAATTTTATTCTTAGTATATAGCACTGTGATTCTTACTAAGAAAATACGTTTCCTTGAGAATAATTTAATAAAATTCTACAGCACTAACAGTGTCTAGAAAAATCATCTAAGTTTATTAAATTAAAACTAGCAATTGGTTATAATATCACATAATTAAATTTCAGTGTTTTACACTTGGCAGTTGTAAGGTTTGATATCCACTGAATCCTATCCTATCCTATCCTACTATCCTATCCTACTATTCTATCCTACTATCCTACTTCCTACTAATATTATAAATGCGAAAGTGAGTTTGTATATTTGTTTGTTTGTTACCTCTACACGCTTAAACTATTGAACCGATTTGGATTAAATTTGGTATGGATATAGTTTGAGACTCGGGGAAGGACATAGGGTACTCTCAATCCCGAAATTCCTACGGGGAGCGAAGCCCGCGGGTACAGCTAGTTAGTTTATAAACTATATTTTCATTTTTACCCGACTTTCAAACTATTACTAAGACTTCGCCGTCTGTCCGTCTGTCCGTCTGTCCGTCTGTCCGTCGGTCTGTCTTCAGGCTATATCTCAAGAACCGCGATAGCTAGACAGTTGAAATTGTCACAAATTATGTATTTCTGTTGCCGCTATAACGACAAATACCTACTAAAAACACAATAAAATAAATATTGAAGGGGGGCTCCTATACACAAACGCGATTTTTATAGTTAATGGTACGTGCTTCATGCGCGGGTCACACTCGCACTTGGCCAGTTATTTTATGATTTATAAATATATTTTTTTGAAAGGGTATTATATAGTCCCATAGAATTTTTAGGGTTCAGTAGCCAAATTTTAAAAAAGCGGAACCCTTATAGATTCAATTCAATTCAAATATATCTTTATTATCATATGATATTTATAATATCTCTTAATAATCGTCACTATTTTGTTGCACAATTGTTGACGTCATGTCTGCCTGTCTATTTTATGATTTATAAATATATTCGTCCGTATGACACAGCCACTTTTTTCCGAAACTAAGAGAACTATACTGTTGAAACGTGGTAAGTACATGTATTCTGTAAACTGCATTAACATTTACATACAAAAATAGAAAAAAAAAAACTGAAAATCAAAAAATTGATTTTTTTTGTCATACCCAAAATACGTCATAAATTTAAATTAAAATACACTATTATTAAAATATCGATCAAAATTATAACGAACTACAAGAACTTTTATTTTATGTTACTTGATGATGATGACGGAACCCTTCATGGGCAAGTCCGACTCGCACTTGGCCTTTACAGGCACTTTAACACGTCAATAAGTATAATCTACATTACGTGTAGTGTATATTAAAATTAATTTATTGTTTATTTCTCCCATGCTGGTTTGGGAGAAATAAAAAAACTTTGAATGTACCAGCTGCTTCTCTTTCCACGCAGATCGTAAAAGGAGATCGAGGGAATGGGCAAAAATGCAAATTATGTTAACAGGCGATGCGGCTAGCAACCCATCACTGTATTGATTGCTTTTCCATCTTCTCGCCTACCATGACGCTAAAAGTGGCTTTTGGGTCTTGCGGCCCTGGGCTCTGCATAGAACCGCAAGACCCAAAATGCTCTGTCTGCCCCATTAGGGATAAAGACGTGATAGTATGTATGTATGTATGTAATTTATTGTTTAAAGAAAAGCTTGTTATACCGGGGCTTTGTAACGAGACTGAGAAGAATTGCTTTACTTTTTCGAATTAATTACTAAGTATAAATTTTCAATCTTACAAACAAGTTAATCTCAAATCTTAATCATAAAATAGACCTACAAGCGCTTTTTATCAGCAAAACTTTGCAAATAAAATACGCACTTCTCTCGCAAAGTTTTGGTGTAGGACCCACCTTAATCAGGAGTACCGCTGAGCCCCAGGGCGCTATTTCATCTTGCCTTAGATACAGGCTTCAGACATTCCTTCTATATTTAGCTGGGTATGGACGTCACTATATTAAATTGAATTAATATTTTCATAATGTCACAGTATAAAATTACATCTCTCATTTCAAAATTGAAGCAGTAAAAATTTACGACCTCTGATTATAAATATGTAATGTAGAAGGGACATACCTGTAATAAATCTAACCACGGTCTATACTAGATCACTATAGTATAATGGAATTAAAATAACAGTATAAGAAAACAAAAACCAAAATGGCTACTGATACGAGCGCTTCGCAACGACTGCTGCTGAGGAGAATTGCTTTAAAGTTTATAATTTCAATCTTACAAACAAGTTAATTACAAATCTTAATCATCAAAAAGACCTACAAGTGCTTTTTATCAGCAAAACTTTGCAAATAAAATACGCACTTCTCTCGCAAAGTTTTGGTGTAGAACCCACCTTAATCAGAAGTACCGCAGCCCTAGGGCGCTATTTCATCTTGCCTTAGATACAGGCTTCAGACATTCCTTCTATATTTAGCTGGGTATGGACGTCACTATATTAAATTGAATTAATATTTTCATAATGTCACAGTATAAAATTACATCTCTCATTTCGAAATTGAAGCAGTAATAGTTGACGACCTCTGATTATAAATATGTAACGTAGAAGGGACATACCTGTAATAAATCTAACCACGGTCTATACTAGATCACTATAGTATAATGTAATTAAAATAACAGTAAAAGAAAACAAAAACCAAAATGGCTACTGATACGAGCGCTTCGCAACGACTACTGCTGAGGAGAATTGCTTTAAAGTTTATAATTTCAATCTTACAAACAAGTTAATTTCAAATCTTAATCATAAAATAGACCTACAAGTGCTTTTTATCAGCAAAACTTTGCCAATAAAATACGCACTTCTCTCGCAAAGTTTTGGTGTAGAACCCACCTTAATCAGAAGTACCGCAGCCCTAGGGCGCTGTTTCATCTTGCCTTAGATACAGGCTTCAGACATTCCTTCTATATTTAGCTGGGTATGGACGTCACTATATTAAATTGAATAAATATTTTCATATTGTCACCATACACGAACTAAACCGTTCCAACTAGTGTAGGTAGTGTAATGAATAATAGTGCAGTTATAGTGCAATAATTAAAGACACACGAACAAAGTGCCTTCCTCTTAATAGAGACTGTAAGAAAAGTGCCGATGGAATTCTTATACTACGGTTTATAAAACTAGGTCAATGTAAAATTACTAATAAGACTAAGATAATAGGCTAGATTTTAATAATAGTAGCGTACTTATTTAATTATTATATAAGTATGTAGAAACGTTAAAAAAAGTGAAAAAAAAATGTCACCATATCAAATTTCATTTCACACTAGCTGAAGCGCGTGACTTCGTTCGCGTGGTCTTTATGTCTTCGGAAAATGCAGGTTGAACAACTTTTTCTAAGGCGTTACTTGTATATTTCTTAAAGTTTAGCTGGACCATTATGGTTCTGCAAAATGCTCTGTCTGCCCCATTAGGGATAAAGACGTGATAGTATGTATGTATGTATTATGGTTCTGCATCAGGTGTTCCAATTCCAAAATCCATATGTTTGTTGCCCAGGCTTAACAGCTATATAACAAAAAAAGTTTCATTCGAATCCGCCCAGTATTTCCGGAGATAAGGCGGTCCAAACAGACCTGGTGGAAATAAGAAACAAAATATTGTTTTTATACTATCGCGTTTTGAACACATTATCAATGTATATAATAAAAATGGGGCTTAGCACGAACTTTTGTTTCGTTAGACGAAACAAAAAAGGTTGGTGCTATCCCACGTTTATATAAAGTATGTTAAAAAAAAACCCTGTCCGATACGTTAAGGTAATGTAATTAGGTAGCTTGTTTACGTTCTATTTATCGGTTTCTTCTATCCTTGAAATCGCAACATAATCGGCGGCTCCATACAAAATTAAATACCTACTTACCGTTCCAAAACGTAAGAAGCTGTAGATATTTTTTTTTTTTGAGATTTCAAGGATGAGAGATAAGTTATGAACTGACCGATAAACGTACGACCGATAAATAGAATAAGATCTATTTATACCGATAAATAGAACCTCAAGCTACCCAACATTACCTAAATGGATCGGACTGGTTTTTTAACATATTGTATTCGAAACAGAATAGTCGCAAGTTTTGTTTAGTTCTAAGTTTCCTGAGTTTTTCTCTAAGCCGCTTGATCGGCTTTTATTATTTATCTGTTAAAACTTCTCTCGCAAAGTTGTGGTGTAGAACCCACCTTAATCAGAACCGCAAGAGCCCTAGGGCGCTGTTTCATCTTGCCTTAAATACGGGTTCCAGACATTCCTTCTAAATTTACCGGGGTTAAAAATTTGTGACATAGAATATTGTGATATCTAATATCACATTCTATGTCTCAAAAATTATTAACCGACTCAAAGCAGTAGAAAGTTATCGATTCGAATATACATATATTTTTCTATACTTTTTTAATAGGAATTTCTGGAAGACGCCTGGGCCTATTTAGAAAATTCTTTTTTGTTTAAAAAGGCATACTTGTCAGGTGGTCCTATAGAGATTTTATCAAAATTGGTTGTGTGGTTTGGTGTTGAAGTCGGTTTTTAGTTTTGAAAAATTATGTGTGTATTGTTTTGACCGTTCGTATATCATAATGTATCATCATCATCATTTCAGCCGCATAACGTCCACTGGACATAGGCCTCTCCCAGGGAAATGACTAATGATCTAGAGCGCCTTTGGATGCAAGATGCCTTCCAGCGACCTTGGTTAAGTCGTCAGATTATATAAACTCTCTAAATATTCTGAATGAGTGTGTGTCTGTGTATGAATCAATCTTGTATTTATAATACCTCTTCTTACCAGCTACACAAAATCCAGGTCTATAAGAGAATAAATCCAAATTCTATATTATCTTGCGTTTTGACGGCAAAGCATTAAATTGAAGGTATTTATTACATTTCCTTTATTTTGAAAATGTACCGCAGTCCCCTAGGGCGCTGTTTCATCATCCTCAGATACCGGTTTTAGACATTCCTTTAACATTTAGCTGGGTTTCGATGTCAACTTATTAAATTATATAAAAACTACACTGAGAAAAAATAATGGTTGATAGAAGCAAAACATTTTGCTACACGTTACCAAAATTGAGTGACTGCTGAACCCAGGGCTACTAGTAGTTAAAATGTGTTTTAGTTAAAACTACATTGTTCAGCTAATTAGAACCAAAGTTAGGTATCTAATAAAAAAAATGGAAATAGCAAAACTGGTTCAGCTATCACTTTTTTCAGTGTAGCTGTGCCCGCGGGCTTCGCTCTCCTTTAGAATTTCGGGATAAAGAGTACCCTATGTCCTTCTCTGAGTCTCATACTATATCCATACTAAATTTCATTCAAATCGGTTCAGTAGTTTAAGCGTGTAGACGTAACAAACAAACAAATATACAAACTCACTTTCGCATTTATAATATTAGTAGAATAGGATAGTAGAAAGAAGGATAGTAGGATAGGATAGGATAGGATGTAATGACTGGAATTTTATTATGGTCGAAATATTTCTGAATTCAAATATATGAGTGTGTAGTAATTTAAAATAAAAAACCCAGTGTTGTTGGACCGAAGGTACTAAACATGAAGCCCCTAAAAAAAAACAAAAAAAATGAACCTCTAAAGTTCATGACGTAAAAAAGAAAGGGAAAAATCTTACACTATTTTCTATACTGAACTGAACAACTTTACCCAATGAACATGTATCGATATATATGAAAGTTAATTTTGGCGTTCCATACAAGTTGGCCAATCAGCTGATCCTAGTTTGTATGGAAAGCTTGAAATTATTTTGCATATTTTGACATATTTTTTGGGGATAGTTTTCTATATTACGGACTGAATTTACCCTTAAAATAGTTTCAGTATATCTTGTTAGACCTTATATAACTTCTTCTTCTTGTCGTGTGTGTTAGTGACTAACACTAGTGTCAGAGTTTTTAAACCGCCTTAAAGGCCTCTGACATGGTTTTAGGTAACGACCAATGTCAAAGACAGTGACCGGGACCGACGGCTTAACGTGCCCTCCGAAGCACGGATCATCTTACTTATTAGACAATCAGGTGATCAGCCTGCAATGTCCTAACCAAACTAGGACAACAATACAAAGTCGTTGCCCCCGCTGGGAATTGAACCTGCGACCTCCAGGTATGAGCCGAACGCTCTAACCACTACACCACGGAGGCAGTTAAACTACTACATACTAATGATAGATTAAATCAAGGTTTGCAAACGTTAAAGTAACTTTTCTGTGGCCCTAATCTTATCAAAACAAAGTCGGTTTTTATATAACCTTATTATACAGTAAACCTGTAATAAAGTTATAAATTTTAACCGTACCATAATTTCATTTTCCACTTAGGATATGATTAAAATGAAGGTGCCATGTGGTTTCCGGCAGAGTAGAATAGGGCCACTCCAAGTCCTCCCGTGGATGTCGTAGAAGGCGACTTAGGAAATACAAGCTTAACAAAGCTTATAGACATCATTGAGACCTCTCCAACCCGTATGGCCAGCGTGGAGAGTGTAGGCCAAGTCCTCTAGCTGCTCTAGCCAAGTATGGCTTTGTTAGTACAGAGAGGGTCGTGCTCCTGCAGTGGAGACAAAATGACCTGATGATGATGATGATATGATTTAAAAAAAAATCGTGGCACTCGGGGACTACCGCGGTAAAGCTATTGCAAACAAGGAAGGACGGCAACGTCGCTAACGGACGACGGAGACGAAGCGGCAACCTACATGGTAGGCGGAGTGGAGAGCGTGAGGTTTTTTCGTTACGGAATTTTTGGATTCGGTCCCCGCGCTCAAGGCCCGCGATAGAAGCTATGCAATAGCTTAAAACCCCAGAAATCCTTTCATATTCCATGCTGAAGTATAATAATCATAAAATCCCGTACAATATTGATCCTAAATACGATTAGTACTGTAACGAACACAGAAAACTAATTTATATGCTCTGATAGAGCTATAAAGATCTTAATCGACTATGCCTGACAAACGGGTTCAGTCGCGTGAGTAAAATTAATATTAGGGAACTATTATTTATTTCTTTATTTAAGGAAATAAGAAGTATGAAAAAAAAATACAAATTTACAAATATACATACAGAAAAAAGTTAACTACTAATTTAGTCTAAAAAATCTTGCCCATGTGGCATAGTGCCAAGAACGCTGGCCGCATTTCCGCGTTGGATCGCAATACTGATTCGTTGTGCGAAAAAACAGCTAGCCTTCTTGTCACCAGCGGCGCAGATCAGTCTTGGAGAGATCTTTTTAAGGAGACCCCTAGCACCGGGGCCCCAAGGTCCAAAAGTTTCCACGCTAAACGACACAAAAATATAGTCATCATTTAAAGAACTATTATTTTGAGTTATAAGTTCCATGTATATTATTACTACAAGTAGATAGAGGTATATTGATTTGTTCACTCTGCATTATAATGTTAATAAGACCATAATCATCGTCATCAGTTCTTTTTGTCTCCACTGCAGGAGCACAACCCTCTCTGTACTACCCAAGCCAACTTGGCCAGAGCTGCCAGAGGTCTTGGCCTACACTCTCCACGCTGGCCAGACGGGTTGGAGAGGTCTCATTGATGTTTATAAGCTTTGTTTAGCTTGTATTCCCTAAGTCGCTTTCTACGACATCCACGGGAGGACTTGGAGTGTCCCTATTCTACTCTGCCGGAAACCACACGGCAAACTGTTTAATGTGTTTAAAAAAATTAATAAGATGGTAACATATATTTAATTGTGAGTTGAAGTCCTTGAAGAAAATGCTGCAGTGCAGTTACCGCTTTATCTGCACTAGCGTTTAGAAAGCGGTAGTAAACTTACATACATACATACTATCACGTCTTTATCCCTAATGGGGCAGACAGAGCATTTTAAGTCTTGCGGCTCTAAGCCCAGGGCTGCAAGACTCAAAGGCCACTTTTAGCTTGATGTGGGCAAAAAGCCACCTTTTTGCCCACATCAAGCTAAAAGTGGCCTTTTATCCACATAAAGGAATGAAAATAGTGATGGGTTGCTAGCCGCATCGCCTATTTCCCTCGATCGGCTCTTACGATCTGCGCGGGAAGAGAAGCAGCTGGTACATTCTAAGTTTTTTTTTCCCAGACCAGTATGGACGGTAGTAAACTTAACTGTAAGTAACCACTTGCCGTTAACAATTGTACAACAAAACAAAATGACGATTATTAATAGACATTATAAATATCCTATGATAATAAACCTTTATTTGTAGTGCTTTGAACACATAATTTCATCATAATAATCCTCCCTGTCGGGATTACGGGAGGGTTCATATCCCGGGATCTGAAGATGCAATCGGGAGGTTGCGTCCTTAGCGGTAACGCTTCAGAACCCGGGATATGCTACCTCTACCTCTACCTACAGGGACGTGCTGTCCATAGAGACGCAGAGACATTGTCTACCCGGAGCTTCCCTAATATATCCGCATTTTTTATATTAAAATAAATTAAATAAATAATAAATAGGCCCTATTTTCAAATAAACGCGCGCTTCCCCGTCCGTTTCCCATCGCGCCATATGCAGGCCACCGCCACGTATACTGTCATGTACTCTAGGGGCTACCTACCTAAAAGACAATTGTCCATCGTGTCTCGATTTGCACACATTCACAACGCATGAATAAGGATTTGCGTCTGTGGTATGATCGTCAACGTACTTCACCGACGCACACAAACATGAAGTATACGCGCACACAACTAATATTTTAGACTTTGCCTAATGAATGCCATTTTTGAAACGCATTAGTAACAAACAAAGCAAATTTTAGTATGGAAAAAACCAGTAAGTAAGTGAAACGCTGTTTTTCAAAAATGGCCCTTATCTTTAAGCTATTTCTGTCTCAATAATCAACGTTTTTTATCTCTTTTCACTTTTGACCAATAAGGAATGATATCGATTTTAGGCCTATTCATTTGTTCCTGTGATGAAAACTAGAAAGTTATTGGTTCTCGCTTGTGTTATGCTACCAATTTAAATACGCGGAAGATGTTCGAGGATAAAACGGAACACGAATATTTTTGTGTTAGTCGTATATATTTGATAATTTTTCTTGTCCAATGATAATTATTTGCATTGTCGCATTACAAATGATTACGTGTTGCGCTCTGCTCTGAACTTTGTTATGTTTGCGATAACAGATGAAATTAGAAGAAGTTTCTTATTTTTATTTTCTATTATTACCTCTTTAAAACAGTTTGCAATGTAAAGTTTTTCATGTAGGAGTTGTGCCCCAGGTGTTTGTTTGCTAAAACTGAAAAGTTACGCGTTTAACCATTTAACTTTTGAGGAAAAAAGTGCAATAATCATAAATGGCCGATGCCAGCCTATTTTGGATTTAGTTCAAACAAGCGGTAAGCTAAAAGGAATATTTATGAATATTAAACAATATGACGCGTATAAGTGGCTCTCAGGATGTAAACACACTAAGTACCTAATAGGGTCAGTTCAGTCAGAGAGCTTTATTTTTGTCCCACTGCTGGGCAAAGGCCCCAAAATTAGTCTACCCTGCAATAATCGGTGATGCACGTCCCTGCTACCTACCTAGGTAATTTGAGGAGGTTACTGGTTTTTACACAGAGCGACTGCCGTTTGACCTCGGCAACTCAAAGGAAAGACCAGAATCAATCCTTAGATAGGTTTAACCAAGCGCTAGATTCGGCATCGGGACTTGGGCAATCGGGCCCCTTCGTTTATGCGTGCTTTTATACGGAATCATCTTTGTGACTAACATATATTAAAAATCAATAAAAAAATGTCTTCGCATACAATTTCCATTAGGTTGAACGTTGATTTGTATGGAAAGTCGTTTTTTTTTTGTTTTTCGATAATTGCTTTTATGGAAAGAAGTTTAGTATCACGGACCGTGCTACAAAAGTGTTGCCGGCGTTTAAATGTTTGTTATATTAGTACGCAGATATGTACCTTAAATTAAGGAAGTATCTTAGACTGCCGCGGCATAAAATATTAGGCCTTTTCCTGCCTATAAATAAGTATTTTTACCGCCCGCGTAATAATGTGTGTAACATGGCATTTACGACTTAGGGAACATAAAGACCGCTCCGACTGTTAACCGTGTAATCAAACCTCAGTACACTGCGGTGTGTTTTAACCCTCGACAAAAAGACGGTTGTTATAAGTAATACTCTAATGTCTGTCTGTCAGTGGCATCGTAGTGCTCGAACAACCAACTTTGATGCGGTTTTCTTACGTGGAAGCAAGCCTAAATGTTTTTTCGTTTTTCGTTTTTCGTTAACTGGTTTTATGGAAAGTAGTTTAGTATACAGACTAAACATGCTCCAAATGTGTTGCCGGAGTTTAAAAGTAACCCTGTATATTTATGTTTATTTATTATATATCGCAGATACGCACCCTAAATTAAGAAAGTATCTTAGACTGCCGCGGTGCGCATTAAATATTCGGTCTTTTCCTGCCTATAAATAAGTATTTTTACCGCCCGCGTAATAATGTGTGTAACATGGCATTTACGACTTAGGGAACATAAAGACCGCTCCGACTGTTAACCCTGTAAGAAACCATTATATAAACACTTCAATCAAACCTCAGCACACTGCGGTGTGTTTTAACCCTCGACAAAAAAAGGGTTGTTATAAGTAAGACTCTAATATTTGTCGGTCGGTCTGTCAGTGGCATCGAAATGCTGTAACGGATGGGCCAATTTCGATGCGGTTTTCTTACGTGGAAGCAAGCCTAAATGTTTTTTTCGTTTTTCGTTAACAGGTTTTATGGAAAGTAGTTTAGTATACGGACTAAACTTGTTTTAAATGTGTTGCCAGTGTTTAAAAGTAACCCTGTATATTTATGTTTATTTATTATTTATCGCAGATACGTACCCTAAATTAAGAAAGTATCTTAGACTGCCGCGGTGCGCATTAAATATTCGGTCTTTTCCTGCCTATAAATAAGTATTTTTACCGCCCGCGTAATAATGTGTGTAACATGGCATTTACGACTTAGGGAACATAAAGACCGCTCCGACTGTTAACCCTGTAAGTAACCATTATATAAACACTTCAATCAAACCTCAGCACGCTGTGGTGTGTTTTAACCTTCGACAAAAAAAGGGTTGTTATAAGTAAGACTCTAATATCTGTCGGTCTGTCTGTCAGTGGCATCTAAATGCTGTAACGGATGGGCTAACTTCGATGCGGTTTTCTTACGTGGAAGCAAGCCTAAATGTTTTTTTCGTTTTTCTTTAACAGGTTTTATGGAAAGTAGTTTAGTATACTGACTTAGCTTGCTCCAAATGTGTTGCAGGTGTTTAAAGTAACTCTGTATATTTATGTTTATTTATATACGCAAATACGTAACCAAAATTAAGAAAGTATCTTAGACTGCCACCATGCGCATAAAATATTCGGTCTTTTCCTGCCTATAAATAAGTATTTTTACCGCCCGCGTAATAATGTGTGTAACATGGCATGTACGACTTAGGGAACATAAAGACCGCTCCGACTATTAACCCTGTAAGTAACCATTATATAAACACTTCAATCAAACCTCAGCACACTGCGGTGTGTTTTAACCCTCGACAAAAAGAGGGTTTAAGTAAGACTCTAAATCTGTGAGTTTGTCTGACTCAGTGGCATCGAAATGCAAAAACGGAAGGGCCAATTTCGATGTTTTTTTACATGAAAGCAAATTTCCTTGCGGTAGTTGTTAGCTATGTTTGGTGAAGATTGGTTCAACTGTTTAAAAGTTATTAGGGGTTAACGCTATAAAGCCGGGGCTTTTTCTAGCAAATAATAGATAACGCTACGAATATTTAGTTGTATCGGTAGTACCGCTACTTATCACTAGATGGCGTTCTTGACAGACGGGGTTTTGTAATTTGCCTAGCAAATAAAGTTGTTAATATAGTGTACTAAAGCTTGCGGGAATGAACTTGGCTTAAATTGTTAGTTCCCAGTCGTTAGCTATATATACTAGATCATCATCGTCATCATTATTTCAAAGTACCCGTAGCCGAAGGGCATGTATGAAGAGATTGATGAGTGAGTGTAGATGAAGCAAAAGAGGTTTGTCAGGATCGTAGCAAGTGGAGGTCCATAGTCTGTTTAACCCTGTGGGAAATAGGCGTGATATTACGTATGTATCATCATTTCAGCCGCATAACGTCCACTACTGGACATAGGCCTCTCCCAAAGATTACCAAAATGACCGATGTAGAGCGAACCTTGAACTAAAACACTATAGCATAAGACAAACAGTCAAAAAACTAAAAAAGAACTTTAATGTCCCCATTCAAATTGCCCGGGCACACTTTAGTAAGGAAATTCCAAAATTTATTTTTTGTTTTTGACTATTATTTTAATTCAAATAAACTATAGTGATCTAGTACAGCCCGTGGTTTGATTTATTACAAACCTTGTATATTTGATTTTCTCACCATATTTAACCACTTCAATCAAACCTCAGCACACAGCGGTATGTATTTAATATAATGTACTTAGTCTTGCGGGAGTTAAATGGCCTATAATCGTTAGCTTCCAGCCTTGAGCAAAATATTGAATTATCCTTAACATAGGTACTTGAATGAATGATTCACGTCTATTTGAATTCAGAGGGTATAAATGAGGCTTTTTATCACGCTCGAGGTAAACATAAATTTTGTGTCTTTTTCTCATCCAGCGGGCATAAAACGGCACTTTTAGACAGTGGAGACGTAAAATATTTATAGAAATATGATTCCGATTTTTATAGAGCTATGAGTAATGCAACAATGTAGAATCAATTGCTTCTTATGAAATGCTGGCAGTCAGGATTTATAATATTTTTTTTTAAAGCAGCAATAAAAAATATTTTTAGAGGAAGTCCTACACTTTGCTGCAAATTTTGTTGCGTAATGATGTCTTCTTATATTACTCAAAAATATAATGTTGAGTTTGCGGATCAAAAATGGTACTCAATCTTTTCACATCTTACATCCTTGCCCGCATGGTAAAGGAAGAGCTATTTGAGACTACCTCAGTGGCTGAGGTACAAGTTGGAATATTGCCTTTTTAAATTGTCCTGGGTCTTGGATGTTTATCAATGAATGTATTTGCTATAAAATATAGTTTTATATCATTGCGGTAGTATCCCATAACACAAGTCTCGAACTTACTTTCTAGCTACATCAATCCATGTAATTTGTCCCGACATATTTACTTATTATGCTTAATTTGTTATTTGAGAATAAATATATATTTATCATTGTGACCGAATATTTTTTCCGGTCCCTGAAACTTTTAAAAGTAAATTTATTTCCACTGCTATTGTTTCTAATTACTGTAAATGTTTTTCTTTGCAAATTATAAGTAAATTTATCTACCTCATTATAAATAAACATTGTTACTTCACCATAGTAATCAGTGAAATTGTGATTTGTGTCATAATGCATGTTCTTTTCTTTTTCCTCTTTTTTCCTTTTTTAATTTTTAAACTTGGATACTCGTATTACTTTTAGTTAAGTTTTTTAATTATACTTAGATTTTTAAAGTTGGTTTATGTATCTAATTTATATAATCATCAGTTTAATGAACTAATAAATTTGATTTTCGGAAGAAACTGAAAGAACGGATAATTAGAACGGAAAATATCTTAGTGCAAAACATGTGCGAATTCTCTCTTATATAACCCAGACCCGGATACCTCCAGAGAAATGTATATATTTGTATTATGCTAGGAAGTAACAAACAAAGAATTTCCTGTACTTTGTTCCTTGTGCCGCTTTGGAAAAATATATCTCATTTGCGGGAAAAACTACTGTCTGTTGCAAACCCAAGACTTGGAAGAATATTTGTGTGGAAAACTTGGTTTCTGTGTTCCGCTTTTGTGCAAGTGAATGGTAATGTTTTATAGAAACATATTAGTTTCTAAACCCTGTTTGTTTATTTTAAACTAAACCCTGTTCGAGGAAAGTTTATAAATTCAGGGTTTCATAATTCATTACAATTTTCGGCCTGCTAATAATTATATAACTTTACTTGTTTGTTAAAACTTTATTGCACATAAACACAAGACACAAAAATACTTGTTAAAAGTAGAAAACAGTATAAAGGCGGACTTAATGCCATATGGTGTTCTCTGTCATATGTTCTAGGTACTTACTTCTATTTATTGATATTGATTCCTTAATTTAAGGCGAACAAAAAGCAGAAGTGGCGCCGTCATTCAAAATAAATTGTTTAATCGTTATAATTGTGACAATTACCATGTTTTTAACCCTCAGGTATCAGATCTACCTTCAACCCTTTCACCGCAAATGTCGGATTTGTCCGACAAACATTTTCTTGCCCATTTCGTAAGCGCCACATCTTTCCATCAAAAAAACACTGTTCGTTTTGGACAAAACTTAAGTATCCGCATACCTTTTTGGTTGTAAGTAGGTACTTATTTTGGATATATTATGCCTCGTGCTAGGGGCACAACAACTGATATAAAGACTATAAATTAAAAGGGTTAAATTGTATCATGAATAATCATTAAAAGTATTTTTGGTATCCTATCTAGCTTTTAATCAATCATTTATTAATTTATTAGATTTAAAACTTTCTGCTAAACGTGGCCATTTTTGGCGAACACTCGTTTTGAATCTAGATTGATTAACGCAATTATTTGCAACGGCTGTTCATGAAATAATTTAAAGGTCTATGTAAAAAAAAACGGCCTTAGGGTTAGCTAATGTTTACCAAAATTTTAAAGATTAAAAAGTTTTTTTCAAATGAGGGCGCCACGTCCACCATAAATTCGCCTTAAATAAAGGTTGTTTTTATTCAATTTATTTAAAAACAAATATAGATAGCAAGATTACGGTGGCAAAAATGGAAATGTCTCGTAAATTACAAAATATAAATAATATCTTTCGAATATCACACAATTCATTGTGTAAAATGTTTATAAACACTGTTATTCGCAATCTTGAAAATTTTTCCAAGAAAAAATATCGTAAAAAAATAACGTGATATATAGCATATACGTGACATAAATGTAAGATTTTTCCCCCGACTCGTATTGAAATATATTTGGCTATATAACCTACACCGGAAGATTCAGTAGGCGTGAGAAAATTAAATTTGTATACAAGGAAAAATGGTATTTTTTATGTAATATTTTTCCTAGAAGCGAGAATAAGTAAACGAGAATTAAGTCCGCCCCATTACACTTGTATTTATTCATATATTTTGGAACGGTAGATATTTAAGTTTATATGGAGCTGCAGTTTTTTTTTTTGGGTATTTAGGCATGAGAGAAACCCATAAATAAAACCTACACAAGCTACCCATTATTACCTTACCGGAACGGACTAGTTTTTTTGGAACGAAGTTCCTTATCGCGCGTTGCGAAAGGGGGCTAGACGGAAAAATTAAGACCAAAAGTTGTAACGACACTTTTTGCTATAGTTTTAATCCGTGCGGCGTGCGCGTGTTTCTCTGTCTGTCTCTCTCTCTCCTAATTATTCTAAAGTAACTTCGTTCCATCCGGGTGTCCCTTGACACCTCTCAAGTTTTTTAAATATATTGTATAAAGTTGATTAAATAAATAAAATACTAAATCAAACCAATCGAAACAGGATTAATCGTCTTTGTTCATTTCCTAATCCGAAATCCTGAACATTTCAGTTCACTAAAGCAATTGTAGCAAGCAGTAAACGATTGGCCCAAAAAAATTAACACTTCAGAGCTTTTGTTCGCCGCTAAAGCTTCTTTAAAAGTTAGAAAGGGGTGGCTCAAAAGGTCGTTTAGGGGGTTACCCTGGCCCATCTAATGCCCGGTCTCACTTAGCGGGCCTAAATGAAAAATATCGTGAGACGGTCAAAACAAACAATTGAGCCAGAATTTCGTACTAAAGTTATTTTTTTCAGCACCTACATTATTTTTAATGAGGTCAAACGTGGACCAGTTGGCTGGAATGGTGTTCTCTTTTTGTGTATGAATTCAATTCTTATAACGACGACTCGGATACAGTTTTGAGGAAAAAATATAGGGCTTTCGTGAAACAAAAGCTTTAGAATTTTTTCTTATATTTTGTAATATTTGACCGGTTGATTTTATTTTGATGCTGTATTGCAAGTAATAAAACACGTAGATTGTAGAAGTTGATAAAGGAAAAGGCTGGTTCTATGATATTCTTTAAAAAAAACAGACATATTAAGATAATTAATTGTTGCTACAGATCAAGAATAAATAAATATCTTACACATACCAAGGTCGTTACACTTAGTAAAAGTAACAATTGGGTAGACGGCTGGGTCAAAAATAAATTATTCAGTACCGTTCATAAACTAAAATGTCACAAAAAGTGTCACTTTTCATAAATCATATCCATTTTCAACATAATTTTAGACTTATTCATGCAGAAACACTGATATTAACAGCGTTATTTGAGCACTTCTTACAAATCCCATAGAGAATGTTTGTTTTGACGGTTAGAAAAAGTCTTCTTTTAAATTATTTTACGGCTCTGGATACTAGTCCTTTAAAGCCCATCTTTATTTTTCCACTTCTCTATTCCTAACCCTAACTACACAATCAAAAGTTGATGTAGATCCTTTAATTGCTTCAAGGGAGCTCTAATTTGACTTGTTGTCATCTAGGGGATTAACTGCATGAACGAAGTACGTCCTACTATCCTACATATATTATAAATGCTAAAGTGAGTTTGTATATTTGTTTGTTTTTACCACTTCACGCTTCAACCACTGAACCGATTTAGATGAAATGTGATATGGACATAGTTTGATACCCAGGAAAAGACATAGGATAGTTTTTATCCCGAAATTTCTAGGGGAGCGAAGCCCACGGGCACAGCTAGTATTATTATAATTCCATGGTTGCATGTATGCCGCAGCAAGACAAATATGTAGGTCAAAGCGCAGTGGTAATATTGCCCCGAAAGCAACTTAGATGGAACGTACTTAGATGGAAGATTGCCTGGAAGAGATTGATGTGCGATATGGCTGTCTTTTGTTTTATGGCATGTAGGAATTTTCGAACAGCCACCATAGCATTAAAGTTTTTGAAGTGAAAACTTCTTTAGCGGCGTTGTGCACTTTTTTTGGAATGGGTAAAAAATCTTAAGCGTCAGGACCACGTGTCCTGATCGAAAATTCGTAAGACGGCGCAGGGAGCTTGCGCGAATGTTCGTGTGTGTTTATGTTACGTTACGCTCGTGTGTGTAATGTGTCATGCTTGTGACATTTGTGACAGACTGTGGTTCAGAAAAGATTTGAAATATTTTATACTGATAATTAAAGCAATTCGTGCAAAATTATTCCCTAACCATTCCAAAATATCAAAAATGCACAACGTTAATATTCAAGTTTTCACTTCTGCCGGCTCTCCCAGAGTGCAACCCGTCGTTTTTTTTTATGTTTCTAAGCGTTTACTTTCGTTGTATGATCTGTCGCTCTCTCTCTCTCTCTATAAATACTATAATACCTACTCCTCACCCAAATTTCATGCCCAAAACCGACAGTTATTTTGATCTATACTCATTTGTCAAATCAAAGCTGTGGATCGCAACAACACATATCAGAAGTCAGACTTTGGTCTGCCAATTTTTCAAACGAATCTCCAATTAGAATCCGGTCTAATTGTCCACGAGAAAAAGTGTACCGCTTTTTATTTTAAAAATAAAAGAAAATAAACGAAGCTTGTTATCATTAAGATCAAGTCCTAAATACATGTATCGCATTTTTTTTAAATGTTTGCATTAAAGAGTAAAATAAAAGAAATACAAAAAAATAGATGCTGCTATCTACCGTAATTTTTCTCAATTACTAAAAAAATGGAAATTTAACTTCACACAAAAAGTATACGTTTTATTATTTCCACATGACTTCCAATGCTAGACATAAATATCTCTGTATTTTAACATTTTAATTGGTCTGTTTTAAATTTGCCCCTTACATTATATGAAAAATTTATGTAATTTGAAATGTAAAATCCATATTTGTTCTTTCAAAACTAACTTTTTAACGAAACTTAATTAATTTAATGAAAATTAAATTAGCGAGTTCAAATCTAACTTAAGTTTATTTAATGTTTGTTTTCAGAAAATGCAAATTTGAGTTTGCAGTAACGAAAATAAAGTTACTTCTTAAATTTTAAATGCATAGATTGCTTGAAAGTATCCCGAGAGGAAAAGAATGGTGACGATATGTGTTTTACTCTGTCACCACACGGCCAATATATGTTTGTTTGTTTGTCATGTGTGCAAGTGGCCAACACTGGTGTCAGTTTTTCAAGCTGCCTAAAGGCATCTGGGATACCAACGGCTTATTATGTGCCTTTCCCAAACACGGAGGAGCTCAAGAAATTTGTATGCCACTGGTTACCCATCCAAGCGCGGTCCACACCCGGTGCCGCTTGCAAAAGCGCTACTAATGCGCACTCCTGCCAAGCCACCGCGCTTTAACATAGGAAACCATAATTTCGTCTATTTCAGCATAAATTTCAATAAATTTTGGCCATTACTGCGGTGTTTATGTGTAAACATGTCACAAACAAAGCATGGTTCGTGAATATAGTGATATCGGAGCGGTTTTGCTGCGTATTTTATTACTTTGTTCAAATAATATGTGCTGGGGTTGGATATAATAATATTATTATACGCAACCTATCAATGATGATGGCCATGTGATTTATGATTCTCCCAATTAGTAAAAAGTGTGTGTGTGTGTCTATTTACTCGATTTCCAGAAAAAGAGGGGGTTATTAATTTCTCTTATTTTTTTTTATGTTTGTTCAGTGATTATTCAAAGACGCCTTGACCGATTTATTTTTTTTGCTTGAAAGGGTGTATATATGCACTTTCAAGCAAAAAAAATAAGATTGTAAAAAAGAAGATAAAAAAAAATATAATTGTGAGATGGTCCCAGACTTTATTTATCAAAATCGGTTGTGTAGTGGGGGTTCCTTACGCCATTCAGAAACACTATTTATGAAATTATGTTTCCCAGATGACGTTCAACCGATAGTTTAATTAAAGAAAATTTAATTTGTCGACTTATTACTATTCTTAAATAATCGATGTTTTGTTTTACCGAAACGTTTCGGCGAATAATCAATGAACGGAAAGTTTATTTCCCAGATGATGTTTAAACAATAGATAAAGTCGGTTTTTAGTTTTAAAAATTATATATTTACGACATGTAGCTTAGAATGTACTAGAACTTTATTCCCTCCGAAAAAAGCAGAGCTATTTTTCCAGCCTGTTTAAAATTGTAAAAGTCAATCTAACATCCCAAGAGCTTTTTTAAGAGGTTAATAAAGTAGGTGAATATATAACGTACACCGCTCTCACCTTATTTTTATCTTGCCATTATGGTTCCTATACATATTTACGGTTAAAATGAACAAGCTTTACCTTTTATGAGCTTGAAAATCGAAGATTCTGGAACAAGTCAAGAGTTGGCGCGTTTGCGATATGTTTGGGAATTACGTTCGAGTCATTGAGCTGTAGCGATGCAATCACTCATCACAGGGAGATGACTTTAAGCTATATTGTATTTAAAAGGGGTGGTTTAATCGGGTGAAACATTAGATTCACCATATTTTTAACCAACTTTCGAAAAGGAGGATTTCAATTCATCGGAATCGGTTTTGTTATGTATGTCGGCGAGTTCAAGATAATCTTATTTATAATTGTTTTCGATGTGCAAACAGAAAGTAGTGTACTATAAAACATAACTGCTAGATTTTTAAATGTTTCAACAAGTATAAAAGCGGTTGCCCTAGCGACGAGCAGCTCAGTCTTGTGCGGACCGCCGTACTGTGAACATCTCCTTTGTGTAGAGTACTGTGTGTTGTGGGCTTGGCCATAACTTCTTTAATTGTGATTGTTGTAATAGACGAGGATTTGGTAAACCGATTTATTACAATGATAGTTGTTTCAGCTGGACGATAAGCCCAGGTGGACACAGATTCAATAACTGTGGGCCAGGGGTATTCAGACACCATGTGGTTGGAATCCATGATACAGCGCGAGGCGGAGCGCTGTACTTATCGTCATACTTTTAGTGAGTTCGGCGTAGGTCATCTCCTGCTCCGTCATATATTTACCGATTATTGAAAGAGGCCTGGACCGATTAAAAAAAAAAAATAGGGCGTACTTGTCAAATGGTTTGTAGTTTGGGTGTGAAGTAGTATTTTAGTTTTGAAACATTATTATTCATAAGTTTTATTCGAATAACCGGAGATTATATTTTTTTATTTTTATTTTAATTTATATTCCCCAAAAATTATTCGAAATTCGATAAAAAGATTGCGACGAATTGATAATCTTCTCCTTTTTAGAAGTATGTTAATTATAAATTTAAAGCTGTCTCTGCCTACCCTGTATGAAACAGGCATGATAATATGTAAGTATATAATATGTATATGTATGTTCTTCTTCTTATCGTGTGTGTTAGTGACTAACACTAGTGTCAGAGTTTTAAACCGCCTTAAATGCCTCTGACATGGTTTTAGGTAACGACTAATGTCAAAGACAGTGACCGGGACCGACGGCTTAACGTGCCCTCCGAAGCACGGATCATCTTACTTATTAGACAATCAGGTGATCAGCCTGCAATGTCCTAACCAAACTAGGACAACAACACAAAGTCGTTGCCCTCGCCGGGAATCGAACCCGCGACCTCCGGGTATGAGCCGAATGTATGTATGTTTGTATGTAAAGAAGTGTACAATGCGTATGGGAAATACATCGAACCACGGGCTATACTATATCACTTTAGTATAATGAAATTAAAATAACAGTCAAATATTTTTAAAAATCTGCACTCTTATACAATATTGTAATTTTTTTCTATATTTTGATCATTATTTTATTATCATTATACTACTGATCTAGTATATCACATGGTTCGATTTATTACAGGTCCCTTCCACGTTGCATAGTTCGCTCATTAATTAGACCACACCTCAAAGGTCTGTAAAATAAGTGAAGTGATTACCACACTGAAAGGGGAATCGTGTTTTGGTACAGAGGTTCCCAAGGATGTGAGCGGTCCATTTCTTAGCTCTCTCGATGAATTAAAAGCCTTCAGAGGATCTTATGTTGACGGATTTGCCGGCCTTTGTGGTAAAGGGTCTATATTGATTTAAATTTAGGATTAGTGTATGAGAGGCTAATGGGTCCAATGGGTTTTGGCTGAGTCAAAAGGCTTGTTGATGTGCAATTTAGTGCCTATGTGCTTGTATCAATTGTCCTTACTTAATCACACTAATATTGTGAACGCGAAAGTTTGTTTGTATGTGTATGTTTGTACGACCTCCATGGCGTAATGGTCAACATGCTAGACCGCCAATCTAGAGGTCCTGGGTTCGATCCCCAGCTAGGGCAAGTTGGCAAATGGCCTTTTTCAAATTGTCCTGGGTCTTGGATGTTTTTCTATATATGTATTTGTTATAAAATATAGTATCGTTGAGTTAGTATCCCATAACACAAGTCTAGAACTTACTTTGGGGCTAGCTCACTGTGTAATTTGTCCCTATATATTTATTTTGATAAAATTTGGTACTTATATAGGAAGCTGACATCCTGGATTAACACATAGGCTACTTTTATGGGTAACACCGCAGGGCGCAGCCAGTTAATATTATAAATGCGAAAGGGAGTTTATTAATTTGTTTGTTACCACTTCACGCTTTGACCACTGAATCTATTTAGATGAAATTTTATATAGATATAGTCTAAGGCTCAGGGAAAATCATATGATAGTTTGTAACTCGATATTCCCACGGGCACTGCTATACACTATATATATATTCCGTTTGGTAACGTATTTAAAAAAATGTAAACAATCTTGACAAGTCTTTTTACGTGACATGTATACTTTATACACATTGTAAATAAATACCTTTACAAAATACAAAATGTATTATAAATTACATAATTACTTTGTGATTTGCAAAAGTATTGATTTTCAAAGTGTGTATTTCTATAGAAAGACAAGAAATATTAAAAGAAAAAAAAATTAAATGTCACCTTAATCGAAAATTAAAAAAGCTTAAGATTGATAACTTTACAGGCACTTTTACACATCAATAAGTATAATTTACATTTCGTGTAGTGTATATTAAAGATAAATAGCAACTTGGAACCCTATATAACTTTTTCAAATCTGCTCCGTTTAATAAGACAATAATTACGTTTTCATACACATCAAATCAAAAATGTTGTAACTAATTAATCTTATTTCAACACAAAGCAAACACATTTGTACTTAAAATTACCAAAACATACATTTACGTGTACGTGACGTCACTCTGATAATTTCTGTAAACAGCACACGCTCGAAATCTTTTAGGACAAAAACATGAAACAACACGGACATTTCGTAAAGCCACTCGCCAAAGGCCGTGGGTCGCTTTCAGGCACATTTACCCTAATGTGTACGCAAAATGTGCTCTCTGCGAAGTTTTGATATTAGATGTAACGTTTAGTTCCGCTACATTACTTTGTGTTGTTCACTAGTGGCTTACCGCGGTTGTGTTTCAATACGCTACAAAATTGTTTGCAAATAAAAACCCGATGATACCATCTAGTGATTTTCAAATTGTTGTGTAGTTTGGTCACTCGAGTGACCTTTTTACACAAATATACACTTTGTAAATAAGTACCTTTACAAATTACAAATTAATTGTATTATAAATTACAAAATTACTTTGTAATTTGCAAAAGTATTGATTTTTAAAGTGTGTATTTCTATAGAAAGAAAACAAAATTAAAATATTAAATTAATCAAAAATGTAAAAAGAAGAAGATTCTTTCAAAAATTCAAAATTCAAATGTTTATTTAGTGATAACAAATATAAAGGGAATTTAAACGTTATTAAGTATAATTTACATTAAGTGTAGTGTATATTGAAGAAAAATAGCAACTTGGAACCCTATAACTTTTTAAAATCTGCTCCGTTTAATAAGACAATAATTACGTTTTCATACACATCAAATCAAAAATGTTGTAACTAATTAATCTTATTTCAACACAAAGCAAATACATTTGTATTTAAATTACCAAAACATACATTTACGTGTACGTGACGTCACTCTGATAATTTCTGTAAACAGCACACGCTCGAAATCTTTTAGGACAAAAACATGAAACAACACGGACATTTCGTAAAGCCACTCGCCAAAGGCCGTGGGTCGCTTTCAGGCACATTTACCCTAATGTGTACGCAAAATGTGCTCTCTGCGAAGTTTTGATATTAGATGTAACGTTTAGTTCCGCTACATTACTTTGTGTTGTTCACTAGTGGCTTACCGCGGTTGTGTTTCAATACGCTACAAAATTGTTTGCAAATAAAAAAGCCGATGATACCATCTAGTGATTTCCAAAATGTTTTGTAGTTTGGTCACTCGAGTGACCTTTTTACACAAATATACACTTTGTAAATAAATACCTTTACAAATTACAAATTAATTGTATTATAAATTACAAAATTACTTTGTAATTTGCAAAAGTATTGATTTTTAAAGTGTGTATTTCTATAGAAAGAAAAGAAATATAGAAAGAAAACAAATATAGAAAGAAAACAAAATTAAAATATCAAATTAATCAAAAATGTAAAAAGAAGAAGATTCTTTCAAAAATTCAAAATTCAAATGTTTATTCGGTAATAACAAATATAAAGGGAATTTAAACGTTAATAAGTATAATTTACATTAAGTGTAGTCTATATTAAAGATAAATAGCAACTTGGAACCCTATAACTTTTTTAAATCTGCTCCGTTTAATAAGACAATATTTACGTTTTCTTACACATTAAATCAAAAATGTTGTAACTAATTAATCTAATTTCAACACAAAGCAAATACATTTGTACTTAAACTTACCAAAACATACATTTACGTGTACGTGACGTCACTCTGATAATTTCTGTAAACAGCACACGCTCGAAATCTTTTAGGACAAAAACATGAAACAACACGGACATTTCGTAAAGCCACTCGCCAAAGGCCGCGGGTCGCTTTCAGGCACATTTACCCTAATGTGTACGCAAAATGTGCTCTCTGCGAAGTTTTGATATTAGATGTAACGTTTAGTTCCGCTACATTACTTTGTGTTGTTCACTAGTGGCTTACCGCGGTTGTGTTTCAATACGCTACAAAATTGTTTGCAAATAAAAAATCCGATAATACCATCTACTGATTTCCAAAATGTTTTGTAGTTTGGTCACTCGAGTGACCTTTTTACACAAATATACACTTTGTAAATAAATACCTTTACCAATTACAAATTAATTGTATTATAAATTACAAAATTACTTTGTAATTTGCAAAAGTATTGATTTTTAAAGTGTGTATTTCTATAGAAAGAAAAGAAATATAGAAAGAAAACAAATATAGAAAGAAAACAAAATTAAAATATCAAATTAATCAAAAATGTAAAAAGAAGAAGATTCTTTCAAAAATTCAAAATTCAAATGTTTATTCGGTAATAACAAATATAAAGGGAATTTAAACGTTAATAAGTATAATTTACATTAAGTGTAGTCTATATTAAAGATAAATAGCAACTTGGAACCCTACAACTTTTTAAAATCTGCTCCGTTTAATAAGACAATATTTACGTTTTCTTACACATTAAATCAAAAATGTTGTAACTAATTAATCTTATTTCAACACAAAGCAAATACATTTGTACTTAAAATTACCAAAACATACATTTACGTGTACGTGACGTCACTCTGATAATTTCTGTAAACAGCACACGCTCAAAATCTTTTAGGACAAAAACATGAAACAACACGGACATTTCGTAAAGCCACTCGCCAAAGGCCGTGGGTCGCTTTCAGGCACATTTACCCTAATGTGTACGCAAAATGTGCTCTCTGCGAAGTTTTGATATTAGATGTAACGTTTAGTTCCGCTACATTACTTTGTGTTGTTCACTAGTGGTTTACCGCGGTTGTGTTTTAATACGCTACAAGTCCATTTAATAGGCAATTAAAAAAAACCTGACGATAGATACCGTCTAGTGATGAGTGACCAAACTACAAAACATTTTGGAAATCCTTGGAAGAGGCCTATGTCCTACTGTGGACCTTATGCGGCTAAAATAATGAAGATGAATGTCTAAACTACAAATTCCAATCGATGTTAAGTAGAACTGTTGTCTATCGCTACTTCTGCACTAGCACTTAGGAAGCGGCAGTAAACTTAGCTGTAAGTAACCATTTGACGTCAACAATAAAATTGTGCAACAAAACAATGTGACCATTAATAATAGATATTTTAAATATCCTATGATAATAAATACTGAAAATCCCTCCTGATACGTTGTGTTTAAGCTCGGGCAAATTGATGGATGAAAAGTGTCTAAAATTTATTTATACATATAGTTGTTTGCTAAATCTTTCCCTCTCTGTTTTCATCTTTTCTGTAAAAGATGAAAACAGAGAGGGAAGGATTTAGAGCCTAAATGTGGTTTATGTTTACCGTGTTTGTAGGTGGTCAAATAATTTAACTATTAACTGCCTCCGTGGTGTAATGGTTAGAGCGTTCGGCTCATACCCGGAGGTCGCGGGTTCGATTCCCGGCGGGGGCAACGACTTTGTGTGGTTGTCCTAGTTTGGTTAGGACATTGCAGGCTGATCACCTGATTGTCTAATAAGTAAGATGATCCGTGCTTCGGAGGGCACGTTAAGCCGTCGGTCCCGGTCACTGTCTTTGACATTGGTCGTTACCTAAAAACCACGTCAGAGGCCTTTAAGGCGGTTTAAAAACTCTGACATTAGTGTTAGTCACTAACACACATGATAAGAAGAAGAGGTGGTCAAATTTTTCAAGCTGCCTAAAGTCTAACATAGCTTGACGACTGGTATTCAATGATGACCAAGACTAACAGACTTAACGTGCCATCCAAAGCGCAGAGGAGCTCGTTTAATGATGATATATTTCTGTTGCCGTTAAAAAAAAAAACTAAAAACAGAATTAAATAAATATTTAAGTGGGCCTTCGATACAACAAATGTGATTTATAGATAATGGTACACTTCGTACGCTAGTCCGACTCGCATTGGATCGGCTATTCATTTTAAATTGTGTAAGGTTGTCCGCCCATCTCTTATTTTGTCAAAGTCAAAGTCAAAAAGTCAAAGTCAATTTTTTTTATTAAATAAATTTATCTCTTATTGAAGGTCATTTTTAAAAAAATATTATTTTAGTGCAAAAGCTAAAAACTACTAGCGTTTCGGAACGACCACTGCTGGGAAGATTACGCCAAAAGAAACCCAGTTCAGTTGTTTCAATATTGTATTTATGTATCTATTCTAAACGTACAACCTAGTTAATGTACAGTACTCAATGGGTAAACGAAAATCAGAAGTAATGACATGTTACTCAAGGGTTCTCCGACCGCCGACATTTCATAAAAATGCCCAAAACAAGTAAAAGCATTGGCTCCAAGTGACCGGGTCACAAGGGTCCGAGAGACCCTAATATCCTCTAATGTTTACGAATATTTCGTCCTGTCTGAACATGTCAGCTTTGATATATTAAAGGGCTGTAATTAGGACATGGTAGTAGACATGTCTACTAAACGACCGATAGTGAAAAATTACAATAGTGCAGAGTAGAATAGAGCCACTCCAAGTCCTCCCGCAGATGTCTTAGTAGGCAACTTAGGAAACAAGCTAAACAATGCTTATAAACACCAATGAGACCTCTTCAATCCATCGGCCAGCAAGGAGAATGTAAACCAAGACCTCTGGCTGCTCTGGTAGTACAGAGAGGGTCGTGTTCCTGCAGTGGATACAAAAGACCTGATGATAATGATGACACACTGTTGAGACACTTTTACTGACCAGATCATCCTAGTGTCGAATTCAGGAAAGTGACGAATTAGAGATTTTTTCAAATTGTCCTATCGCAGATACTGACCGGTTAGTGAAACTGACAAATTATTAAAAAAAAATGACGAATAATGTTCTAATCATATTCTAATTCAGAAAATGTTTGCTTTTACCGTGGTTTTGACTTTTAGAAAAAAGTGTCTTATTTGACTTATTGTCATTTCAGCCAGCGAATTAATGCTTTGAAATCAGAGATATGTATGGAACTTGAAATAAAAGTCGTGAAAACTCACGGAATCCCCATAACAGTTCTTATCGGGCTATAAGCGTCCAGAATAAATAAATTTATGGCTGCACTGCCGTAAAATGGGGAAGTGGGACAAATAAGGGGTTAGGTTGATTGACATCTTATTTCGAATCTCGGCTGTGGATTCGATCAACAACATAATAGAAAGAGATGGGTAGATGATATATATTTCCCATTATTGCTCTACGTTCCCTGGGGATGTAAGGAGTTAATGACTTAACGAGCTTACGTGTTTGGTTCGTATTATTGAACGAGCAAGTGAAGTTCTCTGTGTGTACTTAAACAATCCGGCGTTTGTATGTTTGTTAGTTTGCCGTATGGGTCCCGGTACAGTAGAATAGGAGGACCACTCCAAGTGTTTCCGTGGATGTCGTGGAAGATGACTTAGGAAATACTAGCTAAACAAAGTTTGTTAACATCAATGAGACCTCTCCAACCAGTCTGGCCAGCGAAGGGAGTGTAGGCCAAAACCTCTGACTGCTCGGTCCAAGTATGGCTCTAGTTGTACAGAGAGGGTCATGCTAATGTAGGGGAGACTACAAAAGACCTGATGATGATGATGATAATGATGATGATGATGATGTTTGTTAGACGACAACTTGACTTGAGTAATTTTGGCTTTATAAAATGTGGTGAGTGTATTGATGCAACCAATACAATTTTTAATTTGGAACATGAGCCAAATCGGTTGAGGGTTCACCGAGATATGGGGCCTGCGAATTCACTGTTCGAGGCGATCTACTACAGTCATGTGGAGTTGTAGTGTAATTTTTTCGTTTAAAAATTAAAAATTTTAATGATTTTTTAGTATCTACAGATTTTTACTAGTCAATAAGTAAAATTTACATTATGTGTAGTGTATATTAAAATTTAATTTATTTTTCAAAGAAATGCTACCGATAGCTGCAGTGCTTCGCAACCACCACTACTGTGAAGAAATGCCGAAAGAAACTTATTTTCAACTGCAAAAGCTCGTCAAAATCGCCGCCTTGGTAGTGAGTCGACCGTCTGCAGCTTTTTGAAAGTACAATATAAAGAGAATACTAGCTGATACTCGTGGCATTATACGGAAATCTTACATTTTCCCGGGATAAAAGTATCAAATATATCTAATAACTTAATCTAGATTACAGCTTTCTACACGCCAATTTTTATTTCAATCCGTTTCTATTTTGGCGTTAAAGCAGAACCATCATTCATAGATCTTTATACTATTAACAGAATTTTCTTACTTCAAACTTTAGTTGATTTAGCGGTAGGTAGTCATTAAAAAATCATTATCATCATATCAGCCACAGGAAGTCCACTGCTGGACATAGGCCTCCCCCAAGGATTTAAAAACATAATACTCTTTTTAAAACTCTTTAAACTCTCACTTCTTAAATAGACTATACAAAATCCCACTATTCGTAAAAAACTCTCAACTTTGTGAATTTACTGAAAACGAGAGTTATAATTATAAGAATAAATGTTATTTTATTCAATGAAATGTGGGTTTGTCTAGAATCAGAGAGTACGATGTATTTCTGAGAACAAACATCAAAGTGAGACATTTCTACAAAGCTAGAAAATTGGCTGGTTTTCCTGATATAATTAAAACAAGCTCAATATGGCTAAGTCTTGATAATGGAAACTATAAATCCTCAGACTGAAATTTCTTTTACTTTAGTGGCCATACATATTACGTTATAGAGATGGGAGAAGAGGTCATGCAAAATGTGACTTCACGTGTTCAAGAGATAGGGAAAAAGTGTTACAATAAGGGGGAAAGAGTTCTTATTTATTAATATAAAATCCATTACTGTCTTTAACACAAAAAAAATAATACAAAAATTACAAATAAAATAGAGATTCCAACGCGTCACCGCGAGGCAGGGTGCCCAGTAAGCTAGCAGCATTGCTTCTCTGCACTGCAATTGAAATTCTTTGGGCAAAATAACTGCCAGCCCTTGGATCACCCATAACCTCTCGGAGGCGCGCTGAAATCTCAAAAAAGGGTTCGAAATAATCAATCAACACAATCATCGTCTTTGACTGACGTGATGTGACACTGACAACTTAACCACAAACTTGACATTGACAGCTTGTCTGTCATTTTGAAAGACCCAAAAGCGTTCCTTATGATAGACCTAACATAATAAATAGAAGGCTTGGCAAACAAAGTTAAATGAAGCTATAAAGGCTTCGTTTACACGAATTTGAACTTTACCTATGATGACATAGAACCTTAGGAGCTCGGTGGCCCCACGGGAGTGCGCAATTGCTTATTGCTAGTGCTTTCGTACATAGTACAAGTAAAGCGACACTAGGAAGGTCCGCACTAGGACGGGCGCACAAATGGTATAAAAATTTCGCGAGCCCTCCATGCCTCGGAAGGCACGTATAAACCATTGTTCCCGGCTGTCGTCATTGCATGGCATTCGACAAGCTATATCAGATGCCTTTAGGCAGCTTGTAAAATCTGACAGTGTTGACTCTTACACGAAAAACAAACAAGAATCTTCTCGAAGTCTTCGAAGCTATGACAGCTTACAATAATTTTATTATAACCGTTTATGAGTACAACCGTTTGGTAGTTACGATGTCAGATTCAGACCCACATATACTTATAGGTTCTTCGACACCCCTCGGCGACAATCGATGACCGTCGGTGACCGTTGGTGACCATCGCGTGACAGTTCGTGATAGCAGTAACAGTGTTCTATGGTCGATGGTTGCCGACGACATGTGTCGCGGGCATATTATCGCTAGTCGTGGAGAGCCTTAAGTAGATACAAACATAAACTTTATGCCTTACACTCGTTTTGTTGCGTCGTAGGTTAAGATTATTATTTGAAAAATTAAGGGCTTACTGGTTCCATCAAATTACTTCAAGATTGTCGATGTACATACCTGAAAAAGAAAATATAATATTAAACTTTTCACAAATTAAACTTAAAAGTAAATTTGAAATATTGCCTCGCGAAAGTCGTGGCCTGGTTGTGTCTAGGTTTTTCGTACCCCTTCTTCCTTTTTAGTTTACCTCTTCAATCATTCATCATCATTTCAGCTGCATAACGTCCACTGCTGGACATAGATATCCAAAATGACCGATCTAGAACGGTCGTCAGACCACCTTGTGGGTGGGTGTCCTACGCTTCGCTTGCCTGTCGGTCGCCATTCGAGAACCTTTTTGCCCCATCGGCCATCGGTTCGTCGCGCTTTGTATCCCGCCCACTGCCATTTCAACGAGCTAATCCAATGGACTATGTTAATGACTTTAGTTCTCTTACGAATTTCCTCATTTCTGATTCGATCACGTAGAGAAACACCGAGCATAGCCCTTTCCATAGCGCGTTGCACGACCTTGAGCCTTCTTAAGAAACCCATAGTAAGGAACCATTTACCTCTTATAAATAGACAATAAAGGATCTTATAAATAGAAATATTTAATAAAGGAACCTCCATACTATTTGCGTCGCACTTCACACTGCCAAATATGTGGTATCACCCCTATTTTAAGCAAACCGCAAACCTCACACAATATCGGAAGCAGTTTCGAAATAACCGGTGACGTAGAAACCTAATAACACATCATTACAGCCATGTTTTAGGCCACTTACATACACGAATAAAGAAAAAAGTTTTAGGTAAAATGCGTGGTAATTTCAAACATGTTAGTTTAATAATATAGGGTGAGGAAAATAAGCGGTTAGACTCACGAAATAGTCTTGTAACTTGGGTTTTTTTATGTTGTTAACTGTATGTCGTAATATGTTTTTGATTGTGGGTAGTTAAAATGAGTTTTTTTTTAGACTATGGCTTGTTTATTTATGAAGCGATTGACAATGTATTGAATGAAATTTGAAAATATAATCTAAAAATTCTGACATAAAACAATAAAAAAAAAGACGTGTGGCACTCGGGGACTGCCGCGGTAAAGCTTTTGCAAACAAGGAAGGACGGCAACGTCGCAAACGGACGACGGAGACGAAGCGGCAACCTATATGGTAGGCGGAGTGGGGAGAGCGTGAGGTTTTTTCGTTACGGAATTTTTGGATTCGGTCCCCGCGCTCAAGGCCCGCGATAGAAGCTATGCAATAGCTTAAAAACTAAAACAAAACCGATCTATTTATTTGCTAATCATCATCATAGCTCTTTTTTGTCTCCACTGCAGGAGCACGACCCTCTTTGTACTACTAGAGCCGTACTTGGCTAGAGCAGCCAGAGGATTTGACCTTCACTTTCCATGCTGGAAAGACGCGTTGGAGAGGTCCTATTGATGTTTAAATGCTTTGCTTAGCTTGTATTCCCTAAGTCGCCTTCTACGAAATCCACGGGTAGACTTGGAGTGGTCCTATACTATTCTGCCGGAAACGACACGGATTAACTAAAACTTCTAATATGACTTCCATAAGAGGTTAAAACATCTGACTTATACTTGTATATACAAATCAGGATCAAAACAGCTGTTACTTTGGTTTATAGTTTCTACTTATGTATTTCGTGCTTTGATTGTGTATTGTAATTTATTTTATTTTGGAGTCTCTTATTTTTAATTAAAATTGTTTTAAAATAACATATTTAAGTAAAAAGTACCCGCAACCGAAGGGCATGTATGAAGAGATTGATGAGTTTAGATGAAGCAAAAGAGGTTTGTCAGGATCGTAGCAAGTGGGAGTCCATAGTCTCTGCCTACCCCTGGAAACAGGCGTGATATTATGTTTGTATGTATATAGATACAAACCTAATTTGAGCTAGCTTCAAACTAAGTTGAAACTTTTATAATGGGATACCAACTCAACGATACAATTAAATAAATATAAATATATAGGTACGGACAAATTACTCTGATTGAGTTATCCCCAAATTACTATATTTTATAACAAATACATATAAAGATAAACATCCAAGACCCAGGGCAATTTGAAAAAGGTCATTTTCAATCTTGCCCTGATTGCGGCTCGAACCCGGATCATCTGGGTGGCGAACTAGCATGGTGACCACTTTGCTACAGAGGTCGAAAAATATAAAAATACATGACATATTATAACAGTAGATTCAGGGCTGGTTTTAATTGTAATGATAAGTTGACATTATGTGTAGTAACAGTGACAAAATGTAATGTGAATATATAGTGTGAATGTTTTAATCTATACAAATAATAAAACAGTAAAAAAAGTGTGTCTGTACATTAAATATATTTCCAAAAAAATATTGGGGGCGATGGAGACGTAGTAATAGAGTAAGAATTAAAAAAAAATGTCTGTCTGTTTTTCTGTTTGTCTGTATGTCTGTTTGTCTGTTTGTACATGCTAATCTCCGTAAATACTGGACGGATTCGAATGAAACTTTTTTGTTATATAGCTATTAAGCCTGGGCAACATAAAGGGTATAAATGATTTTGGAAAATGGAACGCCTGATGCAGAACCATAATGGTCCAGCTAAACTATAAGAGATATAAAAATGTCGCCTTAGTAAAAGTTGTTCAGCCTGATGAGCATTTTCCAGAGACAGTAAGTCCACGCGAACGAAGTCGCAAGCTTCGACTGTAGTATGAAATAAATTGATTAAATACAAATAATAACAGTATTCTAAGATAGATATGACTCAAACGCACGGACGAACCTACACATATCTTGGTAAAGTGGAATATTTGATTTCACGCCCCTACAATAATAAGGGTCAAATAAACGGATATTAACCTAAAGGGCTGGCTCTGAAAAGGCTGTGAGAATAATAAACCGATCTCCTAAGTTGGTATTCATGTCGACCATTCATATGTCTGTTTGTGTCACTCGTATGGAACAAAGGAGCTCTTAGACGCGGTATTAGAGTAGACTGTTACCTACTCAATCCGGGTCTATATTGGTTTCCCTAATTTTTCGTATACCTAATAAAGGTTGGCCACGTTAAAAACTTTTTGCTGGGAGAAAGTTCTTTATATCAACAAACACTAGATTATTATTATGACATTCAAAATAAATAGAAAGTAAAAAAAAATTTCTTCCAATGCGCCGCATTGAGGCCCAAAATACTAGCAACATTTCCTCGCTGAATCGCTATACTTATAGACTGAGCGTAACAGCTGCCAGCTCTATGATCACCAGTTGCCTCATAAATAAATATAACAAAATCACACAAATTGAGCTAGCCTCATAGTTCGAGACTTTGTTATGGGTTATACTATCCAACGATATTATATTTTATAACAAATAAATATATAGAAAAAATATCCAAGACCCACTCAAAAAAGGCAATTTTCCAACTTGCCTGACCGGATATCGAATCGGACCCGGAATCTCTAGGCGGTACACTAGCATAGTGACCACTACGCCACAGAGGTCGTCAAATATGCCTAAATATAATCAATGTCTTTTAAATCACAAAATTATGGCGCAATTTGACATGCCCTTTAAACTTAAGTAACTCATGTCCCGGTTGTCATCATAAGATGATTAGATGACTAAAAATCTAACACCAGTGTTGGCCACCTACATATACGATAAACAAACAAAAGCTCACATCCTTATATAGACAATAAACCAATCACCTAAGTTGTTTTTCCTGTCCACCATTCATGAGCCTGTTTGTGTCATATAAAACAAGGGAGCTTTCAAAGCAGGTAGGCTGTAAGGTACTTTCTCGTAGTTTTCTATAGTTCACATTTACATAGCTACAGGTAAATGATTTCTTTATTACAAGCTTATATTTAACTTGCAATGTAATGTATGAATGTTTGTTTAGGTCAAATCTTGGAACTCAATTTTTAACCACGTATCCTCAACCGATTTAGCTGAAATTTTGTAAGCTTGTGTAAGTTGAATGACAATACAATATTATGAAGTCAATGAGCTGTTCTGATGATGGAGCCGGGAGATATTCGACGTAACTCAGTTATTAAACAACATAACCTCATTGAGTAGGACTTGTTTGATTTTTCTTTAAGAGCACTTTATGATAGACGATGCCTAGGGTCTGATCCCTGAGATGGAAGGTGGTAGATGGAAATCAGTAATGAAATAACGCAACGCTATCGAGTTTGGGCTAATTTCATTTGTGTGAATAAGTAGTTTGGTCTAACAATTAAAGCTTGTAAATTTTTTTATTTTCTTTTATATTAATCATTTTTCTTATATTCTTTTACAAATCCTCTGTATAATATGACTTATGCTTGAATAATCGGTGAACATACAATAAAAAAAGATCGCGAAGAATTGATAACCTCCTCGTTTTTGGAAGTCAGTTAAAAAGAAAGAATTATGTGTTTGTTTATGATGGATAAACTCAATACATCAATGCTGATCTGGGAGAAAAGAAAAAAAATATTTGCTATAATGAAGTGACAGTCGCTAGTCAGAGACGACAACCTCCATGGTCCGGTGGTCAAGGCGTTTTCCTTGTGATCCGGAGGTTATGGGTTTGAATCCCACTAAGAAGCATACTTTGTGAAAAGTTTCTTCTAGTCTGGTTAGGATATTGCAGGCTTGAATCAACTAATTATTCAAAAAGAAAGATGATTCTATGTTTAAGAAGGCACATAGAATCTGTGGGTCCCGAACGCCATCTAGCGCTTGCTCAAACCTATTCTCAGATTGGTTTTGGTCTACCCTTTGGGTTGCGGAGGTCAGACGGCAGTCGCTCTGTGTAAAAAAACAGTAACCTCGTCAGATCTTCTAGGTTAGGTAGCGGACCCCGAGCTTTGAAGCATTACTGCTGAGGATGCAACTGGGAAAATACGCTCGGATAATGATAACTCTTAGCAAACAGATTTTAGTCGTGTGATATCGAGGGCAAGTCAACAATAGAAGTTATCGAATTCTCAAAATATAGGTTGCAGAGTGCTCATAACGCAAGGAATAGAGTAAAAGCAATTCCATTATTAGTTTCATAAAATACAATATTCAAACGCATCGGAATACTAAAAAAGTAACTCCGTTCCAATACAAACAAGTCGACCGAAAGATTCTATCTTCTGGAATGGAAAATTGGATAAAGTTTTAAACATTGACGGTATCCACTTTCACGTCCATATCATAGAATTTTATGTTTGTTTTAAGAATTGTAAATATAATATGTTAATCCATTCTATGTACCTAATGTTTATTGGGTTAGTCCATTTTCGGAACAGTTCATTTCGGTTGATGGTCGAAATTCGGAATATACAAATTTGAATCTTAATTTGGAGCTAGCTTTTTTATTTATATATTGTCATCAAGGTTTTTTGTCTCCACTGCAGTAACACGACCCTTTCTGTACCACCAGAGCGATACTTGGCCAGAGCAGCCAGAGGACTTGGTCTTCACTCTCCTCACTGGTCAAACGGGTTGGAGAGGTCTCGTTGATGTTTTTAAGCTTTGTTTAGCTTGTATTTCTTAAGTCCTACTTCTGGACACAGGTGGACTTGGAGTGGCTTTATTCTACCCTGCCTGATACCACATGGCAAATAGATAGATATAGAACATAAATAAAAATTTACAGTTACTGATGATTGAAATCCTCTAACGGCATCTATTTTGTACAGCGAAAGCTGACAGAAATTTTAACTTATTTTCGCGCAAAGCAAAGTTGAAACTTCTCAACAAAAACAGAAGTTAGGTTAACATTTAATTATACAGATATGTTTAAAACCTGTAAACATTCAAGTTAGCCACGTGAGCAAACTGGGAGAGAGGCCTAAAAAGGTGCGTTTCCATTAACCTCACGATTTGTTTTTTTTTTCTTGTTATAATCGTGTCACTGCCAAAATATGATGTTTAATTTTTACTGTTATACATGCGAAAGTTTCTATAAATGTTTGTTCCGTTTTAAAGAGAAACGGCAGATTTTGATTAAACTTTTCTACGCTTTAAAATTTATTACCCTTTCCATATTTTTTGTTACTGCGCGCCTCATATTCGGAGCAAATGACGTTAAGTATTACTCTCAACATTGACATGTCAAGCATTTTTCTGGACCTAAACTTTCTCTATTATATTTGTATAATAGGGATGTGGACTAGGTAAACAATATACTATTTTACTTAGACCGTCAATTTGATTATCCAAATATAAAGGACCCATATTTTTTCGTTTAGGAAAGTAGTCAATATTCATAAAGATACAGTGGGTTGAAGTTTCGGAGAATCATCCCAGGTGATTTACGTCAATTATAATAAAAAATAGCCAATCGTGACCTCACGCGAAATTTAAATGAGCTGTATATTGGTAATTTTTTTTTAAATTAAAGAAATGAAAAAAATATGCGCACCATAGTTTTTATTAATCTATCTAATAAGCCAAAACAAAATTTAGTCCACATTTCTACAAACAGATTAAAAATAAACAAACAAAAGCTTGTCCATCATATTTTCCTTAAAATATCATAAAAGATCTATATTTTCCTAGTTTAAAACTGTAGTCAGGAGTCTTGAAACGGGACGTGAGACACACGACAATGCAATAAAAGTGTCTCAGAAAATAGAATGTATTTTTCATCTCCGCTCGGTTTCACAGAGGTCGGGAACGGATTTGTTAGAAATACGTTACTTTAGCACATGTTGCGGCTTTGAAGTTGGACATTATGTGTTTTGTATTTCGTGTGTTTAAGTAGATAACATCGGATCTTTTGACCCGCCGAAACGCATCTAACATAGTTTGACGACTGCTATACAACTCTGAAAAGACTAAACGAGGTCGCTAAAACATCGATACGAACTATTGCTCCTTGCGTGAATCCTCATGGGACAAATTTTATGTTTTGTATAATTTAGACGAAAAAGATGCAATGATGTAAACATTGCACCTATACTGTGCGCTATTACATTAGGTTATTCCTGTAAATCAAAAGTCAAAAAAGTTAAGTACCATTCCATTCTTAACTTCAAGATCGTAAACCACATGGCAAAAATAAATTAGCATAGCCAATTAATCTTTCATATCCGTGTCCTATGGAAACGTACCCTTCCCGTACCATAAATGGAATCCCCGATACAACACACGCAATTCTGGCCCTAACCTAATTGTAATAAAGACGATTATAGGAAATTAGGTTAGGGGATGAATTGTACAGAGTAACGTTTAGCTTTGCTCTGGTTTACAGGTTTAATTAGATTTGATTGCGTAATTCTGAACGTTTTGAATTATGGGTAACAAGAGAAACCACTTCATTTATCGGTTAAGCTTAGGATTGGTTACTGATTACTGTGTAACAACCTGTGATATTAATTTAAATTAGGTAGAGTTGTGTGTCGGGTTTAATTATTATTTAATTATTTTTTTGTTTATCTATTCAACTGACTACAAAAAGAAGGAGGTCATGAATATTAAGATAAATGATCTTAAACAAGAGATAAGTTTATCCTATATTGAAAAGTTTTTTTAATTTTGTCTTTGACTTTGACCCGTATGTTTTTTTATGTATTTTTTTGCATGGTTACGCGATATCTTCGCCACTTGTGAACCGATATAAATGTTTTTTTGTTTTCAATTGAAAGCTTTTAGTACCAGGTTGGACCATATTAATTTGGTGAAAATATGATAAAGCTTTGGAGATATGGAAGAAACTCCTGAAATAAAATGACGTCTATTTTTTTTGTTAAAATTTATGCATCTGAATTCTTATTCGTATTATAATTTGTGAAATAAGAATGACAAACAAAAACAAATTCGGTAATATCAAACACTATGCATGCAAGTATGCATAGAGCTACGACAGCTATCGGGTCTACAGCGTCACATCGTAGCATATAATAAAGGTCGTAGCCACCTGTGTGAAACGTCGTAGCACTCGTAGCCAATTTCGTGCTACGAAGTGCTACGACTTACGAGTTTGTAGCACATAGACATTCAACAGCTTGAAAACGGGATAAAATATTTGAATAGGAGAATTTTTTACATTATGTTTTAACTTTTGAGATTTAACTTACTTCGATTAAGATTATGATTTAAAAAATGTGCTGCTTTTATTCGAAATAATAGAATTGCCAATTTTTGTAACTAGTAGTTTGCCCCGAACTGTGAACTCGCGAATCTCATATCTCGGCAACCCCTATCGAATTTACTACACTCCTTACAAATTTGTTATAAATCTCATCAAAATTACTGATGTTATCGTCGCACAAACATACACACATAGATACAAATGCCTGTTTCAAGTAGATTCGGAGAACTTCGCTCGCTTTTTAAATTCAACAGCTCTAAAATCTTTTTCAAAAATTTGAAAAAATATCCTTATAAAATATAGCAATAGGCTTATATACAAACCGGACTTTTTTTTCAAATAACGCACATTGAATTTTTTAATACAAAGTATAGCAAAATATTTATTTTGTAAATACCTTTCCCAATAAAAAAGTAATCAACATAATTTGGAGCAAGCTGTAACTGTGTAGCTTATCTTTATAAATAAGCTTTATCTTTGAATTCTAAAATGGATACAAGATTCAACTTACCGCACAAGCTCGCAGAAAATCCGACACAAAATTTGAAAAATGACTTTAAATTAAATGTAATTACTACTGGGAATAATTACAACGTAATTTCTTAGCCGCGAAGTGAAGCTGGTTTCATTACAATATTTCGCCGGTGAAAAATGATCCGGCGTCAAACAACCATCATTTTGGCTATTTGAAACTACTGTATCTTTAGGTATTTCGTGTATTTTTTCAATTGTTGATGATGATATTTTATTTATTTTCAAAAAACAATAATGAATTACTATTCAATTTGATAATACAGTTACTTTAGCCAAAGTTTTTGATCACTGACCGAGCTAGAGATTGCCGTGTGGTATCGGGCAGAGTAGAATAGGATCACTCCAAGTCTTCCCGTGGACGTCGTAAAAGGCGACTTAGGAATTACAAGCTAAATAAAGCTTATAAACATCATGAGACCTTTCCAACCCGTCTGGCCAGCGTGGAGAGTGTATTCCAAGTCCTCTGGCTGCACTGATCAAGTATGGCTCTTAGTTGTTCAGAGAGGGTCGTACTCCTGCAGTGGAGACAAAAAATAGACCTGATGATGATGATGACCCAGCTAGAGCGAAGCGTCTCCATTTGCATTGGGGCAAAAATACTTTCGTATGCCTGTCTGGTTGTCCGATTGTCTGGTTGTTTCAATGTTCAGATATGCGGCTTTATGACTGTCCAGCTGCACGACTCTCCGGCTGTCCGAATGTCTGGCTGACTGGCTAAGTCGTTTTCTGTGTCTATGCTATGTCGAAATTGAGAAATGCGACTTGTTTCTGAACAAAAGTTTAGAAATCACAGTAAATCTGACATAAAATCTGAAAATTACGCAAAATAAATGTAATTACAACTAGAAATAAAAATACTTCCGTATGCCTGTCCAGCTGTCCAACTGTGTGGAAGTTTTCAGTCAGCTAGATGGCTGTTCATATATAATTATGAAATAGAACTTGTGTAGACACACAAGGCTTAGTGTAGGAATACAGAAAATCCGACTCAAACTCTGGAAATGACGATAAACTAAAAGTAATTACTACTGGGAATAATGAGAACGTAATTTCTCAGCCGCTTGTCTAGGTGTACTTAGGGAAGCTGGTTTCATTAGAATATTTTGATGGAGACAAATGAGCCGGCGTCGTTTCTGGCAGTTTGAAGCTAGTATTTTATTTGAAAATAAGGCTTTAATACAGTCACTTTAGTTAAAGTTTTTGATCACTGATTGAGCTGGAGCAAAGCGCCTCTGTTTCAACTGGGGCCAAAATACTTTTGTAGAAATGTTTATCTGTCCGGCTGTTCGGCTGTCCGGCTACCGACTGTCCGGCTGTCTGGCTATTCGAATGTCAGGCTGTCCGGCCGTTCGGCTGTCTGGCTATCCAACTGTCCGGCTGTCCGGCTGCTCGGCTGTCTGTCTGTTTGGCTGTATAATTCTTTGGCTTCTTTTCTAGCTGGCCGGCTGTTCATATACTTATATCATTGAGAAACACAACTTATGTAGGAACACAAGAATATGTTTAGAAATACAGAAATGCGACTCAAAATCAGAAAATGACGCTAAACTTAAAGTAATTACTACTGGGAATAATGAGAACGTAATTTCTCAGCCGCTAGTCTAGGTGTATTTAGGGAAGTTGGTTTCATTTGAATATTTTTATTGGAGACAAATGAGCTGGCACCGTTTCTGACAGTTTAAAGCTACTATTCAATTTGGAAATAAGGTTATTAATACGGTTACTTTAGCTAAAGTTTTTCATCAGTGACTGAGCTGGAGCGAAGCATCTCTGTTTCAACTGGGGCAAAAATACTTTTGCATAAATGTTTAGCTGTCCGACTGTCCGGCTATCCGACTGTCCGGCTATCCAAAAGTCCGGCTATCTGACTGTCCGGCTGTCCGGCTATCCGAATGTCCGGCTCTCCGGCTGTCCGGCTGCTCGGCTGTCCGGCTGCTCGGCTGTCCGTCTGTTTGGCTGTATAATTCTTTGGCTTCTTTTCTAGCTGGCCGGCTGTTCATATACTTATATCATTGAGAAACACAACTTATGTAGGAACACAAGAATATGTTTAGAAATACAGAAATGCGACTCAAAATCAGAAAATGACGCTAAACTTAAAGTAATTACTACTGGGAATAATGAGAACGTAATTTCTCAGCCGCTAGTCTAGGTGTACTCAGGAAAGCTTTCATTAGAATATTTTGTTGGAGACAAATGAGCCGGCGTCGTTTCTGGCAGTTTGAAGCTATTGTCTATTCCATTTGAAAATAAGGTTATTAAAACAGTCACTTTATCCAAAGTTTTTGATCTTAGAAGCGTCTCCGTTTGAACTGGGGTAAAAACACTTTCGTATACCTGTCTGGCTGTCCGACTGTCTGGTTATCCCGATGTTCGAATGTTCGGCCGTACGACTCTTCAGCTGGTCAGCAGTCCAGTTGTATGATTTTCTAGCTGTCATGAGAAATTTAACGAGAATCGGTTGATAAATGAGATAGGCGGTATCAGACGACAAACGATATATATGTTTTATTTATATATTTATGTTTATACACACATACAAGGTTTTTGTTTGTATTTTAGCTTGTAAGTATTGTACAGTGTTCCACCCTAATTAATATTTAAAGCATTCTCTCCTCTGGCGTTGGGTTGACTGGAAGAGATCCATTATAGGGATAAGTCCGACTTTGTATTGTTTTCTACTGTATTTTTGTAGTGTCCTCTTTGTACAATAAGGAATTTACATACATACATACATACAAACAAACCAACAGGCGGACAAAAGCATTTTTGGTCGATCTTGAAAGACGTTTTGCTTGCTTTACTCGCTCGGTCAATAAAATAAAACGGGACCCTAATTTTTTTGCATAATTTTTTGTCCTAATATGCTTTGGCATACTGGGTTTGGCATAAAATATTTTTTCATAATAGTTTTTAGGCATAAGTTGTTTTTTGGCATACTGGTAAGTTGGGCATAATTATATTTTAGGCTAATTTGTTACGGCATAATGTTAATTCGCATAATCTCTTAAGGCGTAATAACTATAAGACTAATAGTATTTAGGCATAATATTTTTAAAAATAACAGAAACAAAATTAAGTTATTTAAGTGTTTATTTTTAATTATCATGAAAAAAAAAAATATGACCACCCAGAACAAATGTGAGGGCAAAAGGGAAGTTAGGTTCAACTTATTAGCAATTAATAAACAATTTATATACAATGAATAAAAATGTTATGCTTAATCATTTTTATGCTTAAAGTAATGTTATGTCTTGATAAATTATGGTTTGATGACATTATGCTTACATCCTTTTATGCTTTTAAATGTTAGGGCTAAATAATGATTATGCTTAGGTACATTATGCTAAAAATTATTATACATACTCCATTATGCGAAAGGACGTTATGCTTAAAAACGATTGTACATTAAACCAGAATGCTATGTGATATTATAGCTTAAATTTGTATGCATATAGATAGTGATCCAAATAAAACGAACACTTAAAGATTTTTATTTCGTCAGAATAATTAAAAGCCTGGTGGCAGGCACTCGAGTGTTACTTTAAATTTCGATATATCTTTAAATATTTAGCCAGGCTTAAACGTTTATAAAGTCAATATTTATAAGGTAAGGTAAAGTATTCACTTAGAAACAAACATTTCACCTGAAAATCCAATGTTACAAATTTAAATTTAGTACGATTAGAAAAGTTCGACAAACATCCTTTGCCAAATATGTGACAGTGCCCTAAGCGCATTTTTAAGCAAGCTATAGAACACTTTATAGTACTAGAGTATTGAAAAACCACCGTTGGATAGAAAATTTGCTAAATTAAACCCAGTTATAGCGTACTAGAGTCCCATTTAGTTCGCACGCCGCACATATGACTTTGGACTTATTAGCCTAGCGTGCGCCGAACGAGACAAAATGTACCTTACGTCTAAGAAACAACGGTCCATATCCCTTAAGCTTGTCTCTATCGTTATCATCATCATCATCAGGTCTCTTTAGTCTCCACTACATAAGCACGACCACGACCCTCTCTGTACTACCACAGCCATACTTGGCCAGAGTAGCCAGAGAATTTGGGCTACACTCTCGACGCTGGCCATACGGATTGGAGTGGTCCTATTGATTTTGGTATGCTTTGATTAGCTTGTATTTCTTGAGTCGCCTTCTACAACATCCACGGGAAGATTTGGAGTATTCCAATTCTACTCTGCCAGAAACCACACGGCGAATTAATATATGTCTTTATAGCATTAACTCCCATGCTGGTCTGGGAGAAATAAAAAAAAAACTAAGAATGTACCAGCTGCTTCTCTTCCCACGCAGATCGTAAAAGCCGATCGAGGGAATGGGCAAAAATGCAAATCATGTTAACAGGCGATGCGGCTAGCAACCCATCACTGTATTGATTGCTTTTCCATCTTCTCGCCCACCATGACGCTAAAAGTGGCTTTTGGGTCTTGCGGCCCTGGGCTCTGCATAGAACCGCAAGACCCGAAATGCTCTGTCTGCCCCATTAGGGATAAAGACGTGATAGTATGTATGTATGTTTATAGCATTAAATTTCAACAAATTCAACCTTATATCTATGAATAAACCACGTTAGAGGGGCCGCTTAGCTTCATACCTGAACTGCGAAGTTCACTTCACACCTGGTCTGACCAAGCGTTGTAATTTACGACTGCAGAACATTACACGAACATTATTGGTTTGAGTTAGACACTGGTTTTGATTTGCAACCATAATAATAATAAAGTGTTGCAGATTATCCCTAACGGCGCAGACAGAGCCTGAACGACTAGGCCTACATACTCAAAGATGGAAAAAGTAAATCAAAATAGTGATAGCTTACTAAATGCATTTCCCATTGATATGGTGTAGATTAATGAGTAGTTTCCGGCATAAAAACTGTATGAATTAAGTTGGTAGTTGTGTATTTTTTTTTAATTTAGTGTTGTTGGGGTAAAAACTTAACAAAAGTGTAATCTGTTTATGCAGTAAGGCACATAGATCTAAAGAAAGAAAATATTCTTAGTCTACGGCTAGGCGTATCTTTATGGCGAAATAACGACACATGTGCTGTTATGAGGAATAGAATATAGACCTTTCTGAAATCAAATATCAATGTTCTATTAGTGTTTGGAACCATATAAAAGACAGATAACAGTACAGGAGTAGAAAGAATAATCAACAAAACACTCAACATGAAAGAAGAGTATAACAAAAGTGTCAAACACCGACGATAAACACAAAAGGATTCATTTGTAGCAAAAATATGTTGCGTCAATTTTGCAATACAATGAACACAATTGGAAATAATTGACGCTTTCATTGTTATTGATGTGCAGCAACGGGCGGGAGATTTTTGAAATTCCTTTTTATAAACATTTATCCTAATGAAACTGATACATTTTATGCGAATAACCTTAACGAGAAAGATGCCTTCGTAGTCCAGTGGTCAAGCAAGGCGTTCGTTTTGTGATCCGGAGTTCATGGGTTCAAATCCCACTGGAAAGCATACTTTGTGAAAAGTTGTTTCTAGTCTGGTTAATATATTGCAGGCTTGAATCACCTAATTATCCGTAAATCAATATAATTCCGTGTTTCGGAAGGCACAATTAAACTGTAAGTCCAGAACGCCATCTAGCGTTTGATCATCAGATAACAGTTAAGCAGTAGAAAAATAATAAACAATAAACTCAACATGAAAGGAGAGTATAACAAAAGTGTCAAACACCGACGATAAACACAAAAGGATTCATTTGTAGCAAAAATATGTTGCGTCAATTTTGCAATACAATGAACACAATTGGAAATAATTGAAGCTTTCATTGTTATTGATGTGCAGCAACGGGCGGGAGATTTTTGAAATTCCTTTTTAAAAACATTTATCTTAAGGCCATACCCAAATTTTCCGGGGTCCAGTGGCGCCGCCATTTAAAATAAATTATTTAAAAGAAAACGGAGATATCATTCAAAATTGTGTCTTGGTCAAGCCCTAGATAACCCTTAAAACTATTTTATAAACTACTGTTTATAATTTAAAGTGCGAACGTGAAGCTTTTCTACGCACATTAGCTAAAAGTGGCCGTTTTTCGCAAATGTGCGTAGAAAAGCTTCATGTTCTCACTTTAAACTACAAAAAGTAGTTTAAAAAATACTTTGAATGGGTATCTAGAACTTGACCAAGACACAATTTTAAATGATATCTCCGTTTCCTTTTAAATGATTTATTTTAAATGGCGGCGCCACTGGACCCCGGAAAATTTGGGTATGGCCTTAATGAAACTGATACATGTTGAAAGAAGCCTCAGTGGTCCAGTGGTCAAGGCTTTTGTAAAAATGCATGTGTGATAAATGTAATAGATATAAGTCGTTTTTATCACAATAAACAATAAAACAATAAAGGCTTTCGCCTTGTGATCTATCATGTGTTCGAATCCTACTGGGAAGTAAACTTTGTGAAAAGTTGTTTCTAGTCTGGTTAGGATATTGCAGGCTTGAATCGCCTGATTATCCGTAAATAAATATGATTCCGTGTTTCGGAAGGCACGTATAAACTGTAAGTCCAGAACGCCATCTAGCGTTTGATCATCAGATAACAGTTTAGCAGTAGAAAAATAATAAACAATAAACTCAACATGAAAGGAGAGAATAACAAAAGTGTCAAACATCGACGATAAACACAAAAGGATTCATTTGTAGCAAAAATGTGTTGCGTCAATTTTGCAATACAATGAACACAATTGGAAATAATTGACGCTTTCATTGTTATTGATGTGCAGCAACGGGCGGGAGATTTTTGGAATTCCTTTTTAAAAACATTTATCTTCATTAAACTCATACATTTTTATGCGAATAACCTTTACGAGAAAGATGCCTCCGTAGTCCAATGGTCAATTCGTTCGAATCCCACTGGGAAGCATACTTTGTGAAAAGTTGTTTCTAATCTGGTAGATATTATTCGAAAAGAAAGATGGTTCCGTGTTTCGGAAGGCACTAATAAACTATGGGGCCCGAACGCCATCTAGCGTTTGATCATCAAACTAAGGATTGGTTCTGGTTTACCCATTGGGTTGCGGATGTCAGACGGAATTCGCTCTGTGTAAAAACCAGTAACTTAGTCAAATCTCTTTAGTTAGGTAGCGGACCCCGGGCTTTGAAGCATTACTGCTGCGGATGCAACCGGGAAAATACGCTTGGATGATCATGAACCTTTACGGGAACGAGCAAGCTGTTGTGGTGGCCAAAAGCCACTCTTAGCTAGTTAATTTAAAGAAAGTTTTTAGATAAGATTCAACATGTTATTTAAATCATGGATGAAAGGTTCCTAAAATTCTATTAAATAAGGCGGCAACTACTCGAATTCAGAGCGAAACCAAAGATTCTTCTAGTAGAATCACGATCGTAGCGAGGGATTCTACGGTTGACTTTCGTTTTGCTTTGCGGTTTACTCTGTATCCAACATCGACAATCAAACATCGACAATAAAGGGCAAAGTATTCATTTAGTGAAAATATGTGAATTCAATTTTGCAAGGAGATAATTGACGCTTTATTGTTATTGTTGTGCAGCATTGGACGGATGTTATTTTTTATACATTTTTTTGTTTTAAAAATACATATTTATTTTCACGTGAATAATTTACGAAATATAATTTTTTGCGAAGCACTAACTTCATCATCATCATAATCAGGTCTTTTTGTTTCTACTGCAGGAGTACGACCCTTTCTGTTCTAGTAGAGCCATACTTGGCCAGAGGAGCCAGAGGACTTTGGCCTTCACTGTCCTCGCTGGCCAGAAGGGTTAGAGAGGTCTCATTGAAGTTTATAAGCTTTATTTAGCTTTTATATCCTAAGGCACAGGACACACTGAAAAGACGTGCGTCGCGGACGAGGCGCAGACATATGTCTGTGTGACAAATGTATAGAAACGTCGCGGGCAGAACACACTGAAAGGACGGGGCAAGGACAGGGTGAAGACAAAACGCTTGCTCGTCTGCGCCCTATGGTAGAACACACAGAACAAACGGGGCACAGGCGCGATATGTGCATTTCCCCAGCGGTAATGTGTCTTATAATTATAAATGTTGAATATACTTACTAGATCTTTATTTGGAAGCTGCCCTTATCGATAATTGAAATTTTTGTATTAAGTAATTTAGACTTTTCCGACATTTTTCCGCTGTGGAAATGCACACAGAGCAAGCAAACAAGGGAAGGGGGAAAAGTGTTGCCGAAAAATCTATACTTTTAATCGAAAAATGCCAAACTATCGACAGTATCGATAACAGTTTTTAACAATACTATTGATAACCTACAATTCTATCGATAATATAGATCAATGACGACAAACAAACTATCAATACTATAGACAGTATCGATCGATGACGACGAGCTAATTTATCGTACTATCTAACTAATGAAGTCATTCACCCGGTAACCGTTATCTCGCGACTGCGACGCCTGGCGTCACGTCCGCGCCTCGTCATTTCTATCTGTTTACAAAAGTTGCGACGGCGCCCCGTCTGTGCCCCGTCCTCGCCCCGTCCGTGCCCTGCGTCTTTTCTATGTGACACGCGCTTAAGTCACCTTCTACGACATCCGCGTTTCATGACACAAAAATCATATTTTTCCATTATGCGTGGTCCTGCATTTTATTATATTTTCATATGTAAATTAGATAAACACTACCAGCCTCAACTAAATTCTTAAGAATCTTAGTTTTTTTTTTAATTGATAAGAAGAATTTGAGCTTGCGTAAAAACACTAGATTTTCTTATTCTTATGTCTTTATAAAAAGAACGAAAATATTTAGCATTATCGCAAATAACATCCAATTTATTGATGTGAAAACACTTTGCATTCAGAACGACAGCTGAAAACAACTTGGCTACGCATAATCGTGGAACTTGAAAATCTCTATTCACTTAAAATCTTAAAACATGTTTTTTTATATCATTACGTTGTTCTAAGTCTATAATAAAAGAACAATATCTCTGTTACTACGCAGATACGTTGTCGTGTGGTATCCGGCAGAGTAGAATAGTAACACTCCAAGTCCTCCCGTGGATGTCGTAGAAGGCGACTTAGGAATGGCAAGTTAAATAAAGCTTATAAACATCTATCATAAGACCTCTCCAACCCGTTCGGCCAGCGAGGGAAGTGTAGGCTTCCTTTGGCTGCTCTGGCCAAGTATGGCTCTAGTAGTACAGAGAGGGTCATGCTCCTGCAGTGGAGACAGAAAGCCTGATGATGATGATGACGTAGATATTATCCAATTTACTGATACAAAAACTTATTGCATTCAGAACATCAGCTGAAAACAAGTTAGCTACACAAAATCGTGAAAACCTCTTTATCTTCATCGTAGTCGTTCTTCATTAAAAAATCTGAAGAAAATATTTTTGCAAATCATTACGTTTGCTATATTGAAAGAACAAAAATGTTTAACAAAATCTTCAGCATTACGCAAATATCATCCAATTTACTGATACGAAAACTCATTGCATTCAGAACGCCAGCCGAAACAAGTTGGCTACGCAAAATCGTGATAATCTCCATTGTTCGAGCAATGGCGTCTCCGATACTGTGATACTTCATTATCTGCTGAGTAACAAAGAAGGCTTTGTATTGGCATAATGAAGGCAGTGGCGCCGTGGCGTAATGACTGCCATCGGTATGTGATGACGATGACTGTTTAGCCTTCAAGATAAATAAAGATATTGCTTTAAATTTGTAATAGATTTTTTAGTTTTTAATATTGTAGTTTAAATAAATTATAAATGGAAAACCGTGATGTATTAAACTTTATATCGATTGGCGCCCCCTTTTAAATATTTAGTAATTATTACTACTACATCCTAAATTTAAACACTTTTTTCAGTGATGCTAAACATAACCTAAAATCTAATGTAAACATAACCTAAAAATCTTAAAAATCAATTTTGCTAATCATTACTTTCGCCTCAGTCTTTGTGAAAATAACTCTTACATTTAACAAAATACTCAGCATTACGCAAATATCATAAAATTTACTGATACGAAAACTCATTGCAAAAGCCGTGATAATCTCTATTGTTCGAGCAATGTCGTCTCCGATACTGTGATACTTCATTATCTGCTGAGTAAAAAAGAAGGCTTTGTATTAGCATAATGAAGCAGCGGCGTACGTAATGACTGCCATTGGTATGTGATGACACTGACTGTTTTATCTCTAAAGGAGAATAAAGACTTTGCTTTAAAAAATAATTAGATTTTTTAGTTTTAAACATTGTCCCTAATTTAAATAAGTTTGAAATGGTAAAAAGTGTTGTAGTTAAACTCAATATCGATTGGCACCCGTTTTTAATCTATAGTGAATAATACTACTTCATCCTAAATTTTAACACTTTAGTTTCAGTAATGCTAAATATAATCTAAAAATCTTAAAACACCATTTTGCAAATCATTACTTTCTATACTAAGTCTTTGTGAAAATAATGCAAATTATTAACAAAATCTTCAGCATTACGCAAATATCACCCAATTTACTGATACGAAAACTCATTGCAAAAGGTGTGATAATCTCTATTGTTCGAGCAATGTCGTCTCCGATACTGTGATACTTCATTATCTGCTGAGTAAAAAAGAAGGCTTTGTATTAGCATAATGAAGCAGCGGCGTACGTAATGACTGCCATTGGTATGTGATGACGCTGACTGTTTTATCTCTAAAGGAGAATAAAGACTATGCTTTAAAAAAATAATAAGATTTTTTAGTTTTAAACATTGTCCCTAATTTAAATAAGTTTGAAATGGTAAAAAGTGTTGTAGTTAAACTCAATATCGATTGGCACCCGTTTTTAATCTATAGTGAATAATACTACTTTATCCTAAATTTTAACACTTTAGTTTCAGTAATGCTAAATATAATCTAAAAATCTTAAAACACCATTTTGCAAATCATTACTTCCTACTAAGTCTTTGTGAAAATAATGCAAATTATTAACAAAATCTTCAGCATTACGCAAATACCATCCAAATTACTGATACGAAATCTCATTGCATTCAAAACGCCAGCCGAAACGAGTTGGCTACGCAAAATCGTGATAATCGCTATTGTTCGAGCAATGGCGTCTCCGATACCGTGATACTACCTTATCTGCTGAGTAACAAAAAAGGCTTTGTTTTGCAAAGATTTATTAAAATTAAGATTATGCATAAATTAATAATTAGATAAGAAATTGTAATTTAACTAAATTAAATTAAACTAGAACGATAAGTTTGACGAAGCATGTTTCGAATAATTACTAACTGTGAAAATGTTGACAAAGCGTGGTGTAGATACTAACACTTAATAAGAAGTGGTAAAAAATAATACAGTTAAACTTAACATCGATTGGGGACCGTTTCAAGACTTTAGCGACTATTTCTAAATCTTAATTTTTATTGTATAATGTTATGTATAATCTTAAAAACTTAAAAGTCTATTAAGCAAATCATTACATTCGCTTTATAAATAGATGAAAATATTTAACAATATATTCAGCATTACGCAAATATCATCCAATTTACTGATACGAAAACTCATTGCATTCAGAACTCCAGCCGAAACAAGTTGGCTACGCAAAATCGTGATAATCTCTATTGTTCGAGCAATGGCGTCTCCGATACTGTGATGCTTCATTATCTGCTGAGTAACAAAGAAGGCTTTGTATTGGTATAATGAAGGCAGAGGCGTAGTGGCGTAATGACTGCCATCGGTATGTGATGACGATGACTGTTTTATCCTTCAAGATAAATGAAGATTTTTCTTTTAAATTAGATTTTTTAGTTTTCAATTATTGTAATTTAACAAAATTAAATTAGAATAATAAATGACCAAGCACATTGCAGATTCCTAACTTTAAATATTTTAACGAAGCGTGTTGATACTAGCACTAAATTAGAAATGGTGAAAACGACTTAATATACTTAGCCTTTATATCGATTGGGGACCGTTTCAAGAATTTAGTGACTATTTCTAAAATCTAAAATTTTTTGTGTGATGCTATGTGTAATCTTAAAAACTTAAAAGACTTTAATTTAAATCTTTATTTTTGCCTAAATCTTTATAAACAGTACGAAAAATATTGAACAAAATCTTCAGCATTACGCAAATATCATCCAATTTACTGATACGAAAACTCATTGCATTCAGAACGCCAGCCGAAACAAGTTGGCTACGCAAAATCGTGATAATCTCCATTGTTCGAGCAATGGCGTCTCCGATACTGTGATGCTTCATTATCTGCTGAGTAACAAAGAAGGCTTTGTATTGGTATAATGAAGGCAGAGGCGTAGTGGCGTAATCATTGTCATCGGTATGTGATGACGATGACGATTTCATCCCAAAAGATTAATAAAGATTTTGCTTTAAAATTAGATCTTTTAGATAAAAGTAGGTAATTGTAATTTAACTAAATTAGAATGGTAAAAATAATACAGTTAAATTCAATATCTATCGGCACCGGTCTTTTTGGCTATCTCTAACGCACCTGCCCTATTGTCGTTAATTTAAATTCTATTGAAATAATGCTTATGAGTACAAGAATGCTTTGTACTGGCACAATAATTGTACCTGCAATTTGATGATGTTTTGGATCGTGGCTAAATATTTTTTTATAATAATTGTAATTAGGTACGTAAGCCTTAAAAAGAATGTGAAATAAGCAAGTTCATTACATAGACATTTTTTTTCTATTACATAAAAACATTTATAGGTATACATTCCAATTAACAACCTCCTTCTATTTTTAAGTCGGTCAAAAATATAAACCTTTTTAGCCGTTTAAAAACAGTTTATCTGCGAAAATCCGATCGCTGCTCGTATATTGGTTGTGAGGGCGAATCTCGTGAAGTAGACTCGTGGAGTCACAAGTGTCGCAATATTGGCGCGAGAAGTAATGGCGTCGATGAATTTGAGATACATTTGTATTTTCAGGTTTTAGTTCCAATATTCAATGACTAGGACGGAGTTTTAGATATATTCGTCATCAGGTCTTTTGGTCTCTTTAGGTCTTTTGGTCTTTTAGACTCGTGGAGTCACAAGTGTTGCAATATTGGCGCGAGAAGTAATGGCGTCGATGAATTTGAGATACGTTGGTATTTTCAGGGTTGTTCCAATATTTAATGCCTAGGACTAAGTTTTAGATAAAGATCATCATCAGGTCGTTTTTAGTCTCCACTGCAGGAGCAAGACCCTCTCTGTACTACTAGAGCCATACTTATCAACGGGGCAGATAGGGCATTTGGGTCTTGCGGCTTTAAGCTGACAGAGCCCAGGGCCGCGAGACTCAAAGGCCCCTTTTAGCGTGATAGTCGGCGAAATGTGAAAAGAATTAAAATATTAACGGTTGCTAGCCACTTTACCTACGAACACATTACCTATTAACATGACTCGCATTATTGTATATTCTCTCGATCTGCGAAACGACTTGGCCTGTTTTTACCTCCCGGCAAAAAGAGAGTTATAAGTTTGACGCTTATTTCGGTTTGTCTGTTGCATCTTAGCTCTCAAATGGATTGACCGGTTTATATGCGGCTTTTTACGTAAAAGCAAATTCCTTTGTGGCGGGTCTAATCTATGTTTGATAAAAATCGGTAACGTTTAAAGTTATTGAGGATTAACGCTTTAAAGTCAGGTTATTCCCTAGCTAATAATACATGACGCTACTCTCAATTACTGCACAAGTTCCGCTACTTATCACTATATGGTGTTCTTTAATTATATTTTTTTTATTTGCCAAATTAACATACACAATACTCATTGAATCTATTTTCTTTAAAAAGTATACTTATAAGCCGACTGTACTTTCAAATTTCATATAAAACAAAATACTCATCAGACATATTTAGAAATCGTTTAGCATATAATTGTTTGTATATAAAACAAGTTTATGCAAACACTATTATTTTGCGATTCCAGCATATTCTAATTTCTATTTCAGCGAAATTTACATTGTAGCAACAGTTTAATATTTGTACTGTAACTATTAAATTGTATTTTAGGAGCATACAAAGATCTTTATATTAAAGTTTGAACATCGAATTCACATTAGACTAACTATAGCAGGCTTGATAACTGAATTTATTTACATACATACATACTATCACGTCTTTATCCCTAATGGGGCAGACGGAGCATTTTGGGTCTTGCGGTTCTATGCAGAGCCCAGGGCCGCAAGACCCAAAAGCCACTTTTAGCGTCATGGTGGGCGAGAAGATGGAAAAGCAATCAATACAGTGATGGGTTGCTAGCATCGCCTGTTAACATGATTTGCATTTTTGCCCATTCTCTCGATCGGCTTTTACAATCTGCGTGGGAAGAGAAGCAGCTGGTACATTCTAAGTTTTTTTTATTTCTCCCAGACTAGCATGGAAGATTTATTTACATGTTTAATTAAACTAGGCACCATGGACTAAACCTTATTATACAATGTGGAAGGGACATATCCGTAATAAATAAATAAGCGGCCAAGTGCGAGTCGGACTCGCCCATGAAGGGTTCCGTAGTAGCAAATAACATAATATAAAAGTCTTGTAGTATGTTTTATTTAATTTTTATATTTGAGTTGATTGAATGAAAGGTAAATTGCCGTTTATGATGATGACGTATTAAAAAAAAAACTACTTACTAGATTACTAGATCTCGTTCAAACCAATTTTCGCTGGTAGATTTCACGGTAATGAACATCATATATTTTTTTTAGTTTTATCATTCTCTTACTTTAGAAGTTACGGGGGGGGGGGACACACTTTTTTCCACTTTGGAAGTGTCTCTCGCGCAAAGTATTTGGTTTAGAAAAAAATGCTATTAGAAACCTCAATATCATTTTTGAAGACCTATCCATAAATACCCCACACGTATGGGTTTAATGAAAAATAATTTTTTGAGTTTTAGTTCTAAGTATGGGGAACCCCCAAATTTTACTGTTTTTTTTTCTATTTTTGTGTCAAAACCTTAATGCGGTTTACATAATACATCTACTTACCAAGTTTCAACAGTATAGGTCTTATAGTTTCGGAAAAAAGTGGCTGTGACATACGGACGGACAGACAGACAGGCAGACATGACGAATCTATAAGGGTTCCGTTTTTGCCATTTGGCTACGGAACCCTAAAAACGAACCACGGGCTATACCAGATCACTATAGTATAATAAAATTAAAATAATGGTCAAAAAAACTAAAATAAAATTCGACATTCCCAGACCGCGCGGGCGACTTTTGTATGGAAAGCCCAAATCTTTTTTTATTTTTTGTCTGTTATTTTAATTTCATTATACTATAGTGATCTTGTATTGTCCGTGGTTTGATTTATTATAGGTATGTCCCTTTCACGTCGTATACGTACTTCTATACAAACGTAGTCCTCTGATTTCTCACCGGATAGAGACAATAAAGCAATGCTTTTTTTTAAATACATTAGGATATATGAGCATTTTACAATGTTTTCGCTTTTTTCATAATTTTATTATAAAAAGAGATACTAACCACATAAACCTGAAAAATTGGTAAGGATTTCAACATCTAGCCGACAAATTTGATAAGATTAAATTACAAAAAGAAAACCCACGAGCAGTGACGAGCACATCCATAGATTTTTTTATACATTTTTTTTATCAAAAATATAATAAATCGGTTAAGATTTGAAATAGAAATCAGTGAACTACGAAACGTCTATAATGTATACCTACTGATTATTTTATAGATATTTTTGAGCCACTGTTATCTCTATTTCATTAACGAACTTTTCGAACTTTTCGCATGAAGGTTTTAGTTAAAATTAATATGATTAAAAAAAACATTTCTTCTTCAATTTCGCACCATTAATATGATTAATTCTTACTAAACATTCGCTTCCTTTCCCACTAAATGACGTGGAAAATGTGAAAGAAACATCAATAGTTGATTATGTTTGGTTTATTCAATATATCTGTTGGATAGTTTGGCATGAAGCCAGAATATTATGGACCTGATTTTGGTAAGATTATAGATCTTAATAGAATATAGAATATTTCGGCTTACGTGCTAGTCCGGATTCACGCTTGTTACAACCTACATACTACCTACACACTACCTATACGTCGTTATTCGTAAAGAAAACAAAATCCAGGGCCGTAGTATTTATAAACCACTGTTAGTGTAAGACAGAAAAAGGTAATGGGAATAGTGATGAGTTGCAAGCCGCGTTATGATTTTAACCCATTTTCTTATTTGGCTTTTACAATTGTGTCAGGAGAGACTCACCTGCATACTAAGTTTTTGTTTCCATCCAGAAAGAAATAACAGTATTTTGATATTAAGCATGTAGAAAAAAAAACTAGATAATATACTTATAATATTAATGTTTTAAATTATTAAAGATTTTCTGTATTAAAATTCAGATTTTTAACCTTTACCACGACCTGGAAGTCTTCAGCAAATTCACAATTCTAACTTAGAAAGCAGTCGCAGTGGTTTAGGATTTAGAACAGAGTTACAACGAGAGAGTTCGCGTTTTAGATCCAACTTTACAATTAGTGCTTCTCGTCTATGAATGTAGTAGTTAACAAGACTTTACTGCAATTGGATTGAGATTAACTAAGTTGGTTAATCAGGAATTATAGTTTGATTCTAAAAACACTTGGAAATATTCTATTCGACTTTCAATTAGTGCTTCTAGTCTATGAATGTATTAGTAAACAAGACTTTACTGCAATTGGTTTGAGCTTAACAAAGTTGGTTAATCAGGAATTATAGTTTGATTCTAAAAACACTAAAATTGATTCTATTCGACTTTCAATTAGTGCTTCTGTCTGTGAATGTAGTAGTTTACTAGACTAGTAGAACACTAGTAGAATTTAAAGAAACATTTTGCTTCAGCCTTCTAAATAAAGGTATTTAGCTATAAGGGCTCTAACAGACGAGCGACACTAGGCTCGCGACACCTGCCGGTGACATTAGCAACATGTGTCTCGCGATATCGTAAGACGGTCGCTGGTTATCGCGCGCCCGTCGACGACCGACGCCAACATGGTGCAGCGGGACGTTGCCGAATGTCGCGTTACCGTCCGTCGCCAAATGTTGCGCTACCACAGGTATGGCACTTCATACAAACGGAGCAGCATATATACCTAGTACTTCTACAAACGAAAAAATCCGTCCGTGCACACGTCAAATGTGTGAGTTTAACAATCAGGGTCACCACCACAGAATTTGTTGCTTTGCTTACCTGTTTTTATCACTCGGAAATTAATAAAATTTTCGTTATTTATTGTTTTCCGTGGATAAACAATGATAATGTGCGCAGTTTCTCACCATTATAATTCAATAATCCTAAGTGACCCGCGTAATGTCAACGTGCGACTACCAATAACCCTGTTTTACTGCCGCTTACACCTCACAATGACGGGGGACGGTGCGAGTTTCCGTTCTGTATGTAATACTATTATTAATTCTGTGGCGCTACCGTCTCAGACCAAATAAAAAAACTACCGTGCGTTGACGCGCCGACTGTCACAAAATATTGCGCGGGGCTCGGCGACCGTTGCCAAAAAAAATCTGTCTGTTAGAGCCTTAAAAGTATCACAAGAACTTTGTTCCTACCTACAATTCCTCGCTTCGAATTTATACGCCTCGACACCCACCTCACATCTAATGAGGCAAATTACGAAATATATAACGTTGTTAGCAAAACCCTTATATTACATGACTGGGAATACTGTGTAACTTGTTGACACCTTCTTACCGTAGTAATATATGTATATCATCCAAATTAAAACATGTGATGTATTTTTTTATTTGGAGTAGGATTGGGCTACTTATCAGCACAGAACATTACTTTTCTTGCTATCCTTTTCTGTCGCTCAGAACCGCTGTTTGCTAGAGCAAGAGAGAGCGACATAACGCTTCAGCACCGCATAGCAACATTGAAAAGTGTTGGTAGATGTACCCCAATCCTTATAATCCTTTTTTTTACAAGCTTTAATTTACTCTTACCTGCCCCGTTGTATGTATGTCTTGTCTGTGTATCTGTAATCAAATCTTGCTTTCCGGTTTCCGTTCCGATAAATCTGATATTTTACACGCGTACTTATATCGCGTGATAATGCAACATTATGATAATATAGAGCCGCTCTGATGATAGAGCTCGAAGGTGATCATGGCATCTCTGTAATAATACAACATACTCACCAAGATTGGTCTGATTGATTCGTCTTAAAAGTTATATAACTTTAACTTTTTTAGGTCATTGTTATAGATAACTAGCTGAAGCCCGCGACTTCGTTCGCGTGGACTTTATGTCTCTGATAAATGCTCATCAGGCTGAACAACTTTTACTAAGGCGACATTTTTATATCTCTTATAGTTTAGCTGGACGATTATGGTTCTGCATCAGGCGTTTCATTTTCCAAAATCATTTATACCCTATATGTTGCCCAGGCTTAATAGCTATATAAAAAAAAAAGTTTCATTCGAATCCGTCCAGTATTTCCGGAGATTAGCGTGTACAAACAGACAAACAGACAAACAGACATACAGACAAACAGACAAACAGACAAACAGACAGACATTTTTTTTTAATTATTACTCTATTACTATGTCTCCATCGCCCCCAATATTTTTTTTGGAAATATATTTAATGTACAGACACACTTTTTTTACTGTTTTATTATATGTATAGATTAAAAGCTTGTTTTAAAAAATGATTTTCAAAATAATTACTTATTTTACCTTGACGCCTACCATAATGCTAAATATCATCTTTTTGGGCCTAGACTCCGTCTTAACCGTTACTGATAAAGACGTGATAATGTACGCACCCGACCGAACCTCCTAATGAGGCGAATTACCAAATATATCATATGATGTTGGCGGGACCCTACATCGTTAACATGACTGGGCATAATGTCTGATTTTGTACATACGTACAAGGGATAGATTGAACCTTAGTTAATATACACAAAAGGCCATATCAGCAAGATGGTTTATAATATTCCATGCTGGTCTGGGAGAACAATAAAAGCTTAGAATTAATGTATTTGTAATGTAATTTGTAATCTCTTCCAGAGCAGATAATTACTTATTTCAGCCGTTTGGGGTTGAAACGTTTGAGCAGTTTAGACCATCGGTGCATAAAATATATAACACTTTCTTCCGAAAATTGACTGATATGTCACGTGACGATAAGCATTGCCATACGACGTGGCAATGCTGCCAGCCTTCTGGGCACATTACCACGGGGCAGCGATTTAGTAGGGCTTTTTTATTTATAAGTAGTTAAATATATGAGTTTAGTTTTAGTTAGTTTAATTTTATTAATTTATTTGTTAAAAATCTCAATTAAAAATGGAATACAAATCGTCATTGTCGATTTAATTATTTATTTAACTTTATACACAAATGCAAGTGGCTTTATACACAAATACAACTAAGGCCTTATCTATCAGTTAACCAAATCAGTTAAAAAACAAAAGCACGTCCCCATTTAAATATTTATTTTATTTTGTTGTTATAGCGGCAACAGGTATACATCATCAGTGAAATTTCAACTGTCTAGCTATCACGGTTCATTTTCATAACTCGTCAAATACAGCCTAGTGACAGACAGACGGACAGCGGAGTCTTAGTAAAAGGGTCCTGAATTTACCCTTTAAGTACAAATCCCTAAAAATACAGTAATTTATCAAACTCATGCTTTTGAAAGTCGGTCAGTAGGTATCTCTCGAGGCTGGAACCCTCTTGAAATCTCATATTAGTGTCAATAAATGTCAATACACATGTCTGCTCTATATCCGCCGCAGGCAGGCTTTATGTAATGACCGACATTCCAGTTATATCCTGATATTAGCATTACGAGTATTTTATTAATATGCGCAAAAAAGAAGGACTTTATCAATTCGTCGTAATCTTTTTCGTAGCGTATGTTCATCGTGTTTTTATTCTCGGGGGATTAAAATGAAGAAAATTGCTTATTGAGCTGATAAAAAAGTTGCCTATCCCTGATTCTTACGATCTACTAAAATAGCTAGAATTAATAGAAGTGTTTTTAGAATCAATCTATTAATTCCTGATTGACCAACTTTGTAAAGCTCAAACCAATTGCAATAAAGTCCTATTACCTACTACATTCATAGACAAGAAGAACTAATAGTATAGATGCATAGAATCAATCCAAGAGTTTTTAAAATCAAACTATTAATTCCTGATTAACCAACTTTTTTGAGCTCAAACCAAATGCCATAAAGTCTTATTAACTACTACATTCTTATACATAATCATCATCATCATCAGGTCTTTCTGTCTTCACACTGAGAAAAAAATGGTTGCTAGGAGCAAAAATGTTTGCTACACGTCACCAAAATCAGATAACTGCTGACCTGCAGGCTACTAGTAGTTAAAATGTCTTTTATTTAAAACTACATTGCTCTGCTAATTTAAACAAAAGTTTGGTATCTAATAAACAAATTGCAGGTAGCAAAACTGGTTCAGCTGTCACTATTTTCAGTGCAGTGCAGGAGCACGACCCTTTCTGTACTACCAGAACCACACTTGGCCAGAGCAATCAGAGGACCCGGCCTACACTCTCCCCGCTGGCCAGACGGGTTGGAGAGGTCTCACTGAAGTTTATAAGCTTTGGTTAGCTTGTATTCCCTAAGTCGCCTTCTACGACATCCACGAGAAGACTTGGAGTGATCTTATTCTACTCTGTCGGAAACCACACTGCGTCATTCATAGACAAGAAGAACTAATTGTAAAGATGGATAGAATCAATCTAAGTGTTTTAGAATCAAACTGTTAATGCCTGATTACCCAACTTTGTTAAGCTCAATCCAATTGCAGTAAAGTCTTGTTAACTACTACATTTAATAGACGAGAAGCACTAATTGTAAAGTTGGATCTAAAACGCGAACTCTCGTTGTAACTCTGTTCTAAATCCTAAACCACTGCGACTGCTTTCTAAGTTAGAATTGTGAATTTGAAGTAAGACTTTCAGGTTGAGGTAATGATTTAAAAATATATCTGAATCTTGAAACATATACTTGGGGTTTATGTGTGACTTCCAAAAAGAGACTATCAGTTCGTTGCGATCTTTTATTTATGTTCTCCGAATATTCGAAGACCCTTAGACGGATTTGGAAAATTCTTATACCATATTCTACTACCATAGAAAATTTATCAAAATTAGTTGCATAGTTTTGGGGTGACGACTTCACCTTCACGTTTTTAGTTTTGAAATATTATTAAATATAATATACGGTTAAATTTAAACGGTACGTATATCCAAAGATAAAAAAAGATAAATAAATGATTTTTGACCCATGCTACTTGCAGACATATTTCGACCTCATCCAAAAGTCTTTCTTAACGCAAATGTGTCCGTTCCCCTTGCACCATTCCTGTATTAATGATGTTTATAACTCAAGAGTATTCTTTTATGTACTAGCAGTTCGCCTTGGCTTTGCACAAGTGAAACAAGATTATTGATAAGTCGACCATCATCCATTGCGAAGTGTTGCGATCAAACAAACAATTAGTTTTCTCCTCTTGTTGCCTTTAAAAAAGTTATAGTTTTAGAAATTTTAGACATTTTAATTTATTTTAGGAAAATCCACTTTGTTCTAAGAACTAGTTTTACTAGTACGTGATAATGACTGTGCCACTATAGATGACAAAAATTGAGCTACGTCAGATGGTTTTAGGTTAGTTAGTGTAAGCTACGTACTGCCATACTCGACAAGAAGAAGAATTAAACTAATTTACACAGTCAAACTTAGAAAGACATAAAACAGACAGTGTACAACATACATGCGCTCCATAAAAGTTGAACGACTGCAGTTATCGCGACAGACTGTGGTAACGACTCTGCGAACATTTAGCGTAAACAATTTAACAACTTTCTGTCCGCAGTTCTTAACTTGTTTCAGTTACGTTACTTTACATGGTGTTACGCAAGTTAAGATGTTTTAACACTGTTATTTTGTTTTTCTTAGAAAACATTATTTTAAGTAACACATTCTGACACTTCGTCGATATCCGAAATGCGCCAACTGTCATCTTATTATGTATCTCTCATTCCTTCTATTTTTGGTTGCCTGTAAGAGATTGCTTCGGCGACAAGGCTGCCTCTTGTACCTCATTACATGTTACTTCATAAGTGTAAAAAAAATTAAATGTCTTTTGGTGCAATAAAGTTTTTTATATTGTATTGTATCCGCCCATGTTTTTAGGATGCTGTTTTTTTCCTGATCACAGCATGAAATCCGCCCTTTCACTACAGAAACGTGGAATTCTCAGGAACATTCAAAAATATCATTATTTCTCTCCTTGCTCTATCCTATACTTACGGGGCCGGTCCCACTAATATTTTTGCACCATTCTTGGTGGTTTTGCGTAATTTCTAGTTTTATACCCAATGTCTTCAAATCATAGGAGATCTAGCAATATTTTGATACGACAACAAACTCACAACCCATATGTAGAATTCGTGGCAAAATGCCTTACATAAAGTTATTTAGACTTAGTTGCTACAGCGGGTCAGCATGTTACCTCAGATTGCTAAAGCCCTTTCCTTTCTACATCAGCACCGTCTTAAGGTCGTCGGCAAGAAAGTAGTAAAAATAAAAAATAAAACAGGAACAAATAAATAAAAACTAAAGTGAACTATGTAACTGTACTAAACTGAACTGAACCTATTCTGAATTATGATCAACTATGGATAGTATGTGCATAAAAACATAAAATAAATGAATTATGAATTATGGACATTTTTAAAATTTAAGGGTCGCAGGTGTATTTTCAGTCTACTTACCGTTGTTGAACTATTTAATCTATGACACTTAGCTGTCAAGTTGACAACTGAAATAGGTATTTTTTCTTCCATGTCGGATCCTTGTGCTAATGGTAATGGCTGCCGATGTTATTTAAAAAATACAATTTAATAAAATACCTAGCTAGTTATTCAGTCTTTTATTAATAAATAAGTTCTCATAACCGTCGGCCTAAAAGACCAAGAATATTAAACTGAACTATATTTATGGCACGTGGGACATTATTTCCCATACTAAAATAACTGTATTTAGGACCTAAAGATTCTGGCAAAAACACCGCATTGCGTCACAATTATTCGGAACTGGTCCCACTTTAATGTCCCGAGCTCTTGAACTAACGAAACTGTCCCAATGGGAGAGAAATTTTATTTTAATGCCGCTAGTCGGCGAATGACCCTCGTTCAACGGAAAAGTTTGTTAATGTCACTGAAATTGCACATTAAGTGTTAGTGATATGAAGTTTTTGTGAGAAATGGTGCATTCTTTCATTTATTTGTTCTAAGTTAATGACTTTTTATGAAGAAATAAGTCTGCCTTGGTGCTAGTCTAGTTTTGAATGTTTATTTCTGTGCTCAATAAAGTATTCAGTAAGGCTTTGCATCTAAATGGCTTTGAATCTGAAATTTAATGACCCTCGAGGGACATCGTGTGCGCGCGTCTTTTAGTCACATTTGCCCAGATGAAGACGGCGGGATGAGGTCGAAACATGTCTGCCAGTAGCCGACTCTCTACGGGAATAAAACCCGTTATTTCGTGCGAATAACCATACATACATACATACATACTATCACGTCTTTATCCCTAATGGGGCAGACAGAGCATTTTGGGTCTTGCGGTTCTATGCAGAGTCCAGGGCAGCAAGACCCAAAAGCCACCTTTAGCGTCATGGTGGGCGAGAAGATGGAAAAGCAATCAATACAGTGATGGGTTGCTAGCCGCATCGCCTGTTAACATGATTCGCATTTTTGCCCATTCCCTCGATCGGCTTTTACGATCTGCGTGGGAAGAGAAGCAGCTGGTACATTCTAAGTTTTTTTTTATTTCTCCCAGACCAGCATGGGAGGGCGAATAACCATGTTGTTGGTTAATGAGTGAATGTGTTAAATTTGTACTATGTCTTATCTTTGCGATGGTTAAAAATATGTACTTACCAGCATGTAATGTAATGTTCTCAAGTGAGTGAAATTATGTATCTTTTTTGAGAATTAATTTCTTTTAAACTATGAGATTGTAAACCTCTTAGTTCTTTTTAAACGCTTTTATTAGCTTCACATATCGCGTTGTCTGTCTGTAATCAAATCTTGCATTTTAAAGTTGACCCACTTCCCCCGGCTTCTGATTGACTGAAATTTGCACGCATACTCATAACGCGTGACAATGCAAGACTATATATGATTTTAGAGTTTCACGGTCACAATTACTGTTATTAGTATTACGGGACTTACCGCGATTAATATCGTTTTTTTGCCAGATATTTCGACGGCCCTTCTGCCATCATGGCCGACCGGTCGGCCAGCGACCATGATGGCAAAAATCGATATTGTCGCGTAGGATGATAAGTGATAATGACAATGTCAAATTGTCAACGTCACAAATTCAAACTACGAGAATTCATCTAAAGGGAAATTTCGTCACTCACGTCAGCACACGATTGGCCTAGCGGTCTTGGTGTTGGACTGTGAATCCATAGACCCCAGGTTCAAATCACAGTCACGAATAGTGTTTTTGAAGTTTTGTAAGAAGTTTCTAGATAACTCTAGATTAAATTGGAATGAAAATACGGGCCAGAAATAAAAGAAGACAAAAGAAAATTTATGACTTAAGTTTAGAACTTTGATGCGATATTGTTCGCATCCGGGGGGTATATAAGCAGAACAAGGCGCGGCCTACGCCAGTTGAGTTTGAAAGTAAAATCCGAAGAAGGAAGAAGAAAGAAGAAAAAGGAAGAAAAGTAAAAGTGGAAGTAGTGAGTAAAAAGTAAAGTGTATTAGTGAGTGAAGTGAAGTGTTCAGTGCAGTAAATACGCGCGAGAGACGTTTCCACGCGCAAGACAGTGCAGTGACGTTTCCGTGTGTGTGTGACAGTACAGTGACATTCCCGCGTACGTACCTGTGACAACTGTGAGTACCCTAGAATTGTAAATAAAGGCACTATTCCATAGAATTGGTGTTTCCTTTCCTATCCCCAACCCACTCTCGTGACAATTGGTGTCAGAAGTGGGATAGGAAAGATGCCGATTGTGCCTAGAAATGAGAAAGGGGTAACCACCCGAGCGGGAGCTGCAGCGGCAGAGGAACAGTCACTCGAGGAATCCAATACTGGAGGCGCCGCGACCACATCAGCGGCCGGCCACACAACAGCCGCTCCTTTGGAAATGAACGCGTTCCTGCAGAAGATTACTGTAATGTTGCAAGAACAAACGCGTGCGCTGCAGGAGGAGCAAGCGCGCTGCCAGGAGGAGCAAGCGCGCCGCAAGGAGGAGCAAGCGCGTCACCAGGAGAAGCAAATGCGTGCACTGCAGGAGGAGCAAGCGCGCCGCCAGGAGGAGCAAATGCGTGCACTGCAGGAGGAGCAAGCGCGCCGCCAGGAGGAGCAAATGCGTGCACTGTAGGAGGAGCAAGCGCGCCGCCAGGATGAGCAAGCACGTCGCCACGAGGAGCAGTTTCAGTACTTTTCTAAAGACGTTTTGGCTGCGGTTCGGGCCAACACAGCCCGAATGGATGACTTCGAAAAGGAAGTTGCTGAGGTAAAAGGGACGCTTCAAAAGTTTGATAAGGAATTGAAACTTCTCAAAGAGTCTGGCCCTGTCACTAGCTCTGTGGTCGCTCCTTTTACCAAAAATTTAAAGGTGCCACCCTACGACGGCAAATCCTCTTGGGCTGCTTTTAAACTGCAGTTGGAGACAATTAAAAAAGCAAGCCATTGGGATGAGCAGGAGGCGCACTCTGCATTGACCCTGGCACTTCGAGATGACGCTCTGTCCGTGTTGGAAGCACTCGGTGCTGGGAAGAAAGAGGTCACCTACGACAAACTCATAGGCGCTCTGGAAGCCAGATACGGTGACAGTCACCTGGAGAATGTATACAGGGCGCAACTCAAAGATCGTTGTCAGCGGGCTAGCGAGACCTTACAACAGTGGTCCGTGGAAGTGGAAAGACTGGTCCACAAGGCATATCATTCATCACCATCTGTCGTGGAGGAGATGCTCTTGCAGGTTTTTATTGATGGGATACGGGATCCCGAAGTCAGGGCTGCTGTACGACTAGATCACCACACTACTTTAAAAGAAGCAGTGGCTCACGCTTTGGAAGTCGAAGCGGTTCGTCATGACTCACGAGCTCTGAGGCTACGAGAGGTTGTAGTCACAGAAAACAGTAGACGACGACCCTACAACCCGATGTGCTATGAGTGTGGAGAACGGGGCCACATTCGAAGCACTTGCCCGAAGCGTGAACGTACATCTTTCCGACGTCAGGTGGATGCAGCGGTTTCGATGTCAGAGCAGCCACAGGAAAACTAGAGAAGGCCAGGGCTGTGGGGTGGGCGCTGGCCGGTAGTAGTAAAGCCCCAGAAATTCTTGTGAAGCAGACAAGCGACGGAAATACTTTAGTGATAGACGGATTAATTAATGGGAAACCTTGCCAATTGACGTTAGACACTGGAGCTTCACGGACAGTCATCAGCAATCACAGACTTAAGGACATTGGAGGTCGGTATATTCAAGCGAATAAAAATATCACGTTAACTACTGCTACCGGCCAACGAATCCCATCTGAAGGAAAAAAAATTGTAGCCATTAAGATCGGGGCAACACTTTATTGGCAGAGAGTGATTGTCGCAGGCATCTCCGACGATTGCATTATTGGTTTGGACTTTCTACAAAATCATCAGTGCAATATTGACTTGAAAAGTGGTGTCCTAAAACATGGCAATGATGAAATTCCGATGAAAGGAGGAAATTTTGGTAAGGTGTTATGTTTGAGGGACACTGTCCTTGGCCCTAGATCCCAAACGACGGTCCCTGTTATGCTTCCGCCTAATAATGGAAGCAGACCGCGGAGATGTGCCATTATAGAGGGAGGAATCTCAGACGCATCATGGATTCCGGCTAGAACCTTAGTTGGAAGTGGCCAAGTTGCATTGGTACCTGTTCTGAATCCTCATGACGTGGAGCAAAAACTGCGAAAGGGAACGATTGTAGGAAACTGTGATGGAGTAGCCTGGTTGAGGAAGTGTGAAGAGGGGCAAAAGCGGAAAATTACGAATCAGGAAGAAAATGTCGCAAGGTTTCTGGAGGGTTGCAAGGGTAATCTTACTAAATTGCAATTAATAAAAGCAAGAAACTTCTTGTTGAAATATAGCAATTTATTCTCTAAAAATGATGGAGATATTGGCAGAACTGGTTTGGTAAGACATAAAATTGATACAGGAGATACAGCACCCATCCGGCAGAGACCAAAACCTGTTCCTTTTGCCCGTGAGCAGGAAGTTGAGGACATGATCCAAGAGATGAAGAAGAATGGCGTGATAGAACCTTCATCAAGCCCATGGTGCTCTCCGATAGTATTAGTAAAAAAAAGGGATGGATCGACTAGGTTCTGTGTGGACTATCGGCGATTGAACGATGTAACTAAAAAGGACAGTTACCCACTTCCTAGAATTAATGACACTTTGGATTCACTTTGTGGCATGACTTGGTTCTCTACTCTTGATTTAAAAAGTGGGTATTGGCAAGTAGATTTGGATCCTAAGGATAAAGAGAAGACTGCGTTTTCAACCGGCAAGGGTTTATGGCAGTTCAAAACTATGCCATTTGGACTATGTAACGCGCCAGCCACATTTGAAAGGTTGATGGAACATGTGCTGGCAGGTATACTAGGAGAAACCTGTTTGGTCTATTTAGATGACATCATTATAATGGGGAGAGATTTTGATGATCATCTCAAGAAGCTTGAAAGCGTGTTTTCAAAACTACAGAGTGCAAATTTGAAGCTAAGTCCAAAGAAATGTTCATTTTTTCAACGTCAGGTCAACTACTTGGGTCACGTTATTTCAGAACAAGGTATTGCCACTGACCCTACTAAAATAAGTGCAGTAAAAGATTGGCCAACACCAACAGATAAGACACAGGTGCGAGCATTTTTGGGTCTATGCTCTTACTATCGAAGATTCGTAAGAGGATTTTCCGATATCGCGAAGCCATTACATCGGTTGACAGAAGAGAAACGAGCATTTTCTTGGGATGAAGATTGTGAGCAAGCTTTTCAGGACCTCAAAATGCGTCTATGTGAAACCCCTATCCTCGGATATCCTGACATAGAAGGCAAGTTTATTGTAGACGCTGATGCAAGTAACACCGGTATTGGAGGTGGTCTATCTCAGCAAAGAGGAGATCAGGAAGTAGTAATCGCCTACTTCAGCAAATCTCTTTCAAGGCCAGAGAGAAATTACTGCGTAACTCGCAGAGAATTGTTGGCTGTGGTTAAGACATTGCAACATTTTAAGAAATATTTGCTTGGCCGCAAATTTCTGGTAAGGACTGATCATGCTGCATTGAAATGGTTATTGGAATTCAGAAATCCTGAAGGGCAGGTGGCCAGGTGGATTGAGCTACTCCAAGAGTATGAGTTTGAAATTGAGCATCGAGGAGGGAAGAGTCATGGCAATGCGGATGCTCTGTCTCGAAGACCTTGCCTTGAGGACTGCAAGCATTGCAATCGGCAGGAAGAGAAGGAAAAAGTAAACATCCGGCTAATCCGTACTGATTCCGTAGATGAAAATTGGACTAATGACGCCATGAAAAAGGCTCAGGAACATGATAAAGACTTTCAACCACTATTGAACTGGTTACGAAGTGGAACTAAACCAAAAAGGTCAGAAGTGGCCAAATACAGTACGGCTACAAAGAGTCTTTGGGCGCAATGGGATAGCCTGGTGTTACACGATGGATTACTCTACCGAAAATGGGAAAGTACTCAAGGTAAAGATTGCCATCTACAATTGGTCGTCCCCAGAGAGAAGATAAGGGAGATTTTAAAAACTTTCCATGATGGTACTTCCGGCGGACACCTGGGGATAAGAAGAACTCTCACAAAAATTAAAGAACGTTTCTACTGGTTACACTGCCGAGATGATGTAGAAGACTGGTGCCGTAAATGTCAGAGTTGTACGGCAGTTAAGGGACCACAGACTAGAAGCAGAGGAGCCATGAGGTTGTATAATGTTGGAGCTCCTTGGGAACGAGTAGCTCTTGACATAGCCGGACCGTTTCCAATTACGAATGCTGGCAACCGGTACATTTTGGTAGTTATGGACTACTTCACGAAATGGCCTGAAGCATTTGCACTACCTAATCAGGAGGCTACCACCGTAGCGACAAAGCTTGTGAACGAAGTATTCTGTAGATTTGGTGTGCCATTGGAGATGCACAGTGATCAGGGTCGAAACTTTGAATCACAAGTATTCCGAGAAGTCTGTGAAATCATGGGAATCCATAAGACTCGGACGACGCCGTATCACCCGCAGTCAGATGGAATGGTTGAGAGGTTTAACCAAACATTGGAACGGCATCTGGCAAAAGTGGTAGAAAGCCATCAGAAAAACTGGGACGAGTATATTGCACTATTCCTCTTATCTTATAGGACTGCGGTGCATGAGACCACTACAGTTACTCCAGCATATGCCAATTTTGGAAGAGAATTGAAATTGCCAGCTGATTTGTTATCAAGTTGTCCACCAGATACCCCAAAAGGAATAACCGACTACGCTAATAACCTTCGGATTAAGATGGTTGACGTCTATGAGCAGATTAGAGAGGCTGGGCTTAAAGCTAGTGAACGGATGAAGACTCGTTACGATCGAAGAGCTAATGGCCTCAGCTTCGAGGAAGGACACTGGTTTGGCTTCATAATCCGGTGAGGAGAAAAGGGAAATCTCCAAAGCTACAACCAAGTTGGGAAGGACCTTACAAAATTATCACCAGAATTAACGACGTGACCTACCGAGTTCAGCGTAATCCTCACAGTCCTCTCAAAATAGTTCATGTGGATCGATTGGCACGTTATCATGGAAGCAATAATGATCGGGACGATCATGTCTCGAGAGGGGGCAGTGTCGCGTAGGATGATAAGTGATAATGACAATGTCAAATTGTCAACGTCACAAATTCAAACTACGAGAATTCATCTAAAGGGAAATTTCGTCACTCACGTCAGCACACGATTGGCCTAGCGGTCTTGGTGTTGGACTGTGAATCCATAGACCCCAGGTTCAAATCACAGTCACGAATAGTGTTTTTGAAGTTTTGTAAGAAGTTTCTAGATAACTCTAGATTAAATTGGAATGAAAATACGGGCCAGAAATAAAAGAAGACAAAAGAAAATTTATGACTTAAGTTTAGAACTTTGATGCGATATTGTTCGCATCCGGGGGGTATATAAGCAGAACAAGGCGCGGCCTACGCCAGTTAAGTTTGAAAGTAAAATCCGAAGAAGAAAAAGGAAGAAAAGTGGAAGTAGTGAGTAAAAAGTAAAGTGTAATAGTGAGTGAAGTGAAGTGTTCAGTGCAGTAAATACGCGCGAGAGACGTTTCCACGCGCAAGACAGTGCAGTGACGTTTCCGTGTGTGTGTGACAGTACAGTGACATTCCCGCGTACGTACCTGTGACAACTGTGAGTACCATAGATCTATCATACTACAAGATATAACTACCTTATTGTAAAATGAGACCAGAAACGAAATGTCATGTCTGACTTTAAAATGGTTGTACCTACTACACGCCACGTACTTCGTCGATATCGATAAAAAAATGTATTGTGATTATGAATTAATGTTCTTGGTAATGTTATGACAAGAAATATATACTTAAAACATTTTAATCTCTTTGTCCTTAGCGGTGTAGATGTCGCCCAAGTCTAAAAGTCACAGTAGCTGTATTTAGATCAGTTAGATTAGATCAGTAGATGTACTTTAGTAGATGCGTGGAAGGAAAATGGAATTAACGGATAAAAATATGTTATCAGGCTAAATTCAGGTCATGATAGCAAACAACTTTCTCAAGGAACATATGTGAAAAAGAAAAAAAAATTGACCTCCCGTACAAGTTGACTTATCAGCAGATCAGAGTTTACACAAAAAACACGAAACAAAAATATTATTTTTCACACACAAACCGTCTCCAGCGAATAATTTCTGTTTTGAACGAAACATTTTTTAACGTTAGGGTTTATATTCTCTATGGTTAACCACATCATGAGGTGCTACTTTTCAAATGCGGAGTCACTAAACGAACAGTTTTTTGTATGGAAAAACCATTGGTTTAGGTGACTCCACTTTTTAAAAATGACACTTAATATACCTAATAATATTTATTTTTGATTACTGTTATCATCATTTCTGCCTGACGAAGAATTAGAAGATGTGTTCTGCGTTTTACCAATTGCAGATGCAATCGCTAAAACGAAAAGAAAACTCAGATTTCGTATCAGAGAATATTTACGGGATCGCAATTTTAATATTTACCTGGAGTTACATATAGACGATCGGTTTAGATCTCTATTTGTAACTCCTGGTATGGATCCAAGGATAGTAATAAAGAAAAGAAGATATATAGATATATAGGACAGATAGGCTCTAAAGGACTCGTACCCAGAACCGTAAAATAATTAAAAAGAAACCCTTCCCCTCTCGCCCCGCGCTGCGCATGTTTTCCATCTGCTTTGGAAAGCAGAAACATGTGTATGCCACGCCCCTTTTTTTGCATGTTTTTGTGTAATGTTTCGTAAAAACAGTAGCAAGAGACCCGCTTTGAGAACATAGATGTTCTATCTAAACCCTTAAAATTGTTGCAGTATATTATAAGATATATTAAAATGATTGAAGTGTTTTTTCCTTTGCCGACAATCGACTTGTACAATCTGCGAAGAGAAGAGTAATATTACATTATATATAAATATATTTGTCGCTATCAATTGCCTTACAATAGTTAAGTAATATATAAGAAAAATAGTGTACCAGTAAGTACTGAGAATTAATATTTTATTAAACAAATACTAATTGCAATTTGAATGAATTTATTAATATACAAAGCGGAACTAAGGTCTCTCCTAATCTCCTTCATCCTTAATGAACGATATTAATGTTAAACATTGCAAATAAACATAAAATAATAACTGAAAATGAAATATTCAATCATTTTTTCTCTTGGGTGAAAAGGTGAAATACATTATGATGCCAATAAATGTTGACAAACCAGCATCGAAAAATAGTTCAGCACCCAATTGACGAATTATGTACACTTATCATCATCATCATCAACATTTCAGCCGCATAACGTCCACTGCTGGACATAGGCCTCTCCCAAAGATTTCCAAAATGACCGATCAAGAGCGGCCTGCATCCAGCGCTTTCCAGCGACCCCGGTCAGGTCATCTGACCACCTTGTAGGTGGGTGCCCTACGCTTCGCTTGCCAGTACGCGGTCGCCATTCAAGAACCTTTTTGCCCCATCGGCCATCGGTTCGTCGCGCTATGTGTCCCGCCCACTGCCACTTCAACGAGCTAATCCGCTTGGCTATGTCAGTGACTTTTGTTCTCCTACGGATTTCCTCATTTTTGATTCGATCACGTAGGGAAACACCGAGCATAGCCCTCTCCATAGCGCGTTGAGCGACCTTGAGCTTTGTACACTTATAGGAACAAATAAGGTTGGCTAAGAATCCTTCTGAATTCTTCTGCATTCTTTGTATAAAAGGCGTTAACTCGAAATGTTTACTGCAAATAATAGAACACCTTTTGGGAGCCCAACTCGGTCCATTCACAAAGGTTATCCATTTTTAAAATTGACATTTGTTGGGAATCTGTCAAAATAAAAAGTAATCAATTACTTTTACAGAAATAATATATATATTGTTTTTATAAGAATAAGAAAAAAGAATAAGCGTATATACTTGTTAAAATTAACTGTAACAAAAAAATTACATAATAATATATATGGGACCAATGTTAGGAAATAAATCTTACCAACGAAAATCGAAACTCATTATAAAATATTCCGATTGTAATTTTATTCAAAAAAAGTTTGTACTGATAACAAAAAAACTATTGACTTTTTATCGATATATATATTCATGACATAAAATGACGTCAATAATTAGTCAAGCCCTAGCGGAATCAGACAATTTTATATTTTATGCAATATATTACTGAATTCCTTAAATAACTAATAAATATTGTGTTATCTTTCAATGAAAATGTAAAATGCATGATTTTGAGTGGTTTTTTGGTGAAGTTGCGAAGGAAATAGTGACTAACTGGAGAAATATGTGTCTGGCAAAATTACCCGTGAAATGTGTATTTACTGGGATTATTGTTTGTTGTTGTATCACAGTCGGTAAAGCTGCAAAATACCATCTTTCCAAGGTAAGGAAACTTATGGAAAAACACAGTTTACTATAAGAAAAATCCAATTTTCGTTTGACACTTTATCAGCTAGGATTACCGCGGTTGACTCTCATCCAAAAGTTGGCTCATGTCAGTGTGATCGCTATCTCTTTTGCTCTTGTATTAGCGACATTAACGTATTTTTTGTCGCACTAGGCATGTTCCGTCTTCTTACGTAGTAAAAAAAATTCTATGTCTATGGTGAGTACCCTACAATTGTAAATAAAGGCACTATTCCATACAATTGGTGTTTCCTTTCCTATCCCCAACCCACTCTCGTGACAATATTAATCGCGGTAAGTCCCGTAATACTAATAACAGTAATGCAAGACTATGATGGCATGAAGCTGATATGATGATGAAACCGAAAGGTGGCCACAGGAACTACGCCACCCATTGTGTTTGAACTGCTCCGTGGTGTAGTGGTTAGAGCGTTCGGCTCTTACCCGGAGGTCGCGGGTTCGATTCCCAGCGGGGGCAACGACTTTGTGTTGTTGTCCTAGTTTGGTTAGGACATTGCAGGCTGATCACCTGATTGTCTGATAAGTAAGATGATCCGTGCTTCGGAGGGCACGTTAAGCCGTCGGTCCCGGTCACTGTCCTTGACATTGGTCGTTACCTAAAACCATGTTAGAGGCCTTTAAGGCGGTTTAAAAACTCTGACACTAGTGTTAGTCACTAACATACACGATAAGAAGAAGATTGTGTTTGAATTTGTTTCATTCGTCATAAGGAACACTTTCATTATTATGTTCTTTGTTTGATAAAAGCTTGTTTAAAAAGATATATTTTTTAATATATACTTGTTAAATGAAAAGAGACCTTCTATGAGAGCTCTAGCAACAACACAATGAATGTATGTAGTAAGGTATAGTAAAAGTACATTAGTAATAAAATACTCGTAACACTCTCGGCTATAACTGGAATGTCGGTCGTTATAGTAAGCCTGCCCGCGGTGGCTGTAGACCAGACAGGGTGGATTGACATATATTGACATTGACACTAATATGAGACACTTTTAGGGAAGGGTTCATCCTCAGAAGGTACTTCTTTTTAATCGACATGCAAAAATGAGGGTTTTGGTAGAGGAAATTCGTTTCGATCATTTTTTTTACGTTTGTTCACCTATAATTCAAAGATGCCTAGACCGATTTGAGAAATTCTGCTTTAATTTGAAAGGGTATTCTTGTAGTACAGGGGAGAAGTCGGATTTTAATTTCAAAAAATTATGAGTTTGTTGTTTGATAAAATGTTGTTTCAAAAAAAAAAACTTTTTGTAATTACATGTTAAGTCAAATGAAACCTTGACTATGAGGACTCTAGCAACAAGACAATGAATATATGTGGTAAGGAATAGTAAAAAGTACATCAGTAATAAAATACTCGTAACACTCTCGGCTATAACTGGAATGTCGGTCGTTATAGTAAGCCTGCCCGCGGTGGCTGTAGACCAGACAGGGTGGATTGACATATATTGACATTAACACTAATATGAGACACATAACCTGTTGTCTGTGCAAAACACCAGACACAGTAGTAAAACAATGCATGTCGACCGGATTCCAGTCTGCTCACAGATGACAGGTTAAGGAAGGGTTCATCCTCAGAAGGTACTTCTTTTAATCGACTTGCAATAAGGAGGTTTCTAGTAGAGAAAATTCGATCCGATTATTTATTTTTTACGTTTGTTCACCAATAATTCAAAGATGCCTAAATCGATTTGGGAAATTCTGCTTTAATTTGAAAGGATATTCTTGTAGACGTATGAGGGAGAAGTCGGATTTTAATTTCGAAACATTATGAGTATGTTGTTTGATTAAATGTTGTTTCAAAAAATATATTCTTTTTGTAATTACATGTTAAGTCAAATGAAACCTTGACTATTGTTATAGTAAGCCTGCCCGCGGTGGCTGTAGACCAGACAAGGTGTATTGACATTTATTGACATTGACACTAATATAAGACACTTAGGGAAGGGTTCATCCTCAGAACGTACTTCTTTTTAACTGACATGCAAAAAGGAGGTTTTTCGTAGAGAAAATTCGTTCCGATCATTTTATTTATACGTATGTTCAGCTTCACCGATAATTCGAAGACGCCTAGACCGATTTAGTAAATTCTGTTTTAATTTAAAAGGAGTATTCTTGTCAGGTAGTCTCATAACATTTTGATCATAATCGGTTATGTAGTTTAGGACACTTTCAAGGGAAAGGTTCAATCGTAAGATGATTTTTTAACGTGTTAAAAAATCTAGGGCTATGCTTCTGATCGACTTTGAAAAGTACTACCTAGTTGATTATAAAAAATACGTTGTAAAAAATGAGTAGGTATTTGTTTTTCTTTAAATATACTGATAAGTTTTTGCAGGAGTGAGGTGGTATACTCAACCGTCATAAAGGGAAGGCCAAATGTTACGCCTGGGGAACCGCGGCTCTGACAGTTTATTATCGGAGGTTGTATAATGGTAAGTTGCAGCCAAAACTCTTAGATCAAGGTATAGGATACTACCTAGCGCCATCTCCTATGCTTCTTGTGGACTTTTTGTTGTTTTTGTTGTTTTTTGGTTGTGGTTCCTCGTAGTAGCGTAGAGGTCGCCACAAGTTTTTATTTCTGTTGTGAACTAGCTGTGCCCATGGGCTCACCTCGCAGAAATTTTGAGTTAAAACTATCAATATCCTTCCTCTGGTCTCAAACTATATAGTTATCAAAATTCATCTAAATTGGTTAAGATGTTGAAGCGTGGAGATATAACTGGCAGAGACATCGTTACATACCTAAAACAAGTTTATTTAATAGGCAAATTTAAAAAAAAGCGGCAAGATGGTACAATTGATGCCAACACATTGTGAAATTGATATCCGTGGCGCCATCTATTATTTGTCAAGTAAAACGAAACACCCGACTTTCAAGCAATAACCCTAATAAGGTATACGTTATTATAGCTTTATAAATTATACCATACACCATTAGCCATTTATAAATGGCTGAACAGATTTTCATCAAACATAGCTAAGAACCACCCCAAAAAAACCGCATCGAATTGGTACATCTTTTCGAGAGCTTAGAAGCCACAGACAGACAGAATGATAAACTTAAGCGTTAAAATTATAACACCCCTCTTTTTCGTCGCAGGTAAAATATTTACTCCGGTATCTGTGTTAGAAAAATATAGTAAAGAAAAGAATAGTGTTTATCAGATTTTAAACTGAAAACCTACTTTCTCACGACTGTTTGAACCCAGGTTCCACCTGCAGTTTAATTAGTTTGAACTAAAGTTTAAACGGTCGAGAGCTTTTCATTTAAGCATCTTTGAAGAGGAAATATTTCAGAGATCTTAAATGTTATTCTTGGAAATAGAAATAAATTGTAGATGCATCTTATAACGAGAGCCGTAGAATTTTTTCGACGAGGTTAACCTTTATAGTCCTCGAGGCCTAAGCCCAGTTTTGCATTAGTGTGAGTGAGCGCTAAAAGTAGAATCATTTAAATTTAATAATTTAAGAGTAGAATTATTTAAATTTAAAAAATATAATTTGTGACGACCTCTGTCGACTAGTTTTCACCATGCCAGGCTGCCACTCCGGAGATACCGGGTTCGATCCTCGGTCAGGTCAAAATGGAAAATAATTCTTTTCAGATTGACCTGGGTCTTGGCTGTTAATCTATATATGTATTAGTTTGTGTTAGTTTATTTCAATAATGAATTAGCCGAGTGGTTTCCGGTAGATTAGAATAGGACCACTCCAAGTCTTTTCGTGGATGTCGTAATAGGCGACTTAGAAAATACTCCTACCTTCAAGCTAAACAAAGCTTATAAACATCAATGGGACCTCTCCAACCCGTCTGGCCAGCGAGGAGAGTGTAAGCCAAATCATCTGGCTGCCCTGACCATATATGGCTTTAGTAATATAGAGAGGGTCATGTTCCTTCAGTGGAGACAAAAAGACCTGATGATGAAGTCTTTTCGTGGATTTCGTAATAGGCGACTTAAGAAATACTCCTACCTTCAAGCTAAACAAAGCTTATAAACATTAATAGGACCTCTCCAACCCGTCTGGCTAGCGAGGAGAGTGTAGGCCAAATCTTTTGACTGTCCTGACCAAATATGGCTCTAGTAATAAAGAGAGAGTCGTGCTCCTTCAGTAGAGAAAAGCCTGATGAAGATGATTATTAATAATTCAAACACAACAACACTTAAAAAATGCTTGCGGCCCAAAAAGGTGGACGTGGAAAGTGCGCGGCAAGAAAATGACATGCGTGGGTTGTTTCGCATTTTAGGCTGATGTCTATAACGCTACTGCTACGCTCTGCCCTTACCTATAAGCTTTAACCGTTCCTTTACCGCCAATAACAGTCACAATAGTTAGAAAATGGTTGTGGACATTTATTAATGTCGTGCGGTTCTTGACCGGTTAAACCACAGAACCGATTTTTATGAAACATAGCCAAGAACCTCCTTTGACGACCTCCGTGGCGTAATGGTCAACACGCTAGACCGCCAATCTGGAGGTCCTGGGTTCGATTCCTGGTCAGGGCAAGTTTAAAAATGGCCTTTTTCAAATTGTCCTGGGTCTTGGATGTTTATCTATATATGTATTTGTTATAAAATATAGTATCGTTGAGTTAGTATCCCATAACACAAGTCTTGAACTTACTTTGGGGCTAGCTCAATCAGTGTGATTTGTCCCTATATATTTATTATTTATTTAACCATCTCAATCAAGTCAACTTTCAAACGAAAAAACCGCTCCATAATTGGCTAATTCGTTTAGGCGCTACGATTCCACAGACGCATAGATACGTCATATACTTATAACATCTTTTATCTTTGTCGTCGGGAGTTGAAAATATTTTGGTTTAAATATTTTTTGTTTATGAGAAAACTTTAAAATAACACTATCCTATAATAACATCATCTTACTAAGCACAAGAACAGTAAATAAAACAGTTTCATAACATATAAAAGGAATGTACAGGCTAATCTCGACCCGTCGGTGTGAAATACTGATTTGTATAGAGACCCTGCGCTATTTCGTGCGAAAAATAATCATGGAAAATTGTTCGGGATAAACAGTTTATGTGTAGGAAAATTGGTAAGAAAACATTTATTTATTTTCCTTACTTCATTGTCTTTGACATTGGTCGTTACCTAAAACCATGTCAGAGGCCTTTAAGGCGGTTTAAAAACTCTGACACTAGTGTTAGTCACTAACACACACGATAAGAAGAAGAAGACTCACTTTAGTTATATCATCATCAATGCTGGTGTAGTTAAAAGAAAAAAAACTATAAATGTAACCTGTAGTTTCCATGCTGAATTGGGAGAAAAAAAAAACATAGAACATACCAGCTGCTTCTCTTCTGGTGCAGTTGTAAAAGCTGATCAAGGGAATGGGTGACATTGCAAATCATATTAATGTGCGATGCGGTTAGCAAACCATCACGTACGTTGGGGTAAGAAGGGATAGGGCAAAGATTGGGTAATTCAAATAAAACCCAAACGCGGCATTATTTTTTTTTATTTTTTTTAATTTAATTTTTTGCAGTCGTTTTGAATTTTTAATAAGATATTTATTGTCAAGCTTTAAATTATTATTGAAACATGGTTGAAAATGGAATGTAAATTCGGAAAATAACGTTTAATTAACATAATTTCATAAGTATAACTTAGCAACAACTAAAGGGAAAGAAACGACAAAAATACTAATAGATACTAAATTTATTACTTGTTAACAAAAGCTCAATTACATTTAAATTATAATATCTTACACAGGAAATGAGATAAAAAAACACTTGTTGAAGCTTCAACTCGCGAAAGAATTATCCGGTCTTACCCCAAAGTACCTTAATACGCTGAATGGCATGAATATTATTACAGATTACATTATACAGATATTTACATAATACTGTATGTTAATCTATTTACATGAGGTTGTTATTCACTTCCAAAACCTCAGGTGATTCGTCAGTTGTACAAAGGCTGTACGCAGCCGGTGAAGCCTAAAATTGCCGATTTTTTTGTTTTTTTACTGTTTTCTTAATTAATTATATTTTAGTAATATGGTATAGCCCGTGGTTTGATAGATATTCATTTAATTTTAATAAATGAAATTGTAATTAGCGTATGTTGCCGCCATGTATGTTTGTAATAACTTTAGTGTACCATAGAACATAGAAAGGATTCTTTATTTGTAAAAAGATTAAAACAGATACTTACAGAAAAGACCTATTATACGGTAGACGAGTTTTTAAACGATAAAGAAATACCCAACTGGCAATACAAAACCTCTAAACATAATTAAATACAAACATAATTATAAAAATAAATTATCTGTAGACAGAATCTTGACATTAACTTTCTAAAATAAAATTAATTTGATAAAATTGACGTAATAAAATCAAAATAATAACAAAAAGTGCATGGTAAATAAAATTGCATGGAATAAAATAATAACAATATGATATAAAAAGCCTCTGTTTATGATGCAAATAATAATTAATATTAAATAGTCTTTTTTAATTTCACATAATATATTTTTTCTTGGACTAGAACACCCGCTTGCCGTTCCATTTTATTTTTGCAATACCCAACAGGGTTCATGTTGTACTTAAGAACAGTGGTAATATTAGTAAGACTAAGAACTGATGTATAATATGAATGCAATAAATGAATTGAATTGAATTGAACAAAAAAAAAATCAGAACAGCAAATATACAACGGCGAACTTATCCCATAAAAGGATCATTACAGTAAACCTGCGTTCAATTAAGAGGGTATTTGCTGAATTAAATCTGTTTAGTTTTAATAATTTGTTCATCTGTTATCTCGTATTTTCTATGATCCATGATTGTTATTATTCACTTCCAAAACCTCAGGTGATTCGTCGGCTGTACAAAGGCTGTACGCAGCCGGTGAAGCCTAAAATTTTCAATTTACACACATCGATTCGCGTCCCGAGTCGCGGAAGAAATACGACTCTGTAGCTTTGTTACAGTTCTAGTTTTATAGTTCTTTTACGTGAAGCCTTTGACTATTTTTTTACGTGACTACAGCATAGCCAAAAGGTGGACTCTGTGTTTTTTTTTATATAATGTGGAAGGGACATGCCTGTAATAAATCGAACCATGGGTTTTACTAGATCACTTTAATATAATGCAAATAAAATAACAGTCAAAGTAAATAAATAAAAATCTTACCTTAATCTCATACTAAGCGACCCTGTCTTAATCTACCACGTAAAGAACAGTGTGATAGCAAAGTTGTCATTCACACATTTTTTTCATGTTTCCCATTCTGGAAAACCTGATTTGCATCAATTTCGTGCTGAATTTTTAACCGACTTCCAAAAAAGGAGAAGGTTTTCAATTTGTTGCATTTTTTTATTTATTTTGATTGATGTTTACTGATTATTCAAAGGCGCCTGGACGACTTTGAATTATTTTTTTGTTTCAAAGCGTATGCCATTTGAAACAATTTTATTATTATCTTACAGAAATTTTATCAAAATCGGTTGTATAGGTTTGGATTTAAGTTGGTTTTTAGATTTGTTTTTTTTTAAATAACTGTCGTGAGCCGATGTTCACCCTTCCCAATTGCCAGATACAAAAATCAAAAATCGATTTTCCTAAGCAAACACCAATATAAGAAGCACACAACATTCGATTCTCTCACCGAGAATTTCGCGCTTATTTTTATCGTAAAACGAGTACAAGAGAAACAAAAATAAACACAATTAATTCCCTAACCTAAGCCTCGTAAACATTACTTTGCAATTAGCGTTTCACCGACTTTTTACTTTGGAAAATGCGAAGTATTAATAGAGTTTTAGGAAAGCAATTTAAAAGAAAGGGGAAACGTGAATTCTTAATTCACTGTGAGCGCATTCTTAAGTTAATTTAAATTTTGATTAATAAATTAATTAATAAGTTGCTTGTTGTATTTTTTAATGGCTTGCTAATGTAAGTAATAATATTGTAAATTACCCGTTCATTCGTCTAATAGGATTAAAGTACTGATATATGTATAAAGTTTAAGTGTCATAAATTCTTATTTATTCTAAAAATGCATGTTTATAATTTTCAAACTGGTTACTTCGACACTTTTACAATATTTCTATTTTCGGCTTTCGGATAGAACATATACATATATAGTTGCATTTATTTACAAGAGCAAGCCCCAAAGTAAGTTCGAGACTTGTTGTATGAGATACTAACTCAACGATACTATATTTTGAATTAAATACATATAAACCCCGAAGACCCAAGTCACTCTGAAAAAATCGAGGATCGCATATAAGTGCCTATAAGCTGTTTTATACGAACTCTTTGAACGAATAAGTTTTTAATTTATTTTATCTAATCCCTTAAATGTCTGACATATTTATTATCAAGTGCCATTTCTATACGAGTATGCTGCGGGTAATTAAGTACTCCCCTTTTGTATATGCTAAGAGCATTGCGACCTCATTTTCCATGTTGATACTACACTGAGATTTGAGGTAACTAACTTAAAAAAAAACCGCACCAAACTAAATTCTGAGTTGGAAGAAATGATCTGACTAAAGTTTATATTTATAAAATATACGTTTATTTTCTTCAAAAACGTATTGCACATGAGATTATTATAAAATTACCTTATGCCAAAGACATAATAACTTACGTAACAAATAACGCCATGAAAAGTATTAGAGGGCCTTTAAGTAGGCAAAACTGTTTCACAGAGATGGCACTATATACGACTAGCAAAAAAGTGACAAAGAAAGAGTTGAATATGCTTTAAAAATATTTATTGCATTTTATTTACATAAGTATTTTGTTTAAATATTTAATGTTAATAATCATAAAATATTTCAATGTTTTAATTATTATCTATAGCATCATATAGTGACAAGAAAGAGAAAATATTATGTTTATAAGATATGGGTAGGCATCTTATACCAAAGATAATATATTTACTAATTATTTAATACAAAGATAAGGATGATAGTGATCATAATGTGAAGATTTGTAATTTTATTTGCCTTTTTCCTCTAAACGTTCTAAAAAAATATGTTATATCAGTAGGGGATAAAAGTAAAAACGTTTGCATTTTCCTAATATAATATTTAACCAACAGCGCACAAGGCGTTTTTTTTTTCAACCTTTAGAGCAAAGCTGTAATGTTCTTCTAAAAATTATATAAAATAATAGTTCTTCATGTTTCCTGTTGAAATCTGTGAAATAATTCAGTGGGTAGGTACTGCAACATGTGACCTAGACAGCAAAAAGTCCTGAATCACCATAATATGATAAGCGAGGTAAACTGCAACGCTGATTCCTTGCTGATACGATTTCTCGACTTACCTGAAACGAAAGAAAACTAACGTAAGATGAAAACATCATAAATATTTTTGCACACGCATTAATATATTAGTTAGATGATTATTCGTTTTTAGTTCAATTGTAATTTTTTGACCGCCGTGTGTATATAACCACTCCAAGTCTTCCCGTGGATGTCATAGAAGGCGACTAAGGCATTACAAGCTAAACCGCTTATAAACATTAATCAGACCTCTCCAACCCGTCTGGCGAGGAGAGTGTAGGCCAAGTCCTCTGGCTGCTCAGGCCAAATATGGTTCTGGTAGTATAGAGAGGGTCGTGCTTCTGCTGGAAACTATAAAGACCTGATGATGATGATGACATAAACTGTCACATCTTTATCCGCGTAGTCAGAGCATTTACCCTAGGTTATGTAACTCTCAACTGTAGTGATGTGCCGTTCCCGGGAACGTTCCCACATTCCCCAGATTTCCTAAATCATTCCCGGGAACGTTCCCAAAAATTTGAAATGTCTGGGAAAGTTATAATTTTATTTATCAGACAATTTTTAATCAATGCAAATGTATTAAACTTATGTAAAAGCATTTCATAATATAGTCATAATTTAAATATTTCCAATAATCCATAACATTTCCAAAAAATGTGGGAACGTTCCCAAATTTCTAGGGAACGTTCCCTTGATGCCGGGAACGAGACCCGTTCCATAGGATAAACATCTTATTAATCGAGAAAAAAAAAAACATTTTATTGTTTTATGGTCATTAATATGTTATACAATTATTTAAAAATATGAAATTGGCCCTTTGAACGTGCCGACTTTCTTGGTAATAGGTTAAAAATGATGGGTTAAAAATAAATTATTTTGATATTTGATCTGCTGATGAATATACATATTAAGAATACTTAACTACCTATAGCAGAAAACATTCATATGATGAAAAAATAAAATTGAGACGGGAACGTTCCCCTGAAATTGGGAATGTTCCCGGGAACATTCCCGTAAACGGGAATGAGGAACGTTCCCCGGAAACGGGAATTTGGGAACAGCTCATTACTAAAACTGACAGAGTCCAAAGCCTCAAGTCCTAAAAGCCCTTTTGAGGCGATGGTAAGCGGGAACCTTCTTATTTCTACCTTAACTAGAAAAAATAATAAATTTCTTTGGTTTGCTAGCTACGTCGCGTTTTCGCTTGTAATAACAGTTCAAATACTCCATACACACCAAAACCACACGAGTATAAACATTTACCATCAAAACAATATAATCCGATACAATTCCGCCAGAATAAACAAACTGGCACAGATAATTTCCAGAGTAAATAAACTTAAGAATTCTTAGACACTCCATTCTGAATTGGATGATATAGAAATAAACGGCGCTCCGTGAATGGAAACCAATGTTGGTTGAGGAAGGATCTTCTAGAATTAATTGATTTTTTTTTCAAAACCAATTTCACCCTCAAATTACACAACCGATTTTGATAAAACATACATACATACTATCACGTCTTTATCCCTAATGGGGCAGACAGAGCATTTTGGGTCTTGCGGTTCTATGCAGAGCCCAGGGCCGCAAGACCCAAAAGCCACTTTTAGCGTCATGGTGGGCGAGAAGATGGAAAAGCAATCAATACAGTGATGGGTTGCTAGCCGCATCGCCTGTTAGCAAAATTTGCATTTTTGCCCATTCCCTCGATCGGCTTTTACGATCTGCGTGGGAAGAGAAGCAGCTGGTACATTCTAGGTTTTTTTTATACCTCCCAGACCAGCATGGGAGATATAGACAGCCTGATAAGTAAGATGATCCGTGCTTCGGAGGGCACGTTAAGCCGTCGGTCCCGGTCACTGTCTTTGACATTGGTGGTTACCGTAAACCATGTCAGAGGCCTTTAAGGCGGTTTAAAAACTCTGACACTTGTGTTAGTCACTAACACACACGATAAGAAGAAGAAGATAAAATTTATATAGAACCATCCATATCTGGACTCTGGATGGTTGATATAAATTTTATCAAAATGTTGTCGTATATTTGGTGTACAATTGTACATATCCAAGCGTCTTTGAATAATAGGTGAAAATACATAAAAAAATTATAATCACCTCCTTTTTTCGTAGAAGTCGATTAAAAATAATCGTTAACTTCTTCGTTTGTGTAATGCTAGTCTGGAAAGTGTAAAAAGTTTTAATTAAGGTGTGAATCTTAACTTTTTGTCTTCCGGCGCAGACCGTCTAAGGGACCTTACGTGACCTTTGGGACTTGTCACTTAAGCTCGTAAATATTTTGAAAACATTAAGATCAAAAGATAAATTTTTTTCCGCACAATTATTAACTTAAAAAATTTAAAATGATTTTTGAATTAAAATAAAAGAAAATTAGCAAGTTAGTCAATTTAATAGCTAGTTGAATTTTTTCCTTTTTTAATTTTTCACGCTACTAAACTTAAATATTTTAAATTTATGTTATTCCTTCAAACCAAACTAATTTTATGTTAACAATAATTTTTCAAAACCAAAAACCGATTCACCCCCAAACTACACATCCGATTTTGATAAAATTTCTATGGGACCACGTCGAATATATATCCTTTTAAACAAAAGAATTTTTTTTTAAATCGGTCCAGGCGTCTTCTATAATCCATGACCATACAGAAACATAAAGATCGCGACGAATTGATAGGGTTAACAATTCTTCTTCTATCTTTATCTTTGATAGGGTTATCAATTCTTGTTCTATCTATCTTTGATAGGGTTATCAATCTTCTTCTATCTTCATCTTTGATAGGGTTATCAATTCTTCTTTTATCTTTATTTTTGATAGGGTTATCAATTATTCTTCTATCTTTATCTTTGATAGAGTTATCAATTCTTCTTCTATCTTTATTTTTGATAGGGTTATCAATTATTCTTCTATCTTTATCTTTGATAGGGTTATCAATTCTTCTTCTATCTTTATCTTTGATAGGGTAATCAATTATTCTTCTATCTTTATCTTTGATAGGGTTATCAATTCTTCTTCTATCTTAATCTTTGAAAGGGTTATCAATTCTTCTTCTATCTTCAGCTTTGATAGGGTTATCAATTATTCTGCGATCTTTATTTTTCTGTATCCTTTTGTGGAAGTCGATTAAAAAAGACGACCCCGAAAGTCAAACCATAAAAGTAACAAACAAACAACCCCTCATCAAAGTTATGATCATTCAACCCAAACACATGTCTATTGCTCAACTTAGTTCATTTCGCCAAAACGTCCTGAGGGCCACTAATTTGGTAATTCTGGCCCCTGTCCAAATGCGGTCCGCTTGATCTAGATCTATATAAGCAAAATGTACGCATTATTATTATTGAGTTTTTATAACACGAGACGACACTAAGTCACTTTTATTCATTAGCATAGAATTAATATGAGAATACATACAGAACGGAATCTTCTAAAGTTCCGCATAATATGCGTAATATCGCATTAATGCATGTGTTATACTTTGATTATAAGAAGGGAGAACACCAGGGACGGGGAAATGGCATGCACATTGCGCGGGACCATAGAAGATTTTGTTCTGTATGTATTAGGGACCTTTTTATATTAATTATGTATCAGTAGTTATAATCAAAGTATTACATTACTACTTGTATCAATGCGCTAAGTATGCTAATTCCAAAGCAAATCTTCACATTTTCACTATATATAACGATAAGTGTTGTATTCCTGAAAATTTGAGTCCAGTTAACGTAGTTCTTATAGTAATGATCAACACAAGAACCACTTGAACTGAATCACGATAAAAACTATGTCATAAAATCATTTCAAGTACCTATCATTCAAAACCTGGCGTCAGCTCTAAAAACCTGTCATTCAGATAAGCTCAAATACTTTATAAAAGAATAAAGGTGACGTGTTCCGTCGCACGGAGGCAATGACATGGAACATCGACTTCATCCTATAGAGAGTACTCATATTTATTCTACCGTACACATATTTCACAATGTCACCTCCTGTCATTTGCTTCAGTGATCACGAATGTTTGCGGCGAAATGTCCTCGGGAAACATCGGGATAACTCGTTTCTTCGACGTAATGTTCGGTGGAGAAAAAGATGAACTTCGCCAAATTATTACGTAGAACGGACTGCAGTTATGAGTGTTTGTCCTCTATTATGGAGGAAAACGATGTAAGTGGAGTCAAGTTGTTTTGCTTTCAGTTGAAGCGTATGTCATTTGATACTTAGATGTCATTAATCCTACTAATATTATAAGCGCGAAAGTTTGTAAGTATGGATGCATGTTTGTTACTCTTTCACGCGCAAACGGCTGGACCAATATTGATTAAATTTCGTACGCAGGAAGCTGATTCCCTGAATTAACAGATAAGCTACTTTAGGCGCGTGTAACACCGCGAGGCGCAGCTAATTCTAATACTTGTGGCGATTGCATCGTCATCATCATCAGGTCTTTTTGTCTTCACTGCAAGAGCACGACTCTCTCTGTACTACCAGAGACATACTTGGCCAAAGCAGCTAGAGTACTTGGCTTACACTCTCCTTGCTGGCCAGATGGGTTGGAGAGGTATCATTGATGTTTATAAGCTTTGTTTAGCTTGTATTCCCTAAGTCGCCTTCTACAACATCCACGGGAGGACTTGGAGTGATCCTATTCTACTCTGCCGGAAACCACACAGCATCCGGCACACTTGCATCGTCATTTTTGTATTATATCTTGTATTTATGTTTGCACGTTTGTTAAGTCAAATCTTGTAACCCAATTTTCAACCAGTTATCCTAAACCGATAAAGCTGAAAATTTGCATACTTATGTAAATCAGATGACAATACAATATTATGGAGTCAACAAGCTGTTTTGATAATGGAGCTGGGATATATTTGACGGAACTTAGTTATAAAATAACATACCTAACTTCATTGAGTTGGACTCGTTTGATTTGTCTTCTTCTTCTTAGCTAGTTGGAATGGCGATTTTATATAGTTGTGGACCAGTGTTTGGCGACACTTTTTAAATTGTCTTGATGAGCATTTTATGGTAAAGGATGCCTAATTGACTTGGGTCTTCGATGGAACTCAGTAATAAAACGACGCAACTCTCCCAAATATGGTTGCATTTTTTTAATAAGTATTTTGGCTTGGCATAAATAGCAGTCGTGTGTTTTACTCGCTTCTCTTGCCCGCATACTTTACAAATTTAATGTCAAGTAGGTACTTAACAATGCTTGACGGAATATTCTTTCAATTCGTAGCACTAATAGAATTAAATTGCATTTCAGAATGAGTCCTCCATGTTTTATACAAGCCACAATGTTATTCCATTTCGCGTAGAAATTAATGAATTAAATGAAACTCTCTCCGTAATGGCTTTCAGCCGACGGGCTCTGAGGGTTTTATTTTCATTTTAAATTTATAGTTCTATGCTCTGATAGTTTGAAATTAATGTTCCGTTTTCTTAGCACACGCGGAATTTATTATTCGCAATATCCATTTTTAACTTCTTTATAAAAGTAGGATAAGAACGGATTTATTGCAGCGAGTGTGCACACAAACTATTGTGTAGTGACTTGTACTGCTAAGCTGTAGGAAGTATATACTATGAAATAGTATAGCTCTCTTTACTTTCGACTGTCTCCGCGTAAAATTGCCGAATGGAGACCTCGGCCTGGCCGGAGAAATGTTGGGAGACCACCTATGCGCTGGGCCGATGACATCTATAAAATATTGGGGAAGACCTGGATGCAAACTGCAGAAGACCGGGTCAAGTGGAAACACCATGAAGAGGCCTATACCCAACAATGGGTGAATAAAGGCTGAAGAAGAAGAAGAAGAAGTCTCCGCGATCAAGGCGTTCGCCGTGTAATTTGGAGGTCATGAGTTCGATTCCCACTGGGAAGCCAGTGTCCAGTGGCGCAAAGTTTTAAGTGACAACATGAAGCTTTTCTACGCACAAACGCACATTAACCAAAAGTGCCCTTTTTAACCAAATATGCATAGAAAATCGTCACGTTCTCACTTAAAACTGTAAACAGTAGTTCATAAAAAAGTTAAAGATTTATCTAAGGTTTGGTAAAGACCAAATTTTTAATGATATCACCCTTTCAAATGATTTATTTCAAATAGTTTAAAGATTTATCTAAGGTTTGGTAAAGGTGAAATTTTTAATGGTATCACCGTTTTCTTTCAAATGATTTATTTCAAATGGGGGAGCAACTGTAAACCGAAACCACTTGGCATAAATTATTTGCTACACTAAACAAGTTGACACCCATAAACGCACAACCATTTATTTTTTAGGGTTCCGTACCCAAAGGGTATAAACGGGACCCTATTGCTAAGACTTCGCTGTCTGTCCATCTGTCCGTCTGTCCTTTTGTCCGTCTGTCACCAGGCTGTATCTGAAGAACCGCGATAGCTAGATAGTTGAAATTTTTACAAATTATGTATTTCTGTTGCCACTATAACAACAAATACTAAAAACAAAATAAAATACATATTTAAGGAGTGCTCCATACAACATACGCCGATTTTTTGACTTTATTTCAATAATGGCAACAGGTAGGCACTTGAAATGTTCACAAAATACTCAGTTGTATTTTTATTTTAATAATAAATAAAAAAATTAGAATATAATAAATATTTAAGGGGGGCTCCCATACAAAAAACTTGATTTTTATAGATAATGGTACGGAACCCTTCGTGCGCGAGTCCGATTCGCACTTGGCCGGTTATTTACCTTAATTTGAACTTTGTTAAAACCTAGTAAAAGTTACTTGGCATATTTGAATTACACGTAAAAAAACTGATTTTAAAATAAAACTTTTCAAATGTAATATTTGTGAGTCAGTGAACTAGGTACAGGCAAAGTTTAAATTAAAAAATGTTATCATAAATCTAACTTCTCCGCGAAAAATTCTCACTCACTAAAGGGCCATATATTTTTTATATAAATGAGGACACTTTATATAATAAATATAAAGAGGATAGCGGCGGGGACGGTGGTCCCTCGGGGACTTGTGGTACGCTCCATGACTTCCTAATCGGGACGGTTATCCTTAATGCTGGCTGTAGCACTATCAGCGCCCTTGGGCTATATTGATCGGAGGCCCTTTCTCCTATTTAATTTCTAGAAACGAATGGCTACTATTAGTATTAGCTACTACTACTATTAGTAAATTGCAGTAATTAGAATCATTTTGAGCCAGACATTTCGTTGACTCTACTGTCGTCATGGTCGCGGGCGGACTTAGGAATTGCGATGGAATGGATTTTGACGTCTGACTGCACCCGCTATAGGTCAGTTGGAAGAGTATGGTCTTTAAGTCTTATGAAAAAATAATTTTCCTTGAATATAATGAAAATAGTCTTGCCGTCTCTTGTGAGTTTTCTGAGTAGAATAGGGCTACTCCAGGTCCTCCGGTGGATGTCGTAGAAGGCGACTTAGGAAATACAACCTAACAATGCTATAAACATCAATGAGACCTCTTCTACCCATCTGGCCAGCGAGGAGAGTGTAGGCCAAGTCCTCTAGCTGCACTGGCTAAGTATGGCTTTAGTTATACAGAGAAGGTTGTGCTCCTGCAGTGGAGACAAAAAGACTCAATGATGATGATGAAATAGTCTATTCAATGAGACCTCTCCAACCCGTCTAGCCAGCGAGGAGAGTGTAGGCCAAGTCCCCTAGCTCCTCTGGCTAAGTATGGTTCTAGTTATACAGAGAGAGTCGTGCTCCTGCAGTGGAGACAAAATGACTTGATGATGATGATGAAATAGTCTATTTAATGAATTATTTGGTAAACGTTTGCTAATAAGTATTCTTCAAAAAAGTCAGTGCCCCTTCATGTCTTATGCCCCCGTGTTATTGCGCATACTACCGTCGCTCTGTTATCTTACGACAAACGTAGCAAAATGGCTTAAATTTTATTGCTGCGAAAAGTGTCTTGTCCGACAAAATAATAATAGCAACGGGTTTGCGGAAGCATTTTGTTTACAATATTATTTTAAGGTGTCAAATAAATTTGTGAACATTTTTTTTTTTGCAAACAGAATACAGTTCTTACATTATTAATATCAAAACACGGGTAACTCACGTATAGAGTCAGCTACTGCCGACATGTTCAGTGTGTCGCGAGCCGGTGCGGTGTACGGGCCTCTCGGCACATTCGCCTTGATGAAGACCTCCGGATGAGGTCGAAACATGTCGGCAGTAGCTGACTCTATACGTGAGTTACCCGTGTTTTGATATTAATAATGACTGCATCTCACGTTAGTTTTAACCAAAAAGTTCTTACATTAATGAAGCATGCGGTCGACTTTTTTTTACTTCATTATAATATAAAATTGTAATCGCTAGATTTAAGATGACTTTTCCGACCAATAAAAAACCTAACCAACATAAATGTTTGTTCAATTTAGTGTGATCTCATATGCGGTGTTTTTTTTTTAATGAAAGTTTTTACAAGCAAACTTTTACCGTTTTTTTTTCTTTTATTTCCTTATTTCATCTTTTTGTGAACAGTATGATACAACGAATAGCAACGTAATTTTCGTGTTTACTGAAGTTTATACTCAATTTTTATCCTATACTAATTAATAAACAAGCTTTTACATATTTTTTAAATTTAATTCCACGTTTTATTATTTTTTGTCATACTTGCATAAAGAATGTCAACGCCAATTTATATTTTTCACGAGTCCAAATAAGCCAGCAACGCATATACCTAATTAAGTCTCACGGGTCTCCAAAAATAAGGTTTCGAAGCCTATTTTCCGCCGAGGCAGGAGCCTCATCAAAAAGACAAATTATGAGGCAGTCGTTTAAGGACGCGAAGTTAAGATTAGATGCCCCAGTGTAATAACATTTCTCAATTTCGACATAGATTTTTTGGAGAAAATAAATGTTTTCATAACTTTGCGTGACGTCTTGGCTTGGTAATCAGGTTTTATCCAACTTAGAAATAAGAGTTCGTGCTTGTTGAATCATATCATACTAATATTATAAATGCGAAAGTGGGTTTGAATATTTATTTGTTTGTTTGTTTCCTTTTCACGCTTAATCTACTGAACCGATTTGGATGAAATTTGGTATGGATATAGTTTGAGACTCGGGGAAGGACATAGGGTACTTTTTATTCCGATATTCCCACGGGAAGCGAAGCCCACGGGTACAGCTAGTCATATCATACTATCAAACTTCATACTGAATTTGTATATTTGTTTGTTTGTTACCATTTCACGCTTCAACCACTGAACCTATTTAGATAAAATTTGATTTGGATAGTGTCTTATATCCAGGAAAGGACACCAGATAGTTTTTATCCCGAGATTCCCACGGGGAGCAAAGCCCACGTGCACACCTAGTAACATATAAAAACATTACTAGCTGTTTTTCTCCCGCGGGGATCATAGAAGGCTATATGAAGGCTTGCTTTGACCTGAGAATATTTTGGAATAGGCGTTGGGCTAGAAAACAACCTAAATAAGTACATGCTATAAATGCAATACATACTTAAAGCCTTTATTTATAAGGGTCAAAGAATTGTTCTTAAGTTTATAACAAAACTTGTTATGCGTGTTTTTCGTGTATGTGTTTTTGGCATACTTGGGTTACCATTGAAAATTTGAAAAAACAAGAAGTTTATTTGCCATACAAATAATAAAATGCAGGATTCCATCTAGTGATGAGCAAACGAACTAAATAGTAGAGCTAATATCTATTATTTGCCAGGCAAACTAAATAAATCCCAATTTTTAAGCGTTAAACCCAATAACTTTTTAATGGCCGAAGTAATTTTCATCAAACATGGAGCTTGCTTTTACGTAAAAAAGTGGTCCAATCCAAAGTGGTCCATCCGTTCGAGCGCTACGATGTCAAAGACAGACAGACATAAGCGTCAAACGACATTCGTAAAGAGAGACAGAGTGGTCCTATTCTAGGCTGGTAGGTACTATAATATGCCCAATATTTCATTGCCGATGTGTAATTGTGTAATAGGAAATACAAGCAAAACAAAGCTTATAAACATTAATGGGACCTCTTCAACCTGTCTGGCCAGCGAGGAGAGTGTAGGCCAAGTTCTCTGGCTGCTCTGGCCAAGTATGGCTCTGGTGGTACAGAGAGGGTCGTGCTCTTGCAGTAGAGATAAAAGACCAGATGATTGTAATGATTTAGCCGTGTGGTTTCCTGCGAAGTAGAATACGGCCACTCCAAGTCTTCTCGTGGATCTCGTAGAAGGAGACTAAGGAAATACAAGTTAAACAAAGCTTATAGACATTAATAAGACCTCTTCAACCCATCTGGCCAGCGAGGAGAGTATAGGCCAAGTCCTCTGACTGCTCTGGCCAAATATGACTCTGGTAGTACAGAAAGGGTCGTGTTCCTGCAGTGGAGACAAAAAGCGTTGACAAAAAGACTTGACTTGACTGTTGATGATGACAACAATGTTAGAAAAAAAAGGTCGCTGGAAAGCGCTAGATGTAGACCGCTTCAAAATCGCCTGTAGGCCAAATCCTCTGACCAAACATTATGGCTCTGGTAGTAAAGATAGAGTCAAAAATTCCTTTAAAAAATCCGATTTAGCCTCATTCTTATCCTCAATCGCCAATCAAATCTCAAATACATCCCAAAATATAACACAAAGCGTCTCCTTCAAAAGGGAATTTCCCTCGAAATCGAATCTATATTTGATTCCAGCTATAATACGATTTCCCTGCGAATTAGGACCGTCGATCCCACGGGCTCACTTTACGGATTCCTGCCTTATTTATTTACATACACGACGCGTCACGCTTCTTTTGCTCCCAATTGAGTTTGAACTTGCTGGTAGCGCGTGCTCAAAGGAAATTAGGTTATTAAATAAAGCAGATAAAGAGTAAACTAGTTTTTTAAATAAAATTACACAGTTTGAGCTCAAGCCTGGGAGTTGTAAAGTTTGTTTGAAATAACTTTATGGCACTAGAAAACTGCCACATATACAACTTTATATACTGAGCAAATAAAAAAAAAACACGACTATTAAAAACTCTATCTAGATATTTGTGGCGGAACTACCGATAAGATGATATCCAATGCACCATCTTTTTCTTTATTAGCGAAAGCCCTGAATTTTAGGGTTAAAACCCCCAATAGCTTTTAAATAGCTGAACTGATTTTTATCAAACAGCTAAGCTACCCCGCAAGAGAACTTGCTTTCAAGTAAACAAAACAGGTCCATCCGTTCAAGATGCCACAGACAGGCAGACAGACCGACAAACAGAACGACAGACGTTAACGTCAAACTTATAAGACTCCTCTTTTTGTCTGGGGTTAAAAAAAAAAGACGTGTGGCACTCGGGGACTGCCGCGGTAAAGCTATTGCATTAAGGTGGTTCGATACAAGGAAGGACGGCAACGTCGCAAACGGACGACGGAGACGAAGCGGCAACCTACAGCGTGAGGTTTTTTCGTTACGTAATTTCTGGATTCGGTCCCCGCGCTCAAAGGCCCGCGATAGAAGCTATGCAATAGCTTAAAAAAAGCTAATTCAAGATATTTTTTCAAAACTAAAAACATCTTCAAAACGAATCAAACTACAGAAAGATTTTGATTAAATTACATGAAACTATCTCGCAAGTGCGCCCTTTTAAACGACTGGAAAGGTAAAACCTTTGCCCTGCGGTGGGACAGTATAGGCTAAAAATAGAAATAGAATATTGATAGATAATTACTTATAAATTTTTATGAAAAAGGCTTCTTCGAAGGATCCTTTATTCCCTATTAATTCAAAACTTTATTGTTTTACAAAATGTTGATACACAATTAATTATAACAAACCACAGTAAAAAATTCAGGCTTGTTTAGTTATTTCAGTTCATTAATTTATTTAAAAAAAATTAATCACATTATAAAGTACATTTGAATAACACATAATAATAAATTACTACAATAACAGAGGAAAACAATATGGAATAAGTAAGAAATTCATGATTTCAATAGTACATTCCGGACAAAAAGATCACCTTCATTATCTTAGAATCAGAACAGTTTTTCATTCTTTCCGCTCCGACGTTCCGTAGTAGAGCGAGCATATTTGGGCGGGTCGGGTCGCCACAATATATTCATACTAGTAAAATTTAAAAAGCGATTATGGATTACAAAATAGTATGTCACACTGCATTTCAATTTTTGCAATACGACCGGTCTGAATTACAAGGTCTCGCTCTATACTAGTCTTCCATATTTTTGACGTTTATGTCACGTGCCCTATTCTCTGTCTACCCCATTAAGGATAAACAAAGTTGTGATAGTTTTTCCATATCTATGGTATGTTATTGATTAAAACCCGTTAACGTGGGGCGACACAGATATATGTTACAGAAAAAATTAGCTACAAAAAAAATTGTGAAAATATTTACTTAAAATTTCATAACGTATTTGGTTTGCTTATCTCTCACAAACAATGCTCTTTTACCTCAAAAATATGTGAAACCAATTTCATATGTATTCCCACGCAAGCCACTCAAAGGACCGGAGTAAAAAGACCCATGAATCTCAAGGAAATACATAGTTATATAATTAAATAAACATAATGTCGTGTTTTTTAATAACGAAAATGATTCCTTTGTTTATAACAATTAGGTTTAATTTATCTGTTACTGTACATTTTTCTTTTTTTTTTTAATTCTTTCACAAGAATGTGTAAAATAAACTGCACTAACAATAAATTATTATGTCCCTAGGTGACCCGGCCCGGCCCGACCAATAGTGCCCGCTCAAGTTTGCACATTCCCTAAAACTGTGCCATTTTCACCAAAGAAAGGAACGTCAAGAGTTGAAGCGTCAAATTATAATCTTGAGTTGATTGCGAGCAAGGCCTAAGGCATCTTGTTACAGTCATTTTCGCTAGCTGCACTTTGAGCCAGTGGCATACTGAGGAATTCATAATCACGTCTGAAGACTGAGACATCATAAATTTTGCATGCTTTTAGGAATTTTGGTAAATCTTTGAATTTTATCTGTAACAGCTGCTTTTAATTGTTATATCTATTTGAAATAGTATGGCCAATGTCTTTGATATCATGTACAATTTTTTACAGTACCTAATAAAAGTTAATCGAAAAAAAAACGTTGTTGTTGCGAAACTTATGATGAAGACTTCTTAGTCTCGGCATCACTAGTGGGTTGATTGCTGGATAAAGCCTATGGCTTTAAGTCCGCTCTTTACATTTGTAATAAAGTTAAATAAATAAAATGTTTCAACCACATAATAACGAGTTGATCAGTTGATTGCGCTTTTGTATCAGAAAGTAGTTCTTTTTTTTGCCATCACAATGTTTTTTGAGGATATATGAATAGTATCGTGGACTTTACCTATTTCTTGTGCATTGGAAAAAAAATCTTCGTACATAAAAACAGATACAACGTATGAAAACATCAAAGAGAATAATTTATGCGATTTTATGTTAATTCAATTCACATTTAATTTCAGCGGTTTCCATTCGGATGCCTATATTGAAATATGGATGAGTAGTACCAATATCAAAATCTTTTGGTTTTCCTGTTTAAACTTTTAAACGTTTAACTCTATTTTATTTTAACGTTTAACTCTATTTTATTTTTGGGTATTTTACTAATTTGATAAACTGAAAAATATTCTAATAAAGGATCCATCATTTTTAAGCGACTTTAAAAAAGAAAGAGTTCTCAATTCGAATGTAATTATACCGGTTGCCTAGTAGCCAGATTTTCGGAGAAAGTTCAGTTATTGATACTTAACAAATTGCTTTGAAAAAATCGTTAAAAAGTTTGTCCTCCTATACAAAATTCGTTTCGCCAAGCGCTAATCTGTATGCGAATTATTTCATAATTGTATTTATTGAAAGAAGTTAGTAGTACAATTTTTTGCTGGTGTTTAGCTGGTATGGTTAAAAAGTCATCCTAAGTATCATCATCATCATTATCAGGTCTTTTTGTCTCCACTGCAGGAGCACCGACCCTCTCTGTACTACCAGAGCAGCCATAGGACTTGGCCCACACTCTCCACGCTGGCCAGACGGGTTGAAGAGGTCTCATTGATATTTATAGCTTTGTTTAGCTTGCATTTCCTAAGTCGCCTTCTACGACATCCCCGGGAGGACTTGGAGTGGCCCTATTCTACTCTGCCGAAAACCACACGGCTCTGGGTATGTTCCTTTTTAATTTTTATGTTTAAGTGTGTTCCTCAATAACTTCATTGACATACCGATTTTTAAATCAAAGGGTGTTTAATTCGCATTCTTTCTTCACATACAAGTTGGTCCCATGGTCACCAGGTGAAGATCTGATGATAGAATCCTTGAGAAAATAAGCATTTTAATTCAGAAAGTGTGTTCAAAACTGGTAAAAAAAGACTGGAATAGCTTTTTTTGTTTATTATATAATCTAATCCAAGGATAGAAGACTACTTTTTTACCCCGATATTATCCTTTTTAAAGAAAAAACGTAAACATTAGGTGACATACTTTCTTCCAAGAATTTCGGGTCGCAAATTCTCTTTGCTTGTTTACTTTCGCAATACACACTTTTTCGATTTCACTGTAGGGCGGAGTGTCACCTGAGTTGAGTCGCATGTTTTCTGTACAATTTAGTTTGATAGGTGATATGTAGGTCAGCCCTCAACCCTTACTTATGCATGATATTCTCACGTAGAGAATGTTCGCAAGTTTGGAATAAAATTTAACAATGATGAATAAATACTGTATGGTGAATGTCTGTTTTAATATGTACAAATAATATAATAAAACAGTAATAAAAATGTGTCTGTGAAATAAATATACTTTCAAAAAAATATTTGGGGCGATGGGGACATAGTAATGGAGTAAGAATTTAAAATAATGTCTGCGTGTTTGTTTGTTTGTACACGCTAATCTCCGGAAATACTGGATGGATTCAAATGAAATTTATTTGTTATATAGCTGTTTAGCATAGGCAACATAAAGATATAATTAATTTGGAAAAAGAAACACCTGATGCAGAACCATAATGTTCCAGCTAAAGTATAAGAAATATAAAAATTTTGCAAAAGTTGTTCAGCCTGATGAGCGTTTTCCAGAGTTCACGCAAAATAAGTCGCAGGCCTCGACTAGTTTTTAATAAAATTGTAGTTTATTAATAACATTTTGTGCGTTTTTTTTTAAATTATATTCGTGAATATATTCTACAAGCTGGGTTTTTATTACAACTACTCACACGTTTGCGTCCACGGAAAAAGAGAACAAGGCCCCGCGATTAGATTTTGCGTCGCAACGTGATGGGTCGACTGACAACATAAAAAATGAATGTTCGCTTTGTTTTGTACGTGAGCGGCTAGTACTGACATTGGCTGAAGCCGCCTAGCCTTAAAAGACCCCTAAAAGCAAAACAATAAATTTAAGTAAAAAAGAAATAAAATAAAGCCCGCACTGAGTGTGCCTCCTACCTCATCCTGCGACCGGTCGACAGCAACACTTTCAACATTAAGGCCAAGATTTGGAAAGTCTTTTTGAATAAATATAAATAAATAAATGAAGCCCGCATTGAGTGTGTTTCCTCCCTCATCCTGCGACGTGTCTCAAACAATGAGCTCTTTACAACGACACGGCAAACTACTTTCAACATAAAGGTTGAGATTTGGAAGGTCTTTTTAAATAAAAATAAATTATTAAATGACGTCCGCACTGAGTGTGCCTCCTCCCTCATCCTGAGACGTGTCTCAAACAATGCGCCCTTTACAGCGACGCTGCGAACTACTTTCAACTTAAAAGCCAGTATTTGGTAAGACTTTTTAATTAAAAATAAATTAATAAATGCAGTCCGCATTGAGTGTGCCTCCTCCCTCATTATACGACGTGTCTAAAAAACTGTGCCCTCTACAGCGACACTGCAAACTACGTTCAACATAAAGGTTGAGATTTGGAAAGTCTTTTTAATAAAAATAAATAAATAAATGAAGTCCGCACTGAGTGTGCCTCCTTCCTCATCCTGCGATGTGTCTCAAACAATGCGCCTGCACTGCAAACTACCTTCAACATAAAGTCAGGGATCTGAAACGTTTTCGAGCTGGTTCATAAATCGCAGTTTGTAGACTTCTTGCTTTAGTATTTCTCGTAGTTTCTGTATTGAGGAGATTTAATTTGAGATTAAATGTAAATACAGTTTGTGAAGGCGGCGATTTGGCCTCAATTTTTTATATAATTTAATATAAGTTATTTTTAATTATTTGTAGTTAGTTTTAATTTTAGGTTGTATTTATTTAGTTAATTTTATATTGTTTTAAAGTTTAATTTTTATTAATGTAAACTTTATTGCACACACAGTTAAAAAATATGTACAAGTAGCGGACTTATTTACTACTTGCCGTATGAAATTCTCTCTTGGTGAACTATTAGACCAAACCGAAAATATGTGACGCTGACGAGATAAAATTCGTGAATAAGTAAACAAAATATAAATCTATACATATAATAAAACAGTAATATTGAGGGCGATGGAGACGTAGTAATAGAGTAAGAATTAAAAAAAAAGTCTGTCTGTTTGTCTGTTTGTACACGCTAATCTCCGGAAATACTGGAAATTGTATAGTAATAAATTGTATTAAAAATACTCGAATGAAATTTTTTAGTTATATAGCTATTAAGCCTGGGCAACATATAGGGTATAAATGATTTTGGAAAATGGAACGCCTGATGCAGAACCATAATGGACCAGCTAAACTATAAGAGATATAAAAATGTCGCCTTAGTAAAAGTAGTTCAGCCTGATGAGCATTTTTCAGAGACATAAAGTCCACGCAAACGAAGTCGCAGGCTTCGGCTAGTATCTACATAAGTTTGTACTTTGTATGTACAATAGGCTGTTAAATATATGAAAAAGTAAACAAACAAGTCATACAGATTTTAGCTGTTTCATAACTCGCAGTTTGTAGTATTCGTACCCCATGATTTTTGTAATTCAAGAGCACTGAGAAAATTTAATTTAAATTCAAATATATCTTTATTATCATAGGATATTTACAATATTTCTTATTAATCGTCATTTTGTATTGTTCTACAATTGTTGACGTCAAATGGTTACTTACAGCTAAGTTTACTGCCGCTTCCAAAGCGCTAGTGCAGAAGAAGCGGCAGCAAACTGCACTGCAGCATTTTCTCTAAGGACATCAACTCACAATTAATTTAATAAGTACCTATTTTAAGTTAATATGTGGGATGCGAAGAATGCAAAGGAATCGTTGTAATCAAATGTGGAAATGCTAAATTCACAAAATTATTAAAAATGTGACTTCAACCAATGTTTGGAAGTTTTATAACTCGCTATTTTCTTGGTACTCAAATCAGGTACTTTTTTCTAAACAACAAAACAAACATTTTATAATAGTTAGGGAGGCGAGGTAGCTAAATGGCGTAATTCAACGGCGCCGTCGAGACCTATCAAAATCGAAAGATAAAATAATTTCGAAAAGAAAAGCTCGTATGGTAAAAACCATTTTAGCGGCGGGTTTGGCGTGTACGGTTTTTCAAAAATGTTAAAAAAAACAGTTACTTAGGCATTCTCGAGCACGTCAGATATTCATACTACGTATGCCCCAAGTGCCTCTGATAACAACGGTATACTAATCTGCCGGTTTGCGTGGTGGGGGTAGGCATATAAAGTAGTCAAAAATGCAAAAAAAAAAAATTTACTCGAGCGCGTCAGATTTTCGGAAGGGGTGTTAAGTAGGTCCCAAGGAAGTTCCCTTTAAAAAAACTGACGATTTCGGCGTGACGATAAGTTACGATGAATTTTTGAAAATGCAAAAAAAAAAAGTTTTTTTGAAATACTCGAGCGCATCAGATTTTCATAGGGAAGGTTTATCTCAGTATCTTGAAAGCATATTTTTTTAATCTGACAAAAAAGTTGGTGGGTTCTCTTAATCTGACCGAAAAAGGTTTTTTGGTTTCTTTTTTTTCCTTTCTTTCTCCTTGATAAAACGGGGAATTTAAGAATGACAATAAAGCGATAGATACAACCAACGTAAATGTTTATTTAAACTTTTTTTTTGTAAAATGTATCGTTCGCGACTTATATGCCGCAACGCGTTCTTAGGAAGACGAAATAGCTCCTCCACACTTCCGGTCATGCGGAAACCGGCAGATTTTGTATTTTTAGTAAGTTTTAGATTATATTCTTCAAAATAAATAATAAAAAAATCGCGCTCGAGAGTGCCGGATTAACGTTTTTTTTTACAAGTTCACGACCCTATAACTCGGTCACATCAAGGACTTATCGTCAGATTAGTTAAATTTAGTCTTTAAACATTAAAGTCAACCCCCAATATCTTAATCTGATGCGCTCGAGTATTTCAGACTATCGATTTTTTTTTACTAATCTGATTGTCGATCCTAGGCGCGCGTCACTACATATAGAGCTAAAATACTTTACAAGGTTAGATAGATAGATAGATAACTCTTTATTGTACACCAAAAGAATAACAAAAAATAACAAAGAAATAAATTTTACATTAAATGAGTACAATGGGCGGTCTTATCGCTTAAAGCGATCTCTTCCAGACAACCAGTGGATGGAGAGGAATGTGAGAAAGATAAAGACGGTGGTGAAACTAACCAAGAAGGAAAATAATATCAAAACTAATTAAACATAACGCATATTTAACATAAACATATTGTACACAATTACAAACTTCAATAATACTTATAATAAATAAAATATACATAAGTTATATTTACTTATATAAAAATAGACAATATACATACATATATAATATATTATACATATACATATACAATACATATTATTAATAGCAAATAAACTTACTGATAACTTTAAAAGTACTTAAAAATAATTATAATCATTAAGTATACATACATATGATAATTATGTACTTATTGATAGGTAGTAGTCTACTACCATTTTCTTAAAGACAGGGAGAGAAGGTTGTTCTATTAGGTCTAAGGTATCTCTCATATCTTAAACTGCCACGCTCGAGTATTGCAGAAAATTCCCCTATTCGCCTCCCTAACTATAAGGAATTTATAAGACTGATGACATTTGTATGATGCAAATAGCACTTTTAATATTAGTTTTCTGCAATAAGTAATTAATTTAATCACATTTTAAATGGATGTGATCATGACAAGTGTCATTAGTTTGTGACATTTTATTTTCTTAATGGTACAATTATTTTCTTAAGGTAGAATTCCGTGCATCGCGATTGATTGCGGCCGTGCGTGGCCTAAGAATGTCGTCGGTCTTCTTCTTCTTATCGTGTGTGTTAGTATCTAACACTAGTGTCAGAGTTTTTAAACCGCCTTAAAGGCCTCTGACGTGGTTTTAGGTAACGACCAAAGTCAAAGACAGTGACCGGGACCGACGGCTTAACGTGCCCTCCGAAGCACGGAACATCTTACTTATCAGACAATCAGGTGATCAGCCTACAATGTCCTAACCAAACTAGGACGACAACACAAAGTCGTTGCCCCCGCTGGAAATCGAACCCGCGACCTCCGGGTATGAGCCGAACGCTCTAACCACTACACCACGGAGGCAGTTATCGAACGTCGTGAGCGGCGCGCGGCCGTGTCTTGAAGTTGTGCGTCAGTTTCCTCTAGACGTGTATCTTCCGAAGTTAAAATCATGGTCGAAGTGCTAGTTGACATTCTTGAAGAAGAAGAGAAAAATAACGAGTTGCCATTGTTATATTATAAAAATAGAAAACCAATCGACCCTATCTTTAAAAGCAGAAATGAAGAAGAATACCACCAAATATTGATTCAAAAGCATTTGTATTGTATTCCTAGATATATTTTTTTCCGTAAAATCCACGATGTTACTCAGCGCTTGAGCATGTCAAGATACGCAGGGCCGCGCGCGGCTCACGACATTCAACGGCCGCGGGCGTCTGTCGCGGGCCTCGGAAGCGTTGCCATACATTTTCATAATCTGACTATTGTCGCGAGCGACCGACGACAATTGTAAGCCACGCGCGGCCGCGATCGATCGCGATGCACGGAACTCTACCTTTAAATTCGGAAATTACGAAATTCGAAGAGCATAGGTAATATCACTCAACTTAATTATAGTCTATATTACCGTTGCGTGGTTTGTTTGTTTGTAATATATTTACTTTATCGAAATATAGGAACAGACTTAAAAATTATTATAAATTTGTACAAGGGCGTGCTTATCCCAGGAAGGCATCTATTTCAGCGTGGTAATACGAGTACGTTGAAAAAATTTACGAAAATATGTAAATTAAAGAAAATATGTCAAAGAACTGTCGAAAACACAGAGTTATTTTGTCACATATAAAATTCGAGATACATAAAGTAGACGGGTGAGTGGATTCGAATCCAGTTCCGCTTGATTAGTTATTTCGCGGAAACGTACCGAACCAAAGGAAAATGAATCTTCACATATAACAGATGGGAAATATCGTTCTTTGTGAGCGTCGCTTTTGACTTTTCAAGAAAGGCTCAGGGGAGCGATGGTATCAAAGTGATTTTGCTATGAATTTATTTCAGAAAGGGTTCACCTTCATGCTTCGTGTCTACAAAATTATGATACATATACAACAATAATAATAAGTTTCTCCTTTTTAGTTAGTTTCTGTTGTACTTACAGTAAAAACTTACTCGGAAGAAAAGGTCCTTAAATCCGCTATTTATAGGTGTCGTATTGACGTAAAAAAAAAACGGCCGAGTGGGCAAAAAGGTTCTCGAATAGCGACCGCATACTAGCAAGCGAAGCGTAGCCCACCCGCCCACAAGGTGGTCAGACGACTTGGCCAAGGTCGCTAGAAAGTGCTGGAAGCAGGCCGCTCTTGATCGGTAATTTTGGAAATCTTTGGGAGAGGCCTTTATCGAAATGATGATGATGATGAAATGAATAAAAATATGGAAATACTTAAATATATTTGGTTATATTTCTTTATTTGGTTATAAGTTAGTTTGTTTTTATAAAGCTTTTTGTACGTATAAGAAAGAACACAAATACAAACCATAAAAGTAAATAAATCCCTAAAAATGTACCACTTATATATACGCAATAGCGATCATCATCATTATCATCATCAGGTCTTTTTGTCTCCACTGCAGTAGCTCAACCCTCTCTGTACTACCAGAGCCATACTTGGTCAGAGCAGTCAGAGGACTTGGCCTACACTCTCTTCACGGTCGGAGAGGTCTCATTGATGTTAATAAGTTTTGTTAAGCTTGCATTTGCTAAGTCGCCTTCTATGACATCAACGGGAGGACTTGGAGTGGGCCTATTCTACTTTTCCGGAAACCACTCGGCAACGCAATAATGATACACATACAATACCTCTAATCTAAATGTTTTATTCACATTCATGTGAAGACATACAAACGAGTATAGAACAATTGTCTTTCAACGTTTAACATAGCCTACCACGTTCAACGTGACTCTCAATGGTCAATGCATGCCTGATTGATCGTAGAGCGCAATGCGGATGGACGAATTTACAGTTGCAAGATTTATAGAATATGCTAGAACTATGCGTTCTATGGAAACAGTGGCCTGTTTATGTAACACTAGCTGTGCCCTTGGGCTTCGCTCCCCGTGGGAATATCGAGATAAAAACTATCCAATGTCCTTCCCTAGGTATCAAACTATATCCATATCAAATTTCATCTAAATAGGTTCAATGGTTGAAGCATGAAGTGCTAAGAAACAAACAAATATACAAATTCACTGTCGCATTTATAATATTACTAGGAAGTAAGGGCTGGTGCCCGTGCCTTCGTCTGCGCAGGATTATCACTCAATATCTTTATAAATGGTAGCCTTTGTATTATTCTGATGTTTATGCTATATTATTGTAAAGTTTCATTAAAATCCATTCATTATTTTTTACGTGAAAGAGTAACAAACATCCATCCATCCATACTTACAAACTTTCACGTTTATAATATTAGTAGGATAGGATAGTAGAACTATGCGTTCTCTGGAAATTATTTCCAGAGAACGCATAGTTCTACTTAGTGGTTTGTTTACATAATATTCCGAAAAGCATCTGATGTAGAAAGAAGAAGAATAATACTTTATTTGGTGTAAATATGGTATTTTAACCGATTAATTTTATTATTGTTTTGTTTTTCGTGTGTGTAAGTGGCCAACATTACTCTGTTATGAGAGTTTTCAGGCTACCTCAAGGGATCTGACAATATTTACGACTGCCGTACTATGATGACAGCTTTACCAACGGCTTATATGTGCCTTCCGAAGCACGGGGGAGCTTGATTTTTTTTTATTTCACTTGTGGTCACCCATTCAAGTGCTGACTACGCCCGGTGTCGCTTTACTTGTAAAAGCGCTGTTTACTATTTATTATTCATATCAAAAAGTAAAATAATCCGAAACCGAAATCAACTGTTTTTTTAATCTGCTAAAAAACATGAAAGAAATAAGCTCTGAAAATATGAAGGAAGAAGAAACTGCCAAGTAACAGAAAAGGATGCACGTTCAGCGCTCTTGACGTCACTGCTATTAGATCTTGCACGTACGAAAGAGATAGCGGAATGTCCCCGCCACGCGACACTTATATTTAAAATGCTAATTACTTCCTTAATTAACCAATTTTCTTGCTGTTACAGATATTTTTTCAGTGGAATTGTTTGTTTTGTTTAAAATATTAACGTAAAACATACACAACAAAATAGCCTCTTGTTGTTAGTTGTGACAGCTTGTTTCCTGTGACGTCACACAACTTCGTTGCGGACATCCGAGACGCTTCGAAAGATACCTCATTTGTCAAAATATTTATTTTTATTTTATAAAATTTTATTGTTCCAAGTACAAATATACTTTTAACAAATGGCGGACTTAATGCTAAGAACATTTTCTCCCAGTCTAGTATAGGGTATAGGGATACACAGAGAAAATTATGCGGCACAAAAAACCAATACAATATACCTACATTATAAAATTACATTATAAATTTACATTAAATATCAAGAACGTAATTCAATATAAAAGTTAATAGATGAATGTTCGCCTTCCAAATTTAAGGTACAAAGAAATAGATGACTGTACTTATGTACTTACATAGGTACATCATCAAGTCTTTTTGTTTCCACTGCAGGAGCATGACCCTCTCTGTACTACTAGACCATACTTGGCCTGTGCAGCCAGAGGATTTGGCCTACACTCTCCACGCTGGCCAGACGGGTTGAAGAGGTCATCGCCTTCTGCTACATCCACGGGAAAACTTGAAGTGTTCCTATTCTGCGGGAAACCACTTATATATTTATTATTATCTCCTTTGAGAATCACGGGTCTTTTCACCCCGGTCCTTTGAGAGGCTTGCGTGGGGATACAGATCCAACACGTAGAGGCCCTTTGGAGAAGTTGTTGTCATGTGGCGCTCCCGCCAAAACCTATTCCTGGATATACCTATGAAAGGTGTACCCTTGAATAGGTTTTGGCAGAAGAAAAATCTATTGCATGTAAAAGGAAAAGGTTTAAGGGTTATGGAATGAATTTGGGATGGACTGATACTGGGTTATTGCAACAGAAACGTCGAATTATTATTATTATTATTATGTTCTTTTTTAATTTATTTTCTCTCTTTTCCGAAAAGAGGTAGAGATTTGCACGGGCCATAGCCAAGTGCTTTCTTTTATAACTTGAAGTAGTTTTACTATCATCCTACTGCAAGAATTTTCTCGTAATACGGCAACTATTTAAGATGACAGCCTTCTGTAGTATGTGAATTATTTGTGACGGGATGTCTAGTAATTGTAAGCTGGTATGGATAGTTTTTGGTATGACAGCCGTTGTGGATATAATAATCGGTACTATTTTAACAGTCCTGACTCGCCACTGTGTCTGTATTTCTACGGCTAGGTCTCTATATTTGGTCAACTTTTCAGTGTGTGTAGATTGTAGGTTGTGTGTGTTGGGTATCGCTATGTCTATGAGGTATACGATGCTATTGTGTTTATCATGTATTGTTATATCTGGTCTGTTAAAGTGTACTGTCCTGTCTGTAATAATCGTCCGGTCCCAATAGATTTTAACTGTGTCATTTTCTAATATTTTATCAGGGATGTATTTATAGTATGGTGTGGCTTGGTGTATAAGTGAGTGTTTGAATGCTATGTGCTGATGTATTATTGCTGCTACCTGGTCGTGTCTGTGTTTATAATCATTCTGAACTAAAGTTTTACAGGCTCCAGTAATGTGTTGGATTGTTTCACTGGCACTACTACAATGACGGCATAAATCGGTAGGTAGGTTAGGTTCTTTAATAATATGTTTTTTGAAGTTCCTCGTGTTAATTACCTGGTCCTGTATAGCAATCAAAAATGCTTCTGTTTCTGGGAAAAGTTCCCCCCTTTTGAGCCACGCATTAGACCATTGTTTATCTATGTGGGCCTGTTCAAGATCTTTATAATGTCTGCCATGTAAGGATTTAGATTGCCAAACCTGCTTTTTCTGTGTAATGGATATTTGTGCTTCATTTGTAGGTTGCTGATATCTATTATACTTCTTCCTCCGTCCTGTTTAGGTAAAGTAAGTCTCTGTAAGCACGCTTTAGGGTGATGTTTTCTGTATTGTGTAAGATGAGTGTTTATTGTAGTTTGTAATTTTAATAGATCTGTCTTGGACCAGTTAATCACACCGAAGGAATAAGTTAGTACAGGGATGGCGTATGTATTAACCGCTTTTGTTAGGTTTCGAGCGTTCAACTGACTTTTCATTATCTGCGTTAGTCTGTGTTTAAAAGTTTTACTTAATTTGAGTTTTGCCTGTTTTTGTTCAATTAAATTTGATTGATTAAAGCCTAAATATTTGTAAGTACTGTTTTCATCCATGGCCTGAATTATGTCTCCTGATTGAAGTGTATATGTGTTAAGTTCTATTTTGCCCTTATTTATGGAGTTTATTTTACATTTATCGACTCCAAATTGCATTTGGATATCGTCTGAGAAAGTTTCAGTGGTTTGGGCCAGTTTTAAAATTTCGTCTTTATTATTGGCATACAACTTAATGTCGTCCATGTACATTAAATGTGTAAGTTTTACATGGTTTTTATCATGGATGAGTTTAAAACCTACACAGTGTAGGGTTCTGTAGTTGAGAATGCCGTCTTTGAGTTAGTAAAAGCTTATTTTCTAGTGGATTTGTATGAAATTTTCCTTTTCCGAGTACATTTTATAAATTGGTCGTCTATAACTTTTTAATTTGTAAACCCTACTTGGCTTTGATTGTTATATATATATATATATGTACAATATATGTAATGTAAAATATATATATGACACTTGACTTCAACAAAAATTTGCACTATAAAATCAAATATTTTTTCACTACCTCAATATTTTTAAAGACCTAATGGATGATACTCCACACGAAGGGTTAATACAGAAAATAACTTACATTTATGGGAGCTACAACAAAAAAAAAAATTTTTTAAACATTTTTTATTTTACCCCCTTTTTGGCAAGATTATATTATACTTACATACCCATGCCAAATTACAGCTTCCTAGTACTTATACCGTCTTATTATAAAAATAGGACTAACTTTTTTACTAACTTTAAACCATTATCTACCCAAATCAAGTTGACACTGACAGATGAGATAGTGTCATTTTACTAGATGCCGACTTGATTTGGGCGGATGATGTTTTAAACCTGGTAACAAAGTTAGTCCTCGTTTTATAATAAGAGCGTTAGTGCCTGAGTACAAACGCTGACGGACAGACATGGCCAATGGCGAAACTATAAGGGTTCCTTGTTTACTACGGAACCCTTTCTAACGTTTTTCAATCGACTCTATTGTATACCTATTCGTACACCTACACTAGCTCTGTTTTCATTCGATCTACCCGACACGTGAACACGGCCTGTCGGAAAAGTGTTCTGTTTCGAGAAATAACGCGACACCAATATTGAGATAGTTTGACACCCTCTCTACACGAATGGAATACGCTCAAAGGTATTTGCGTAGTGGATAAATAAAGGCTTTTATTTAGTATTATATTTTTTACTCAACTTAGGGCTTTAGCAGACGAGCGACACCCAATCTCCGAAACTGGCAGTCCCCGTTTAAATATCGAAAATATACCTACATTATAATTATACGCACGGCGACCACTCCAGAGTGGTAAATTCAGTGACATGAATCGTGTCTCTAGAGTAACAAGAATGAAATTGGCTTGCAATGCACTTCAATGTATCTAAAAGAAAAGGTGCAGAGTTCTAACGCGAGCTAAATTACACCATATCGCTAACGACATTGAGTAGATATTTCTTTGAATTCCTTTGCTGAGTAGGACCTCTGTACGTGAGTACTAGTAGTTATTCTGTGACACTGGTCCGGGACGGCGGACACTGGTGACTTCTTCTTCTTCTTTGCGTGTCGATGGATTTTTTATATTTGATCAGCCCAGTAGTAGGCCACTTCAACGGCTTTATCGTTAGCCTGAAGTAAATCATCCAGGGTGCAGGTGGTAGGGCACCCGGGACAGGAAATCAGGTGCGCCATAGTTTGTGGAGAGGAACCACACTCGCACGCGTTCCGTGAGCTATGAATCATTTTCCACCTGGACAAAAGCGCTCCACAACGACCTACTTGAGTCCGCAGTCTATTAAGCGACTTCCAGGTAGACCAGGTGACTGTGCGACCGTCATCTACGTAACGGGGTAAACAGAGCACAGGGCCGCATACCCTAAAGTCTTGCTTAGCCTGCCTAAAGATGGAAACAGGCGGAATAAAAGCATGAAAAATTACGAATCACATTATCACACTAATATTATAAAAGCGAAATTGTATGTGTGTGTGTGTGTGTATGTTTGTGACTTCTTCACGCGCAAACAGCTGGACCAATTTCGTTAAAAAAATTATGCAGGAAGCTAAAACATTTGATTAACACATAGGCTACTTTTTTCTTCCATGCTGGTCTGGGAGAAAAGAAAAAACTTAGAATGTACCAGCTGCTTCTCCACCCACGCAGATCGTAAGAGCCGATCGAGGGAATAGGCGAGATTTGAATCATGGTAATAGGCGATGCGGCTAGCAACCCATCACTATTTTGATTCCTTTTCCATCTTAACGCCCACCACCACGCTAAGCGTGGCCTTTGGGCCTGACAGCCCTGGGCTCTGTCTACCAGGTCAGGGATATAGACGTGAAAATGTATGTAATTTTTTCGCGCGTAACACCGCGGGGCGTAGTAGAATATAATTTGTCAAAGCTGAAAACCGACTTCGCTTCAAATTACACCACCGATTTTGATTAAATATCTACAGGACTACGTCTCAAGCATACCCTTTCAAACAAAGAAATAATTTTCCGAATCAATGCAGGTTTCTTCGAATAATCGGTGAATACATACATACATACATACTATCACGTCTTTATCCCTAATGGGGCAGACAGAGCATTTTGGGTCTTGCGGCTCTATGCAGAACCCAGGGCCGCAAGACCCGAAAGCCAATTTTAGCGTCATGGTGGGCGAGAAGATGGAAAAGCAATCAATATAGTGATGGGTTGCTAGCCGCATCGCCTGTTAACATGATTCGCATTTTTGCCCATTCCCTCGATCGGCTTTTACGATCTGCGCGGGAAGAGAAGCAGCTGGTACATTCTAAGTTTTTTCATTTCTCCCAAACCAGCATGGGAGACGTAAAAATAAAAGATTTGAAAATGAAAAGTCGGTTAAAAATGGAAGAATCTCCACTGACGGGAGCACCGCTCTATTATGATGATAATGATTGTGATGATGGTAATATTTCTATTTTGATGATGATGATGGTGATAGTGATGATAGTAATAATGATGATGATTATAAAAGAATAGAATCAAGCAAACACGCAGAATAAATACTAGACCAAGGTTCAATCAATCAAAGAGTATATTTCCTTTCACAATATCTTCGTTAGTTGTACCAAGATATGTAACAAGGAAAATATTGGAAAATAGGTCATCAAATCAGGTCAATTCATAAAAAGCTCGCGTGTGGTTGAATGACGTCAATTTAGCCTCATTACCTATACGTTTCTAAAAAATAGATTTTTTTTTAGATATACTTACTTCCTTATTATTATTTATATGCAAAGTGGAATTTATATACTTGTAATAAATCGAACCACGGGATATACTAGATCACTATAGTATATTGATAATAAATAACAGTCAAAAACAAAAAATCGTCATTTCCATACAAATTGTCCTTGCGGCTGCACACTTTCATATGAAAATGTCGATTTTTGTTATAATACTAATAGTGGTTTAGTCTAGCTCATGATTCGATTGATTACAAGTTTGTCCCTTTTTCGTTGTATAAACGCGAAAGTATTTGTCTGTCTGTTACCTTTTCACGTAGGCGATGTAGATGAAAATTGGTATGCATATAGTTTGAGATCTGGGGAAGGACATGGAATACTTTTTATTCCAGTATGCGGATCCCTTGGGATTTTCAGATTACATATACATTTCCGTGTGGATTACTGCTTATAGGAACTCTCCGAACTCTCTGTTTTTTTTTTATTTTTATTATGTCCATCTTTTGCTGTGAATGTCGTGAGAGGTTTGACGTCAGGCCGGTCGTAAAGCTGTACCGAAATCGCTTTCGCCATTTTTCCTGTTTTTCAAGGTGGACTTTTTTGGGTCAATGGTCAATATGTCAAAGTCAAAAAAAAAGTATCCGGCAGAATAGAATAGGGCCACTTCAAGTCCTCACGTGGATGTCATAAAAGGCGACTTAGGGAATACAATCTAAACAAAGCTTATAAACATAAATGAGACCTCTCCAACCCGTTTAGCCAGCTAGGAGAGTATGCATAGATAGGACAGAGAGGGTCGTGCTCCTGCAGTGGAGACAAAAATACCTGATGATGGTGATGATGATGATTTGTGTCACTTGATAATTGTGAGTTTTTCTTTCGATTTATTAGTAGGTAGTTGTTGACGTCAGATCATTCACTTACAGCTCAGTTCACTGCCAGTTCCTTAACGCAAGTACAGAAGAAGCGACCCTCTCTGTACTCCCAGAACCGTAACTTAACCAAAATAGCCAGAGGGTTTGGTCTACATTCTCCACGCTAACCAGACGGGTTGGAGAGAGGTCTCATTGATGATTATAAACCTTGTTTAGCTTGGACTCCTAAGTCACCTTTTATGACATCCACGGGAGAACTTGGAGTGGTTTTATTCTACTGTGCCGAATACCACAAGGCAAAATATAAATTTCCATCTAATCCTTAGGCAACGTATAAATTATTTATTGTTGAATTATTTTATTATCAACCGTTGAAAGTAAATCTGTCTAGTTGTTAAGGCTCCTCCCCGCGCTAACGACCTTGAAAACACAAAAAAATTAATTTCTCTTTCTGTAAGTGAGATTATTAGAAACCCTCCTACAACTTTTTAGCTAGTATCCTGAAGTTTCATTAGAACCTCGAAAGTCATTGAAATACTATCCGGTTTAGAAACCTTTACAAAAAAAGTCAAAAATGGCCGTTTTTAGTATTTTTTGCAAAGGAAAATTCAGGGTATTTTATTTCAATGATTTTCGAGGTTCTAATGAAACTTAAGGATACTAGCTAAAAAGTTGTAGGAGGGTTTCTAATAATCTCACTTACAGAAAGAGAAATTAATTTTTTTGTGTTTTCAAGGTCGTTAACGCGGGGAGGACCCTTAAACGCCATTACGCCAAAAGTTACCACTTTTTACAGAAACACGTTTTAAAACAAGATGGATACCAATGACATTTTCAGCGGTTATTCATGAAATCTTCTTCTTTGTATCATGTGTGTTAGTGACTAACACTAGTGTCAGAGTTTTCAAACCGCCTTAAAGGCCTCTGACATGGTTTCAGATAACGATCAATGTCATAGACAATGACCGGGTCCGACGGCTTAACGTGCTCTCCGAAGCACAGATCATCTTACTTATCAGACAATCAGGTGATCAGCCTACAATGTCCTAACCAAACTAGAACAACAACACAAAGTCGTTGCCCCCGCGATCTCCGTGTATGAGCCAAACGCTCTAACCACTACACCACGGAGGCAGTTATGTTAGTTCATAAAATAATTTGAAGGTATAACTAATGCGTGAGCATTAGCCTAATGTTTCTTTTCACCCGATTTTCAATTAAATAATTTACCTATTTGAAATGAAGGCGCCACTTCTGCCTTGTATTCGCCTTAACTCCAAATCTATGATCGCTACTTTCAGTACAGCGATAAATAAAATATCGCGAAAGGAAACACATTTCCATGTGTAAATGTGAACACGTAAGTTTTCCGTTTGGAAAAAACATGGATCACATCCGTACTAAGATGGATTTCGTGGAAAAATGATAGTTATGGAATTTATTTGTCAAATAAATGTAGCGCATTTGTACAGTTTCGCTCCCATGTCCTAGAAATATCGATATTATTTTCTTTTTTCTATCTTTTAGCAACGTTTGGTAATAAATCTGTATTTGAAGTAGGCACTCAAGCGCGTTATAGCTGTCTATAGTTTGGTTGATTTAAGGGAGGTAGACAGTTTACTTTCACTAAGCTAAGCTTTTACTTAAAAAAAACTTGAGTCAAATATCGCATTGTAAGCATATTTTTAAGACAGTTTACTTTTACTTTGTTAAAAAATATGCTTACGATACGGTATTTGACTCAAGTCTTTTTTTTACAATTGTTATCATAAAGTAACCTAACCAGAAATTAAAAACAAAAACATTTTTTATGTTAAAACAAAAACATATCAAAATCGGTCAATCCATTCGAAAGCTACGATGTTACAGACTAGAAGAGCTGCATCGCCTATGAAAATGATTTATGTTTCCGCTCATTCCCTGAATCATCATCGTCTTTATCCGAGCGTATTTTTCCTTTGCATCTTTAGCAGTAATGCTTCAGAGCCCGGTCCACTACCTAATCAAGGAGATTTGATGAGGTTTTTTCACAGAGCGACTGCCGTCTGACCTCCGCAACTCAAAGGAAAAACCAGAACCAATCCTTGGGTAGTTTGAAGATCAAACGCTAGATGGCGTTCGGGACCCATGGTTTATACGTGCCTATCGAAACACGGAATCGACTCTCTCACTGTCACGTCACTGGGAAGCATACTTATTGAAAACTACTTTTTAATACAGTTGCTCAAAAAGTCGCGTATTGCAGGGACGTATAGCGTTCCCCATGGAATTGGCGTTCCCGAACTCGTGCGTTCTCTTCTGGTTCTCTTTCCCAACTGTCAAAAAAAAGTCTATTAAAAAAAAGCCAACCATGAAGTTTTTACTAAAAAAAATCATAGGAGTTTTTATGATTCATGCAAATACGTATATTTCTAAAAAGAAGCTACTAATTGGTTTCAATATCAGATTTAATGATTTAATTGAATAAGTTAGGTTAGGTTTCATTTCATTTCATCTCATTAAATTTCATTTTCATTTCATATAAATAAAAAAATTCTACTGAAGACTTGACTGTATGGGCATAGTTCCCTTTGCCTACGAGAATGGGTGAAGAAAAAAAATCTCTGCTTATATTCTACGGTTGGCGCCATTTTTCAGATTTTTTTTTTGCGAGTTTAATTGTTTGTTGCACAAATCTTATACCTTTAAACGAGCAATTCTTGTATATTTATTTATATATTTCTGTGATCTCGAAAACAGCTCTAACGATTTCGCTGAAAATTGGTATATGGGGGTTTTCGGGGGTAAATATTTTTTTTATTTTTTTTTATTTAACTTTATTACAAATGTAATAGGCGAACTTAAAGCCATAGGCTTTATCTACCAGTCAACCCACTGGTGGTGCAGAGAATAATAAGTCTTTAGTAGGAGGTGCAAAATACGTAATTTTGAAAGATTTACTAATATTTAGTAATATGAATAAAAACATATATTTAATAAATAAAATAATATATTTAATAAATAAAATAATATATATCAATAAACTTACATTCAAAATATACATAGATAGATATAATAACTAATACATATACTACATTTTGTATTCTATCTGACAGTTCCTGAAGATAATGTGCACGCACTGCACTTTTAAACGCTACACGAGTGCGAGCCTTCTGGATCTTGATTGGAAGGGCGTTCCAAAGCTTTACCGCTTGAACAGCAAACGAACGTTCAAAGAACCCACTCCGGTGAAATGGTATATCAAGACGGAGATTGCTAGAAGAGCGAAGATTTTTTGAATGAGTATCACCAAGAAAAATGAATTTTGATTTGAGATATGACGGAGTTTTTGGGTCAAAAAGAATGGAAAAGAGGGTTGTGAGAATATGCAGCCGGCGACGCTGACGAATAGGCAACCATTTTAGTTGAGTGCGGTAAGCAGACACATGGTCGTACTTACGAAGGCTATATATGAATCGAAGACAGTTATTTTGAAGTCCATCGAGTTTATTTAGGAGATCACAATTCAAATCCGAGTAACACACATCACCATAGTCCAGAATAGGTAGGATAAGAGTTTGAATGAGCATAGTTTTTATGTTTATAGGGAGAACATTTTTCAGTTTGTACAGGGAGCGCAGTCCATTAGTGATCCTACGAGCAGTCTCAGAAACCTGCACATTCCAGGCGAAACTAGTATCTATGTGTAGGCCAAGGTCTTTCACGCTAGAACTAAATGGAATGATAGAGTTTTCATATGAAACTGGTGTTATGGTGCTATTGTCAATACGACTTAAGAGACGAGCGCTGCCGATCAGTATAGCTTGACATTTGTTGGGGTTAACTTTTACTCCGAACCGCCGAGACCAGTCACTTATCACCTTCAAATCGGCATTTATTCTTTCTACGGCGCTGTCTACTTGACCGACTTCTGTCTGAGTATAAAGTTGCAAGTCGTCGGCGTAAAGATGATACGAGCACTGAAGTTCTTTTGTGATAAAATCTATAAAGATTGAAAACAGTAATGGAAAAAGAATCCCGCCTTGTGGTACACCAGTGTCAATACAACTCCAACTGGAAGTACGTTCGTCGATACGAACTGACTGCAGACGACCACGAAGATATGTAGAAAACCAATCAACTACCGCAGGTGAAATGGAATGATGTGAGAGGATTGCTAAGAGGATGTCATGGTCGACGGTATTAAAAGCATTAGAAAAGTCCACTAAACCCAGCACAGTGAGTTTAGTATCCTCCATACCTGCTCTAATATCGTCGGTCACTTTAAGTAAAGCAGATACAGTGCTATGCCCGGGTCTAAAGCCAGATTGCAATGGATTCAACAGACCATTACTATGGAAAAATGAGGTGAGTTGCCTGTGAGCGCAAGCCTCGAGAACCTTGGACAAGAGCGGCAGAATTGAGATAGGACGAATATGGCTGGGAAGGGAAGGATTAGAGATTTTGGGAAGAGGGCGAATATAGGCTTTACGCCAAAGGGAAGGAAATTGGGATGTTGACAGTGAGTAATTTATAATGTGGGTAATGGCTGGTAAAATAATTTCTAGAATATTTTCTATCATGCGACGATTTATTTGGTCACAACCAACAGCCCTGGTTTTTTATTGCCAAGAATATTTTTTTAACTTCTTCCTGACTGACTGGGGTAAATTGAAATTGAGGAATGTTGGGACTTGGAAGAGATTGAATGGATGAAATTGTATTCAATTTCGTTAGGCAATCCAATGGAGTAGATGTGGAGAAATGTTTATTGATATCGTCTAACGTAATCGAAGAGGGGATGTCTGTGATATTTGAATTGCCAATACCCAGGGTTCCTAAGAACTTCCAGATATCAGCAGCTGAAGATGAGGAGATAGTATCAGAGATTAAGCGGCGTTTAGCGTCTCGCATCATTCTGTTACACCGGTTTCTCGCAACCCTAAACAAAGCCCAGTTTTCATCAGAACGCTCCTTCCTAAACTTTTGAAATGCCCTATCCCTTCTACGCATGGCCATCCTAACACCACGTGTTATCCAAGGAGCTGGAGGCCTTTTTATTCTGACTTTCCTAATAGGAGCGTGCTGGTCGTACAAGTTAGTTAAAAGCCGATTAAAAATATCAACTTTTTCATCCACAGTTGCGACAGCCCATATGCTATCCCACCCCATTTTGGCAGCATCGGTTTTAAGCTTATCTAGATCCATTCTGGCAAAACTACGGAGATGCATTGTTTTGGGTACTATTTTAGGGGGTTTGAGATTGTACGAGCAATGGATGAGATCATGTCTAGAAAAACATGGGGCTGGATATTGGCCGTGCGAGACAACATGGTCCACAGATGAAGCAATGATTAGATCCAGCCAGGTGTCTTCAGTATCGGTATTTGTGTGAGTGGCATTTAATGGCAAGACCTTCAGATCAGCAGAATCCAGGATATGGTTTAGTTTCTGAGACCGAGGCAAATCCCCTGCATCATTAAGATTGGTATTGATGTCACCCAAAATTATTTGATGTGTGTACTCAGACCCAAATGTGTCTAGAGCAATTTCAAGATCTGAAAAATAATTAGTAGAAGGGGGACAATAGACAACACCGAGGACAGCCTTGGAACCCCTAATCTGAATTTCGAGGAAAATAAATTCCGCTGAGGCCGAATATTGACCAGAAGAAGCATTTAAGATTTTATAATTAATTTCCGAACGGAGGTATATGGCAACACCACCGCCACCTTTACCTACAAGGTCATTTCTTATGAGTACAAAACCAGGCAATGGATAGGAAGTTGACAAGAGCTCTGGTTTCAACCACGTCTCAGAAATTAAAATGGCATGTACGTTAGCCTCAGCGAATACGTACACGAACTCTACGTACGTACTGAGCCGGAAGGCTTTGGGCGTTTATGTGGCATATGTTAAGATGAGCAGTGTGACTCGAGAAGCAGCTTTTGACATAATCGCCGAGCGAAATAAACGAGGCGTTCACACTTTCATCACAGGAGTAATATTCTTCATCACCGGTGTGATATGATTCACTATCAGACATACAATCGAATAGAATACAATATAACAATAAAATATATACCTATAAAATATATACACGTATATCTAAATTTCGTGACTTTAAAATTTTAATGCGCGGCACCACCCGCCAGTCAACCAATATTACACACATAATTTAACAATATAAGTAGCTACATACAAGATAGGTATATTGAATTAATTAGTGCAAGTAATAAGAGAAGAAAACAAAAAAAAAACAATATCGTACCAACCTAGCGTGTGTTCATCCATGTTCAACTAAGTGCAAGGCTATTATCAACAAAAAATAAATAACTACCTTCGTAAAAGGAATCGTAATAAATAACAACATTATGACATTAGTAAACATTTATGTATCCAGGGCAAAAAAAAAAAAAAGTAATCTAAAAAACTAACTGTCAATGTCAACGTCACTTTACGACGTCAAAGTTTTGCTAACACTTTTCCTACATACCCCGTAACAACATTACAAATTAAGCAAAAATATTATAGAAATTCGAAGGTAATTTTAAAGAAGAAACAGAAAGTACAGTTGGCTTAAGAAAAACGAACACACGCCACTAGACTAAGGAAAAATGAGAAAAAGGCAAAAGAAAGTCAGGAAATACACCAAATTGACTAAGGCCTGGATTATCACAGGCCCTAAACTGCAGAAACTACGACAAAGACGCAGTCCCTGATGCTAGTGGGAACTTCTCAATCAAGGACTTCAGTTCCTCCTCCGTATAAATTTTCTGTCTCTTGTCATCCGGTGTCTTGACAACGACAACTCCATCCTGGGACCAACAGTTCCGCATGCCGAAGTGTTCGCGGGCCCCACCAAAAACTGCCAGTCTTGGCTTTGTGAGGAATTCTTTCACAGATATTTTTGTTCCTTTCAAGGCAGATTTTTTATTCCAAAGAAGATGTTTGGTTTGGTAATCGAGGAAGCGCACAAGAATGGGACGATTACGGTCTTTGCCAAGTTGTCCAAGTCGGTGGCAAACCTTAATTGACTGTCCACTGAAGTCACTGACCCCTAATTTTGTCTGCACAATGTCAACAAGAATGGACTTACAGTTTTCTTTAGGCTTCTCAGGGATTGTACTGTATTGATTGCTTTTCCATCTTCTCGCCCACCATGACGCTAAAAGTGGCTTTTGGGTCTTGCGGCCCTGGGCTCTGCATAGAGCCGCAAGACCCAAAATGCTCTGTCTGCCCCATTAGGGATAAAAACGTGATAGTATGTATGTATGTATTCTCAGGGATCCCAGAGAATATAAGGACGTTCTGTCTCTGCTGGGTTTCCACAACATTAATGGATCTAAGGCAGTCCTTAATCTGTTGTCGCAGCATGCTCACCATCCTGAAGACAAGCTCCCGGAACGTCCGGAACTCCTCAGCAACCTTCGCAACCGTATCCTTAGCGGGCCCAGAAGTTTTTGCAGATTGCAATTGAGAGGCAAGCTCATCCATCTTCTGATTGAAGTTGGTCTCCAAGTCCTGCTGCACCTTCAAGATGTCACCCAATTGTGCCATAGTGAAATTATATTATTCAAGGCGGATCTAGTTGTAGTCTTGAAATGATCTTGTGTGTATTAGTGTGTGTAAATGGTAAGCTGGCAGGTGGTGTGAAGTGCTCTGAAGTAATTAAATCTTCATGGGGCTGGCCACAAACGTAAGTGGTGATAAATTGCTATATTTTATATCCAAATAAATAAAAATCTAGTTGGAAAAACGTTTCAATTAATTTAAATAAGTATAAAATAACATTATAACAATCGATCTAGATAAGTCTTATCTTTGGGAAAACGCATATTTTCGATGTTTGAGATGTAACCAAGCAAAGCTCGGTCGCCCAGGTACTTATTTTATTAAATTGCTTAATTTTTTTGCAACTGTATTAAAAATAGTCGTTCATTACACGTGCGGGACCGTCATTGCAACTTGTTCCGACTGTCAACCCTCGCCTTCGGCTGCGCCTCGGCTCGGGTAGACATTTGTCGGAACTCTTTGCAATAACAGCCTTTCCGCACTTGTAATGAAATATACTATTTCACAAAGTATGCTTCCCAGTGAGATTCAACAACAAAGCGAACCCCTTGATCACTCGCCCACAGCAGCAGTCGCCTATTCTCTCAATCGGCTTTAACAATCTAACCGGGAAAGGAAACACGTGTAATATTCAAATTAATGTTTTTCCTCTAAAAACCAGCATTGAAGATTCAAAACAACAGCACATGTGGGCGTGAAATAAATTATTCATCCTTATTTTTATCGATACTGTGTTTCTCTGTAGGCGGCTGTCAATTTAAAAGGTCATATCATTATACAAATTAAGATAAAGTACCTACATAAGCCATTACTGACAGTTAATTGCTCAGGGACTTTGCAGGTAGTAGGCGTTTCGATTCAACAGTGAGTAGGTTGGTAAAGTAGGTATTATGTTCTGTGTAAACCCACGCACTTCCTACGCATTCAATTTTTAATATCAATCGAGCTTTGTGTAACGGAAATGGGCCCATATTGAAGAGCAATTAATGCCAATGGAATTTTAAGATGGAAGTTAATTGTATTTCTTCAATGCTGTTCTGAGAAAAATTGTATGTACCTGCGCTTCTTATATCTGCTCAGATAGAGGAAAAGGTCGAAAATTAAGTTTCTCTTCAAGTTTTGTATTTCTATAGCGAATGTATTCAAATTACAACATTTGTACTCACAAATGTCATTATTTGACTCCATTCGGTACATGTATAAGTACTAAATTAACAAATTGATATTAATTTTAAATTTTACTTCTTTCTTTATTTATAAACTAGCCGAAGCCCGCGACTTCGTTCGCGTGGACTTTATGTCTTTAGAAAATGCTCATCAGGCTAAACAACTTTTACTAAGGCGGCATTTTTATATCTCTTATAGTTTAGCTGGACCATTATGGTTCTGCATCAGGCGTTCCATTTTCCAAAATCATTTATACCCTATATGTTGCCCAGGCTTAATAGCTATATAACAAAAAAAGTTTCATTCGAATCCGTCCAGTATTTCCGGAGATTAGCGTGTACAAACAGACAACCAGACATACAGACAAACAGACAAACAGACAGACATTTTTTTTAAATTCTTACTCTATTACTACGTCTCCATCGCCCCCAATATTTTTTTTGGAAATATATTTAATGTACAGACACACTTTTTTTACTGTTTTATTATATGTATATTTATAAATATGTATTGATTATGACATGTATATTGTATAACAATGTAGGTATTCTCAGTCCACATAATCTAATTTTAATATCAGTGTAATTGTAAGTTGACGTTTTTTTGAGAAAATTCTGCAGTACAATTTGTTGGATGAGTGGCTGAGAAAGCGACAATAACGACGTCAACGTTATAAAATTTAAAAAATAGTAAATTAACATGTGATGCAAATATTCAAAGATAAATAAATGTTTGAATTTTGGACTTATTTTGAGAATCATGTTTATAAGCGATGCAGCTAGCAACTTATCACTATTTTGGTTTCTTTTCGAACTTTTTAGCCTACCATCACGATTAAGAGGCCTTTCTTGTTTTTTTCCTTTTGTCCTTTTTTTTATAATTAGCAAATAATAACAAAGATACAGCTTAAAAACTTCACGATCTAGTTTCACTAGACTGTGACGTCAATCGCCCGTCACACGCAATCAAAAAAAAATAGGGCTATTATTTAGAATAATCTAACTCACTAATTAAAATAATATTTCCAACAAGTCGAATCAGATACATTTAAAAAAAAATCAAAACAAACATTTTCTATGAGTTTTGTATGAAATACAGGCAGATGGAGTTATAGTTTCTTGGAGTGAAAAAGTGCTCTTAATATCATTTTCTGCAATAATAAATCTAAAACACATTGAAATTTTATATGATCATGACAAGAGATTATTTTGTGACATTTTGTTTCCTTAACAGTGCCAAATAATTTATTTTTGACCCTGGAAAATACAAAATTATTAAAACTGCTCCGTGGTGTAATGGTTAGAGCGTTCGGCCCATACCTGGAGGTCGCGGGTTCGATTCCCGGCGGGGGCAACGACTTTGTGTTGTTGTCCTGCTTTGGTTAGGACATTGCAGGCTGATCACCTGATTGTCTGATAAGTAAGATGATCCGTGCTTCGGAGGGCACGTTAAGCCGTCAGTCCCGGTCACTGTCTTTGACATTGGTCGTTACCTAAAACCATGTCAGAGGCCTTTAAGGCGGCTTAAAAACTCTGACACTAGTGTTAGTCACTAACACACTCGATAATAAGAAGATTAAAACCCTTTATACACGCGTAAATAACAATAATCATTGACCTAAGTTTTCCGTAATAAACTACTTTATTACTTGAAAAATAGTAACACATAGACGGTAGTTGACTCATTTGACAATTTCGTTACAGTATTCTAACAAAGATATGATTGAAAGTTCTCAAACACATATAGTCATATACAATTCTATTTGAAACTTCAAACTTCCATATTACATTCAACTTTACTAATATATGTTATTAATCCCATTGGACCGCCTCAATACGCAGTTATATGTGTTTTAAATATATAGTAGCATAATCAAAGTTTGCTAATAACGGAATGTCACATACAATATAACTAACGTTGTTTTGCGACGGTCAATAGAGGCTCTGTAGCTAAGCGGTAGTTTGCATTGCTACCGCTTTCGCAAGTTAAGCAATCCTGGTGTGGTCCGCACTTGGATGGGGTAACTACAAGTGATGTAAATGTTTCTCAAGCTCTTGCATCTTATCCTTCTATTTAATATAATAAATGCGAAAGTTTGTATATTTTTTTGTTTGTTACCACTTCACTCTTCAACCACTGAACCAAATTAAATAAAATTTAATACCTATGAATATAGTTTGATACCCAGGGAAGGACAAGGAATATTTTTTTTTTTCGAAATTCCAACGGGGAGCGATGCCCACGGGCTCAGCTAGAATGTTATAAGGCTGATTTGATAAGACGATGTTTCCTGCTATCAAGTCAACAAACTAAGTATGTCAAGTGACAGTTTGTGTCAGATTTCTCAAGCTGCAGCTTCAAATCTACACTAGTTTGGCCACTTACACACTCGACAAACAGAATCTACTGTCAATAATTGAAAGAAAATTAAAGAGATATTAACAGGATTAAAGTAGCTAAAATAAACCCATGGTTAATTATTTTTCAATTCATAGTCAAAGTCAAAATAATTTATTTCTGTTTTTTGTTGTTAACGTCACATTATTTAGCGCACTTACAAACAAGCGACGGTGTGCTCGCGACACCGGTCGGCAACAATCGCAAACAGTTTTTGGCAGTTTGAAATAGATTGATGACATGTGTCATGCGATTTTTTTGTTGTTAACGTCACATCATTTAGCGCACTTACAGACAAGCGACGGTGTGCTCGCGACACCGGTCGGCAACAATCGCAAACAGTTTTTGACAGTTTGAAATAGATTGATGGCCAATGGGGCAAAAAGGTTCTTGAATGGCGACCGCGTACTGGCAAGCGAAGCGTAGGGCATCCACCTACAAGGTGGTCAGATGACCTGACCAGGGTCGCTGGAAAGCGCTGGATGCAGGCCGCTCTTGATCGGTCATTTTGGAAATCTTTGGGAGAGGCCTATGTCCAGCAGTGGACGTTATGCGGCTGAAATGATGATGATAATGATGGTGATGATGACATGTGTAATGCGATTTTTGTTGTTGTTAACGTCACATCATTTAGCGCACTTACAGATAAGCGACGGTGTGCTCGCGACACCGGTCGGTAACAATCGCAAACAGTTTTTGACAGTTTGTAGTAGTTGACATGACTGTGTCATGCGACCGTTCGCGACCGTCGCGTGACACAGGTCAGCCGTCGCCGATAATCACCGACCGTGACCGACCTGTGTCGCTCATCTGTAAGAGCCCTTACAGCTAGTGATGTGCCGATCCCGGAAAATTTGAAATCTTTTTGCAACATATCCGTAAACTTTCTCGGCAATATTGCTAGAAATGTCAATTTTGGAAAAAATACATACATACAATATCACGCCTACAGGGGTAGGCAGAGACTATGGACCTCCACTTGCTACGATCTCCACTATGGGGAATATTTACGGACATATTAAAAAAAAAACTTGAGAGGTGTCAAGGGACACCTGGATGGAACGAAGTTCCTTTCGATTAATTAAGAGAGAGAGAGACAGACAGAGAAACACGCGCACGCCGCACGGCTTACAACTATAGCAAAAAGTGTCGTTACAACTTTTGTTCTTAATTTTTTTCCGTCTGGCCTCCTTTCGCAATGCGCGATAAGGAACTTCGTTCCAAAAATCCGTAAATTTGAAATGGGAATATTCCCGTAAATTTTACATATTTCCAGCGGCACATCCCTATACAGCTAAAGTTTATTGCCGCTTCCTCATCGCAATCTCATGGGAACTTCTCATTCCTAACTAACCAGCCTTTGGGGTTGCACTCCAAGTCTCTATTACCCCGTTAGGAATAAAGACGTGAGTGTACAACTTGCATGAACAAGGGTTCTCCCGCACTCCTCTCAGTCAGTAAACTTTAACTACTTTCAGAACTCCTGTGTGTTATTGACACTACACTCCAACTGCGGCTAATGGGGCTATTAGGGATGGGAATATTTCTTCGGGAAGGGTTAGGAGAGTGAATATCAAGTTAAATGAGGGTCAAGTACACATCCCCCCCGATGTGGTTCCCATCTTGTCGCGATGGGGGGGCTCAGTACCTGCGGTTGCCTCGGCCGCAGGGAAGCTAAGAGGAACCCATTGCCCGGGTTGAGGCTTAGGCCACCCCGGGCCCGGCGGAGGCCATTCCTGGAGGGAATGGCCTGGCTGTGGGGGAAGGGGGGTGACGATGACCCCCCTACCATCACAGCCGTGGTAGGGGTCGCGGGGGAAGAGGAGTGTCGGTGTGTCGTTGCCGCTCGCCCTATCCTCCGCGACCGGGCGCGGCCGTGGCGCTTAGCACGGCATCGGTGGGGCCGCAGGGGAAGAGGAGTGTCGGTGTTACGTTGCCGCCCTCCCTATCCCCTGCGGCCGGCTGTGTGGGCCCCGGTCGCCGTCAGGTGGACTGGGGCAGGGCCTGCTTTCGCAGGCCCCAAATTATGAGGGCTGGTTGGACGGTGGAAACGGGATTCCATCGACCAACGGACAGCCCTCCGGAGTGGAAGGCAGGCGCGTGTGCGTGTCAGCGCGCCTGTCCTTGGGCCAAGAGGCCAAGGCGGCGGTTACTCCGGCCCCTCTGATTCAGCAGAGGGTGCCGTGAGGCCGTTGGCGAGCCGGGGCCGCTTAAGAAGCGGCCGGCCGCGCCGGGGCTGTGGAGCATGAAGAAGCACACGGTCCCGGCCGATAGCGGCTGAGAGGTGACACCGCGGAGTTTTTAGTGGTAACACCACATAACCTTACCGGTGTCCCGTAACCGGTAAGGTATCCGAAGGGATTTTCTCCGCGTCAAAAAAAAAAAAAAAAAAAAAAAAAAAAAAGGGTCAAGTACACATACTTTAAGCCCGTGAATAATGTATACATACATAAATATGTATAATCAAAAAAAGTACAAAAAAATGAGTCTGTACATTGAACATTTTTTTTTGTTAGCTATAATAGATTCCGTCGTTGGCCTCCCCTCTTTGTTTCCATCTATCGCGGTCTCTAGACGTGATTTGCCATTCTTTTCCAAACTGTGTAAGGTCGTCCGCCCATCTTTTTCTTGGTCTTCCTCTCTTTCTTCGACAGTCCGGAGTCCAGTTGGTGACTACATGTGCCCATCTTTCAGGATGCATGCGACAGACATGACCCGCCCAATCCCATTTAATGTAGCCGCTTTTACTCCCACATCAGCTATCTTGGTGATGGAGCGCAGTGTGGTATTTCTTACACGATCTATATTATTATTTTTTGATTAAAACTAACGTGATATATTATTATTGTTTATGATGTAGCAATATATAATGTTTTATAAATGCAAACATTTAAATGTATATGTTCAGAAAAATATTTTATTTGATAAAATATAATTTTTATTTTAATCTTGTAAACAGATGGGTGAAGTTCGAACCCCTCGGATTTTATAGTATTTGGAATCCATATTGTTGGAATTTTCCAATTCCGAAGTTCTATAAATTGTTTATTCTTTGTTATTTTCCCGTTCAAAAAGCGTCTTTTTCTGAGAAAAGGAACAAAAACTTACCTTTATTTTGCTTTTTTCGTGGAAATACAAATTTTATAAAGTTTACTCAATTTAAAACCTGATAAAGTATGTATTTTTTAGAGTTCCGTACAAAAAAAGAAAAAACGGAACCCTTATAGAATCCCTCGTGTCTGTCTGTCCGTTCATCTGTCACAGCCAATTTGATTTAAATCTACTGAACTAAAACAGGTGAAATATTGTAGGATGGTGTAATTCTATAACGGAAACATAGATGTGCAAAGTAGATAAATATTTTTATTACGGGTCATCTTCGGCGGACAAATGAGGAAATTTAAAAAAAAATTAAACCTTACTGTAATTTATATCATATGGGCTCATTATAAAGATCTCCAATATAGTTTTGTTACTTCTTCTTCTTCTTATATTTAAGAGCTGGGCTCTTGTCGGTGGAGTGCTTTCCATGTCTCTCTTTCTTCCGCTAAGTTCTTAACCTCTTTATATGTTTTCACTTTTGTTACTATCGTCGAATATTTTTTTTTTATTTTAATCGTAAATGAAGACAAAAATAGACGATTTCCCCTGTCGTCCGAAACTACTGCGCTTAAAGATTAAAAAAAAAAAAAACTGGAATCTGTCAATTGAAAATATGACAAAAAATCACACTTGAAAATCGGCATTTTGTAGTTTGTCTGGCAAATGAAAGATGGCGCTACGGATATTAGCTCTGATTTTAAATTCCTCCTCTCATCACTAGATGGCGTTTACATACTTATTGAAAGTACCTAAATAAACTTTATCTATAGGCAGTCCGCGACCGGCATTTTGTTGAATCGATGGGAGAATGGATTAGCGCTTTCGCAAGTTCAGTAACCCTGAGCGTGGTCAGCACTTTGATGGGTGATCACAAGTGGGATAATCCCTTTTCCACCTCCTCACTCACCATTACGCTAAAAGTAGTATTTAAGTCTTGCGGCCCTGAGCCTTGTCTTCTTATAGCCGCAAAACCGAAAATATATATTACAAATTACACTGATTGAGCTAGCCCCAAAGTAAGTTCGAGACTTGTGTTAAGGGATACTAACTCAACGATACTATATTTTATAACAAATACATATATAGATAATCATCCAAAACCCAGGACAATTTGAAAAATGCCATTTTCCAACTTGCCCTGACCGGGAATCGAACCCGGGACCTCTGGGTAGCGGACTAGCATGATGACCACTATGCCACGGAGGTCGTCATAAAATTATCAAAATGCTCTGTCTGTCCTATTAGGGATAAAGACGTGAGAGTGTTTGTGTATATGCAAATGGTAAAATGCTTAAACGTTTGCTTTTTTTTAGAATTTATAAACGGAAGTATTAGAAGAACGAGGGATCTGGTTTCTCTGAGAATCGTTAGAGGTTAATTTAAAATACCTTTTCACCTCTACAAGAGCTTTCCTCTTCCTTTGTTTTTTTTCAAATCAAATGTTTTTAAAGGTATCAATGTTTGAGTACCATCCCGGATATTTTGCGTGGTATTTAACGTTCTTGAATATAAGACAAGTTACAAATGTTGACGTATTTTTTTGTTACCCAAGATTACATAAAATAATATTATTTTCAGTTTAAAATAGATATCGTAAAATGTGTTCTTACGCTAACTTATTTTTTGATTTATTTTTATTAAAACGAAAATATATATATGTTTTTTTTGTATTCTAGAGTGAATAAATAACCGGCCGAGTGCGAGTCGGAGTCAAGCACGTATCTACAAAAAATAATGTTTGTTGTATAAGAGCTCCACTTCAATATTTATGTTACTCTGTTTATGTATTTGTTTTTATAGCGGCAACAGAACTACATCATCCGTAAAACTATCTAGTTATCCCAGTTCATGAGATACAGCCTGTGACAGACAGATAGACGGACGGACGGACAACGGAGTTTTAGTAGTAGGTAGGTACGAAACTCTAAAAAGCAAATGATAGTATAATACCACTCGTTTTTATGTTATAACACATTTTCAATTTACAAAAAAGAAACGTGTCCCTATCTTCCTATTCTTCGAGCTTTCTCAGAGCTTCAGCTAAAAATATCCAAGTCTTAAAACGTCAAGACTCAAGACCAATTTGACGTACACGTTTCGTATTTTTTGAGGGTACATTTCTCATAAACGCGACGATCCTAAGCCCTAAGAGATTTCTTTTCACTGAGCGAGTGACAAATTAACTTAGAAAAAAAAACTAAGGATCAAAAGCTGCCAGAATGTTGACGTGACTTTCAGATTTACGCAAGAAATAAATCGTAGTTGAGGTATTGAAGTGCGATAACTAGAGCTGACATGTCAGGCGTAATCTGTTGAAGGAGTAGGTTTCATACGGTTCCGCTAACATTGCTTAATTGGGTTAGAAGTAAAAAGTGCGATAACTAGAACTGACATGTCAGTCTAGGTGTCGTATGTTGTATATTTAACTTCGTTCACTTCTTCAATAGTTTGTAGGTAGTAAGTTAGACCTATTTCTGATGACGATAAAAATTTATGACACATTTGATAAGGTTCTACCTCATAAGATAGACTATAATATACGCTACCCTATTCTGTGAAAGAAGAGTTCATTGATATATAGCAAAGACAAATCTAACAGTGCATTTAGATGGATAGGTAGGCCTAATTTACCACAATATACCTCATTGTGGTCGTGGGGACTCTGCAGGCCTAGAAAACCTTGGATTAATAACAACGGATGTTTTGAGAGGAATCGGTAGCAGGTCGAGCGAAGTCGAGATGAATGGAAGGATATGCCGGAGACCTTTGCCTAGAAGTGAGAGAATCTAAATAAAAAAAAACCAGTAGCACGCCGGGAGTGCCGTCAGAAGTAAAAAATCGAACAATAATTGCGTGTGTATTTTTTTAATCATTAGGAAATATTTTATTGTGCAGAACATACTTTTAAATGAAGTATTTCATGCATTATTATAAACTACTAGGTGTACCATTACTGTACTTTACCATTATTATACCTACTACGGGTTTTGAAAAAGTCAAAAGCTGTCTTAGCAGAATTTTCACATTGTGTGTATGTCTGCCGTCATAAGAGAAACGGACGTTTCTACGTTACCTTATACTTAAAAAAAATGTTTAGTATTAATTAAATTTAATAGTTCACTGTGCGAAAGGAGCTAAGCAATTTGAGTGTTTTGTAATGCAAAAATGTGTATGTAATCTCTATAACCATCGAACTCTGTGTCTAAAGGTACTGAATGAAAATATAAGGTGTGAGGATAATTTGTCTGTGTTAAGCCTTTGCCAACGACAATACGACTTCTTCTTCTTCTTATCGTGTGTGTTAGTGACTAACACTAGTGTCAGAGTTTTTAAACCGCCTTAAAGGCCTCTGACATGGTTTTAGGTAACGACCAATGTCAAAGACAGTGACCGGGACCGACGGCTTAACGTGCCCTCCGAAGCACGGATCATCTTACTTATCAGACAATCAGGTGATCAGCCTACAATGTCCTAACCAAACTAGAACAACAACACAAAGTCGTTGCCCCGCCGGGAATCGAACCCGCGACCTCCGGGTATCAGCCGAACGCTCTAACCACTACACCACAGAGGCAGTTGACAATACGACGATAGCGACATGACAGATTGAAGAGCTATTTGGCAATATTTTGGTTGTCCTACACAATATATAAGTTCTAACAAATATACTAAAACTATTTTAAGGTGAATTCAGTCCGTGATACTGAACTTTCCCCAAAAAACATAATGTGTCGAAATATGAAAAATAATTTTTGGCTTTCCATACAAACTCGGATCAGCTGATCGCCCAACTTGTTTGTTTGTTTGTTTGTAATAACTTTATTGTACTATGAAAAAACACAATAAAAAAAACTAAAAAACTTGTATGGGAGGCGAAAAATTATTTTTCATATTTCGACACATTATGTTCTTTGGGAAAAGTTTTTGAGTATCTTGGAGTTGACAATGTTTGTTTTGACGTTAAGAAAAAAACATATCTGTTTTGACTTGTAGGTAACAAGCAGATTAAAAAAAACTACTAGTTTGAGAGAATTTCGCTTGCTCGTCCAACCATTAAAACTACCATCAACTACCCTCTTTTGATATCACTGTTCAAAGTCTTTGTCAACTGTCCTAATAGCTCTAATTGATAGTCGCACAAAGTTCTTAAGAGCAATTTAGCCGAACGACTCTAGTTCGACTATTCTTGGTAATAGTAGCAATGCCGTTGGAGTAAGATCGCTAAAAAACCGATTTAGTAAGTCTTATTAGAGCGGCGGTCGCGCACACTGCTTTGTATGGATGTGAAACGTGGACGATGACCAAAAAGGATAGAAATAGATAAGCTTTTGAAATGTGGTGCTGGAGGAGAATGAAAATATTAAGTTGGACAGAAAAAAATTACAAACGAAAAGGTATTACAGAATGTAAGAGAGAAAAGACAAATACAACAAATTATAGAAAATAAAAAGGTGAAAATATTCGGTTATCTACTACGTCACGATGCGATCTTTAAAACAATAATAGAAGGAAAAAGAAAGGTAGGAAAACCTAGAATAAAATTTATCCACCAAATAAAAGACAGATTAAACGTGAAAATATAAAAAGGTTAAGAACTTAGCGAAGGAAAGAGAAACATGGAAAGCACTCCACCGACAAGAGCCCAGCTCTTTAGTGTAAGAAGAAAGTCGTGCACAGCTACCACGGTTCATGAGATACAGCCACGGACGGACAGTGGATTCTTAGTAATGAGGTTCCGTTATTACCCTTTAAGTACGGAACCCTAAAAACAGATTTAACTTAAATTCATCTCCCATTTCATTTCAGTGAAAGAGACATGAGAGCAAACCTGAATTACTGGACCTCACAAAGAGGTCGCATGCCGTGGCAACCGGCCAAATTGAGGAAGCCCCCAAATGGACATCACTCACTGTCAGGTGGAGGCTTTTTCCATTTGCATTATTATTTTCTGCCTCGGATTGGTTAATATCGATGACTCGTCAAAGTATTGAGTCGGAATTAAGTGGAGTTTTGTGGAATTTCTCTTTTGACGATTTTATTTTGCTATTTAAATTTTTATTCTTTTAATTCCTTTTTATTGGAATTCATATTTTTGCTTCTGTTTGTTAATAGTTCTTAGTATTTATTCTAGTTTAATAAATAAAATATGGTCCAAGATTAATCTGAACTAAAATACAAATTAAAACATGTAATGTAAAATTTGAATAATTATCTGAGAATTGTAATGCTATTGAAAATAAATAATTAAAATAAAGCCTTCTTTACTTTAATTAACTTTTAATTCATCTTAATTGAATTAAGTTGAAACTACACTTCTAATTAGTAGTTAGTAACGAATCATGATTCAAATACGTATGTATTATGTGATGACAAATGATGATTCGAAGTCGTGGTAGCACAGTTGGTAGTGCACTCACGGCGTTAATGTATGGGTCGTAGGTTCGAATCCCACTCGTAGCGAAATTTTTCACCAAATTAAATTACATGTTTTAATTTAGATAATAATCTGTTAAAAAATATTATTCAATCCAAAATCATTCAGGAATTCGGTTGCCCGGTAAAAGAACCTATTTCTAGCGCTTTCACTAGTTAAGTGATCTCGGGCGTAATCCGCTTTTGAATGGTTGACTACAAGTGTCACAAAAGTTCTCGAGCTTCAGAAGACACGTTAACACGTTGGGTCCCACCCAGCTGTCATCATGATATATCAGATGCCTTAAGGCATCTTGAAAAATTACACCTGCGTTAGCCACTTACACACACGAAATATTGCATAATCTCAAAAAAATATATTGAAATAAACTCTTTTCTTTGATTTTAATCTCAAAAAGTAATTAAAACGTTAAAGTGTGCAGTTAAACGTCATTTTCTTATTTTAAGGAACATTCTGTGAACAAATAAAAACAAAGAAATGTTTTATAAAAAAATGTTAACAATTTTTTTCTATACGTTGCCTTTAAAAAAAAACTTATTTTTAAATATTTTTTGCCTATAAGATACAATAGCCTGTATCTTATTACAAAACCCTGTTACAAAGCCTTAGCCTTATAATCTTCAAAAGAAATGCCCCATACTTTTAAGATATTTTAATCCGTATTAAAATCCGTCCATTGGTCTAGAATTAGTAACACACAGTAAAACTCAAAAGTATTTAAGGTAGAAGTAGCCAATAAAAATATGATTTATACACGTTCATAACAAACACGAGTAAAAATGTCAGCCTAAACCTAAATTGATGAAACCCCACCACAAAGCATTCAAACCCAAAGTTGAAAAAAGCACTCATTTCTGATAATAAATTCCGCCTTTGTGTTTGCATTAACTCCGCTAGGTTGAACCTTACACCTCTATGAAACTGAGTGTAATCGCTTTTATTATGAGCCAGAAAAAAGAAAAAGCGGACGTTACGTCAATGCCTAAATTTATCTACAAGGCGACAAATTTATCTGCGACAAAACTCATTCATCCGTTAAAATATTAGTTATACTTGACTTACTTCGTTAATAACACTTTATCTAAAAGAGCATTTATTATATTTACAAAAAAAAATATATTAATTAAAAAAAAACGGCTTACCGATAAATGCAATTCAATTAATCAAAATCATCTCCAAGAATCTGTTGAAAATAATTATCTTATCACTTTTTGTCACTATCATGAAAAATCACCAGCACTCACATAAAATCAAATCAAACCACTGAGTTCACCGGTATCACACCGTGCGAAACTTGCGTAGCGTTTCGTAGCCGATACCAAGCGACGTGTCTACGACGTAGAGGCGCGCGTAGCACTGGACCCGCGCAGTCTCTGACTGAGTTTTGCTCCCAAATTACTAGCTATGTGCTACGGCGGCTCCATCGGCTACGCCGCGGTGTACGTACATAAATTATGATAAACGCACCAATTTAATTACGACATTCGGTGCGAATTTTTTATTGAGAGAAATTTCAGATGATTGAATAACAATGGAATGAAATTGCGATTTCTTTCTAGATATTTCTTTAGTTGGAATTTGAATGCCGCGTTTATGTCTTATTATTTTCAGATGGAATTTTATATAAAGAGGAGTTGTGGAAGTGGTATTTTTTTGTTCGTATACATTAAAAAAAAATCTGTTAGATTTGATTAGACCTGTAATTATTGTTTATAATTACATTGTTATCAGTTCGTTTATTGGCTTCAAGTTATTTGGTTCAAATAGGTTATTAAAAACGTCTGTCTAATTTCTAAATACCTTCTTTATAATACAAGAGAAAGATTTCAGTTATCATCATAAATTAAAATATAATACTTATTAGATTTAATAGACTGCCTTTAAAATTAATTTTTATTTTAAACCAAATAATCAATATCCATATTGTTATCATAAGACATGCTATTTAAATGGTTTGCCAAGATAATGTTAATACTACTAATACTCGTAATTTTAAACATCTTCAGAGCCTATTTACAAGTTGTTTAAATAAAAGTGCACTAGTTTTGTGGCGGAATGCCAGCATGGAAGCTTAACATTATATCTCACTTAGGTAACTACTCGTATCTACTATTTAACACTATATAAGTACACAAAATATACTATTTTAAGGGTGAATTCAGTTCGTTATAGTGAAAAACTTTCACCTAAAATATATATAAACATATAACTCAAAAAAAAACATACGTCGGAAAAGAAAAATAAAAATAAATAAAAGTTGTTTGGCTTTCCATACAAACTCTGATAAGCTGATCGGTCAACTTTTATGGAAGGCCAAAAATTACTTTTCATATTTCGATACTAGCCGAAGCCCGCGACTTCGTTCGCGTGGACTTTATGTCTCTGGAAAATGCTCATCAGGCTGAGCAACTTTTACCAAGGCGGCATTTTTATATCTCTTATAGTTTAGCTGGACCATTGTGGTACTGCATCAGGTGTTCCATTTTCCAAAATCATTTATACCCTATATGTTGCCCAGGCTTAATAGCTATATAACAAAAAAAGTTTCATTCGAATCCATCCAGTATTTCCGGAGATTAGCGTGTACAAACAGACATACAGACATACAGACAAACAGACAAACAGACAAACAGACATACATTTTTTTTTTAATTCTTACTCTATTACTACGTCTCCATCGCCCCCAATATTTCTTTTGGAAATATATTTAATGTACAGACACACTTTTTTTACTGTTTTATTATATACTAGCTGAAGCCCGCGACTTCGTTCGCGTGGACTTTACGTCTCTGGAAAATGCTCATCAGGCTGAACAACTTTTACTAAGGCGACATTTTTATATCTCTTATAGTTTAGCTGGACTATTATGGTTCTGCATCAGGCGTTCCATTTTCCTAAACCATTTATACCCTTTATGTTGCCCAGGCTTAATAGCTATATAACAAAAAAAGTTTCATTCGAATCCGTTCAGTATTTCCGGAGATTAGCGTGTACAAACAGACAAACAGACAAACAGACATACAGACAAACAGACAAACAGACAAACAGACAAACAGACAAACAGACAAACAGACAGACATTTTTTTTTTAAATTCTTACTCTATTACTACGTCTCCATCGCCCCCAATATTTTTTTGGAAATATATTAAATGTACAGACACACTTTTTTTACTGTTTTATTATATGTATAGATTTCGATTCGATTTCGATTTCGATTTCGATATGTGTTCCTTAGAGAAATTTGTTCAGTATCATGGGCTAAATTATTTGACCGAAAAATGATTATGTTTTGCTCAACACAAGTACTTAGCTTATGTTCAAGCGGTAGCGTTTTTTTTTATTAATAGTACCTTTCTTCTATATGTGCCTTTACATTATTGGATAGCTGTTACATTCAGAAGGTTCCTACCACATACAAAAAAAACTGACTCTATTATTGGCGATGTTAGTTTTAGACTCCGCTGTCCGTCTGTCTGTCTATCCGTCTTAATGTCCGTCCGTCTGTCTGTCATCAGGCTGTATCTCATGAACCGCGATAGCTAAACACAGTTTAAATTTTTAAAAATCTATTTATTTCACTTTATCACATGAAACTGCGAAAAAAAAATTATGATTATAAGCCTTTTCTACTAGTCAACCTATAGGTAGTATTTCTGTTGCCGCTTTTACAACTAAAACAGAATAAAATAAACATTTAAGTTGGCTCCCTTACAACAAACCTGACTTTTTATAGATAATGGTACAGAACCCTACATGCGCGAGTCCAACTCACACTTGGCCGGTTATAATAACACGCGTAAGAATGAAAAATGCATTTTTACATCTATAATAACACCACTTTTCAGGTCAGAGATTAAAAAAGCTACTTAAGCGTAAACTGCATTATTAAATTGAACTTTCATTTTTCCAGCAGTAGAATTATGATCAAACTCGGTGGCAGTTCAATTCAATTCAATTCAATTCATTTATTGCATTCATATTATACATCAGTTCTTAGTCTTACTAATATTACCACTGTTCTTAAGTACAACATGAACCCTGTTGGGTATTGCAAAAATAAAATGGAACGGCAAGCGGGTGTTCTAGTCCAAGAAAAAATATATTATATGAAATTAAAAAATACTATTCAATATTAATTATTATTTGCATCATAAACAGAGGCTTTTTGTATCATATTCTTATTATTTTATTCCATGCAATTTTATTTACCATGCACTTTTTGTTATTAATTTGATTTTATTTCGTCAATTTTATAAAATTAGTTTTATTTTAGAAAGTCAATGTCAAGATTCTGTCTACAAGTAATTTATTTTTTATAATTATGTTTAGAGGTTTTGTATTGTCAGTTGGGTATTTCTTTATCGTTTAAAAACTCGTCTACCGTATAATAGGACTTTTCTGTAAGTATCTGTTTTAATCTTTTTATAAATAAAGAGTCCTTTTTCTCAGCCCTTAGGCTGTCAGGTAAGGCGTTATATATTTTAGTAGTCATTGCTAATGGTCCAGATTTAAAGATTTCCATTTTTGAAGAAGGTAATATTAATTGATTTTTTTTTCCTTAGTGGATAACGTCGCGGTAATTCTTCTTTCTTTGTATAAAACTGGGGATATTTGCGTACAAACTTGCAGGCCTCCAAAATATAAATCGATGGTACAGTTAATATTTCGAGGTTCCTAAAATATGGCTTGCAGCTCTCTCTACTTTTAATATTAGTTATTATTCTTATACATTTCTTTTGTAGGAGGAGTAGTCTATTCGAGTCAGTGCTGTTTCCCCAGAGAATGATGCCATAGGTTAGCCATGAGAATGCATACGCGTAGTATGCCGCTATTGATGTTTTTTCGTTAGTCGTTTTTTTCAGTTCTCGAAGTGCGTAGGTAAATTTAGACAATTTTATAGCTATCTTATCAACGTGGGCTTTCCAGTCCGTATGCGTATCTAAAACTATTCCGAGTAGTTGAAATGTATTAACACTTTCAAGTTTGATTCCACCGTAATTAAGGTTTATGTCAAGGGCTTTTTTTTTGGTATGGTCTGAATTGTATCAATTTTGTTTTTGCAAAGTTTACTTCAAGATTATGGTCAGATAGCCACGATACGACAGAGTCAATAGTTTGGGTTAGTAGTTGATTTAAATTGTCATGATTTGTGTAAGGGGTTAGTAGTGAAATATCATCCGCAAAAAGTACGCAGGTCTGGTTCAGGGTTTTTGGTAGGTCGTTTATGTAGATTAAAAATAGCAAGCACCCGATAACGCTTCCCTGGGGAATGGAACAGTTCATGAGCTGTACATCTGATCTTACTGTGGATATAGTTCCGGTGTCGTGGTCATAGTGTTCTATTTCCACATATTGTTCTCGATTCTCCAAGTATGACTTATACCAGGCGTGAGCGATGCCTCTGATACCTACCCCGTGGAGTTTATTTAATAGAATATTATTTTGGACTTTGTCATATGCTTTGGTCATATCAAGCATAGTACCTATTGCGTATTTTTTTCCATTCAATAAGTCAAGTATTTTTTGTACATACTTGTATGTTGCTAGTGTCGTGGACCGATTTTTTCTGAACCCGTTTTGGCAATCATCAAAAATATTATACTTTTCGCAAAATTCGTACGTTTGGTTACCCATGGCTTTTTCAAATATTTTTGATGCGGTACAGGGAATTGCGATAGGGCGAAAGTTTCTAGGGTCAGTTTTTTTGCCTTTTTTATGGATCGGTTTCACCAAGGACTTTTTTAGGAGATCCGGAAACGTACCTTCTATGAAAGATTGATTAATCAGCAAAGTGAAAGGTAGTGTCAGCTCATCTGCACACTGTTTGTATAATATTGGAGGTATGTCATCGATACCGCAGCTATATTTGGGTTTTAGTTCTTTTAGTATAGTATTTACTTCTGGCAGGTCAACCGGTCGCAAGTACATGGAGTTCTCGGGCGACTGTAACACGGGCCGGCCGCGCGGCGGCGCGGCTCCGCTCGGTGTCATCCCCACCGATGCAAAGTAGGTATTGAATGCATCAGCAATCAACTCGGGATCCGAAGTGAGATTGTTGTTGATTTTTAACTGGATGTTATGGTTTAGGTGCCTATTGGTTTTATTCGTTCGTTCTTTAATTATACTCCACATAGTTTTAACCAAATTTTTTGAGTATTTAACTCTGCTTATGTACTCAAGTTTTTTGGATTTTATGACGGTCTTTTTTAAGATTTTTTCGTAGGTTTTATAGTATTTTTTCAGAGTATCATTTTTTGTACTATTTACTAATATCCTGAGTATTTAAGCAGTTAATTGCTAACTGTAGCAGTTAAGGCGAACTGTACTACCAAAATTAGTTTTTAGTTTTGATTTAGTTGCGTTTTCGATGATAACAGATTAAATAGTTGTTGACGGTTGTTTAATGAACATGACTACCGAACCTATCCAATTTTTCTATTTGAAACGAATAATACCTCCAGAAATAGGGAACACAAGTTATTATTAGTAAAGTTAATCGTAGAGATTGTGATATACCTACATAATATAAACAATACAACCTAATTATTACATGACGTTAATGTTTAATTTATACATACTTACTGGGATAACCCTTCCCTTTATATACTTTACCGAATTATGGAAAGAATATTTTTGTCTTTTTCAAAATTGTTACTCACCTGATAATTGCACAGGTTACCGTAAGCGACCGCTTTTAGAGATAAAGATTCAAAATATATTTTTTCTTTTTTCAGAAGCTTGCCACTTGATGGCTGAGACCACTAAAAATTGTATCCATTCCTCGGTTGGAACTCTATACAGCCAGACAAATAGTATCAAACAAAGTCGCCGAAAGTACCGGCCTTAACAAATTTAATTCGCAACTAGGTATCGGAACTTTTTGCCGGAACTAAACTAAAATTGGTAAAGGAAATATCGTTGCACAGTTAACTGCAAATTAGTGCAATATTGAATGTTGTTTATACTCGAACTTCGTTCGGTTACAGTGGTTGGTAGTTAAACTTTATCCGCACTTTTTCTGCCGGGTTAGCATTCGTGGAACTATATTTGTGCTTAATCAAATTTGATAGTTTTGTTTTTGGGTATTGGTTTAGTTTTTGTGAGTACGGGAATGATCGAGTTAGTTTCCGAGATGGCTGTATTGTTTTTTTTGCATATTTAAAAATATATTGACGGGATGAATTGCATGAATGATGGAGTTTATTTCCAAGAAGGCTGTTTAGTTTTTTTGCATGTATAATAATATATTGACGGGTTAAATCGCTGCTTTTTTTCTGGATTAATCTAGAGTTACCGTAGGATGTTTGAAAAGAATCTATATCTATCTATATACATATAATAAAACAGTAAATAAAGTGTGTCTGTACATTAAATATATTTCCAAAAAAAATATTGGGGGCGATAGAGACGTAGTAATAGAGTAAGAATTTAAAAAAAAATGTCTGTCTGTTTGTCTGTATGTCTGTTTGTCTGTTTGTACACGCTAATCTCCGGAAATACTGGACGGATTCGAATGAAACTTTTTTTGTTATATAGCTATTAAGCCTGGGCAACATATAGGGTATAAATGATTTTGGAAAATGGAACGCCTGATGCAGAACCATAATGGTCCAGCTAAACTACAAGAGATATAAAAATGCCGCCTGAGTAAAAGTTGTTCAGCCTGATGAGCATTTTCCAGAGACATAAAGTCCACGCGAACGAAGTCGCGGGCTTCAGCTAGTACACAATATTTGACCTCCATGTTCACAATAGGCAATCAGCAGCACAGAATATAACAATGACAAAACGAACGCTCCAAAGGCACATCCTTATTGAACGAACGCGGAACGAAAAATAAAAGAATGTGTCAAAGAGACGACTGTAATTACATCTCATTGTCTGTTCGATACTACTAATTAAAATAAAATTCTCGCTCACATCCCTTCCCACTACAATCTGAAATCACTTTTAAAACTTCACTACTAAAGTTTATTTTCGATTGTTTCATTTTGTTTAATTCGATTGATTAAAGTTGTAAGTGGTCAATAGGACAACGGGTTTACAGTTAGTGCTTTTCACGCTGGTTTGGTTATATTGAATTATACGAATATGTCCAGGATTATGGTCTCGCCACAAACATTATGTGTTTATTAAAGCCACTTGGATGCGCTTCAGTCTGGAATTAATTATTTGTTCTGTTTAATAATTCAATATAAACGGTGGTTTCATTTCGCTTTATCAATTATTTATTGTAAGCTGTAATAATATAATTGTTACAGAATTGCTTATGGACAATACACAAAATGATTTTTACTATGAAATAAATATCTATTTCAAAGGGCACTTCTGTCATAATTTTAAAACTAACGTGAGATAATGTAATATATAATGAAATATGTTTTACTCACTCGTTTAACTTACTCATAGTATAGTAGGAAAAGGCCTATTCCGACTACACTTCATGAGTAAAATTGTTTTAATAAGTAGTTATTAATAAAAGCTGTTCTATTTTTAGTATGTTTTGTTATAGCGGCAGAAGAAATACATCATTTTTGAAAATTTCAACTGTCTAGCTATCACGGTTCATGAGATACAGCCTGGTGACGGACAGACAGATAGCAAAATTTTAGTAATCGGGCCCCGTTTTTACTCTTTGGGTACGGAACACTAAAAAGCGGAAGCGGTAAGATTTCGATGCAGATTGGGACTTACTGTTACTGTAACATAAAAGCCAACTGACAGGCCTATTAGGGCAAAAAATTCCGTTAGACCTTAGAATCTAACAAACAGTATCATATTTTAGGACTCTAGTAGTCTTAATTTATGATATTTGTGTGAAAAACTCAATTTTTTCAGATAAAATAAACACTTACATATTTAGTTGTCAAAAATAATAAATATGGTTAAATGATTATTTGATCGTCTGAAATTCGAGATTGGTGAAAGTTATTTTTTCCGGCTATCCGTCAGTTTGTCTGTCCGACTGTTCTCGCCTACAGGTCGCATTTTGCCGATTCTCGTGAAATTCCGTGAGATGGTTCTAAAATGATATACGTAGAACTTTCTGTCGATTTAGTTTTCAATTGCCATAAATGTGAATTGAACACTTTGAAAATATCACATATCAGCTATTTCGAAAAAAATTGTCTTAACAACTTTTTTATTTGATAAACTTCAAAAGATCGGGGTGACTCGTGAGATCTATAGTTCACAGAGTCACTAGTATCCAACTAATTCAGTGTAAGAAATAAAGAATTTAGCATTTATGAAAAACAATGCACAAATTGTCCTACAACTTTTTATACCAACACAAACTAAAAACATTGTTTTGTTCAAGTGCTTAAAATATCTCACAGAGGAAAGGTTTCCCAAGCTGCTCGTAGCCAGTACGTTTCGCTAGTTATAGCTTGGGCAATTTTAACTTAATTTTTCACTGTGTAAAAATATTTCGCAACTTGCTTTTTAGTGCGGAAACTAAACTACGAAGTTTACGAGTGAGTACAAGGAGAAAGACTTAATTGAAGGTTTAACAGTAACTGAAAGTAGTTAACTACTTTTTAATAGTAAGTACTAAGTAAGTACTTAACCTCGTTTGTATTGAGGATGCCGTTTTAATGGTTGTTCAAACTTAAATGTTAATGCTCGTAAATTATTCACTGCTACGTAAATATTACGAAGTTTTACTGTTTTTTTGGTTGTTTTGAAGAACTGTTCTTCCATGCTGGTTTGGGAAAAAGAAAAAAACTTAGAATTTACCAGCTGCGTCTCTTCCCGCGCAGATTGTAAAAGCTGTTCGAGGGAATGGGCGAAAATGCGTATCATGTTAACAGGCGATGCGGCTAGCAACCCATCACTGTATTGATTGCTTTTCCATCTTCTCGCCCACCATGACGCTAAAAGTGGCTTTCGGGTCTTTCGGCCCTGGGCTCTGCATAGAGCCGCAAGACTCAAACTGCTCTATCTGCCCCATTAGCGATAAAGACGTGATAGTATGTATTTATTGAAGAACTGATAGGATCAGAGAAAACAACGACATTTGTGGCCTAATGGTTTTCATGCCAGGCTGTAACATAGAAGGACCTTTTGACCTGACCGGGGATCGAATAAGGGATATTCGATCCCAGGTCAGGTCAAAATGGAGAATATATTTTTTTCAGTTCGGCTTGGGTCTTGGATGTTTATCTATATATTATATAAATTATATTATAGTTAGGTTATATCTCATAACACAAGGTTGGGACTTACTATCGTTTAGAAAATATATTACAAATCACATAGATTGAATTATTTGCAAACTATATTTAAAAATGTACGGTTTGTTTTTCATGTTGTTTTAATAGCATAGCTTGAATACATAAATATAATTTGTACTTTCTCTCTTAACTCAGCGTGACATAGCTTGACGACATACACATAACATGTATTATTTTTCTTATCTTAGCGTATTCCCAGTCGCGTCCTCAGATGTAAAAATTGTGAAGCTTGGGGTCCACTTTCTGCGTTTTACTTCTTTACTTTGCACGGTTTTGAACATCCTTGGTTATAAGACCAATAGCACACACATCATACTCGCGTCCAGCTGGCATTTTTTGGGTCTACCGAAGCCTGGAAGAGGCGTCACGACATGACTATACATCGGTTGCCACGTAACTTGCCAGTTTCCTCAGACATAGCTGGACCTGGGCGACTTCCTTGCAGTTGACATTGCAAATGATTTTACAGCTTGTTCTGATATAAAATACATGAAAAATTTAATTATTATTCTTAAACAACTTGGAAGGGACATACCTGTAATAAATCGAACCACAGGCTATACTAGACCACTATAGTGTAATGAAAGTAAAATAAATGTCAAAAACTAAAAAAAATACAATACCAAAAGTGTGCACCTGCCAGGGCAATTTATATGGGAATGAGAAAAATATGGGAATTTTTCAATATTTTTTACACCATAATTTGTTCGCAAGTACATACAATTCCATGATAATATAGTCTGTGGTTTGATTTATTATAAGTTTATCCCTTGCACGTTGTATATTTTATATTACACAGCATAATTTAAATATTCATGTTGATTATATTATTTGTTCGGTTTTCGCTCGTTCGATTGCTTTTGTATTTTTGAATGACGTTTAAATATTTTCATGAATAAATATGATTATGATAACCTCCAGAGTTGCGAACTAGCGTATTAACTATTATGCCAAGGCAGTCGTAAAACTATACTTTACAGATTATTAATTCTGTAACAGAGGCACAGGTATGGCACTTCATACAAACGGAGCAGCATATATACCTAGTACTACTACAAGCGAAACAATCCGTCCGTGTACACGTCAAATGTGTGAGTTAAACAATCAGGGTCGCCACCACAGAATTTGTTGCTTTGCTTACCTGTTTTTATCACTCGGAAATCTATAAAATTTTCGTTATTTATTGTTTTCCGTGGATAAACAATAATAATGTGCGCAGTTTCTCACCATTATAATTTAATAATCCTAAGTGACTTGCGTAATGTCAACGTGCGACTACCAATAACCCTGTTTTACTGCCACTTACACCTCACAATAACGGGGGAAGGGTTGCGGGGACACCAGATTGCGGGGGACGGTGCGAGTTTCCGTTCTGTATGTAATACTATTATTAATTCTGTAACAGAGGTTAAGAAAAACAAATTCTGGCTTTTCTAGATTCTAAGCGTCAATGTTTGCACTAACAAGGTTTCAGCGCGCAGAGGTAATTGTATGACAAACGATATCCGCGGGGCGGGAGGCTTTTTTTTATATTTACGGTCATTTGCCAGGAATTAAGCTCACTAATGGATGTATGGGGCTATAAATTTGGAATTACTGTGGATGTATCCGCCATCTTTTTTTTATGAAACGGGAATTGTATTACTTACAGTGCATTTTTCTTGAAACGAGACTTTATTTATTTACTAGCTTCGCCCCGCGGTTTTACCTGTATGTTATAGCTTTGATAAAAACTGGCCAAGTGCATGGCGGGCCACGCGCAGTATAGGGTTCCGTAATTGGGTACTTTCCTAAGTCAAAAATAAATTATTTTGTACTAATAAAAAAATAAAGCGTCGCAAAATAATGTTTCTTGTCTTTGAACATATCCATTTTAACGTTATTTTAAATATATTATTGTAGAAAAACTGATAATAAGAGCGCTATTTGACTCCAAAAATCTATGACGTCATCTGCCTGTATTTCATACAAAATCCCATAGAAACTTTTTGTTTTGACGTTTAGAAAAAAGTTGCTGATTTGACTTGTTGGAAAATAGCGTATTGTGAATGCCGACTTTGAATTCACGCCACTAAAACTTCTAAAACCTAATTTTCTATTTAACTTGTATAGTAGATATTTGTACTATTTTATGTAGATATTTCTACATTTTATAAGTCAGTTGCCCATAACTTTTTAATTTGTAAATTCCACTAAGCTCTGTTAGTTTTCTTAAAATTACGTTATATATACTACTGATGTGAATTTTTTCACGTGTCCTAAATCAATAAGCGGCGAAGTGCGAGTCGGACTCGCCCATGAAGGGTTCCGTAGTAGCAAATAACATAATATAAACGTCTTTTAGTATGTTTTTTTAAAAAATTTATATTTGAGTTGATTGAATGAAAGGTACATTGCCGTTTATGATTTATGACGTATTAAAAAAAAACTACTTACTAGATATCGTTCAAACCAATTTTCGCTGGTAGTTTTCATGGTAATGAACATCATATTTGTTTTTTAGTTTTATCATTCTCTTATTTTAGAAGTTACGGGGGGGGGGGACACACTTTTTTCCACTTTGGAAGTGTCTCTCGCGCAAAGTATTCGGTTTAGAAAAAAATGCTATTAGAAACCTCAATATCATTTTTAAAGACCTATCCATAGATACCCTACACGTATGGGTTCGATGAAAAATAAATTTTTGAGTTTCAGTTCTAAGTATGGGGAACCCCCAAAATTTACTGTTTTTTTTTTCTATTTTTGTGTCAAAACCTTAATGCGGTTCACATAATACATCTACTTACCAAGTTTCAACAGTATAGGTCTTATAGTTTCTGAAAAAAGTGGCTGTGACATACGGACGGACAGACAGACAGACAGACAGACAGACATGACGAATCTATAAGGGTTCCGTTTTTGCCATTTGGCTACGGAACCCTAAAAAGTGGTGTTCACAAGCTCATAATATTTTTGAAAGACCTATTCAACGATATTGCACATGATGGGTTAGTCAAGAATAAAAAATTGACTCCCACATAACCTAAAAAAATTTTTTAAAGATTTTATTTTACGACTCTTTTGGCATAATTAATATACTTACATATTTACCCGTGCAAAATTACAGCTTTCTGGTACTTATAGTCTCTGAGTAAAACCACGGATGGACAGACAGACAGACATGGTGAAACAGTAAGTGTTCCTTGTTTAATGCGGAACCCTAAAAACAAATAGGTAGACACCTATACAGCAAATCTCCCATACGGCGAATCATCTCAAAACTAACCCAGAAGTAAAACTTATGAATAAAATGCATACGAAAAAGGAGTCACAATGAAAGTTGAGTAAGAAATACTTTCGAAGTCCCGGAGAAATCGAAGTTCCTCGCTATAAAGTAGCGAAGTGAATATTTGAACTAATTTTCTATACAGCATATCGGATTTTCATTTGCGCTCTATCCGATTGGGTTTTCTGCGTTTTTTTAAATTAAGTAGATTTCTTTGCAGAAAAAAATATTTTTGATACTTTTTTACAGCAAGTTTGGCTTTAATTCAATAGAACTTGCTGGTTTGGGAGAAAAGAAAAACCTAAAAAATCTTCCTGCTGCTTCTCTTCCCGCGCAGATCATACAAGCATATCAATGGACTGGGCGAAAATGCCAGTTATTTTAATGAGCGATGCGGCTAGCTACCCACCACCATTTCGATTCCTTTTTCTACCTTCTCACCCACTATGACGCTAAAGGTGGCCTTGGAGTCTTGCTGCTCTGTGCTCTGTCTCCGTAGTTGCGAATGCCGACTTTGAGATCACACATCACGCCTTAAAAACTGATTTCATTGAATTTGTATGAAATTTTCATTTCCCGAATATATTTTATGAGATTCACTATAGGTAACTCTTTAATTTGGAAACGCTACTTTGCTCTAATAGTTTCTTTTTTAACTTATGGGTCGCTTATCTATTCGTTTTTCATTCTTTACACAGATTTTATCAAAAGAACTATATTGCAACCCGTCTGGCCGGCGTGGAGAGTGTAGGCCAAGTCCTCTGGTTGCTCTGGCCAAGTATGGCTCTGGTAGTACAGAGAGGGTCGTACTCCTGCAGAGGAGACAAAAAGAACTAATGATGATCATGAAATATACTGCAAAATAACTTTATGCAAAGAAACTTCAAATAATTACGACTGCGGGAAAATCAAATAAGAAATCAGGGAGCTGAATATGCTTTCGCACATATTTTTCCGTGTCGATGCAAGCAAAAGCCTTTCAAATAATCCAGCGATCCACTGAGCAAGATTCTGGAACGAGTGAACTGCAAGATATACAACGTATTTGAAAGCATATTACAATTTCAATTAAATACTTGTGCTTAAATTATCCGTTTAAGTCTTGGAGCAGAGAAAAACAAACAAATAATGTTAGCCAAGTAGCTTTTTTCTGACACAGAAAAAGTTGATTAAAAATTGGTTTTATATTTAAGTAAGTATTCTTGATATTTCACTCATTAAATTGATGATTTAGCGCTCTTACAGAGAAGCTATAATATGCATGCGACACCTGTTGGCGACCTGTGTCGCGCAACAGTCGCCGACTGTCGCAAATGGTCGCGTTACACATGTCAATCTATCTCAAACTTTAAAAAACTGCCACGCGATTGTCGGCGGCATTCACCGATTATCGGTGATTTATCGGCGACTGTCGTCGACAGCCGCCGACCATACTGTCACTGGTCTGCAAGAGCGCGTACGTATAATAAAGTAGAACAATATTAACGTTTCACAGGACAAAACAGTTGTTAATAGATTTAAACATTCACAAAAGCAATATTTTAATTAGGTAGGTATCACAAGATTGTCAAAAATTTAAAAATTATTTCAAACTAGCTAGCCGTCCGCGGAAATAGTACGAGTAGCCTACGTGTAAATCCAAGGTGTCAGATTGCTGCATTGCAAATTTTATCAAAATTGGTCCAGCCGTTAGTGCGTGAAGAAGTAACAACATACACACACACACTCACAAACTTTCGCCTTTATAGTTGTGATTAGACTGGATTCCGTATCTTTATTCAAATACTGTTAATTTTTTCAGCTTTGATTTTACTTGAATATCTTTGCTTGCTCGCCTTTCGATTCGCTGAATCTGAGCTGAATTTCTTTCAGAGAGCTGAAAGAGCACATTATTTGCATCAAAAATGTGTGAACGAAAAATGTCTAAAAGTAATTTACTAAGTCAGCAGTGTGACTTTGTAATTACTTTTAGACTTTCTCTAAAAAATGCAGTTCAACAAATCTTATCCTAACTAATATTATAAATGCGAAAGTGAGTCTGTTTATTTGTATGTTTGTTTGTTTGTTACCTCTTCACGCTTCAAGTACTGAACCGATTTGGATGAAATTTGGTATGGATATAGTTTGAGACTCGCAGAAGGACATGGGGTACTCGTTATTCAGAATTTCTCATGGGGAGCGAAGCCCGCAAGCACAGCTAGTAAAAATATAAAACGTTTTCAAATACTAAATCAAGTAGATCCTCTAAAACGGCAGATAAAAAGACACTCGACATACGAGGTGGCATTAACGACACTTTACACGATCGTAACTTTGCTCAGACTGGTCGAGTTGAATGGGTCAGTTACTAGCATAAAGATTGACGTCATATTTTTTAGAAGTTTTAGTTAAACTTTTAATTTTAATTTATTTTTCTTTAATAATAAATTTCTATCCCGAAAATAAAGTATGCAGTAGATTTTGTGTAAATTTTGTACTTATCTTTTTTTTTAAATCGATAAATATTAATAAAGTATTTAAGCAATATTTAAATGGGATGAATAAGAAGGAAAGTTAAGGACTTTATGTTAAAAATTGTGCAGATTTTTGCCGCTATATAATTTTATATACCCTAATTACGTACACATGAGACTTGTACAAACAATTTTAATTTTCGAAATATTAAATATTAATATAAAACTTTGTACGTTATGAACATTAATAAATTTTTTTAAGCTTTAATATTTTTGGTGAGATTATTTTTTTATTATTTACTTGCACATATTAACTGGCCTGCGCTGGTAGAGTTACGTCTTGCAAAAACCAGCAAGTTACGTGGGAAACAAATGTATGGCCATGCCGCCTTCGCCGGGGCCCGGCCCGGGGGCAGGCGTGAGAATTGTTGGCTTAACGTCATCAAGGATGATATACGTACTCTATTACATGCGAAGTAGAGAATAAAAAGCGGACCCAGAGCTTTGAAGTATTGCTGCTGCTGAGAATGAAACTGGGAATACGCTAAGATGAGAGAGAGAGAGAGAGAGAGAGATACACTTACAATTTTTTTGACATTATATTTCCTAGCTAGTGAACTTATTTATAAAGATAACGACTGTCTCTATCCCTCCTTCTAAGAATACACAAAAAAGCAATATGTAATGTAGTTCTAGCAAGTTAGGAAATAAAACTGGCCCAGTTAACTAGGTCAGTGTGAATTATGGTTTTGCTGCAATATCCTGTATCCCGTATATTAAAGCTTTGTTGGATTGAATGTGATCTGGCTTGAGCCTGCCTGAGCCTAACTGAGCCACACTGAGCCTACTGAGCCTGACTGAGCCTGGTCAGTCATAATGGTCACAAGTTATTGCGTGCTATATTTGAGGCTTTAGAGTTGTGTGGATAAACGTAGGGTTAGAAGTATTTATTTGAAAACAGGACATTTTAAAACTTGCTCAAGTTAGACTCGGGAAATATAGTGGGTTAAAATTGTTTGCTTTGTTTTGTTTTCTATCTTTTTCTTGTTTTCAACCCCTGACAAAAAGAGGTGGGTATTAAAAGTCTGTCTGTCTGTTTTTCTGCTATGTCATTGTAGCTCTCCAACGGATGGACCGATTTAAATTCAGTTTTCTTACGTCTTCTTCTTCTTCTTATCGTGTGTGTTAGTGACTAACACTAGTGTCAGAGTTTTTAAACCGCCTTAAAGGCCTCTGACATGGAAAACCATGTGTAAAAAGGTAGCGACCAATGTCAAAGTTTTTTTACGTTAAAGCAAGTATCGTGTAAGTATGGTTGATGAAAATCGGTTCGGCCGTTTGGAAGTTATTGGGATTAACGTTTGAAAGTTGATGGCGCTACGGATATCAAGTCGTATCGGCAGTTCCGCTACTCATCACTAGATGGCGCTCTTGACAATCGGGGATTTTTAATTTATAGATAGATAGATGGTTTCGTAACAATTTGTTTTTCCGTGGATGGGTTGTTAACCCTTTGCACAAATAAATTATTAGCTGCAAATAAATTAATTTATCTATCTATCTATCTACTACTACTTACTATTTACTATCCTGGCTTAGCGGATAGTAAATAGTAAGTAGTAGTAGATAGATAGATAGATAAATTAATTTATTTGCAGCTATAACACACATAAGTACAAAAACTATACAAAAGACAAAAATTAAACGCAGACACAAAAAAAAAGGTATATATATAAACTTACCTGCATCATTTTATGTGTGTGTTACAGGAATACAAAAAAAAATTGTTTGACAAATAATATTATTTACTATACAAATACAGTATGTCTCAAAGTTTAGCTGAGTGCACTTCACCGAACTTTTGAGTGCTGTTTGGCAATTTGCCTACGAGCAACTCCTGAACTGCTTACTTCTTTATAATGTCAATGCAATTTTTTCTTGACTTTCCTGTATATGTATTGGCGGATTGAAAACAAATAAGTAGGTACTTACTTCAAAAAGATTATGATTTGCAACGTGGAAGGGACATAGCCGTAATAATCAAACCACGGGCTATATAAACTAGATCACTTTAGCATAATAAAAATAAACAGTCAAGAGACCAAAAACCATTCGAAAATTCCATACAAATTGCCCGGGGGATTAATTTATATTGATATAGTATGGTGCCGTGTGGTTTCCGGCAGAGTAGAATAGGACCGCTCTAAGTCCATACGTGGATGTCGTACAAGGCGACTTAGGAAATGCAAGCTAAACAAAGTTTATAAACATTAATGAGACCTCTCCAACCCGTCTGGCCAGCGTGGATAGTGAAGGCCAAGTCCTCTGTCTGCTCTGGCCAGTATGGCTCTGGCAGTACAGAGAGGGTCGTGCTCCTCCAGTGGAGACAAATAGACCTGATGATGATGATAATCTAGGATACCCCGTGGTTCAATTAATTACGGGTATGTCTCTTGTTGCAGTAAGACCTTGCAAAAGATGGGTAGATGACATTAAGGAAGTCGCTGGAGCTACCTGGAGTAGAAAAGCTGGAAACAGAGAGACATGGAAAGGATTGGAGGAGGCCTTTGTCAATGACAAACAGACAAAAAGAAAATAATAGATTAAATTAAGTATATTGTTTGTATTGTTATGCGTAAAAAGTCCGATTAAAGGCTATTATTATTATGTCTCTTGTTGTATATAGGATAATTTTCCGGATTCTAGTGGGGACACCCATTTGAAATAACTAATTTTAAAATGGAGGCATCATTTAAAATTTTGGCCTTCTAAAGCTCTAAATAACCCTTCAAATTATTTCAAGAACTACTATTTACAGTTTAAAGTGAGAACGTGAAGCTTTTCAACGTACATACATACATACATACTATCACGTCTTTATCCCTAATGGGGCAGACAGAGCATTTTGGGTCTTGCGGTTCTATGCAGAGCCCAGGGCCGCAAGACCCAAAAGCCACTTTTAGCGTCATGGTGGGCAAGAAGATGGAAAAGCAATCAATACAGTGATGGGTTGCTAGCCGCATCGCCTGTTAACATGATTTGCATTTTTGCCCATTCTCTCGATCGGCTTTTACGATCTGCGTGGGAAGAGAAGCAGCTGGTACATTCTTAGTTTTTTTATTTCTCCCAGACCAGCATGGGAGCCAAGACCAGCAAGGGAGTTTATTTATAAGAAACTTATATTTTTTATAACTTTTTAATTTATACTTGTAATTTTTGTTTTTAGTAAATAATTCATTTCGTTTTCGTGTGTGTCAGAAACACAATTATATTGTAAAATTATATTTTTAATAAAACTGTGATTATGGTAATTTCAGTTTTTCATGTCTGGCCAACATTGGTGTCAGATATCACAGGCTGCCTTAAGACATCTGACATAGCTTGAAGACTACCATACAATGATGACAACCGGGACCGACGGCTTATACGTGCCTACCGAAACACGGAGAAACTCGTGAAAAAAATTATGCCACTTGTATAAATAATTAATTTAAGTACATTCACACAACTCAAAACGTTTATCTGAAACTGATTTAGTTTTACAAATAATATTACCTAACAAAGTCTGATACCTTTCCAAAATTAACTGTAATCGCAATATTAATATTTACACAATATTCATGATGCTGATAACCTAATTTGATACAGGCTTTGAAATATACGATGTGGAAGGGACATACCCTTAATAAATCGAACCACAGGCTATACCAGACCGCTTCAGCACAATGAAATTATAAAAACAGTCAAAACAAAAACTAAAAAAAAAGACGTGTGGCACTCGGGGACTGCCGCGGTAAAGCTATTGCAAACAAGGAAGGACGGCAACGTCGCAAACGGACGACGGAGACGAAGCGGCAACCTACATGGTAGGCGGAGTGGAGAGCGTGAGGTTTTTTCGTTACGGAATTTCTGGATTCGATCCCCGCGCTCAAGGCCCGCGATAGAAGCTATGCAATAGCTTAAAAATCTGCATTTCCATAATAAATTGTGCAGCCGCTCGGGCCATTTGTATGGAAAATAACGATTTTATTTTTGTTTTTTGACTGTTATTTTATTATCAATTTACTACAGTGATCTTGTATAGCCCGTGATTTTATTTATTACAAGTATGTCCCTTCCACGTTGTATAACGTTAAACCGAATATCGCAGTAAAGTAACTCAAATATTTAGAGTAATAAATACAAAATTACAAGTAATTTATATACAAAACAAGCCGCGTTGTACGCCCTTAAATTGAATAGAAATTCGGATGCATAAATCTCTTTTTACAGTATCAATTTTATTGTAAATATTTATTAAATATTAAAAGCCACGGTCTTGCCTGTAATTTATTGGCTCTTCTTGACGTTGTATCAAAATTATTACTCCTAGTTACAAATTATCGAGAGCACATAAGGATAGTCATGTTACAAAATCATATCAATCCGCTTGTTTTCAATAATTGAGATTTTTGTCGTACTTGCAATAAATAAATATATGGGGACAAATCACACAGATTGAGCTAACCCCAAAGTTAGTTCGACACTTGTGTTATGGGATACTAACTTAACGATACTATATTTTTTAGTTTATAGCAAATACATATAAAGACAAACATCTATGGCCAAGGACAATTTGAGATAGGCCATTTTCCAATTTACCCTAATCGGGGATCAAACCCGTAGCCTCTGGGTGGCGGACTAGCATGGTGACCACTACGCCACGGAGGTCTTCAATAATAAAAAGAAATCAATGATGATGTTATTGCTATGGAAAGTCAATTGATGTTACAATTGTGTATTATGTATATTGTACATTAATATATCACGTATAAATTCTAAACCGCATGAAAATTGAATGTGATCACTAAAGTAACAATTACGGGACGCATTATTTCAGAGGATTAAATTTTACATATTATTTCAGAAAACAATAATAAACTACAATTAAACTAAAACCTAAATTAAAACCAAAAAAATTAAAATAATTAAAGGAAAAGATATAAAACAATATTTTTTCTACCAAAAAGTCACTACAATGTCAAATCATTTCAAAAATTTCGATTGCCTCCTAATTAATATTCTAGGCTACGGAACCAGACTACCAATAACTTAACAGCTTATTGAAACACGCAATGCTTGACACAGACTAACTATATTTAGTTACTTGTCAATACAAGACCATAGATAACGCTAACAGTCATATAATTTTGTTACCATACAATTACACCTCCACTTAACAAAATTAAGAAAATAAACTAAGCTAAGTTTTCACAAAACCAAAAAAATGCTCTACTTCTCCGGGGATAAAGAGATGAGGTGTAACAAACGAATACATTTTATAGGTATACAATATTATGAAATAGGGAGAATGCCTAATTTTTTTATAAGGTAGGAATGTTTTACCGAACTTAAACTTTTGGTAAAAATATCTGCTGGCATTTCGGCTGTTTCGAGATAAGAAACTTCTATAAATTTATTTGAAACTGCCTCCCTTACAAAATGATATCGTATATCGATATGCTTCGATCTACGATGAAATACAGCATTTGAAACAAGCTTTTGGGCACTCTGACTATCGTTAAACAGCAAAATTGGTTCACACATACCTGTTAATTCAATAATTAAATTTTTTAAGTACATTGCCTCTTTACTAGCTTCAGACATTGAAATGTATTCTGCTTCGGTAGAAGATAGGGCTACACATCTTTGTTTTCTACATTCATAAGAAATAACAGCATTTGAAAGTTTAAAACAAAACCCAGAAAATGACTTTCTATCAATAGTGTCAGACCCCCAGTCAGCATCAACAAATCCCTCTACATTTGACTTTTTATCTTTACTAAAAACAAGACCATAATTTTTGGTTTTTTTAAGATACTTGAGGACTCTTTTAGCATGTTTCCAGTGTGTCTCATTATAAGAATTATTAAATTGACTAAGATAACAGATAGCATAAGAAATATCTGGCCTTGTTAATACTGACAGATACATAAGACTCCCTATCAACTGTTGATAAGGGTACTGCTTAGAAATAGTTTCTGCTTTATCCAATTTTAAATTATTCTCCATAGGAGTATCAACACTTTTGCAGTTAGACATATTAAATTTATCTAGAATCTTTTCTACAAATTTTTCCTGATCTATAGAAATACAATTATCATGGTATTTTACTTGCATGCCTAAACAATGCTGCAATCTTCCTAAATCTTTAATTTTAAATTGGGATTCTAAATTCTTCCTAAGTTCTTCTGTCAAAGTTTTACATGTATAAAAAATGAAAAAATCATCTACGAATACTGCAACTATTATCTGCCCTTTTTTATTTTTTTTACTATAGAGACATGGTTCTAATTTTGATTTTATAAAATTTAACTTTAATAAACATTCATCTATTCTTTTATTCCATGCTCTAGCAGATTGCTTAAGGCCATAAATTGCTCGCTTTAACTTAAGTACAGAATTTTCTTTACATTTTAGATTACAAGGTACTTGCATATAGACATTTTCATCTAAAAATCCATTTAGGAAAGCCGTGGTGACATCAAAATGAGTAATCTCAAAGTTTAACTTTACACTCAATGCAAATAAAAGTCTCAAAGTTGAATAACGGAGAACTGGTGAAAAAGTTTCTTTATAGTCCACTCCTTCTTTTTGTGTGAACCCTTTAGCAACTAGTCTAGCTCTAAACCGCACTTTATTGTCACTTTCGAACTTCTTTTTAAAGACCCATTTGCACTGCACCACTCTATCTGCTTCCGCTCTGTCCACAAGTTCCCACGCCTGGTTGTCTTCGAAAGCCTTAATCTCATCCCTCATAGCCTGCTTCCAATCCTCACTCTCTGGTCCATTCATTGCTTCATAGTAAGTGATGTCTTCGCCATACATTTGATTCTCATCTAACACACACAAGTTTGAAAAACCATATCTGTTTGGGGCTTTTCTTTCCCGTTTTCCTAAACTTTCTACTTCTTGTGATAAGTTTTTCTTGTCTTCATCAGATAATGACTGATAAGAATCATCTTCAGTTGAACATGCACTTGAACTTTCACACACATATGACGGATCTGTGGGATCAATGAGTGTACTTTCTTCTTCAGACTCTGGATCTTCCTCCACTTGTTGTATGCCTTCTGCTGGAATTACTATCTGAGCTTCCTGAGATTCATTTTCTTCCATAACTATGACATCTCGACTCGTAATCACCTTTTTTGTAACTTGATTATACAACCGGTATCCTTTAATGTTTTCTGCATAACCCACTAGTATGTATCTGACTGCTTTCTTGTCCCATTTTTTTCTGTTGACCTTTGGAACATGTACCATCGCTGGGCTGCCAAATATTCTGACATGTTCAAGATCAGGTTTCTTACCTGTCCATCTTTCATACGGTGTCATTTGACTTAAGCCCGAGGCTGGCGATCTATTTCTTAGATATACTGCCGTATTGACTGCCTCAGCCCATAACGATTTGTCCAGTTTCACATCAAACAAAAGGCACCTAGCACGCTCAACTATGGTTCTGTTGAGGCGCTCACAAAGTCCATTTTGCTGAGGCGTATGCGAGTTTGTTTTCTGGTGAACTATACCTACACTTTTTAAGTATGTTTCCATTTCACTTGAAGTGTATTCACCACCATTGTCTGTTCTTAATGTTTTTATTTTTGCTCCAGTTTGATTCTCAACCATGAATTGAAATTCTTTGAAATATTTATATACTTGGTTCTTCTCTTTAAGGAAATAAACAAAGCACATTCTGCTGGCATCATCTACAAAGGTTACGAAATACCTTGACTGACCTATTGATCTGGTCTCCATCGGTCCGCTTACATCTGAGTGAACAAGTTCCAATAGTTCATTCCTTCTGGTACCTTTATGTTGGAAAGGTAATCGAGAAAATTTCCCTTCGCAGCATACTATGCAATTAGATTTTGTTATGTCAGCCTTCTTGTTTATTGTTACTCCATTTACAGCACCATTGCTCATTTCTTGTAAGTCATGACTATTTATGTGGCCAAGTCTTCTATGCCATAATCTGGCATCTGCAGCAACTGCCGCTATCAACACATTCTCTGACTTCACTGTAGACAATTTATACACACCATTTTCCAAAATTGCTACTCCTATAAGCTCATTATTTTGATTTCGGATGTGGCAAATGTTCTTTTTGAACAAAACTTTGTTTCCGCTAGCTATCAATTGACTCACAGAAAGTAGATTTGTTGCTAGGTTAGGTATGCACAATACTTTGTTTACCAATATGTCAAACTGAGAATTATTCACTTTTGTTGTGATCTGTGTTTCACCGGCACATAAAACTTTAACTGTCATCTGATTAGCTGTAATAATTTCTTTCTTGCCGTCGATTTCTTGAATTTTTGATAAAATGTTTTTGTTGGCGGTCATATGGGCACTGGCTCCCGAGTCCACATACCAATCATCCGTACTGAACTTGCCGTTAAAGAATGCGGCACTAAATGCATTCACTTGTTTTTCTTTCATTTCTGTACATTGGTTTTTGTAGTGGCCAATTTTCTTACATTTATAGCACTTAATTTGTTTTTCCTTTGATGCCGGCTTTTTGACATTTGACACTTGATGCGTAGTGTTACCGCTCCTTGCTCGATGTTTTGTCCATAAAGCCGAGTCGGTTCCGTCAGTGCTACCAATATCAGAACTCATATCGAGCAACTTTGTTTTGATGACATCCGCGCTGATTTTTATGCCGGAATGCTCGATCGCCATTATCATAGGGGAAAATTTTTCGGGTAGTCCCGCCAACAGCAATGATCCTACCCACTCATCATCAATCTCAAACCCTGTTCCACGTAACCTTTGTGCCGTTTCCACCATTTGATTCACGTAGCTGGTCATTGATTCACTATTTTCAAGCCTGATTGATATTAATGTCCGTAGCAAACTGATTTTTCTTGTGAATCCGGAATCGTCAAAAAGTTTCTTCAGCTTATTCCACAGGTCACCGACATTTGTCTGGGTCTTGATATGCACAAATAACGTGGGATCAATGGTCATGATGAGCTTTGCCATTGCCTTTTTGTCCTCAGCCGCGCTTAATGTATCCGGGATTTGTTCAACATCGATGCCTTCCAGGATGAGAAAATTTTTTGCCGCGAACGCCCAGTCGTCATAGTTCTCACGTCCTTTTAGTTTTGGCACATTAACTAAGTATCCGCCCGACGACATTTTTATTCGAAAAATTGAAAGAAATACTGAGATAAAACTAATTCTGAGCAAAAAATTACGGCACTGAGCCAATAACCTATTGAAACACGCAATGCTTGACACAGACTAACTATATTTAGTTACTTGTCAATACAAGACCATAGATAACGCTAACAGTCATATAATTTTGTTACCATACAATTACACAGCTCTTCTGTAAAATTAATGTTTTGTGACCTAGGCGAAAGTAATAAATAACAAGTACAAATGGAAATTTAGCGACAACATTATTTGACTAAATTGATGATCTTCAGAGGTTTAGTAATCTAAGGTTCATTGAACTTTCTGTTCCCAATATAACTAAAGTAATTAACACTATGATTATACACGGTGATTTTTCATTTTGTTTTGGGCACTAAGGCCACTTCAAAATAAAATACAGAAACAAAAAACTTTAACTAAAACTTGAAAGTAAAATCGTGAGAACAATTAGTACTTAACTACCGCCGTCAGGCGCCGCCTGCCGGCTGGCCAGAGTTTATCGAGGTCATGCCGGCAGTTTTGGACGGGCGTAACTACGTGGTCTCTATCGAAAATCATTTCTCAACTTTTTGTCTAATGTCATAAAATATTTGGATTATTATACGACATTTTTTTCCAAAACCAATGAAAAGTCAGCGTGTATATATAATTACCTAATGATTTTATGAAATCGTTTGTTCTTACATACTGTTGGAGGACGAAAGAGAACGTTGAATATATTAGCTCCTTCTTTCCCGGTCAGATCTTAAAAATGGATCGAACGGGCGAGAATCCGAATCATGTCAATAGGCCCGCGGCAAGCAACCCATTACTATTTTGACCCATAATTTGTTATTGGGTTTTTGTTTTTTCTTCGTATTATAATAGTAAATTATTTTATCTTCTTTATTTAAATAAACTATACTTATACCATACAATAAATATCCTATATTGCACTAAATAAATAAATACAAAATATAATTTTCTTAAAAACTAAGATATGCGCAAAAGGCGGCCTTATTGCTAAGCAAGTTCTTTCAGGCAACCTCGATATATAGAAAAAAGTGATGGGAAATTAGGTAGTGTGGGGTGGAATAATAGTGGTGGCTTATATTTATTAAAATCATGTTCAGTATGTAGATTGTAGGTACAGCGCTCTCGACGTCACTGCAGTGAGGTCTCGCGCGTACAAAAGAGATAGTCTTCTTCTTATCGAGTGTGTTAGTGACTAACACTAGTGTCAGAGTTTTTAAACCGCCTTAAAGGCCTCTGACATGGTTTTAGGTAACGACCAATGTCAAAGACAGTGACCGGGACCGACGGCTTAACGTGCCCTCCGAAGCACGGATCATCTTACTTATCAGACAATCAGGTGATCAGCCTGCAATGTCCTAACCAAACCAGGACAACAACACAAAGTCGTTGCCCCCGCTGGAAATCGAACCCGCGACCTCCGTGTATGAGCCGAACGCTCTAACCACTACACCACGGAGGCAGTTAAAGAGATAGTGAGATGACCTCACCACGCTTCTACTTCAATACAACTCTTTAATTCCTCAGATATTCACGAATTTATTCGATCACTTTCCAATGGATAAGGAGTAAAGAAAGAAACCCAATGCCATATATGACATGAACAGGCAAATTAACAAATTGCTGTAAAAATGTCTAAAGAGTCCATCAGAAATTAAGCGGAAAAATAAATTGTAAAATTGCTGAAAACGCTGTTTGCAATTAGTATGGCTGTTTCTCATGGATCTACAGTACCAAGAAGTGAATGTTTTAGTCTTTTTGAAACGAAGTTCCTTATCGCGCGTTGCGAAAGGGGGCTAGACGGAAAAAATTAAGACCAAAAGTTGTAACGACACTTTTTGCTATAGTTGTAAGCCGTGCGGCGTGCGCGTATTTCTCTGTCTGTCTCTCTCTCTCCAATTAATCAAAAGGAACTTTCGGGTGTCCCTTGACACCTCTCAAGTTTTTTTCTTACGTTGTCGCTCCTATTTTAAGGTTTAAATATGAATAATATTGTCACGATAGTGGGTTGGCTATAGGAAAGGAAACGACAATCCTATGGAATAGTTCGTTTATTCACAACTCAATTGGGTAATTACAATAGGCATGACGAATAGAAAAATATTTTTGGTCCATCGGTTAGATTATAATAAAAACTTGAGAGGTGTCAAGGGACACCCCGATGGAACGAAGTTCGAGAGAAGCAGAGAAACACGCGCACGCCGCACGGCTTACAACTATAGCAAAAAGTGTCGTTACAACTTTTGGTCTTAATTTTTTCCGTCTAGCCCCCTTTCGCAACGCGCGATAAGAAACTTCGTTCAAAAAATATTGTACATGTATTTTTCCTTTTCCCTGAGGAACTAAAAATGACAAAGATACAGCGCATTGAAATTTCGCGTGACGTCATACTTAAGCCCGAATTTTACTAAGCGTGACGTCGCAAGTCGATCGAAATCGACCCATTTGTTCAAGCGCTACGATGCCACAGACAGACACACGGACAGACATCCAGTCACTAGCATCAAAGTTATATATACTATTATTAATTCTGTGCTTATAGCACCCTTCTTTTTTGTTGTGAGTTAAAAAATAACGAATATTGAAGTTCATTTAACAGTATTACAGAAACGCTAGTAGTGTTATGGATATTTTTGAACCAGGTACTATAATAATAGAAATTTCAAGACGCGTTCATTTCTTCAACTCTTAAAATGCAGTAAAAGTGTGAATTTAAAATAAAACTTTAAGTCTAAAGTGACATAAAATGGCATTAAAACACGCATAGTGCACACGAGTAAAGACCAAATGCTATGTACAAAAAATAAAAAAAGTACATATGATAACTCTTGACATTGGTAAATTGGTAAATTTTATTCATGCGCCATCATCCTTTCTGTTAGATAAATAATAGTGTATTTATGTAGTATATGTAAGTATTGTTTAATTTTGCATATACTTTATAGTGTGTATTATTTGTATGTAGTTATTTGTTTTTATTACTATTTTTACATATTTATTATCTTTTTCTTACCATATACTTTTCAAATTGTGCACTACCCCTAACATTTTCCACATCACCCGTTTGATTGATTGGTAGATAAGGCCTTAGGCTTTAAATCCGCCATTACACGTGTATTTGTGTATTCGTATAAAATATGTATAAAGTTCACTGCAGGTGCACTTTTGTATGAAGTTAAATAAATAAAAATAAATCCTATTAAAGCAGACGTCCAAACAACCAAATTTTAACACAGGTATGGCACTCACAGAAGCGGAGTATCGTTCATGCCTACTACTATGATCGAAACTAAACATCCGTGCACCAGGCAATGTGTGTGTGTTTGCTCTCTCAACACTATCAATAAGGCGAGAACGGGGGAGAGACGCAAGGACGGGGAAAGGGGGCGCATATTGCACGGGACCTTATGAGATTCCGTGCTGTGTGCAATACTTTATATTAATTCTGTGGTCAACGATGGTCAAAATTTAATGATTTAATATGTGTTAGATAAATAAATAAGATAGTAATTTAAACACAGTTTTTCATAATAACCAACAAATCTTTCAATGTGCTTTCCATCACTTTCACAGCTACTAATATAATCTGTACTGTATGCCTTTCGGTTGGTGATGACCATTTCCTGACATGAATACTGTATTTGAGATTGTAAATGTCCATTTTTAAATACAGATCCATTCTGTATTATTTCTATTTTATGACGACGAGTAATAAAGTTCGACGTTAAGAACTCACGAGTGACAAGTCGTATAAGTGTAATATAGAGTTAAATTTGTACCTGTGTATTATAAGACACGAAATCTAATTCTTTTGTCGCAGATAATAACTCTAGACATATTTGTATATCTATTTTTTTATTTACCACCATCCTTTACAAAAGCAAACCTTCCAATGTATACAAACCAGTAGATTGGGTCAGCGATGATAAAAAAAACTATAATTTGACTATTTGCTGAAATTGCACTTTATACTCCTGTTACAAAGTGACTCTTGAAATTATTAGTATCAGATTTTTTTACTGCAGATAGGTAAAATATAAGATAGTATAATGTAACATATGTAAACATAGTTTTTCATTAATAACCAATTTTAGCGGAGATGCGTTTATTATCACCAAAACTGATCGCGCGGCACAATTACACATACATTTACTTAAACTTACTTTAAATGAAACGGCCCTCGAGTCCAAGACCGACCGCAGTGCGAGCTCGCGTACCTATTGACATCAACGACAAAACACATAAACATCATAGAGAAATTCTCGAAGGAGGCCGGCGAGCGCACTGCAGGCGGCTTAGCTCCGAAGAGGTTGGCGATGTTCGACGTGGTACATTATCGTCCGCTATACAATGAATTTTTAATGTACTTTTCATCAATTTATAGCTATCAATATAACTCTTTGAGCCTCTCTCTTTCGTTTTTTCTTTCTCTTTCCATAAGGGTTCAGCCGTTATATGGCCGACCGATTTTTAACAGCCACTTTTAGTTACACTCCATCTTTGGCCCAGCTTCTGGTTCTTGGTAATTAGGTAACTCTAATTTTACGCATTATTTGCCTACCTCGGGATCTCGAGAGTCAATTATTGTAACGCCGCTTTGGCCGACATTCATATTTTTTTATTAAAAGAGTTCGTTTTGGATTCAGGTGCAAAGCTTTTGAGGAGAAATTCGTACATTTTTAAAAGGAAATTAATTTAAGCAGGCATTTGGGTACTCGTGACCGTACAAATGCGAATGAAATAACATTGCGATTCATAAAAATATTTTTTTTATCTGGGTCATGGGTATATTTAAATTTCACTTCAAATGTTTTCGGTTTGCAGGAGGACTTTTATAATGATGCAAACATGAATTTAATACAAGGTATTTCAAAAAACCGACTTCAACGCCAAGCTACACGACCGATTTTGATAAAATGTTTATAGGATAAGGGAAATAAAAAAAAAAAACAAATTGGTCTTCGAGTAATCGACAGACGACAAACATAGAAGGTTACAACATGAAAATTATACGATATAGGAAATTTAAACTAATTTCGAAGTCGCTTCATGCTTAAATCGTCACAAATGCAACTATCAGCATCTACGAAGCCGAAAACGCGTTCATAAAACGCGCGTCTTCTGCGCGTTTAAAATACGCCGTGTGCTTACGACCTAACTAACTCCGCTTCCATGAAGTGCCATATTAGCAAGTTTGTGTCACTCCCCATTTAACTATCGAAAATATACCTAATTACTACTATGAGCGCGACGACCACTCCGGAGTGGCAAAGTATGTCCAGAGTAATAAGAATGAAATTAGCTTGCATTGCACTCCTAGGTATCTAAACGAAATGGAGCCGAGTTCTGACGCGAACTTAATTAAACCATATCGCTAACGACATTGAGTAGATATTTCTTTGAATTCCTTTGCTGAGTAAGACTTCTGTACGTGAAAACTAGTACTTATTCTGTGATATTAGGCAGTATATGCGGCGTGATGACAGGCCTGTCTCACTCCACGGAAGGTATAAATAAAAAAGGCAAGTACGTACGGCGGCCACGCCAGCGTGGCTAATGAGTGCACCGTAAAGGTAAGCGTTACGCGATAGAAAGAGATGGCATGTCTAGGGGAATAAAACTGTGACGCTAATAGCGTTGTGCGATCTGAATTGAACTTAATTGTTTGTAGCGAGAGTCGCTATTCCTTTAAATGATTTTTCAGAGTGAATCTTCTGTACTTGTACTATTATGTATTCTGTGGTAATGAGTAAACGCTACAGCATAAGCTACTTTTTACAATTTTCCCGGGCGTTTTAAAATACGTTTTTAATTTCAGTAAACACAACGTTTCAAACGTTATATCCGCAACATTGTGAGCTGCAATAAACATAAAATAATGGGAAACACTTTAAAGTTGGTTTAAGCTATTTTTAACGTCACGAATGTTTTGTTCCAAAATTTTACAATTAGTAAGGAATAATAGTACAATTTTAAAGCTAGATGACAAGTCAACTCGCGGATTTTTTTCCGACACTTTTTTCTAAATTACAAAACACGCTTTTTTTCCATTATATGAGACACGAGGAAAACGTAACATCATGTTTTTTTTAAAGATAAATAGCGCTCTTGATATCAACCATAAGTCTTTCTGCATTAATAATTCTAAAATCCGATTGATATAGATATGACCAATGAAAAGTGTCACTATTTTGTGACATTTTATTATATGAACTGTACCGAATGATTAATTTTAACCCAGTCATACATACATACATACATACATACATACATACATACATACTATCACGTCTTTATCCCTAATGGGGCAGACAGAGCATTTTGGATCTTGCGGCTCTATGCAGAGCCCAGGGCCGCAAGACCCAAAAGCCACTTTTAGCGTCATGGTGGGCGAGAAGATGGAAAAGCAATCAATACAGTGATGGGTTGCTAGCCGCATCGCCTGTTAACATGATTAGCATTTTTGCCCATTCCCTCGATCGGCTTTTACGATCTGCGAGGGAAGAGAAGCAGCTGGTACATTCTAAGTGTTTTCATTTGTCCCAGACCAGCATGGGAGTTTTAACCCAGTCATTTACCCAATTAAAGTACTTAAATTAAAATAACTAACCCTTTTTCAAACAACGATAATATTAATTTTTCGTCTACGGATAATAAATAGCTTGAATACTTACTTGCTTTTTCAAAGCAATACAAATAACTTTTATTTTCTGAAACACATGAAATGATGACAGCATAATAAAATACATTTCACCAAACATCAAAGTATTTATTTGAGACACGTAAAAAGTGCAGGCGTTAACAAAATTATTTCAACCGTAACGTTATCAAAATCGGCCAGATGTGCGTTGCATTCACGCAATAAGGGTTCCGTACGCTTAAGTTATTATATTTCGAGTACTGAGGCATTCTTGAATACTTCAAAATATGCGTATTATCATGTAAATGACTATTTATTATCATCTGAGCGAAATTCTTTAAAATAGTTGACTAGAATTTTTAATTGTATAATTTATATGTATAATATTATAATGTAAATCTGTATTGTAATTGTAACATAGCCCATTAGGCTGGGTCATCACCAATACTGAACTGGGTTTCTTTCAGCGTAATCAGTGGTCGTTCCGAAAGGCTAGTAGTTTTTAGCTTTTGATTTTAGAAAATAACCTTCAGTAAGATATACATTTATAGATTGAAGCTTTATGATTTAAGAGCCGCAAGTCAAGACCTACAAAGGTTTTATTTTATTTTCTCTAACCGAACGCTGAGATAGATAATTTATTTTTATTTCTCGTATTAATTCTATAAATATCACAATTTTTCTAATATAAATGTATATTCTGATGCACTTACGTGTTCACATAGATGAATTGCGAAGGGAGGGTCAATATATTTGTCTGTAAAGTTCCCTTAAAGGCTCTCTAGCACGTTATTTATATATAAATGTAATAGAATTCCGTTTTAACTATTTGCTTTTTGAACCCTAAAAATACTGCAAATACATAAAACGAAACAATATTAAAAACAAATCTTTCAAAATGAGATGACATAGATGACAAATTAAAACAGAAACTTTTAGTGAGATAAAACGAAAAGTAATTTTCTTTTGTAAAAGCAAGGTAATTTTTTTATGAACGTTTTTAATACTTTATTAACTAAATAATCCGTATAAAATATCTAAGATCTTTTTGAAAGTGACATATATTGTGTCCTAACATAAATACCTAATATTTTCATCATCATCATCATCATCATCAGGTCTTTTTGTCTCCACTGCAGGAACACGACCCTCTCTGTACTACCCGAGCCAAACTTGGCCTGCCAGAGGTCTTGGCCTACACTCTCTACGCTGGCCAGACGGTACTTACTCTGTCGCCTTCTACGACATCCACGGGAGGTCTTGGAGTGGCCCTCTTCTACTCTGCCGGAAACCACACGGCAATTTCATAGTTTCAGATATCGGCCATTAAGGCAAATACTATCTTTTAATACAACTTCCAAGTAACTCGTAGTATATAGTATATAAGTTATGCTACTTATATACTATATACTACGAGTTACTTGGACCGGAAATTTAAATCAAAAATAAAATACTTAAACTAATTATTTATTAAATAAGCTTAGAAATTTTAACTGTCACTTTTATATATGAAATAACAATTTATTTAGAATTAGGTCAAAACAGGATCGCACCTCTTTCTTTAAATAAAAGGGAAACTCCTTCGTAGCTTTTAGTAATCTTAACTGACTCTCCAGAAACATTGCAAGCTTCGTTATTTTTTATTTCAACCAAAACATCAACCTTATCTCTTATTCCGTAAAATATTTTGATATCGCGAAACCACTTGGAGTCGTATGTTTTTATGATAGTATCCCGACTGCGCTCTCATTTCAGAAGCGCAATAAGCATAATTACATGCTCGAGTTTATTCCTGTTCTCTCTACTGAACCAAAACAATGCCACAGGCACTTCATAGAAGCGGAGTATCATTTATGCCTACTACTACAAACGAAACTATACATCCGTGCACACGGCAATGTGTGTGTGTTCGCTCAACAAGACGTTAAGTGGAATTTATATCAGAAGCGCAATCTATTATTTGTAAGGTAAATTAAAAAACTCCAACTTTTTAAAAGTTAACTTCCAATAACTTTTAAACAGCTGAACCAATTTTCCTTAAAGTTAAAAACCATTGCAAGGAAAGTTATTTTCACTTTCAAAAAACCGCATCGAAATCGATCCACGCGTTTCATTCCGGCCAAACACAGAGAGACAGGAAGACAATAACGTCAAACTTCTAAGTCCACATACTTTGTATTTTTTTTTCAGATGAGTAAAACGTGCGATGAAAAAGTGGTTACTGAACCAAAACAATGCCACAGGTATGGCACTTCATAGAAGCGGAGTATCATTTATGCCTACTACTACAAACGAAACTATACATCCGTGTACACGTCAATGTGTGTGTGTTCGCTCAACACCCTCAACGGGCGAGAGGTGCGGGGAGGGGAATCGGTGCATATTGCGTGGGATCTTAGGAGACTCCGCTCTCCTTGCCCGGTGGAGTAGTAAATGCCGTCTGAGGCAAACTATGTCTGACAATTAAAAAAAAAAGACTCCGCTCTGTATGTAATGTAATACTTGAACGGAGCTTCATGAAATCTAATAGGCGTGTAGATATTGCCAATAGAATTTTTTAAGTTTGAACATGACCTAAATTGATTTGGAGGTTGACGAGATATGGGTTTTTTCAATTCGGCGCGAAATAATAAGTAGATATAAATTAAAGGTCAACAACTAAAAAAATACTAGATATGAATAAAAGTTAGTGAAGTTACTGAAATGACGGCGCCACCAAACGTTTTCTTATCTGTGTTATGATCAGCCCCGTGTTAAATTTAGTTCCGATTTCTTTCGCAATATGGCGAGGTGCGTTCACTTATTCGTTGACCTTTAGCAATAATTAAAGTCAGTATAGAAACCAACCCAAACTTCTTTTTGTAGGGTTCCTTATCCAAAGGGTAAAAACGGTACCCTATTAATAAGACTCCGCTGTTCGTCTGTTTATCACCAGGCTGAACCTCATTAAAACCGTGATAGCTAGACAGTTAAAATTTCCACAAATAATGCATTTCTGTTACTGCTATAACAACAAATATTAAAAACAGAATAAAACAAATATTTAAGTGAAACAAAAATATAAAGCATTTTGGATCTTGCGGCTCAGCACAGGATAACGACACTTTTAGCGATATTGTGGGCGAGAAGGTGAAAAGGAAATCAAAATCGTGATGGGTTGCTATCCGCATCGCGTATTATCATGATTCATGTCAACAATCTGCGTGGGAAGAGAAGCAACTGGTACATTCAAAGTTTTGTTTGCTCCCGAAACAAAATTTGGGAGACATTCATTTGTTTGTATGTAACGCTTTATTGTACAGGAAAATAAACGAAAGGCAAAAATACAAGTTAGAAGTGGAAAACAGTACAAAGGCGGACTTAACCCAAAAAGGGATTAAATAATTTCGTCCTATTTTAATTTCTTGTGGTGACAACAAGAGCACATCATGAACCCCGCAATGTTTACGCAGCGTTCGTGAGGATAGATTCACTTAATAATTGTGTGAATTTTGAAGAACACTCTTGTTTTTATAACCGACTCTTGGTTTTACAGATAAACTTTCGAAATTCAAAATTTACTTGATATAATACAAATATGTTTAAAATAAAGTACAGTCAATAATACTGAACAAGGAAACTTTTTCATTTCCAAGGATTGGTTCTGGTCTACCTTTTGGGATTTTTTTATATTTTTTTTATTACGGAATAACAAACAGTTACATAATAATGTATTAATTATCATACAGATACAATATTGAACAACTGTGTGTTATTATTAATTACATAACCCATGATGTTATTCACAGCTTAAATTATATACATACTATAAGAGAAGTTGCCACTAGAGGTACTTATAAATAGAGTGAACGATAAGAAAAAATATTTAAATGAATAATCAATAAAACATTTAAAGATACAAGTTGTTATACAAAGGGTTGCGGAGGTCAGACGGCAGTCGCTCTGTGTAAAAATCAGTAACCTCGTCAAATCACCAGGTTGGGTAACGAACCCCAGGCTCTGAAGCGTTGCCGCTGAGGATGCAACCGGAAGTACGCTCGGATGATGATAATGATGAATAATACTGAACAAGTTTTTATTTTATATCCGTAGTAATAACTAGATCATGTAATTACTACATTTGTATGGAAAACATTTAGTTTATATTTTGGCGACTTTAGAAAAAATCTAAAATAGTGACTTACTTATTTACAAACTCCCATGCTGGTCTGGGAGAAATAAAAAAAAACTTAGAATGTACCAGCTGCTTCTCTTCCCACGCAGATCGTAAAAGCCGATCGAGGGAATGGGCAAAAATGCATATCATGTTAACAGGCGATGCGGCTAGCAACCCATCACTGTATTGATTGCTTTTCCATCTTCTCGCCCACCATGACGCTAAAAGTGGCTTTTGGGTCTTGCGGCCCTGGGCTCTGACTCTGCATAGAACCGCAAGACCCAAAATGCTCTGTCTGCCCCGTTAGGGATAAAGACGTGATAGTATGTATGTATGTTATTTACAAACAACTGTTTATTAAAAAAGTGTCACTAAATAACTTTAACGATCTTTAATTCATCACCAACTGTTTGTTACCTATCAAGCTGAGTCAAATGGCTTGATAAAAGTCCGAATCTTTTTTACTTACTTTCCGTTAAAGTATCAGCCTAATGTTTATCTCATCTTATTCCAGGCACGTTTATCGTCATGGTAGGCGTGAATATGGAGTAAAAATAATGATGGTTTATTCAGAATCGCCGATCACAGTGACTTAGATTCTTGAGGTATTCTTCAAGGCACATCATTTTGTGGCGCACCTTATCTAGTCCCCGAAGCGCATCTTTTTAAACACGGGTGCACTTCGAGGCATAAAATCGTAATATTTTTGAAGCTACCACTTCACCACTGGAACAATAAGTAAGAAGTCTGGAAGACAAAGAACATAAACTTAACTGGTCCTGCGCAGAACGTAAAAGCCGAACGAAAATCTATGGTATTCCTTGAAGCGCATCTAATGAGGCACACCTTAACTACATCTCAAAGCGCACCATTTAACTGCGCTTACGATAGTATTCCTCAAAGCGCACCCACGTTTAAAAAGGTGCGCACCAAGGAATATATAAGATGCGCCTCATTAGGTGTGCTTCGAGGAATACCCCAGATTCTTTTTCGGCTTTTACAATCTGCGCGGGACGAGCTGGTTAAGTTTACGATCTTTGTCTTCTTAGCACCTAAGTAGGATGGATATACTTATTAACCACCCACACTGGATGTTTATGGAGTGTTTCCTAGATTACGATCCGACCCTCGGCTAACTCAACCCTAACGTTTCATCTACTGGAGCCGTAAATTGTTGCCAGCTGGGTATGCTAATATTTTTTAGCCTTTTTCACCGGACCGTTGGGTTGGGAAGCATGTAGAAAAAATTGTTTAGTTCTTACAACGTAAAAAAGGCTTATTTCTTGCGGCTTGAAAAATTATGAGATTAATAATAGTCACTGGATTAAAACATTCGAATTTAGAAGTTCTTCTTTTTTTGAAATCGCTTAAATATACTGGTACTATATTTTTGTCTATATATTATTATATGGTATTATATTTTTGGAATATTTGTCTGTTATTTAGGCGCCAATTTTTTATCTGTTTTTCTAAAGTTTGACAGGGAGAGAATTAAGTCCATCTTTTGTAGCTTAAAAGCTACAAAAGTTAAAGTTTATAAAATAAGATTATTTATTTTCTCGTAAACCAACCATGTTTTGTCTCAAATATGAATAGAACCCTCAGGATACGATTATGAAGAGGTATATAAGTAAATAGAGGTATATTTATGTATTAAAATTTCAGGCATCTTAAAATAGTCCAGCATTTTACATTTAATTCTACGTTGTTTGGTATTATAAAAATACTTTAAATACGAAATCATATAAGAAATTAAAATATTAAATTGAAGTATTATTCTATGTGACTCTTGGAGATTAAAATATTATAAGTAAAAGTTTTGAACAAAATCTATTTACAAGTTCCAATGTTATAAATTTATAATAAAAAAGTTACACTATATGGTACTTTAATGACATAAAAGACAAAGGAAGACTGACGAGGTACTTTAGAGAGAAACTAATAGAAGAGAATTTTTTATTTAATAAATTAATATTTAGAACATTTTGTGTCCACAACACGTATTAACAATATTTCAATAATACATATTTTAATATATTTTAACGACTCCTATTTCCAATATAATTTTACTTTACTAAAAGCGTTTTCATAAATCCAATTAATATTCGTATGGCATTTGATTACAAATTAAGTATTGAAATTGAATATTATTATGCATCACATGTGATTGTATGATGTTTGAATTTAAATTAATTAATTTCGTTGCCAAATTTAAGCAGAAAGTTACACTTATTTATTAGCTATTGCTGAGTGAATAAAACATCATCATCATCTCTTTTTATTAAAATAGTTAGAAATGATACAAGCTTGGTTCTTACATTAAGACGGATTGACAAAGTCGTTTTTTTTTATTTTAATTGGAGAAGGTACATGTACACGCTGATTTTTCATTGGTTTTGGATAAAGAAATGATGTATAAGTAAATAAATTCCTGTATCCATATACGTAATCCAAATGTATGTATGACTAATTATAAAAAAGTTGTGAAAACGATTTTCGATCGAGACCACGTAGTTATGCCCATCCAAACTGCCGCGTGCAGGCGATGAACCCGGCCGTCCGGCCGGCGGGGCGGGCGCCTAGCGACGGCCCTACTAATTGACCTCACGATTTTACTTTCGAGTTTTAGTTAACATTTTTTGTTACTGAATTTTTATTTTGACTAGCAAATTGGGTCTTACTAACAATCCTTATGAAGTGGCCTTCGGATCCAAAACCAGTAATAAATCACCGTGTATAACGTGTTACAAAATACACTAAAACTATTATGTAGCTTTTTTTGCATCTGGCAAATTTTTTAAGCAAATTCAGTTTTTGATTCTAGACAACTTTTTATAGGAAGCCTATTCGAGCGCTACAATGCAATAAACAGACACTAGCGTTAAACTTACCTATACTTAACATCCCTCTTTTATGTCGGGGGTAAAAATATCTCTAAATATATTCTAAACTCATTAATAACTGTGTAACATATGATTTCCTACTGCATGTTTCTACAAACTTGCGGAATTTCCGCTCGAATAATTCCAAACCCAGTTTGGAATTATTCCCGCGACGACAAGGGGTAATCAAAATAGACTGTGTTTTCGAAATGACTTGTTATTTTAGTATGGGAAAACGTTATGTTGCGTGTTAAGTGGGTGTGAGGTTAAAACTACGAGTAAATTTGTCTGTGTTTTTCTGAACGGTACCCAGTTTTATACAAAACCAGCTGTCTATAAGCCTGTGCCTAAAGTCTATGTGTTATTCCAGGGTGTTAGCTTCCTGCACACCAAATTTTATCAAAATTGGTCCAGCCGTTTGCACGTGAAAAATTAACAAACATACTCACCACACCCACAAACTTTTGCCTTCATAATATAAGTGTGATAGTGTGATTTAATCCTATCACACTTCAATATAAGCAAGTTTTAGGAAATAAAAGCTCAGCAATGCTTATGAATCTATGAGATCTCTCCAACCCGTCTGGCCAGCGTGGAGAGAGTAGACCAAGTCCTTTGGCTGCTCTGGCCAAGTATGGCTCTGATAGTACAGAGACGGTCGTGCAGTGCTCCTGAAGTGGAGACAAAAAACCTGATGATGATGATGACACTTTAGTGCAACTCAAATTGCTTTTTCCTAAATCCAGTTGGGGCGAGCGCATGGCATAGGCAAGGCGTCTGCGAGTGCAAGTAGTCTTCCGTTAGTGTAATTTGAGTTGTTTTGATGTGTGAAAAGGACTGAAATTATATTCAATAAATTTTAAAGATTTATAACTTTTAAGACATTCTTTGAATAAATTAAAAAAAAATATGCCTGGTCCTATAACTTTTCCAAAAGTCCAATATCATTAGCATCCATCAAATGAAATACCAAATATCAAAACTTTCCACATACTTATCTAGAATGATCAAAGTTTTATTGGATTTTCTTTAATATGAAACTCAAGATATTCACTCCCAAAGTCACTTATATGGAAAGTCAAATTGGTAAGGTGTTAGGCCTCTTATAATAAGTTCATAAAGTATGATATTTCAAAAGTTTCGCTGGGTTTTCAATAACGTTATTTTTACATTTATGTAAAATTTTAATCATTGATTCTTGACTGCATCACAATGCCTGGCTTGAAGTGAAGGTCTTGGGTTTGAATCCCACTCGTCACAAATGTTTCATACATACATACATACATACTATCACGTCTTTATCCCTAATGGGGCAGACAAAACAATTTGGGTCTTGCGGCTCTATATAAGCAGATAGAGCCCAGGGCTGCAAGACTCAAAGGCCACTTTTAGCTTGATGTGGGCAAGAAGGTGTATGAAGAAATCAAAATAGTGATGGTTTGCTAGCCTCATCGCCTATTAACACGATTCTAATTTTCGCCCATTCCCTTGATCGGCTCTTACGATCTGCGCGGGCAGAGAAACAGCTGGTACATTCTAAGTTTTTCCTTTTCTCCCAGACTAGCATGGAAGAATGTTTCATCTCATGTTTTAATTTGGATAAAAATTATTCTTTACTTTAATTTCATTATTTATATATATACCTAGGTACCTACCACATTATACAATTTGATAGGCATTTCGAAAAGCTAACAAATTGGCCAGAAGACCAGTTCATTGATTAAGGTCGTTGGAAAATGCTGGACCGTTTTTGATCGTTCATTTTGGAAATCTTTGGAAGAAATCTTTACCTTCCCGCAGTTAATGTCTTTTTTCAGCTTTTCCCTAATTAGGGTCGGCTCTGTATGTCAACTTCCTCCATAATTTTCTGATAAATAATAATCATTTCCAGCATTGTACGTCATATGACTGAATCACAAAAATTACAACCTTATTAATAATGTAAGCATAGTAAATGTATGCCATGTTTACTTGTTGCTGTATTTTACATTTTTACTCTTATCTAGTTTGTAACCAATCGAATCATGTACTTTTAACGTCACAAAAAAATCGATTTGTATGAAATACCAAACCGTGACGACATAATTTCATTATTATTAGATATTATTATGTCCTGTCTTTGTTTATTTTGTGCAATAAAGAACACATTGGTCTCTTTTGCGATAAAAAAGAACCGTGACGACAAAGTTTCTTTGAAAGAATTAAAGAGTCAAAAAATAAAAAATTATCAAGTGATACAAATATACAAAGTTAAACTAAAGGATTTTTGACTTTGACTTTAAATAAAAAAAGGAGGTGTGTTAAGGATCAAACCATAAAACAGCTTTATCTTACGGCTTTGCCAAAAGGCCATTCCATTCGTTCTAAACCGCTTAAACATGTGTCGTTAAATAAACAATATGTCAAGCTAAGAGCCCTGAGATCAAGTTAAGCAGCCCTTTCTTGACCTCTATGAATAACATTCAGCGCCAAAGGATTTCACGGACCATTAACTTAAAGCCATAAATTTAACAAAGCGACGTGAAAATAAAAGAAAGTTAAGATGACAACATTGGCGGCGCAAGATTGATGGGTTGAAACAGAAGAAATATAAATATTGAACGCGAAATTTCAATACTTGTATTGGGTCCTTGAAGATCGGTACGAAGGGACTTTTTCCTTAACAAGTTTGCCAATCAAATTTAAGAAGACCTGACTTTAATTTTTTTTGTTTTTTTTTTTATATATATGTTACTGGAGATGTGTGTAATCCGTCATAGTATACAATTCCTAGGAAATGTAAATAATTCGTAAAACTGCCCGCAAATGTGTGAATTAATTTATATTGGACACATTTCCTAGGTAATATATACATTTCCTAAGTAGCTGTCGGAAATGTATAAACGCTCTGTCAAATTGGTACCAAGAATGGTATTATCATAACGAACTTATTCGCTTAGGAATTGTATACATATCCTAGGTATTGTAAACAATTCCTCAGTTTTATACATTTCCGTTAACATATATAACAGAACGATAATGCATACAATAGAGATAAGACGAGGAAAGATGTTTAAACACCATATGCGGCATGATAACTTCATAAAATACATAATGGAAGGAAAAGTGGAAGCCAAGAGAGGAAAAGGAAGACCAAGAAGGTCGTTTATGGATGAAGTACAAGAAAAGGCAAAAGTTGTGTCGTTTAAGGAGGTCATGCATTTAGCTTCTTCTTCTTCTTCTTATCGTGTGTGTTAGTGACTAACACTAGTGTCAGAGTTTTTAAACCGCCTTAAAGGCCTCTGACATGGTTTTAGGTAACGACCAATGCCAAAGACAGTGACCGGGACCGACGGCTTAACGTGCCTCCGAAGCACGAATCATCTTACTTATCAGACAATCAGGTGATCAGCCTGCAATGTCCTAACCAAACTAGGACAACAACACAAAGTCGTTGCCCCCGCTGGGAATCGAACCCGCGACCTCCGGGTATGAGCCAAACGCTGTAACCATTACACCACGGAGGCATTTAGCGGAAAATAGGGATACATGAAAAATACTCCACCGACAAGAACCTAGTTCTTAAATTAATTGGATGGTGATGATGAAGTAAAAAAAAATATTATAAGCACATTAAAATTTCCTTGAAATAGCGGGCAAGGAACGAGCACCTACTGAAGCGTTTCGTAGCCTTTCGCTCTAGCAAGTGACGGTTCTAAGCATAAGAACAGGATAGCAGCATGCGAAAATTGCTGCTCCGTGCTGAGAGATGCAGCCCAACCCTAAATGAATGAATGAATGAATGAATGAATGAATGAAAGAATGAAAAAATGAATGAATGAATGAAAACTCTTTATTGCACCAATACACAAGAAAAAAAAATATACAATAGAAAATACTTATACAAAAAATTAAATAAGTACAATGGGCGGTCTTATCGCTTAGAGCGATCTCTTCCAGACAACCGACGGATGGAGAGGAAATGTAGGCACGTCAGAAATAACGGTGGTGCAAAGAAAACTAAAAATTAAATAGATAGTTAAGGATACCTATAATTTACATAATACACTACACGTATATTATATTATATACTTACATAAAAACTACATATATACAACACAATATATCTACATAAATAAGTATAATAAATATAACATGTACATAATATATATCATTTTATATGGAAAGGAAAAAGGTACGATTACTCAGCTAGATAAAATTCTTTAAGCCTGTTTTTAAAAATAGAGACAGATTCTGCACGTCTAATAGACTCAGTTACGTAAAGCAAAGTTACCTACATCAAAGTTAATTATCTAGTACAAAGCCATATTACACACATAGCAATTAAGAAATTAGATGCACATTGCACATCTGCGCAATTCAATTAATGTAACATAGTATGCAAACTAGACTGTGAACTATGTTGCGAGTTTCAGCTCGCTTGTTGGGTCTATTATTAGCAAGTAGCTATAGTAGATATTATATTTATACGCTCCGTATGACACATTAAGAGCTCGTTACATCTGTAGTCTCCACCATATTCGGAGGAATAAATTACTATTCCATTCCATTCCATTCCATTCCATTCCATTCCATTCCATTCCATTCCATTCCATTCCATTCCATTCCATTCCATTCCATTCCATTCCATTCCATTCCATTCCATTCCATTCCATTCCATTCCATTCCATTCCATTCCATTCCATTCCATTCCATTCCATTCCATTCCATTCCATTCCATTCCATTCCATTCCATTCCATTCCATTCCATTCCATTCCATTAAATTCTATTCTATTCTATTCTATTCTATTCTATGCTATTATATTCTATTCTATTCTATTCAATTCTATTCCTATCGAGTCGAAATGGTTTCAGTTTAGCTTCAATTTCAAATTACATTTGACCAGTATGTGGCCACGGCGATCCCTCTGTCATTAGTCCCATAAGGTCCTCCATGGTACATGATGTAGGGCAGCCCGGACACGACAGAAGGTGCTCCATTGATTGCATGGCGCCGCAACCGCAAAGGTCGTTATCAGCGTGACGCCACCTAGCTCGGTTTTCTCTACTAGTCTATTGAGAGACTTTCAGTCTGACCAGGGGAGGTCTCTACCTGGTGACACCTGTCGAAGATGGTTGACAGCCATCGTCGACAGTTGGCGATCGTTGCACTACAGTTTTAGACATCTTGTGTCGCGAGGCGTAGCATCGCCAACATAATGTCGCTTGTAGTTTATAACCCTTAGGGTTAAAGGCGTAATAAAATAAGTTTTTTTGGAAAATTATTGTGAAGAAATCTACTCCCGATGTTCACAACCCCTTCTTCTTCTTATCGTGTGTGTTAGTGACTAACACTAGTGTCAGAGTTTTTAAACCGCCTTAAAGGCCTCTGACATGGTTTTAGGTAACGACCAATGTCAAAGACAGTGACCGGGACCGACGACTTAACGTGCCCTCCGAAGCACGGATCACCTTACTTATCAGACAATCAGGTGATCAGCCTGCAATGTCCTAACCAAACTAGGACAACAACACAAAGTCGTTGCCCCCGCTGGGAATCGAACCCGCGACCTCCGGGTAGCGTATATCCAAAATCTGTTACGAGCCAACGATGTACGAGTTGAGCCGCAACATGTTCTAGACTCATTGTATGAGCATTTATTTATTTTGAGCGTACAATATCTGTTACGGTTTAACTTCAGCCAAACTCAAGTATCTATTACTTATAGTTTATTACAATGTCCCTTTTTTATTACGTACAAATATTTTAAGGAGTGATTCAGTCTATCGTTTTGTACAACTTTTCCCAATATATCGCAATATCAAAAATTCTCTGGGTTCTCATACAAATCGAAGTATAGTCACTTGTTATCGTTACTACGAAAATGCAATTATTTCGTATTTTGAAATGCATTTATTGGGAAAAGTTTTTCGAAATGATGGACTGAAAGGATTAAACATTTGTACTTAAACCCTTAAATTATTTGTACTTAACAAAAAGTATATTGTATAGGTAATTAGGTGTGAAAAAGATATTATCTACTACTAATGTAAAATGTAGAAACGTCATCTCAAGGGGGTATTGTGTTCGCCGCTATAGAAGATATAAGATAATAAATTAACTATTACGAGTTTTAATTTGTAAACAATAGCACGCGTCAAGGTCACAGTTCACTATGCAAGCAATTTGTCACCCCGCACTCGCAGCACAAAGATGAAAAAGCATTAGTATTGCGCAATACGTCTATCTCATTCTAACGCGAGTGAAATTCAGCACAGGTCATTTATTCCTAGTTTTTTGATTTTCACCTACAAAGTATGTTGCGGCTCTGCTCGTAATACCTAAATCGCGTTGAATGCGCACATATTTTGCATTTACGATTGCTTGGAAGATTCAACAAAACTATGTCACGTAATGACTCTTTTCCGAAAATTAAAATGGACACAATTAAATAGCTTATATAACTGATATCTTTCGGAGTTGTTTGTATAGTAATATTTTTGTACCTATTAATATGTATACATATAAACTCCACTACAACTTGACAATATTTTGACTAACGATGTATCTACTTAAATACTTATTAACAACATTACTTATATATTAGTCTACAAACCTTTGGTTATTTCTATACTGAATGCGTGTAGGTGGAAGTAATGGAATGAATAACAAAACCAACTTTCTTGCAAGTCGGCTAAAATAAGTGGCAGTGTTGATCCGAAACAGATTTTGTATGAGATTTCAGCGCGCAGTTATGCACAATATCTGTGAACTATCAACACCGGGCGGTGTTGAACCATCACAGATTTTGGATATACGCCTCCGGGTATGAGCCAAACGCTCCAATCATTACACCACGGAGGCAGTTAAGACGTGAAGATACAATTATAAAGAAGAATTTTTTTACAGTGTCTAATCAAATATACTGAAACTATTTTAAGGGTTTAATTACATACACAAATGTATCCTTACTAATATTAGTAATGCGAAAGCGAGTTTGTATATTGGTTTTTTTTGTTACCACTTCACGCTTCAACCACTTAACCTATTCAGATGAAATCTGATATGGATATAGTTTGATACCCAGGGAAGGACACAGGATAGATTTGATCCCGAAATTCAGCTAGACAGCTAGAAATATATAAGGTCTAACAAAATATACTGAAACTATTTTATTGGTGAATTCAGTATGTGATACTGAACAACTTCCCAACGAACATATGTCGAAATATGAAAAATAATTATTGGCTTCCCATACAATCTCGGATCAGCTGATCGCTCAACTTGTATGGGAGGCCAAAAATTACTTTTCATATTTCGATATATCTTCCTTGGGGAAAGTTGTTCAGTATCGCGATCTGAATTAATCCTTAAAATAGTTTCAGTATATTTTGTTAGACCTTATATAATTAAAACATTGACCGATCAGATGATCTGAGTTTGTATGGAAATCAAAAAAATATTTTTCATATCTTGATACATGTTCCTCGGAGAAAGTTGCTCAGTAGCATGGACAGAAAACTCCCTTATAAACTTACGTAGCTTTTGAAATTTTAAAAGATTTTTAATACACAAGCAAATACACGTGGAGTGAACAGTTAAAACAATTTGTTATAACTTAACAATAAGTTGGAAAATGGCCTTTTTCAAATTGTCCTGGGTCTTGGATGTTTATCTATATATGTATTGGTTATAAAATATAGTATCGTTGAGTTAGTATCTCATGACGCAAGTCTCGAACGACTTTGTGTTGTTGTCCTAGTTTGGTTAGGACGGTTAGGAGGTCACTGTCTTTGACATTGGTCGTTACCTAAAACCATGTCAGAGGCCTTTAAGGCGGTTTAAAAACTCTGACACTAGTGTTAGTCACTAACACACACGATAAGAAGAAGAAGTCTCGAACTTACTTTGGGGCTAGCTCAATCAGTGTAATTTGTCCCTATATATTTATTTATTTATTTATTTAATTTGTCTGCATAGACTGCCATGGGACACAATAGTTTAAATTTACATTAATCACGTCAAACCTTCAACTCTAGGTAATATCACGAGGGAGATACTAAAAATATTTCTTGGAAACTCGTTCGGATGAATGCTCATGCTCAATAAGAGGATATTTATAATAGTTTGACAATGCATTTTTGCGTAGATCTACACAACGGCATTCGAGAGGTTAATGTGTGTTCAAACCATAAACTAAGCATCCCCTTAATATTATTTCACCTTTCTGAAACATCCTGATAGGTTTCTTATTTAATTTTGTCTTAAATCAAAATCGAATTTGCTTTAAGAATTTGCCAATGCAAGCAAAGCTACCAGCTTTTTGAAATTTCAATAGGTATTTGTAATACACTGGAAAATATATTTAGCTTGCTGAAGTGCAAACAGTTAGATCTATTTGTCTGCATCCACCGCCATTGTGTCCCTAAGGACGTAAATGAACTCTGATCACGTCATACCATCAAGTCTTGGTAGTGTATCACGTGGGAAATACCACAAATATAATTTTTATGGAAACTCAGTCAAAGGAATGCTCGATTAGAGGAGAATCAAACAGTATTAATTAATATATTTTTTTTAATTTCTTTTACCTCTTTTATGTTGGAATAAAAGACACAATAGTTAATGCATTTATGCATAAAATATCAACGCAGTGTTATACGAGAGGTCAATGTGTAAATAAATAAAGTGAATAGATTAAGCACGCCCTTAAAATTAAATATATTTTACCTTTCTGAAACATTCTGATAGGTTACTTTTATAAATTTGTCTTAAATCAAAATCTGAATTTGCTTCAAAAATTTGCCAATGCGAGCTATCATTTTATTGAAATTTTTATAGGTATTTGTAATGCACAGGCAAATATATCTAGCTATCTGAAGTGCAAATAGTTAGATCAATTTATCTGCATCCACCGCCATTGTGTCCCTAAGGACGTAAATGAACACTGATCAGGTTATGCCTTCAGTTTTTTGTCGAATATCACAAGGGAGACAACGACTAATTGGCTCTTTAGTTTGAACAGTATACTCGTAATTTTCAACCTGATTTTTTAACGAGAGAAGCGAGTGAAATATTCTGCATCTACTTAAAAAGTACGGAGATTGTATGTATTTTTTTGGATTTCAACTTAAGCTTGGCGGAAGTGCAATACCAGGCGTGGTCCGTATTTGGATGAGTAAGCTTATTTGAGCTTCTCTAAAGGCATGTTAGACTTAACGCACTCAGACGCATTGGCCACTTTCGAAACAAAAAAACAACTTCGATTAAAACCTATAAAAATAAAAAATAGTTCCAAGTCAACAGTAAAAAATAATTTATTTGTCTTTGCCGAGTCATTGGATACTTGTATCACTTGATATTTGACAATTTTTCTTTCAATTTCATAATAGGTAGTTGTTATCGTCAGATCATTTACTTTATTGGACCCACATAAATTGCAAAGGACCCACATCGTATGTCAGATATGCTGCAGTAATAGATTGCAAATTTACAGTTAAAGCACACTTCTAGTTGTAGTGTTTTGCATATAAAAATGCCCAAATTCAAAACTACTACAAACTTACAAACGCGGCAGCGTGTCAAAGGCAAGTTGAAAGTTAACATTACAAGAAATAATTTCGAGCTACTTTTGACCCCATCACAACTCAAACGAACATGTCACATTTATTAAGCTTATTTCGAATCCAAAAATGGTATGTTGATTAGCCACATATAAAACAACTAGGGTGTTAAAACTAGCCAAATCAAACGTTGAATTTCTTATAAATAAATTTCATGATTATCTATTGAACTTGGTAGCCATTTACGAGTAGATCTCAATTCTTCTAGAACTTGGTTCTCATCACACAGATATGTTTTAATAAGATTGTAACTACAAGTTCTTTGATTGGATTCCGTTTCGGTTTGACGCCTTGGAAATAATTTCAAAAGGCACCCGTGCAGAAACTCCCCAAGTTCGCGTGATCTTGTTTAACTTGGGCATGCAGTTGCAAAGCGAATGCGGGGTGCGATGATGAGTTTATGAACCAGTACAACTTTACGTACTGTGTAATACTAGCTCCTATATGTTTTACTTTCTCGTCCCTTGTTACAGGCATTATCACGTCTTTGTCCATGACGGGGTAGGCAAAACACGAGGTCGTAGAATCCAAAGGCTATGCTAAGCATGATGGTGGACGTTACAATGAAAAAGGAATCAAAATATCCCTTATTGAATGAATTATAAGCTCCTTAAACTCCTTCTATACTATTAACTTTTGGTCTAGCTCAGTCTGGTTATTTGTCCATAGTTAAATATTTATTTTTCATCTCATCTATTTCAAAAACGATGTTTTCATCCCAAAACATTTGGAGCTAAAGTTACTGCTGATTCTCTCGGGATTTAAAAGTGAAAAAGAAAATCTTACGGGATTAAAACACAATTTTAAAACTGCACACGAATGTTATCTATGTAAAATTAGCCAAAATAATTTAATTTTAACACAATAAATAAAGTCATTTAGATCTCAATTCTTCTAGAACTTGGCTCTCATCACACATATATGTTTTTGATAAGATTGTTACTACAAGTTCTTTGATTGGATTCCGTTTCGGTTTGACGCCTTGGAAATAATTTCAAAAGGCACCCGTGCAGAAACTCCCCAAGTTCGCGTGATCTTGTTTAACTTGGGCATGCAGTTGCAAAGCGAATGCGGGGTGCGATGAGTTTATGAACCAGTACAACTTTACGTACTGTGTAATACTAGCTCCTATATGTTTTACTCTCTCATCCCTTATTACAGACATTATCATTTATTTAAAAATTGAAATAAAAATATGATATGACATAACAAACAATGTATTCTCAGTCCACATTAACTTTAAATATTAATTCAATTGTGAGTTGACGTCTTTGGAGAAAATGCTGCAGTGCAGTTTGTTACCGCTTCTTCTACACTAGCGCTTTGGAAGCGGTAGTAAACTTAGCTGTAAGTAAACTTTTGACGTCAACAATTGTACAACAAAACAATGACGATTATTAAGAGATATTATAAATATCCTATGATAATAAAGATATATTTGAATTTGAATCACGTCTTTATCCCAGACGGGGTAGGCAAACCCCCCACACACAAGTAATACACGTAATACACAAACAAACAACAACAAACATAACTTACATTACATTTTTTGACAATTACAATTCCAATTAATCTTTAACTAGGAGAAATTGCAAAATTCTACGTACTCTAGTATTTTCTTTATTAAAACAGACAAAAAAGATAACAATGCCTACAGTAAATGTGAAACACTTCCGGTTTGCTTTACCTGGTTTTCATTGTAAAATTACGTACATCTACTAAAATTCAAAACCACTAGTAAAAACTTATTATGCTTTGAGATTAAAATACCTATCTCGAATACAACTATTTTAACTGACTTTTAAAAAAGGTATTAATACAAAGCGATCTTTTTAGGGTTCCGTACCCAAAGGGTAAAAACGGGACCCTATTACTGAGACTTCGCTGTCTGTCCGTCTGTCCGTCTGTCTGTCACCAGGCTATATCACAAGAACCGCGACAGCTAGACAGTTGAAATTTTCACAAATTATGTATTTCTGTTGCCGCTATAACAACAAATACTAAAAACAAAATATTTAAGGGGGGCTCACATACAACAAACGCGATTTTTTATAGATAATGGTACGGAACCCTTAGTGCGCGAATCCGATTCTCACTTGGCCGGTTATTTATTATTCGAAAACTAAACCGGATTAAAAATTTTTTAAGGTTAAAGGGGTATAATTTTAAGTTTAATTTTAGTGGAGATAAATTTTATTAAAATCGGTTTAGTAGTTTAAGGATGAAGTCGGTTTGAAAAATTATTTTTGTAGTAGTTTCACCAAACTATTTTTTTATGAAATCTACAAAAGCCATGAAAGTTTTCATCCCAACCACCCTTTGCAAAATAAAGCGTCGAAGCACAAGAAATATAAACAAGGTGTATAGTTTGTTCATCCCATTTGACCCTCATTCAAGTGGCATTTGCAGCTGACAGTGCAATCGATCTTATAGAAACTTGTTAAGGGCGGAATGATCACGTTGCAAACACGCGATGTATAAGGATAGTGTTAGTGAGGAAACGGAATATTAAAATATTTATTCATTTAGCTTTATTACATGAATACGCTATTTTCAATAACCCTCTCTCTCTTCCATGCTGGTCTGGGAGAAAAGAAAAAACTTAGAATGTACCAACTACTTCTCTTCCCGCGCAGATCGTAAGAGCCGATCGAGGGAATGGGCGAGATTTGAATCATGGTAATAGGCGATGCGGCTAGCAACCCATCACTATTTTGATTCCTTTTCCATCTTAACGCCCACCACCACGCTAAGCGTGGCCTTTGGGCCTAACGGCCTAGGCTCTGTTTACCCCGTCAGGGATATAGACGTGAAAATGTATCTGTATCAAAACAAACAATTTCTATATTTTTTTTGCCTCATAGTTTTTTTGGAGTCAAATAGCGCTTTTATTATCAGTTTTTCTGCAATAAAAAAATTAAAATCACGTTAAAATGGACATGTTCAAAGACATGTGATATTATTTTGCGACGTTTTATTTTGTTATCAATACAAAATAATTTATTTTTGGCTTAGGAAAATGTCCAATTGTAATCGGCAGACTTAAGGTGCGTCGAAAACGGATGGTAAACAAAGAAGGAATCAACTAAATTCAGACTTAAGGTGCGTTGAAAACGCATGGTAAACAAAGATGGAATCAACTAAATTCAGAGGAGCGCTTACTAGCGCTTTCGCAAGTAAAGCGACACCAGGCGTGGTCCGCACTTGGATGAGTGACCAAGTATTATAAAATTACTCGAGCTCCTCCGTGTTTTGGAAGGCACGTATGAGCCGTTGGTTTTAGCTTGTTTGTCATCATTGTATGACAGTCCTCAAGCTATGTCCGATGCCTAAAAAATCTGACATCAATACTGGCCACTTACACATCTAAAACGAAAAATAAATTCTTATGAAAAAGTGTAGAACCTTGATTAACGTCCTCTCGTATGCCGTTGCGTAGATCTACTCGAGAATGCATTGTGTCTGGTATTCCGGCATACAAGGAGTTAAGTATAAAAAGATGTTGCGTTGCCTAATCGTCGCCGGCAATTGTCGCTTGTTTGCTTAAGCCCTTATACAGATTCTTCTTCTTATCGTGTGTGTTAATGACTAACACTAGTGTCAGAGTTTTTAAACCGCCTTAAAGGCCTCTGACATGGTTTTAGGTAACGACCAATGTCAAAGACAGTGACCGAGACCGACGGCTTAACGTGCCCTCCGAAGCACGGATCATCTTACTTATCAGACAATCAGGTGATCAGCCTGCAATGTCCTAACTAAACTAGAACAACAACACAAAGTCGTTGCCCCCGCTGGGAATCGAACCCGCGACCTCCGGGTATGAGCCAAACGCTCTAACCACTACATCACGAAGGCAGTTTAGCGGCTTATACAGATAAGCGACAGTGCCCGCGACACCTGACGGCGACTTATATCGCGCGTTGATTGCTGACTGTCACCGTCTGTCACTTCACACATTTATTACGGGTCGCCAACCGCCTTAAACTGTTGCCGACAAGGTGTCGCTTATCAATTTAAACTTGTATCATGGGATGGTAAAGGCTCTACTTTACTATTTCATGACACAATTTTTAATTTATTTTAAATGTTTATCTATAATAATTTATAATTTACTATTTTGGAAATGTTGGTATCTGAAAACAGTTTTAGCTGCAAACCCTCGTAACGTAGCAATCGAAGGATTCCTGATTTAGATGACTACAAGCACTTTGCAAGATTATGCAATTTTCTTGAATGTGCGGATGCGGATAAGTAGAGAACTATATATTTGCTTACCTTTCTTAGCTTTTTTTTATATGTTACGGAGTAGACAATCTGGAAAAATCTGGAGCCATAAAACCCAAAAGTCACTGAGTCAATGTGGTAACTGGATGTCAATATAATAGTATCATCTTTGGGTCTTTTTAGTCTCCCCTGCAGAGGAACAACCCTCTCTGTATTACCAGAGCAGCCAGAGGATTTGGCCTACGGGTTGGAGAGGTCTCAGTGATGTTTATAAAATTTGTTCAGCTTTTGTTTCCTAAGTCGCCTTCTACGACTTCCACGGGAAGACTTGAAGTGGTCCTATTCTACTCTGCTAAAAATTACACAGAGAATATAATAGGTAAATGTTGACGTCAGATCATTTACTTGTACCTAAGTTTTTCTGCCGCTTCCTAAGAAGAAGCGGTAACAAACTACTGCAACATTTTCTACAAAAACGTCAACTTACAGTTACATATGTGGACTGAAATACATTGTTACGTCATAATTATTAATTAAGCATGATGTCAAATTAATGTCATTTTGTAAGTTTAGTACTTAAACATGTACAAAATCTCAAATTATGAAATTAATGAATGTAAATACATACATACTTTACATTCTTTAAGAGAGCCTGATACAAGGCCCAAAACTGCCTACGCACGAATAAATACCGCTAGTATAATAATATCACCCCTACAAAGATGTTATAAAGAAGTTTGGTGAAGAATGTTCATTCATTCATGCAAATATGTTATTCAAACAAAGAATAACCGTCCCAGATTCCCGTAATAATTCACAGAAAACATTAGAGCCACTGCATACTACGGCACTGAGCATCGAAACGCATACTTAGCATAAAATTTTCATCTGAGCGACATATTCACGATACGAGAGCGCTCGTCGTTTTGGACCTAATGATTACTGTTCTATAGCGGGACAAGGATTTCATTTGAATACATTGGTAACAATGCGTTGGTTGTGGTACAAGTTGGAAGTAAAGGCATTGATCCTTTGCACATATATTTTTGGCAGGGTATAGTGTCTACCCTACATTCATACTATCACGACTTTATCCCTAATGGGGCAGACAGAGCATTTTGGGTCTTGCGGTTCTATGCAGAGCCCAGGGCCGCAAGACCCAAAAGCCACTTTTAGCGTCATGGTGGGCGAGAAGATGGAAAAGCAACAAAAGAAGTGTCTACCCTAATCTCACAGAAATCAAAGAATTAATATAAAATTGGATTCATGACTGGGTCAAAAATAAATAATTCAATGCAATTCATTAAACAAAAAATTAAAAAAGTTTCACTTTTCATTGATCATATGCATTCTCAACATGATTTAAGATTTATTAATGCAGTAAAACTGATATTATGAGCGCGTATTTCACACAAATTCCAAAAATTTACTGATTTGACTTGTGGTCATCAGGACAGTGGATTGTACCTATTACGTACAGAACGAAATATCCTAAGACTGGCCAGAGCAGCCAGAGGACTTGACCTACACTCTCCTCGCTGGCCAGAGGGGTTGGAGAGGTCTCATTATGTTTATTAGCTTTGTTTAGCTTTTATTTCCTAAGTCGCCTTCTACGACATCCACGGGAGGACTTGGAATGGGCCCTATTTTACTCTGCCAGAAACCACTCGGCAAACTGAATAAAACCTTGTAAAAAAGATTTTAATTAAAATATCGTTACCGCTCTCAACTTGTACCACAACAAAGTTTGTTTGTTTTACTCTCATGTTGCATTATTGCCAAGATAACCACCATACCCTGAACTCTCCGACTACCATTGTAAACTAAAAATTCCACATCATTCCTTATTTCTCCAGACAATAGCGTGTCTTTCTACCCTGGATGCATTATTCAAACTAATGTACATCGTCATTGCTCGAGATTTTCATATGATGCCAAATATTTCAACCGGAGTTCATATCTGATTTTAAATAATTTAATGTGCAGTACTTTGAGTAATGGTATCACCAGTTTTGTGTAAAGAGCCAACAAAAGAAGGAAGATAATGTATGCTATTTTGTGCATATTTACTGCTGCAGTTCTAAGTGAAGTGGCTTGGCCTTGTTATGTAGTACTTTAGAATATTTTAAAAACTGTCAAGTCGCGCAGTTACATATGTCTCCCGTCACAGCCACCGCATCGCAGTTGTTACAAAAATGGATATGAACAGAGACGATGGAAGAAGATCGCTTGCAGCGTATTAATAGCTTGAATGAAGCCAAGGGTCATAAACATTTAGTAGTGTTTTGAAAAAAAATTCCACATTAGAAGCTAGCTATACCTACTTATTTTAAGATAAGGAAAGTTTTCGGATCCAATTATTTGAATACCTTTAAGTAATTATATAAAAAAAAATTCATCCTCTCAATCAAAAATGATGCCGTATTATTTGTTAAAAAAGATGAAAGTTTTCATAATTAGGATGGAAAACTATTTCAGAATTCAAAAAATAATGTTCCAAGTAGAAAAACACTACGTAATCATATCTTTGTTATAATCATCATCAAGTATTTTTATCTCCAATGCAGGAGCTCAACCCTCTATGTACTACCAGAGTCAAACTTGGCCAAAGCAGCCAGAGGACTTGGCCTACACTCTCCTCGCTGGCCAGACGGGTTGGAGAGGTCTCATAAATATTTATAATCAATTTTAAAATAACGTTCTAAGCAGAAAAACACTACGTAATCATATCGTCGTTATCATCGTCATCAAGTATTTTTATCTCCAATGCAGGAGCTCAACCCTCTATGTACTACCAGAGTCAAACTTGGCCAAAGCAGCCAGAGGTCTTGGCCTACACTCTCCTCGCTGGCCAGACGGGTTGGAGAAATCTCATAGATATTTATAAGCTTTGCTAAGCTTGTATTTCCTAAGGTGTTTTTTACGATATTCACAGGAAAATTTGGAGTGACCCTATTGTACTCTGCCGAAAACCACATGGCAATCGTAATCATGTATTTAAGTCTTAATATAATGTATTCTCCAAAACCGTAAGAAATACTTATTGCAAAGGTTTATTTACAAAAATACCTCTTTCTTTTCCGCGGAAAACCTCTTAAGAACTGTGATCTCAGTTGCGAAAAAAGTATACAGTTCGCCGTATCTCGGACACTCAGATTTGATAGATGATAGGAAATAGCCCTCTTTGTCTTACCCTTGCAACTTTTTGTAGCTCTCACGGAGAAAATGATTTATTGATTCCGCACTTCGCTTTTGTTAAATATATCTTTTCCATCGGTGTAACAAATCTGAAGTTTATAAGTACGAATTGCCTATCGTATATTGAAGACTAGCTGAAGCCCGTGACTTTATTTGCGTGGACTTTATGACTCCGGTAAATGCTCATCAGGCTGAACAACTTTTGCTAAGGCGTCATTTTTATATCTCTTATAGTTTAGCTGGACCATTATGGTTCTGCATCAGGTGTTTTATTTTCCAAAATCAATTATACCCTATATGTTTGTTGCCTAGGTTTAACAGCTATATAATAAAAAAGTTTCATTTGAATCCGTCCAGTATTTCCGGAGATTAGCGTGTACAAACAGACAAACAGAATGTTTTTTTTTAATTCTTATTCTATTACTATGTCTCCATCAACCCAAACAGTTTTTTTCGGAAATATTATATTCATTGTGCAGATATTTTTTTACTGTTTTATTATATGTTTAGATATGGTGTTTTTTTATTTTTGGCCACCACCTCTTTTAAAAACTTATGCATACAATTTTAAATATAATAAAGACAGTATCAGTTTTATTATAAAACGCAGTTTATCTTAAGTGCTTGGTTTCAAGGGCTTGACTCGCTTTGATAGAGCGAGATAGTCTTATTACGACTTCTAATAGAGGAAAAAGAAAAATGTGGCGTGTTTTGTCTGTCTGTGTTTTATACAGCCAGTGTTCTTGGCACCATGCCACGTGAACAACATTTAGATTTTAATTAAGTTTAATTTAATAGTAATCTAGTTTTTATTCAGGACTTTTAATTTTGTTTTTACGGAAATTATAATTTATCAAGTTTTCTTTCAGCTCATGATTTATACTTAATATTTTTTATACTTATTACATTAACTAGCTTTTCGGGCGCTGCGCGGGCTGCAAGCAGCCCGCGGCCTTTCGTGCAGCTGTTGAAGTAGGTTAAAATATGTTTCCAGTTCAAAAAATGGGTATGTTTGTATGGGGAGAAATTGTCCTTGTATGGCGGCCATCTTGGATTTTGAAAAAAATTAAAAAACAAATGACGGTCGTCAACTTGCTTACAACCCCCTACATTTTGGAAAAAAAATCACACCCCTAACCTCAACCGTTTTTGCAGGCCGTACCCCTTCCACATCAGGTTCCTGCAAATCCTCAAATGTCAGATTTTTCTGGTACTCACTGGAGCAACTTCTATACGACCACACATCAACCTAAACCCCACCAACCCCGCAACAGGGCAAACAACTATGTCAATCAGTCAGTCAGTGAGTGGTAATGTAGGTTTATATACTTATTACATTATTACATTAATACTCATATTTAATATTTTAGTGGGACTATATTACTCGTATTTTTTTTAGTTTTAGTTCTTAATTAGTTTAAATTCTAATTTGAATAACTATAGTTTTTTTTCACTTTTTATCCAATAAACATTTTTCTAATTATAATTAATTTGTTATAATTGTAAATAAATATTTTTGAACCATTAATTTAATTTAAAACTAACCTAGTTCTATAAATTTTAAAAGCCCGTATTACACGGCCTTTGTAGAACCTATTAGGACGTTGATAAGACTTAACCGCGTCGGTTGGGGACTTAAATAAATTTCCCCTATGGCCTTAAGTATTTTCCGATAGTGATTCTCTTGGAGAATGTAATGTGGTTGGAATTTGAATTCGATTTCAAGGATGTAGGTACTGTAGGTGTGTTTTGTGTTTGATTTTGAGAATATTAAGTAAGTAAGTAAGTAAAAACACTTTATTGCACCAAAACACATGAAAATAACATTTAAATATAAATTCAGATGAACGATAGGCGGCCTTATCGCCGAGGCAATCTCTTACAGGCTACCTTTGGGTGACAGGATTGGCAAATTAGAAGTAATAGGAAATGAGTGGTGCGATAGTGAGCATAGTACTAAATTAATTATATCGTATAGGGCTTTTGTACTCATGTTAGATGAATTATACGGATTTATATCTCTTTGAATATATATTTAGACTATTTAAATATTGATATTTTGAATAATATTTTACGAGTAAATAGATATTACTCTATGAATGCAATACCTCCCATGCTGGTCTGGGAGAAATGAAAAAACTTAGATAAACCAGCTGCTTCTCTTCCCGCGCAGATCGTAAAAGCCGATCGAGGGAATGGGAAAAAATGCTAATCATGTTAACAGGCGATGCGGCTAGCAATCCATCACTGAATTGATTGCTATTCCATCTTCTCGCCCACCATGACGCTAAAAGTGGCTTTTGGGTCTTGCGGCCCTGGGCTCTGCATAGAGCCGCAAGACCTAAAATGGTCTGTCTGCCCCATTAGGGATAAAGACGTGATAGTATGTATGTATGAATGTATATAATACAGTAAAGTGAACTTCGTACGAAAAAGTACATTGTCATGTGTAAGAAGTGTTTCTGCATGTACTAAAGTTGTATTAGGTATTCTTCTTATTAGGTATTTTATACTTATACTTATATTATTTTAACGCAATGTATAGTTTGCTTTTTTATTTTAGATCCTTTTTTTTAAACGTCAAAACAAACAGTTTCTATGGGATTTTGTATGAAATACAAGCAGATGACGTCATAGTTTTTTGGAGTCAAATAGCACTCTTATTATCAGTTTTTTTAAATAACGTTAAAATCGATGTGTTCAAAGACAAGTGACATTATTTCGCGACGTTTTATTTTGTTATCAGTACAAAATAGTTTATTTTGGCTTATGAAACTACCCAAGTTACAAGCTAAAAATATAACTAGTAACTCACGCAACGACCAAGTATAGTATAGAAGTAAATATTTTAACTTTTATAGATTAAAAAATGGGTATTTTCCGAGAATTATACGGAAACAAAATAACCATTCCCAACACTAGCTTTTATCCTCTTTGCTACGTAAAATCAGCATACTAGCGCCATCTATGCAATAGACTTGAAAACACAACGCGCAAAGGTTCACCGTTTAACCAACTAGGATAGGATGGCGCTAGTTATTCGCATCACGGCTGAACTTTGATATTCCATTGCCCGAATGTTTTAAAAAAGGAACGCATGTTAGATTTTTTATTCCAATAACCATTATTTAAAGAGGAGCAGAAAGACTTCCATGCTGGTCTGGGAGAAAAGCAAAAACGTAGAATTTACCTGGTGCTTCTCTTCCCGCGCAGATCGTAAGAGCCGATCGAGGGAATGGGCAAGATTTGAATCATGGTAATAGGCGATGCGGCTAGCAACCCATCACTATTTTGATTCCTTTTTCATTTTAACGCCCACCACCACTCTAAGCGTGGCCTTTGGGCCTAACGGGCCTGGGCTCTGTCTACCCCGTCAGGGATATAGACGTGAAAATGTATCTGTATCTGTAAATGCTAATAATTATGTTGTTTTTATACATAGTGTCGGAGAACCCTTTTAGGCGTGAGCCTGTGCTAGGGTTCTCCACTCTTTCTTCCGATGCGATCTTAATTAGTAGGTAAAGTTAGTAACAAAAGGTATATGGTTATTATAAAACCAAATTTTTGTTAATAATTACTTAAAACTATTTACGTTGAAGTTAGTATAATTTTTACTACATACATAGTTTATTTATATACAAAATTCGCTTTTATAAGCACCATCTGTAGGTTGACTGGTAGATAAGGCTTTGGGCCTTAAGTCCGCCTGTTACATTATTGTAATAAAGTTTAATAAATAAATAAAATAAAAAGTTGCATGTAACAGATAAAAGAAAGGGTGAACGGATATAACAGATGGCAGAAATAAGGAAAGGCGAAGGTCGTGTCATACATCGAAGTAAAACGGCTGGCGGACGAGAGAGCATTTCCGACCAAGCGCAAGTCGAAATCGCGCACAAAGGGTTCTGTACCATTATCTATAAAAATCACTTTTGTTGTAAGATGAAACATTTACTTTAGTTTAATAACTTAATATTTTGAAACCAATTCAAGCGTCTACCTCTTGCCGTTATTATTATCGAGCAAAAACCGGCTAAAAAAACACGTTTATTCTAGGGAGCCCTCTTTCAATATATATTTTATTTTGTTTTTAGTAAAACTTTTTTACAGTTTGTGATAGATGACATGTGTCACGCGACTGTTTGCGACAGTCGGCGACAGGTGCGGGCATACTATCTCTAGTCTGGAAGAGCGCTAATTTCTTTATCATGGGTTCCAAAGCTTCACGAATAGTAACGTGCATTGATATAAAAAACAATGCCCCAGATGACACATAAACATAAACTTTATCAAAATATGACTAATAATTGTTTTTTGAAATACTTAAATAAATATATGCGGACAAATCACACAGATTGAGCTAGCCCCAAAGTAAGTTCGAGACTTGTGTTATGGGATACTAACTCAACTAAACTATTTTTATAACAAATACATATTTAAATAAACATTCAAGTCCCAGGTTAATCTGGTATGTTGACAACTAGGTCACAGAGGTTGAAGTAAATACCTAATAATGTTAATAGATGTACCATCATCATCATCATCAGGTCTTTATAGTTTCCACTGCAGGAGCACAACCCTTTCTGTACTACCAGAGACATATTTTTTCAGAGTAGTTAGAAGATGCGGCCTACACTCTCCTCGCTGGCCAGGCGGATTGGAGAGGTCTCATGGATGTTTATAAGTTTTGTTTAGCTTGTATTTGATAACTCGCCTTGAAGACTTGGAGTGGTCCCACTCTGCCAGAAACCACACGGCGGATGTGTAACGGCGTCTTTGAAAACGTGCAATATATAATATATAAGATAAGATATAATTTCTTTATTGCACCAACTAAGTATGACAATAATCAAAAGTACATTTGAAATATAGTAGGTAAAAAGGCGAACTTATCACTAAAGCGATTTCTTCCAGCCAACCTTTGGGTAAAGAAGACTATAAAAGATGTGGGGGAGTTGGAGTAGGTAGTTAGAGTATTACAGTGTAGAAGAATACAAGTATACAATTAAATAATAGGAGTACATACTATAACATATAAACGAACAATAAAGTAATATAAAATGCATTAACTATAAAATTGGTACATACGAACATTAAGGAAAGTAAATAAAAAGTAGCCAGTGAAAAGAAAAGAAGAAAAGAGATATTAGTCAGAGCTAGAGGAAAGGTAATGAGACGTCATTAAATCTTAAAAATTTTTCAATGACTGTACTAGGCGAATCATCATCATCATCATCATTTCAGCCGCATAACGTCCACTGCTGGACATAGGCCTCTCCCAAAGATTTCCAAAATGACCGATCAAGAGCGGCCTGCATCCAGCGCTTTCCAGCGACTCTGGTCAGGTCATCTGACCACCTTGTAGGTGGGTGCCCTACGCTCCGCTTGCCAGTACGCGGTCGCCATTCAAGAACCTTTTTGCCCCATCGGCCATCGGTTCGTCGCGCTATGTGTCCCGCCCACTGCCACTTCAACGAGCTAATCCGCTGGGCTATGTCAGTGACTTTTGTTCTCCTACGGATTTCCTCATTTCTGATTCGATCACGTAGGGAAACACCGAGCATAGCCCTCTCCATAGCGCGTTGAGCGACCTTGAGCTTTCTTATGAGACCCATAGTAAGGGACCACGTTTCAGAGCCATAAGTCATCACTGGTAACACTAGGCGAATGTCGAGTGGTAAAACATAGATGTACCAAAACACATAAATGACTTCATAACCGCAAGCCTAACATATTTACGGTTTTACCCTAACTTCCCTTTACGAGTTATCCCCAATTTTCAATAAACACGGCACAGGTGCCGGCATTTGATGAGGTTGTAAAACTCGTCGTAAATACGTCGACACACGATTGTTATGTGCTTTTGAAGGCTCGAGCGGTTTCAGAGCAAAGATCGAAAATGTGGAGTTTTATTTGCAAGCCTTATTAATTTACAAGTCTCATCATCAAGTCTTTTTATCTCCACTATAAGAAAATGACCTTCTCTGTACTACCAGAGCTATACTTGGACAGAGCAGTCAGAGGACTTGGCCTACACTCTCCTCGCTGGCCAGACTGGTTGGAGAGGTATCATTGATATTTATAAGCTTTGTTTAGCTTGAATTTCTAAGTAACCTTCTATATAAATTGATGTTTTATTTTCATTAATAGTTTTAATTTATAGAATAGCTTTTAGTTTAATCAAATTTTTAAAAGGTTAGTTTAAAAATCTTGTTATTTATAAGTAATAAAAATTAAAAGCTTACTTGGAAATCTAATTCTTCGACGCAAATTAGTTTTGTTGCAAGTAAAGCAACACCGGGCGTGGTTTATATTTGGATGGGTGACTACAAGTGGCATAAAATTTCTCGAATTTTCCGTGCTTCGGAAGGCAGGCATCGGTCTAGGCTGTTATTATTGTATGGCAGTCGTCAAGCTATGTCAAATACCTTTAGGCAGCCTGATAAATCTGATACTGGTGTTGGCCACTTGCACTCAAAAACCAAGTAAGTCTTAACTTTTATAATACTAGAGAATATCCCACCTGCTTTCATGCAGATTGGAAAAGATCTATAAGTCTTAAGAGTCGTCTTACCCTAAACCAAACTACATGTTTCCGTACAAAGGTAGTCTACGTTTTATTTCGATTTCGGCAAAATTTTGTAATTTCAAAGATATTGCACATATTTAGGCATATAACTGGTTTTCACAATCAAAATATGAACTTGAAATAAAATAAAGTATGTTATATCATTTTAGACCATCTGTATGGGAAACTCCTATAACTTTATATTATAATTCCCGTTCATAATTTTAACGTCGAAATCAATTAAAACCGTAGATAATTTCAAATCTTGCAAATTACATGTGACCCGCTTCTCGGTGTCCGATTGAGCTGGAATTTTGCACGCATACATACGTTTATCGCGTGACAATGCAATATTATAATAGTGCGGGAAGTAGTGTCACCCAATGTATGAAAGGTGCAAATTTTGGTATCGGAAGAATTCACTTGGCACAGTTGTAATATACGTAAAGTTAAGCTAATTTAGTCCGGTAGCCATCCCCCACCCCCTGGGGGGTAGGTAGGGGGGCATTCGAAGTTACTCGCCGCCGCGCTTCAGAAAAAAAATCATATCAGCTTCTATTTACCTAACACCTCAAGTGTTGTATCATTTTCTGATAAATCAGGCATTCAATTTTGAGTACAATTTTATATTTAATGTAAAAATTAATAGTAAAAAAGGGGAAAATATTGAAGAAAACCTTAAAATCGGATCCTATTTTTTTTTATTTAACTGATTTATTTTACCATAAATCTTGTATTTTGTGCAACAAAAAATTTAATCATAAAGAATATTTATGTAGCTTTTAAAAAATATATACATTATTATATAGAGCTGTCAAACATCTATCTGAAAATAATCGAACATGGCACGCGGCGTTGCCTAGGAACTAATCTAACCGTCTCTTTTCACATAATTTGTTGCAAGTATTAAGTTGTTTTGAAGGTATTACAGGTATTCCAGTAAAATAAAACAATTAAAATAAAAAAAAATGCGATCCGATTTTAATATTTTTGTCAATATTTTCCCTTTTTTACTATTATTCTTTACATTAAATGTAAAATTGTACTCAAAATTGAATTCCTCTTGCCTGATTTATCAGAAAATGATACCAAACTTGAGGTGATAGGTGAATAGAAGCTGAAATGATTTTTTTTCTAAAGCGCGGCGGCGAGTAACTTCGAATGCCTCCCCTACCTACCCCCCAGGGGGTGGGGGATGGCTACCGGGCTAAATTAGCTTCACTTTACGTATATTACATCTGTGCCAAGTGAATTCTTCCGATACCAAAATTTGCACCTTATGACACTACTTCCCGCACTATAATGATACGTAGTTGATTTGATGATGGAGCCGGAGGATGGAAATAATAATCTGTAATGTAACGACTCAATTCCATAGAGTTTAAGCTCGTTTAATTTGTCTCGAGTCATTAAATAAAAGCTTAGTTTAAAAAAAAATGTATTTAACAATTACTTGTTTAATTTTGCATCATTACGTACCTGTATTATGCTCGGGTATCCATGGCGTAATACTAAAGTCAATACAAGCTAAACAAAGCTTATAAACATCAATGAGACCTCTCCAACCCGTCTGATCAGCGTGGAGAGTGTAGGCCAATACCTCTGGCAGCTCTGGCCAAGTTTGGCTCGGTCAGTTCAGAGAGGGTCGTGCTCTTGCAGTGGAGACAAAAAGATCTGATGATAATGATGATACCTTCTTCTTATCGTGTGTGCTAGTGACTAACACTAGTGTCAGAGTTTTTAAACCGCCGTAAAGGCCTCTGACATGGTTTTAGGTAACGACCAATGTCAAAGACAGCGACCGGGACCGACGGCTTAACGTGCCCTCCGAAGCACGGATCCTCTTACTTATCAGACAATCAGGTGATCAGTCTACAATGTTTTAACCAAACTAGGACAACAACACAAAGTCGTTGCCCCCGCCGGGAATCGAACCCGCGACCTCCGGGTATGAGCCAAACGCTCCAACCATTACACCACGGAGGCGTAATACTAAAGTCAATATAAGCTAAACAAAGCTTATAAACATCAATGAGACCTCTCCAACCCGTCTGACCAGCGTGGAGAGAGTAGGCCAATATATCTGGCAGCTCTGGCCATGTTTGGCTCGGTCAGTTCAGAGAGGGTCGTGCTCTTGCAGTGGAGACAAAAAGATCTGATGATGATGACGATCCATGGCGTTAGTTTATGAGCCCATTTGTGAGGTTACATCCTACCAACAAAGACCGCCCAATACCGCAGTTTTGTAGATTTCTATACATATAATAAAACAGTAAAAAAAGTGTGTCTGTACATTAAATATATTCCCAAAAAAATTTTTGGGGGCGATGGAGACGTTGTAATAGAGTAAGAATTTAAAAAAATATGTCTGTCTGTTTGTCTGTTTGTCTGTTTGTCTGTTTGTCTGTTTGTCTGTTTGTCTGTTTGTCTGTTTGTCTGTTTGTCTGTTTGTCTGTATGTCTGTTTGTCTGTTTGTACACGCTAATCTCCGGAAATACTGGACGGATTCGAATGAAACTTTTTTGTTATATAGCTATTAAGCCTGGGCAACATATAGGGTATAAATGATTTTGGAAAATGGAACGCCTGATGCAGAATCATAATGGTCCAGCTAAACTATAAGAGATATAAAAATGCCGCCTTAGTAAAAGTTGTTCAGCCTGATGAGCATTTTCCAGAGACATAAAGTCCACGCGAACAAAGTCGCGGGCTTTGGCTAGTTTTTTAAATAAATGCTGCTCCCATGCTGGTCTGGGAGAAATGAAAAAACTTAGAATGTACCAGCTGCTTCTCTTCCCACGCAGATCGTAAAAGCCGATCGAGGGAATGGGCAAAAATGCGAATCATGTTAACAGGCGATGCGGCTAGCAACCCATTACTGTATTGATTGCTTTTCCATCTTCTCGCCCACCATGACGCTAAAAGTGGCTTTTGGGTCTTGCGGCCCTGGGCTCTGCATAGAGCCGCAAGACCCAAAATGCTCTGTCTGCCCCATTAGGGATAAAGACGTGATAGTATGTATGTATGTATTTTAATAAATAAATGTTAACTTTACAACTCGTTTAGTATCACGTTTGCCTGTAAAGGTACTAGAACGAGGTCAGCTGTTTAAATCTGGATCGGCTCCATTTACAAGATGACTCTGCAGTACGTTGACTGTATTGCATTTGTTGCTTCATGCATTTCTTGTGAACCTTTCGACTTTGCTTATCGAAGCTAGAAGGATTTAACTATACAATAGGCATGACGAATAGAAAAATATTTTTAGTCCATCGGTTAGATTATTATGAAATATTGTACACGTAATTTTTCTTTTCTCTGAGTTACCAAAAATGACAAAGGTATGTATTTATATTTCGCATGACGTCACGGCTGGGTATGATTTTTACTTAAGTGTGACGTCGCAAGCCCCCACTCCGGAATTTTGACGCTCCGTATCTTTGTGAATTTTACTTTTTTGGTAAACTGAAAAATACGCGTCCATTATTTTTCGATAATCTTAAAGACGGACTAATTACAATCATACTTTTCGGACTCTGTTGTCACTCCAATTTTTTGTTAACTAAACAATACAATTTATTTTACTATACGATTATTACTTCGTGCCATTTGGTGTCGAAACTTTACATACATGGAGTGCTGAAGCAAATAAATAAATAAATCTTCTTCTTCTTAAGGTGCCTCTCCAACTAGTGAAGGTTGGCAATCAGCTTGGCATAGTCCTCTTTGTTCTTAGCTCGACGGAATAGCTCAGCAGCGCTCGCTATCCCGGTCCACTCGCGGATGTTTCGTAGCCAGGATTTCTTTCTCCTTCCAACCTTTCTTTTTCCTGCGACTTTGCCCATCATTATAAGGTGAAGGAGATCGTAGCGATGATGTCGCAGAATATGACCTAAATATGAAATTTTACGCCTTTTTACCGTAAGCATAAGAGTGCGCTTTTGGCCAATTCGTTGTAGAACTTTCACGTTCGATATCTTCTGCGTCCAGCTAATAGACAGCATACGTCTATAAGTCCACATCTCAAATGCTTCTAAACGCTTTTTAAGGTCCTCCTTGATAGTCCAAGCCTCACATCCGTACAATACTATGGGCCAGATATAACAATGTAGTAAACGAGTGCGTAATGTGGTGTTGATATTACGACTACAAAGAATCTTTTTCATGGTGTTGAAAGCACTGCGAGCGACTTCTATGCGAGACTTTATCTCTAACTCGCTGTTCCACTCGTCGTTTAGCCATGTACCCAAGTACTTGTACTTCCGAACTCTTTCTAGATTTTGGCCAGATACCGTTATGCTAGGACTGACAGAAGTAACGTCAACTTTTCCTGAGACGACCATAAATTTTGTCTTCTTGATGTTCATCTTAAGACCAGCTCCGTGACTGCATTCCTCTAATCTCTTCACCATTAGTTGCAAGTCCGCCGCTGTAGATGCTATCAGGACTGTGTCATCGGCATAGCGAAGATTATTTACATTGCGACCATTAACCTTTACGCCGCCATCGATGTTATGTAGAGCTTCAGTTATTACAGCCTCTGAGTAAACATTGAAGAGAATAGGTGATAATATGCATCCCTGCCTTACTCCTCTTTTGATTTCAATAGCACTGGTTTCATCTCCTTCTACTCTTACGGTTGCTCGTTGGTCCCAATACAGGTTTTGAATGAATCTGAGGTCTTTATCGTCAAGACCGATATCCTTTAATACATCCAATAAGTGATCATGCTGTACTCGGTCAAAAGCCTTTTCGTAATCAACGAAGCAGAGGTAGATATCCTGTTGCATCTCTCTGCACTTTTGGACCAAAACCTGTATAGCAAATAGTGCCTCTCTTGTGCCCACACCGGATCGGAAACCAAACTGACTATCACTAAGGTGTTCGTCGCATTTAACCCTAATGCGCTCATGAATTATCGAGAGGAGTAGTTTTAGTACTTGGCTCATCAAACTGATCGTTCTAAAGTCTTCACACTTTCTAGAGAAAATAAATAAATAAACAGGGACAAATTACACTTATTGAGCTAGCCTCAAAATAAGTTCGAGACTTGTGTTAAGGGATAATAACTCAACGATACCATATTTCATAACAAATACATATATAGCTAAACGTCAAAAACCCACGACTATTAAAAAAACCGGCCAAGTGCGAGTCGGGCTCGCGCACGAAAGGTTCCGTACTCTATAAAAATATAGTTTTTTGTGTGGGATCCCCCTAAATATTTTTTTTTATTAACTTAAAAATACAACTAAGTATTTTGTGAATATTTCAAGTTCCTACCTGGTGCGATTATTGATATCGAGCAAAGTAAGGCAAAAAAAACGCGTTTGTTGTATTGGAGCCCCCTTTAAATATTTATTTAATTTTGTTTTTAGTATTTGTTGTAATAGCGGCAACAGAAATACATAATTTGTAAAATTTTTAACTAACTAACGCAGTTCTTGAGATACAGCCTGGTGGCAGACAGACGGACCGATGGACAGACAGCGAAGTCTTAGTAATAGGGTCCCGATTTTACTCTTTGGGAACGAAACCCTAAAAAGGCCATTTTCCAACTTTGAGCGGGAATTGAACCCGGGACCTCTAGGTGGCGGACTAGCATGGTGACCACTACGCCACGAAGGTCGTTAAAAAGTTGAAGCAAAGTTTGTAAAACACATAACAACGTGCCTCATCGAGACAACTAGAGGAGACGTAAATTAGCTAGCATAGCTATCTAGCGGAGGAATGCTACCATCATTTTGGGCACATTACCACGGGGCAGCGATTGGCCAGGCATTTTTTACTGAGTAATTTACTACAATCTTTTTGCTCAATAAAACCTATTCAAAGACTTTCCTACTGAAAAAAACGAAACTCGATTTTCTACAAAACTTGTTGTAGAATATTCTCGTCGAATAATAAACTATTATGTAAAGATAAAATTACGCGTGGAACAAAGCATTCTAAATACTGAATATATTTCAGTGCAAAATTATTGTATAGAACAATAGAGCTTGCAAATTAATATAGCGTTACATTAGAACTGATAACGCTCCCAATGGATGTGTATTTAAATTTTATATACGGATCAGTTTACTGCTCAAAATTATTTTATTGAACAGTTATAATATGTAATATAATAATGAAGTATATAATGCTTCTAGTTATTACTGTAGGAGAAATAAAAATAATCTATCTTCTTCATAAGTAATTAAGTAATTAAAAACACTTTATTGCACAAAAACACATGAAAATTACATTTAAATATTAATTCAGAAGTACAAAAGGCTTATCGCCAAGGCAATCTCTTACAGGGTACCTTTGGGTGACCTTATTATCGTGTGTGTTAGTGACTAACACAAGTGTCAGAGTTTTTAAACCGTCTTAAAGGGCTCTGACATGGTGATAGGTAACAACCAATGTAAAAGACAGTGGCCGAGACCGACGGCTTAATGTGCACTCCGAAGCAGTACTAGACAATCAGGTGATCAGTCTACAATGTTCTAACCAAACTAGGACAACAACACAAAGTCCTTGCCCCCGCCGTAAATCGTACCCGCGAGGAGTTAATAAGCCATTAAGTAGATATAGTCTCGAGGGACAAGCTCGGCTTTTCATAGTGTGAAAAAATTACTAAAATCAGACAATATGTGAGAATGCTGTCAAATAAAGAAGCGCAGACATTTTATAAATATGACAGCGCTCTTGAAAATTGTAGTATTGTAAGGATTTTTGAACAAGCAAGCGAAGCGCATCGAGCGAAGAACTACGTGATTACTTGATCAATCAAAAGTTTGTTTGTATGTATGTTTTATCACCAGGTCATTTTGTATCCACTGCAGGAGCACGACCCTCTCTGTACTACCGGAGTCATACTTGGCCAGAGCAGCCAAAGGATTTGGCCTACACTCTCCACGCTGGCCCGACGAGTTGGAGAGGTCTCATTGATGTTTATAAGCTTTGTTTAGCTTGTATTTCCTTAATCGCCTTTTACCACATCCACGTGAGGACTCGGAGTGGCCATATTCTTTTCTGCTGGAAACCATACGGCATATAACCACACGGTTTGTAGTTTTGTTCGATGATAACTCGAGTAGTTTAAATCGGAGCTTCATCAAATTTGATAGACGTGTTGAAGCAGCCAATAGAATTTTTAAGTATAAATATGAGTTAAATCGGTCAAGGGGTTGCCGAGATATTACCGTTTAAATCATAAAACCTCAGGCAGTTAACTAAAACTGGAACTTTTCAATACCGTTGGAATATTGAAATGCAATAATCAGTCGCCGGGGAGTGTCGCGGACTTCCGCTGTCAATTTGTCCCAGCACCGCACATTTTGATCCGGGAGCGAGAAACTATAGACATTGTGCAAAGTATTATTTTTTTACGTGCACTTAAATGTATGGTCGACATATACTTGTTATACATTCCTCTCAATTACTGGCCGGTTGACTGGAAGAGATCCCTATACGGGATAAGTCCGCAGTTGTATGTTTACTTTTCTGATTTGTATGTGTTCTTTCTTTTGTACAATAAAGCTTTATAAACAAACAAACAATACTTGAACAAAACGGGGGGATTCTGATGGAAATAGTGACTGTTATTGCCGTGTTCAAGTCCTCCCGTGGATGTCGTAGAAGGCGACCTAGGAATACAAGCTAAACAAAGCTTATACACATCATGAGACCTCTCCAACCCGTCTGGCCAGCGTGGAGAGTTAAGGTCAAGTATGGCTCTGGTAGTACAGAGAGCGTCGTGCTTCTGCAGTCAGACAAACAGACCTGATGTTGAGTAATAGTTAAAAGGGTTTTGAATTAGTGATAATTATTTTAGATCTTGTGTGTTTTGTTTCAGCTGTGTAGTTTCCAGCAGAATAGGACCGCTCCAACTCTTCCCGTGCATGTCGTAGAAGGTGACTTAGGAAATCCAAGTTTAACAAAGTTTATAAACATCAATGAGAATTCTCCAACACGTCTGGCCAGCTGAAGAGTGTAGGTCAAATCCTCTGGCTGCTTTGGCTAAGTATGGCTCTAGTACAGAGAAGGTCGTGCTCCTGCGGTGGAGTCTAAAAAGACTTATCATTATAAGTTTTGACTAATTATAATTTTAAAAAATATGGTCGAAGGGTCTTTATCTTTGCCCAAGTGGGCCTTGACGACCTCCGTGGCGTAGTGGTTACCACACCATGCTAGTCTGCTACCCAGAGGAAGCAGGTTTGAACCCCGCGGAAAAGGAAAGTTGGAAAATGGCCTATTTTACTTATTTAAATCGGTATATTGACAATCCCACGGGAACCTCACATTTATTTTTTACAAGATTTAGGCTAGTAAAAGATATTTTTATTTAGGAAAACCTGTCTGATCAGGCTGCATTTTCTTATCTTGGTCACTATATTTATCTCCAAAGTTATTATAACATTTTGAACGTGGCAAGACGCGGCTGACCCCATTTTTCATTTATTTAAAAGAGAGCATTTAATGTAAAATGCGCATGCGTTATAGGTGCGTAAAATCATAAATAGCTTATGTTCAATAAACTAGTCCAATCACATAAAGCATATACTTTATAACATAAAAAAAACTTGAGAGATGTCAAGGGACACCCGGATGGAACGAAGTTCCTTTCGATTAATTAGGAGAGAGAGAGACAGACAGAGAAACACGCGCACGCCGCGTTACAACATTTGGTCTTATTATAAAACGCAGATCAACTTTGTTATTACGTTTAAACCATTATCCGACCAAATCAACTTGACATTTTCAGATGAGATAATGGGAAATTACTGAATATCAACTTGATATAGTCGGATAGTGGTTTAAATCCTAGTAACAAAGTTAGAGCGGGTTCGCACTACGTCCGATCCGAATTCAATCCGTATCGACAAAATTGGATCCGACATGGCCGCCGTACTATTTAAATGTAGCTGACGCACTAGAATCACGGGTAACGGACAGAAATCGAATGGAAATAATCGGAAGTATGGCGTCTTCTTCTTCTTATCGTGTGTTAGTGACTAACACTAGTGTCAGAGTTTTTAAACCGCCTTAAAGGCCTCTGACATGGTTTTGGGTAACGACCAATGTCGAAGACAGTGACCGGGACCGACGGCTTAACGTGCCCTCCGAAGCACGGATCATCTTACTTATTAGACAACCAGGTGATCAGCCTACAATGTCCTAACCAAACTAGGACAACACTACAAAGTCGTTGCCCCCGGGAATCGAACCCGCGTCAATTTTGTATGGCGTAAACTACCTTTAAACAAGAAATTATTTTAAAAAAATATTTTTTTAAACAAGCTTCAATCTAAAGACTACCCAAGACGAATAAAACTAACCCAAACTCGATGGAATTACGTCTATTTATTATATACTTCCTATGGCCATCTTCTGGCTCCATCATCAGATCAGCTCCATGTCATTATAATACCTATTGCATTGTCACGCGATATACGTATGCGTGCAAAATCGAGAAGTGGGTCAAATTTAACTTGCAAGATTTGATTACTGACAGAGCGACAGACAACGGGACAGGTGAAACTAAGTAAAAGCTTGTAATAATAGTAGAATGGCCATTTCGGATCAAATTTTGACGGATAGGAGTGAATTCGAATCGGACGTAGTGCGAAACTGCTCTTATCCCTTTAACCGCGAGCGTCGCATATATGTGACAAACATTGTCGGGCCCATTCCGCGAAGGTCGCATATTTGCGACAAAAAAATGCTCGTATGGCACAAAACTTACGTATCCATATCCGTTTTTGGTTGTAGATAGGTCTGTTAGATTTAACATGTCTCGCGCTGGGGGCACGACCACTGATATTAAGTCTCGCGGTGAAAGGGTCTGCGTTTTATAATAATAATACATACATACTATCACGTCTTTATCCCAATGGGACAGACAGAGAATTTTGAGTCTTGCGGCTCTATGCAGAGCCCAGGGCCGCAAGACCCAAAAGCTACTTTTAACATCATGGTGGGCGAGAAGATGGAAAATTAAGTTAAGTAATAAAGTTTTATAATAAGCCGGAATGAAAAAAGGTTCTTATACTCCATTTCCTTCTTAGCTTCGTTGCAATTTATTATAGAAGTCTGCGCTTGTCAGTGCCTGCACCGTGATAGTTGGAATACGAAACTATCTGATAGAGAATATTTTAATTGAACCGGCGATAGATAAGGGGGAAAAAGAGAAATGCTTTTGTTTGAAAAGTAGGTTTTTTGTTGCACAAATTAAATTCTTTATTAGACTTAACACACAACACTTTTTAATCTTTTAGTACCTGGGCGACCGAGCTTTGCTCGGTTATATCATATTCTGCGTGGAAAGAAAACCGCATGAAAACTCGAAAAAACGCGTTTTTCCAAACATAAGACTAATCTAGATTGATTGTTTACCCCCGAAAACCCCCATATACCTAATTTCAGCGAAATCGTTAGAGCCGTTTTCGAGATCACGGGAATGTACATAAAAATAAATATACAAGAATTGCTCGTTTAAAGGTATAAGACAACATACTAGCTGTACCCGCGGGCTTCGCTCCCCGTGGGAAATTCGGGATAAAGAATACCCTATGTCCTTCCACGTGTATCAAACTATATTCATACCAAATTTAATCCAAATCGGTTCTGTAGTTTACGCGTGAAGAGATAACAAACAAACAAATATACAAACTCACTTTCGCATTTATAATATTATTAGTAGGATATATATTTTTTCAAAACTAAAAACCGACTTCACTCCCAAACTTTCAATTTTGATAAAATTTATATGGGACCACTTGACAAGATGTATGTCACCTATAACTTCAATCCAAAAAAAAAGAATTTTTCAAATCGGGTTAGGCGTTTTCGAATAAGCGGTGAACATACATAGAAAAAATCGCAAAGAATTAATAGTCTCCTGCTTTTTCTGGAATTCGGTTATAAAGAAAAAAACTGACTGGCTGACAATTGACATATTGACTGATCGATCAACGCACAGCTGATACCGCTGGGTCTAGATTTTTCCCTATAACTTCTTGGTCTAGAAGAATGAAGTTTTGCACAAACGTTCCATAAATGACGCAAGTGTGCATTAAAAAGGGATTTTTTCAGGGTTAAAATGAGGGTAGAATTTTTTTTATGAAACTTGGTCAATTTTTACTAGTATTGTCACGACTCAATTACGGTGACATTGTATATGGTCCACGTTTATTACAGAGGACACAGCGCCTCATCCAACGAGTCCAGAATGCGTGCTGTCGCTTTTGTTTCAATGTCCCTCCACGTAGCCATATCACCCCGTATTTAAATAGTGCCGCTATGCTTAATATAGAGTCTCGTAGAAAACTCCACTTAGCGACCTTAATGTTCGGTGTAGTTAAAAAAAGGAAACCGGAGTACCTTTTTTCCAAACTCCAATTTTATGATGGACGTAACGCTAGGGCATGTCGACCACCTTTGTTAGTATTTCGTCATAAAACGGCTGCTTTTAGGGGCAGCTTCCGATACCAGGCGACTAAATGTTGGAATAACATACCTCCACCTGTCAGGCAGTGTGTATCCATTTAAACATTTAAAAAGCAAGCACGAATGTTGCTGCTTGAAACACAGAAACTAAATAATCCAACAAGTCGCCGGTAATGGATGCTGTCACTGAACTGTCTTTATATCTATTTTTTCTACTTAGCGAGATTATAGCATAAGTTAGCTTCACTGTATCTCCTATATATTATATGTATAATATGTCTAGTTTATCCCTTTTTTTACATAATATTTATGATATATCAATATTTTCTTATATAAACCTATATCAATATTTTCTTTAACACTCGTTTTATATATATTTTTTTTTCCTAATTTGATTCGCACTCGTACCTACCTTTACAGGCCATTGCTGAAAATCAGTGCATTGCCTTCTAGGCAATATTATCACTGAGATTTGACCTATTTGTCTTGCTGCAGCACACACATGGAGTTGATTTTTTGTTGTGTATTTATTTGCAAGCCTGTGTAATGTAACTCATGTATGTATACTTTAATTTTTGTGTGTGTGTCTCGGTAGTGACAAATAAACAATTTATCTATCTATCTATCTATCTAATTTTGAAGTTATAAATGTAAAAATGATACATTAGATCGTCAAAAATCAAAATCAAATCAAATCAATTTATTTGCATTTCATGTAAGTACAGTGGTCGTCGTCAACTATACTTCATTTGGTTAGGTATTTAAATAAATGTAAACAATCTTGACATGTCTTTTTATTAAAATATATACTTTATAAATCAATACCTTAGCAAATTACAAAGTAATTATGTAATTTATAATTTATAACATAATTACTTCGTAATTAGCAAAATTGTTGATTTATAAAGTGTATATTAAATAAAAGACATGTCAAGATTGTTTACATTTAATTAAATACCTAACCAAATGGAGTATAGATTATCCAAAAATATAGGACCCATATTTTTCGTTTAGCAAAATAATGAAAATTCACAAAGATACAGCGCTCCGAAGTTTCGGAATGGCAATGATGTACCTCACCTTTGGTTGAAAATCGAAGTTATTCGTGACGTCACGCGATATTTAAATGCGCTTCTTGGTCTTCCTTTTCCGCTCTAGGCTTCTTTCCCTTCCTGTTGCTGTTGTCATAGCCTTTGAGTACGAATCCAAAAAAGGGTATAAATCGACAAATGGTCAGACAGATAGACAGACAGACGGACAGCCAGCAGAGTCTTAGTAATAGGGTCATATTTCTACCCTTTGGATACGGAACCCTAAAAACGAAAAAAAGTTCTACGACCGGTCTGTATAATATTAATGATATCATACCAGTAATATTGTAGAAAACAGTATTACAGTACACGGCAGTCATTTTGTAGACACAATAAAAACAAACACTTAAGCTGAGATAGCTGTAAAGTAAGATACCAAGTAACAAAGGAGGTCGACTGACGCTATCTCCGACGCTGATTTATGTACCGACTACCGTTTAGAGTTTATTTTAGTTTTTTGTTTATCTTTTTGACGATCTCTGTGCCCTAATGGAGAGTGTAGGCCAAGTCCTCTGGCTGCTCTGGCTAAGTATAGCTCTGGTAGTACAGAGAGGGTCGTGTTCTTGCAGTGGAGACAAAGAGACCTGATGGTAAAAAAATACAACAATACAACTTTTTTTTACAACAGTATGTCAAATAACCGGCCAACCGGTATGTAGGCAATTTCTTTTATAGGGCCCTATTTTTATCTTTCGGGTATGGAACTCAAAAAACAAAAAAGAGTTCTACGACCGGTCTGTATAATATTAATGATATCATACCAGTCATGCTGTAGAAAACAGCATTACAGTACCCGGCAGTCATTTTGCAGACACAATAAAAACAAACACTTAAGCTGAGATAGCTGTAAAGTAAGATACCAAGTAACAAAGGAGGTCGACTTACGCTATCTCCGACGCTGATTTATGTACCGACTACCGTTTAGAGTTTATTTTAGTTTTTTATTTATCTTTTTGACGATCTCTGTGCCCTAATGGAGAGTGTAGGCCAAGTCCTCTGGCTGCTCTGGCTAAGTATAGCTCTGGTAGTACAGAGAGGGTCGTGTTCTTGCAGTGGAGACAAAGAGACCTGATGGTAAAAAAATACAACAATACAACTTTTTTTTACAACAGTATGTCAAATAACCGGCCAACCGGTATGTAGGCAATTTCTTTTATAGGGCCCTATTTTTATCTTTCGGGTATGGAACTCAAAAAACAAAAAAGAGTTCTACGACCGGTCTGTATAATATTAATGATATCATACCAGTCATGCTGTAGAAAACAGCATTACAGTACCCGGCAGTCATTTTGCAGACACAATAAAAACAAACACTTAAGCTGAGATAGCTGTAAAGTAAGATACCAAGTAACAAAGGAGGTCGACTTACGCTATCTCCGACGCTGATTTATGTACCGACTACCGTTTAGAGTTTATTTTAGTTTTTATTTATGTGCCCTAATGGAGAGTGTAGGCCAAGTCCCCTGGCTGCTCTGGCTAAGTATAGCTCTGGTAGTACAGAGAGGGTCGTGTTCTTGCAGTGGAGACAAAGAGACCTGATGGTGATGATGGAAAAAAAATACAACAATACAACTTTTCTTTACAATAGTATGTCAAATAATCGGCCAACCGGTATGTAGGCAATTTCTTTTAAAGGGCCCTATTTTTACCCTTTGGGTTTGAAACTCTAAAAACGAAAAAGAAATCTAAGATTCGTCTGTATTATATTAATGATATCATACCAGTAATATTGTAGAAAATAGTATTACTGTACAGTCATTTTGTAGACACAATAAAAACAAACACTTAAGCTGAGATAGCTGTAAAGTAAGATACTCAGTAACAAAGGAGTTCGACTTACGCTATCTCCGACGCTGATTTATGTACCGACTACCTACCGAGAGTTTATTTTTTTATTTTTTTTATTTTATCTTTTTGACGATCTCTGTGCCCTAGTGGTGATCATGCCAGGCGGATCATCATATCACAGCGGATGTCCTGGATTCAATCTCTTAGTGTACCTCAAATTTTGTAAAATAAAATACTCTTTTTTTCTAAATGCAAGATGTATTTATTTCAAACACACAACTGCTAAGTAACATACTATAGATAATTCGAGCTCAAAACAATATCCTATCCTACTAATATCGTAAACGCTAAAGTTTGTAAGTATGGATGGACGGATGTTGGTTACTCTTTCATGTAAACACTAAAGAATGAATTTTAATGAAACTTTAAAAGTGGAAAAAAAATTAAATTTAACTTAAATTCAAACTATACAAACTTATTAAAATTTAAATTAAAACTAAAATTAAAACTAAAAATTACAAATTATGTAGTCCCCACTAAAATATTACCCCTCGGCAACGTGGCCAAAAGGCTGGCAGCATTGCCACGTTGTATGGCAATGCTGATTCTTACAATAATATAGCTTATACATCAGAATAACACAGGGTACAACTTATAGAGATATTGCGTGATAATCCTGCGCAGACGAAGTCGCGGGCACCAGCTAGTACTTAAATAATCTTAGCCAAGTAACTGTTTAACACAAAACTGTTTTTATTACTCTGTTCAAAAAAGTACACTTCGATGAGAAACGGTTGGCCGAGAGCATCTTGTATTTTCTTTTAACAACACGAACACTCAAACTCCTCTATTCCATAACTAAACTCTTTTCACCCGTTCCATTCCATCTAATAATTTCAATTTAGCGTCGTCTTACAAGAGCAACCCCTTTCAGATCAATTGACGTCCATTTGGCAATTAACGGAGAAATTAGCCGAAAACCACCCCTGTATTACCCTATAATGCTTATTGCTTCTAGAACTGTCCAAATTGCAGTTTTATTGAACGAATGCAATAATATAAATCAGGGGAATGGGCGTCGTTTAGCGTTTGGAAAGGTAATATATCGAACTGTATTTTATTTGAACTGTTTACAGTTTAAAAGTTCGAGCTAATTTGTGTAAAAGATTTGTGCTAATGGGGGATTTCTTCTGCTATTTTCACAGTAATCGCTATTATAGTTTTTTGTTTAAATAATTTGAAATTTTGCCTTAGTAGCTTGATTTTAAAATTGACTTTAAAGTACAAAATATACTGTTATATTATCATGTCTGTATTGGTAACGGGGTGGATAGAATTTTGTCATTAATCCCAAGCGTACCGAGGGGTCCCCTATCCCAAAATCCCCTCCGGATTTAGGGATCGAACCCCCTACTGAAATAAAGGACACTTTACCTGTTTTTACCTGACTTTCAAAAAAGTCCGAGGTTATCCAGTCGTCGCGATCCTAAATTTTTTTATGTACTTATGTTCGTTCACCGATTATTCAAAGACGCCTAGACTGATTTGGAAAACTCTTTCTTTGTTTGATAGAGTATACTTTTGAGGTGGTCTCATAGACATTTTATCGAAATCAATGGTATAGTTTGGGGGTGAAGTGCTCTTGCAGCGGAGACTAAAAAGATCTGATGATGATGATGATTTCGATATCATACAAAATAAAAATTTAGTAACGCCTGAGGAAGTCCATTCAGCTCTTCGCTGCATGAAGGACCGGAAAGCTGTCGGAGCCGACGGAGTACCCATCGAAGCCTGGAAGGCTTTGGGTCGTATAAAGGTCATGTCCCACACCATGAAGCTCTTCGAGAGGATAATAGACTCCCGGATCCGACAGGAGAGAGCAGTCTCGGAGTGTCAATATGGATTTCGCCCCGGAATAGGCACTACGGACTCTATCTTTGCCCTAAGAGTCATCATGGAGAAATACAGAGCAAAGAATACGCCTCTCCATTTCCTGATCTTGGATATGGAGAAGGCCTTTGACTGTATTCCCCGAGAGATGATCTGGTGGGCACTGAGGTCCAAAGGGGTGCCAGAGATCTCTATTTACATAATCCGCGATATGTACCGCGATTCCGAGTCCATAGTTAGGACTGCTGTTGGTGACTCCAAACCCTTCCCCGTTAGAGTCGGGGTTCATCAAGGCTCGGTTCTCAGTCCCTATCTATTTAGTGTGATATTAGACGAAGTTTCTAAAAACATCAAAGACACACACGAGCAACCCCCGTGGCTGCTCATGTACGCAGATGATATCGCACTGGCGGATGCGGACAGAGGGGGCTGGTGCGACGCGCAAATGGAAAGAGTCGCTTGAAAACGGTGGTCTGAAGCTAAATGTGGCGAAGACTGAATAAATGGCTTGCAATGCTACAGATCCCCCACCCGTACGCATAGGCGAAGACTTGGTCAAGCGTACGGACCAATTCAAATACTTGGGATCTGTACTTCACGCATCCGTAGACATCGATGCCGACGTCAAGGCCCGTATATCTGCTGCATGGGCTAAGTGGCGAGAGGTGACTGGTGTCATTTGTGACCCTAAAATGCCGGTTAGGCTGCAGGGACAGGTCTACAAATCCATCATTAGACCTGTCCTTTTATATGGGAGTGAAGCGTGGCATTTGCTTGAGCGGCACAAACAGGAGCTGCGTGTCACGGAAATGCAAAAGTTGCGCTGGATATGCGGTGTATCACAAAGAGATCGTGTGAGAAACACCCGCATCCGTGGCAGCCTTCATGTCCGTGACATAGCAGACAAACTGCAAGAGAGTCGCCTTCGCTGGTCACGTCTTGCGGAAGCCGACAAGTTACGTGGGAAATAAATGTATAGCCATGCCGCCTCCGCCGGGGCCCGGCAAGCGTGGTAGACCCAAGAAGTGCTGGCTTGACGTCGTCAAGGATGATATGCGTGCTAATCGTCTTACAACCAAGGATGCTCAAGACCGTGCGAAGTGGAGAAGAAAAAGTCGGAAAGCGGACCCCGGGCTTCTCAGCATTGCAACTGAGGATGCAACTGGGAAAACGCTCAGATGAGAGAGAGAGAGAGAGAGACAAAATAAAAATTTAGGTATCATACTAATCGAAAAAGTCACGGTAGTTAATATGGGAGGTGATTTTTTGTAATTAAGTAAGTTTACGAGTCGGTTTTAAGTTTTGAAAAATTATAAAGTACTTAAATGCAAGTAAGCACTCGTAATTGAACAAATAAACGAAGTAGCTGAAGGTTTTGTATAGTAAGAGTGAAATCTAAGAAATATGTGTCTTTATGACACGAGTGGTTTAGATCACAATTTCATGAAATTTCAAAGGCTAGCAGGAGGAGGAGAGACAAAACAAAAGAAAATTTTTGCTTGACCCAATTCAGACAAAGAATAGCAGAGATAATACTTTAGATTAGTGCATCTCAATGGCACATTAAGAGATAGACCTCCGTAGATGCAGCCTTCTTACTTTTTAGAATTAAAGGTACTAAGAAGCCTCTTTATGTTGGCTTTGGCTCCATGAGTGCCTCAAAGGACTGGGTCTCCGCGGACCCGTGGCGGAAAAGCGTACCAACATAATAATAATAACAAAACCTCTCCAACCCGTCTCGCCAGTTAGGAGAGTGTAGGCCAAGTCCTCTGGCTGCTTTAGCTAAGTATGGCTATGTCAGTACAGAGAAGGTCGTGCTCCTGCAGTGGAGACAAAAAGACCTGATAATGATGATGACGTATTATTTATTTTCTCTTCATAAATTGTACATGTAATAATTACATAGTAAAACAAAAACGACGGGTTGCACTCTGGGAGTGCCGGCAGAAGTGAAAACTTGAATATTAACGTTGTGCATTTTTGATATTTTGGAATGGTTAGGGAATAATTTTGCACGAATTGCTTTAATTATCAGTATAAAATGTTTCAAATCTTTTCTGAACCACAATCTGTCACAAATGTCACAAGCATGACCAAATTCATTTTCAACAAAATCATTTTCAAATACACAGCAGTATGGCCACTACACAGACGGTCGAGCCATCAGCTGTCACCATTCATGGATGCGCGTAGCACGCTGTAACATAAACACACGAACATTCGCGCAAGCGCCCTGCGCCGTCTTACGAATTTTCGATCAGGCCACGTGTCCTGACGCGAGTTTAACATTTTTTACCCATTCCAAAAAAAGTGCACAACGCCGCTAAAGAAGTTTTCACTTCAAAAATATTAGTGTTCTTATATGCGAGGACAAAATTGTGGGTTTGAATACCTACCTAATGCAGATAAATAAAAGATAGTGAGGCGAAATACTAATTCCAGCCCATTTAATTACATAGTCAAAAATTACACTCTATTTCGTTCTGTTCTGAGTTCAATAAAAACTGTGGTTTTGAATACTTACTTAATGCAGATGAATAAGAGATAGTGAGGCGAAATACTAATTTCAGTCCATTTCATTACGAACATAGTCAAAAATTACATTCTATTTCGTTCTGTTCTGAGTTCAATAAGCTTAAATAAATATTAGTTTAGCATTTTACCGATAAAGCCAATTGGATCCCTAATGAGTCTGGGCGTTGTCCAAATAGAGGCGTGACATAAAAGATATAGAGAATGGATGTGACACTTAATTGGATACAGAAATAATGTTTTTTTTTTTTTTACACCATAACATAGACTTACGATTAACATTTAGTTCTGTGACGCAACCCAAATACAGGTGAACACAACATTTTTAGGATTATAAAATTTAAATGATTTGATTGTAGATTTTTTTTATTACTGCTTTTTAGAAGTTACGTTGATAACCAACGTTACCTTCTAAAAAGCAGTAAAAAAAAGCAGTAATAAGTGCATTTAATGCAAAAAAATGTAGTTTATACCACTCGGATAATTCAAGACAAATTATTTTACATCTTATTTGAAACAGTTTAGATGCTGCGTAGAACAGACATAAATACCTACAAACATACATATAGACTACTAAAATGTTTATTCTTTGCCTTTGCTGCAGTCGAGTAAAAAATCACAGAGAGATACCTAATAAAAGTAAAGTTTAAATCTTACATAGGGCTCCATGTTTTTAGGGTTCCGTAGCCAAATGGGGAAAACGGAACCCTTATAGATTCGACATGTCTGTCTGTCTGTCCGTCCGTATGTCACAGCCACTTTTTTCCGAAACCATAAGAACTATACTGTTTAAACTTGGTAAGTAGATGTATTCTGTAAACCGCATTAAAATTTTCACACAAAAATAGAAAAAAAATCATAATTTTTGAGGGTTCCCCATACTTAAAACTGAGATTCAAAAATGTATTTTTCATCAAACCCATACGTGTGGGGTATCTTCAAAAATGATATTGAGGTTTCTAATATCATTTTTTTCTAAACTGAATAGTTTGCGCAGCAGACACTTCCAATGTGGAAAAATGTGTGTTTGTGTGTCCCCCTGTAAATTCTAAAATAAGAGAATCATAAAACTAGAAAAAATATACGGTGTTCATTACCATGAAAACTACCAGCGAAAATTGGTTTAAACGAGATCTAATCAGTAGTTTTTTTTTTATACGTCATAAATCATAAACCGCAAATTACCTTTCATTCAATCTACTCAAATAGAAAATTAAAAAAAAACATACTACAAGACTTATATTATGTTAATTGCTGCTACGGAACCCTGCATGGGCGAGTCCGGCTCGCACTTGGCCGATGTTTTTCTTATCTTAGCAATATACACGCGGCACACGCAAATTTCGACACTCAAAAACCTGGCAATTTATTATATTGTCCTAAATATATATTTTATACGACAATTTCTGTATTTATCATAATCTGTGCTCTAAGAGCCACAAAAACTAATTTACCAAACTAACGTTAGAAACGAAGCCAAGCCTTGCCTATGTAATTTGAAACTTGGCTTTTTATATTATATGCATTTAATTAAGGTCAATTACAATTTAAAAGGCATTGAAATACAAAACCCTTAAGGCCGTATTCAAACAAAATTTATTATCTATAATCCTATTCTTTATAACCAAATTAAAAAACGAAGGAATCTTTTGTTTGTTTTTATTTTTTATTTTTTTATTTATTTAACTTCATTACAATATACATGTTAATAACGGACTTAAGGCCAGGGGCCTTTTCTACCAGTCAACCAACAGGTGATGCTGAGAAAGTAATCTTTTGTTTTTTATGTATGTTTACCGAATACTCGATGACGCTTGAACCGAACTGAAAAATAATTTTAGCATTTTCACTTTTAAAAAAATATTTTATAAATAAAGTTTGTATGGAATATATGAATTATGTGGATGTATGTTCCATTTTCAAGCCCAAACATTTCAACTGATTGTAAAATATTGAGCTTGTACATAGCTTATTTGGATAAACACATAAGAAAATTTGATATTTTAAGAAAATTAGAGGTGCCGTGACTTTGTCATAATTTAACCACGCAGGTAACGCAACGGGCATCAGCTAGTCATATAATAAGTAAGGTAACAATTTAATGAGTGTAATGCAAATTTTCAATGAATTTATCAAAAAAACCTGAGGAATTATTCCAAAAGCGGTACGCAAGACATACGTTACGCCTTAAGTCCGCCTTTGTGCCTATATTGTTTCTTGTTGTTGTTGTAATTTTTTGTGTTTATCATGGTGCAATAAAGTTAATTTGTATTGTATTGTATTGTATTGTTACTGCGTATCTGCGTTTCAGTGTCAAACAAGGTTGAGCTCTAACAATTGTAACAATAAAGTCTAATTTTATGCAAACCAATGAATTTATTTATTTCAATATAAAAATACATTACAGACTTAAACAATTTTTTTTGCCGCGAGGCAGGGTGCCCAGTAAGCTATCAGCATAGTCTCTTTGGACTGCAATAGAAATTCTTTGGGAAAAATAACTGCCAGTCCTTGGATCACTCGCAACCTCTCGGAAGCGCGCTGGAATCTCAGTCACCAAGGTTCTGGCTTTTGGGTCCATTGTCTCAAAATCTAATTTGCCTAATTTAATTTGTAAAAGTCTAATTTGGTTTGACATAGAAATATGCAGTGTGTTTACGCAAATGGCAACCCAACTGCTGGGGAGCCCCCTGACGGAAGAACACCACAACCATCCGCCCATCGTCATCACGTTACAAACTGTGGGTCAGCTGTGGCAGCCAATGAGGCTCTGCCTACTCCGTATTTGCGCATGTACTATTGGTTAACAATTGTTCCCACTTCCTTTTATCCATGACTTTTGTAATTAAAAAAAAAACGAAATACACTTTTCATTCAACTCTCAAAAAGATCACTGCATTTTCATTTCATCACCGAACTATCAACATTAACGGCAAATCACAAAGGCACTCAAAGCCAAAAATATATACACACGCGCCGCTACACAGTGTAAGAAAACTTTAGTTGATTATCAAAATAAGGCAAGCCTCAAATAAAACCGAAAACTCTTTCTGTTTAAATAAAGACTCAACAATACAACTCCAAAATTTTAATGTTAAATTTTATTGATCTTTTAATTTAAAAGTTTTGAGCGGAGTTTCTAGCCTTACAATATTTACTTTGTATATGAGTTATTTACACGCAATGACTTTTAGTCTATCAGATTTTTGTACTCGACTTGCTAAGCTATAATCTTTAAAGGACATATAATATTATAAAAAAGTAGTGGAAAAAGTAGCCTACGTATAATCCAAGGTGTCAGCTTTCTGCATACCAAATTTTGTCATTATTGGTCTGGCCGTTTTTGTGTGAAGAAGTAACAAACATGTGTATTTGAGGTTATTGCAACTGGCAAAAGGTTTGATTACAGACAGATAACGGTCTGTATCTGATCTTGCATTTTTAGGGTTCCGTAGTAAACAAGGAACCCTTATAGTTTCGCCATGTCTGTCTGTCTGTCTGTCTGTCTGTCCCCGGTCCTACTCAGAAACTACAAGTACTAGAAAGCTGTAATTTGGCATGAATATGTATATTAATCATGGCGAAAAATCGTAAAATAAAATCTGGAAAAATATTTTTTTTTAGGTTAGCTGCCATACAAGTAAAGAGGTAGTCAATATTTTTTTTCTCGACAAACACATTGTGTGGTCGTTGAATAGGTCTTTCAAAAACATTGTGAGCTTGTTAACACCATTTTTGGATTTAGGGATCCGTTTCTGAAATATTTGGGTTTAAAGTGAAAATTTTTGTTGGAGGCAAGTGTCCCCCCCCCTCTTTCTGCTAAACGGTTATATATGGCCACGTGAAAAAATTCACAGCTATAGTATATATAATGTAGTTTAAAGGAAAACTATCAGAGCTAAGTAGGGTATACAAATTAAAAAGTTATAGGCGATCAACTTATAAAATGTACTCGGAAAAAGAAATTTCATACAAATTCAATTGATAATTAGTTTTTAAACGTTTTTAGTCGCATAAACTCAAAGTTGGCATTCGGAACTACGGAACCCTACACTGCGCGTGGCCCGACACGCACTTGGCTAATTATTTAAATTAATTATTTTTTACCCAGTTTCCGATTTCCGACTGGGCTGAAATTTTGCTCGCATACGTATATCGCGTGAAAATGCAATATTTTTGTAATATGGAACTGATTCTAAGGACCTGGAAGGTGACTATAGAAACTCGTAGCGTAATGAAACGACGCAACCCAAGCTTTGAGCTTCTTCTTATCGTGTGTGTTAGTGACTAACACTAGTGTCAGAGTTTTTAAACCGCCTTAAAGGCCTCTGACATGGTTTTAGGAAACGACCAATGTCAAAGACAATGACCGGGACCGACGGCTTAACGTGCCCTCCGAAACATAGATCATCTTAATTATGAGACAATCAGGTGATCAGCCTGCAATGTCCTAACCAAACTAGGACAACAACACAAAGTCGTTGCCCCCGCCGGGAATCGAACCCGCGACCTCCGGGTATGAGCCGAACGCTCTAACCACTACACCACGGAGCTTTAAGCTTATTGCATTTTTGCCTTGATAAGTGCTTAGGCACGTACGTTATTTTTTCTAAATCTTCAATTCTAATCAAATTATTAGGTCTTTTGGTATCCATTGCAAGAGCACGATCCTTTTTGTACTAACACAACCATACTTGGTCAAAGCAGCCAGAGAACTTGGCCTCCACTCTTCACGCTAGCCAGACGGGTTGGAGAGGTCTCATTGATATTACTAAGCTTTGTTTAGCTTATATTTCCTAAATTTTCGTCTACGACATCCAAGGGAGGACTTAGAGTAAACCACACGACAAAAATGATAATGTACATGATAGCAAATAATAAACCAATCTTGTGATATGATTACATTGGTCCCAAGGAATATTGATTTTAGGCGGTGCAGCAGATTGTATATCTTGACACTTAAGTAGTAAAACGTTCAGTAAATAAAGCGATACAAAAGTTCATATGTAAGAGCACATGTTCATTTCCGTACGAAAATCTAATTACAACTTAGACTCCAGTGTAATTGGCTCTCTGTAATGGTCTCGCTTGACAACTAAGTGCAAATGTACTTACACTATTATTATTTTACTATACTTTAATTTTGCAATATATACTATTCTACTCTGCCGGAAACCATACGGCTTAGTTTAAAAAGTTATAAATCGTCTTTTCAGGTTCTGAATCGGTAAGTGTAAAGGCTGCTCAACTCAAGTCCGATTTTCGCTTTCGCAAACAGAGATGGGAGCAAATTGGAACTTTCTCTGTTTGTAATTAATTTCACTCTTTCTTCAAAAGGTTTGAGTTGTGACCAAACTTCTATCTTTTCGGTTACTTGCGAGTTTGTTTTGCCGGAGTTCAATGCTTTGATTGATTAAGATACAAATAGCTTGCCCTAGTTCCACTTTGAGAGTGAGACTCCAATGAAGTGGAGTGGAGCTTATAGGAAGTTTTAACAACCAAATGCTCGATGCCCGGTGTATAGGTTAGGTACCCATTATTATCGCTTTCTCAAGTTAAATGACTCTCGGTATGGTCAGCACTTCAATGGGTGACCACAACTGGTGTAAGAATGTATCGAGTTTTTCCGTGTTTCGGAAAGCACGTTAAGTTTCGGTGATAATTAGGCACATGATTCATTATGTCGCAAAAATTGAATTTTTAATGGTTGACTCTAACTGGATTTTTAATTTAGCTCGTCGATATTGACCACTGATCATTCATGAAATCTTTAAAATATTTTCACAAACGTTAATAATTCAATAGATAAATTCAAAAGATAACACATCACAATAGAAAAGAAATCACACAGATTGATCTGTGAAAGGTCAAAAATAAGTTGGCTTCTTGAAATTTGGTACGTACAAGGTAGAAGGGACATACCTGTAATAAATCAAGCCACAGGCTATATGCGAAAGAAGTTAAAATTAATTTTAGTAAATAAAACGTATTACAGATTGGACGAGTATTTTAACGATAAAAAATTTAATTGAAATTGACATTATATACTATATACCCAATAAGCATCGACATTACTTTTATATTTATATGTTGACAATAATTTACTAATAATAAATAACTAACAATCTGCTGACAACTACAAACAAAAATACTTTTTAATTATATTTTATCATTTAAATTTATAAATTAACTGCATGTCATAAAACTCGCTTGCCGTTTCACTTTTTGGTTGCGATACCCGACGGGGTTCATAGTGCATCTAATTTAAGACAGTGTCTTTTAGTTGTTAGGACTGATGTACATTATGAAATGCAATAAATAATTCGAATTGAATTGAATTGACCACTGTGGTATAATGAGATTAAAATAACAGTCAACAATTTTTCCATACAAAAATGTGCAGCCGCCCATGTGCAGATATTCGTATGGAAACGTCGTTTTTTTTTTGTTTTTTTTTATTGTTATATCTATATGTAGTGATCTAGTATAGCCCGTGGTTCGATTAGTTACGGGTATGTGCCATCCACGTAGGACTTTTTTATATCCTTTGTCATTCAACTACATTTCACTATTCATACAAATTGCAAATAGTAACTACATTACATTATTAAACCTAAAGCTTTTAGTTATACTCATCAACCACTATCATTGTTCGTTTTTTTTTTACTCCGTAGTAAATAAGGCACCAATCGCGAGATAATGCAAAATTATGATAACATACAGCTGATCTGATAATAAAGCTGAAATCTAATTGGTCTTAAGGATCAGTTTAACCTTTTTAGAGGTTTTTACTCACTAGAGGTGTTCACTTTTACCTTTATTGTCATACATAAAAACTTGTTCTAAAAATATTTTTTTGGAAATAATTACATGTTTTTGTTTTTATTGTAACATAACTCCTCATAATGTACATTATTTTTTTTGCATAATACTGATTTTAAAATGCGGTACAACAGTTTATTGTTTCGTTGAAAATAGTATTAAATATTTATTATTGATTCCAGCAATAATAAAATGAATGGAATGTCATAAAACCGAAACCTTAACCGAAACAATACTTAAAAAATGCAACGCAAGCAAATGGAATGTTGGATATTCCGAGCGGTTTTTCAATGAAACACAATAAACTGTTTGGGAAGCATATTTACAAAACGAAGACAATTTGCCGTGTGATTTCCGGCTGAGTAGAATAGGACCGTTTCGACTCCTCCCGTGGATGTCGTAGAAACCGACTTAGGAAATAAAAGCTAAACAAAGCATATGAACATCAATGAGACCTTCCAACCCGTCTGGCCTGCAAGGAGAGTGTAGGCCATGTCCTCTAGCTGCTCTGGCCAAGTATGGTTCTGGTGGTACAGAGAGGGTCGTGCTCTTGCAGTGGAGACTAAAAGACCAGATGATGATGATGATGATGATAAAAGAGATAATATTTTAAGCGTTATACGAGTATATCTTGTCCAAGAAGGTTACTTCAAAAGCGGGACACTAGACGGATATTCCTGCGTCTCCGCGTTTAGCAACATTAAGCATTAACGTATGATGATAAAATCTAATTTGTTTTGACATCAAAATAGTACGTCACTAACGTATGACTAACGTTTTATTTTATGGAGTCATTTTTCAAATATCAATCTATAAATTTGTTGCTGTGGATTTTTGTTTTAAGTACTTAAATATTATTTGTGATATATTTAAAACATGAAAATAAGATAAATATTAGTAAGTGTTAATATTAAGGTAGATAAACGAATCATGAAGTATGAGCGTCTATTGCGAATATTAGTATAGGCATCTTGTACAACTAGGAATTACTAACTAACCAAACTTAAGCTAAAAGCCTTAGTTTCATAGAACAACAATGCCATGACTAACTCTAGTTATCTAAATTTGCATAACATAAACTGATGGCCGTGGATATTGTCGCTTCTAAATCCTACCTGGTTTCAACCTAGTGTTTGCATAACAGCGTCCAACCAAACACAGTAAATATTCACTAGTACATTTGTAGTATCGGTAATGCATGTCCTCATCAATAATTTAAACCTCTTTATTTTGCGGAAGTACAATTCGGCCATTTTAATATTGGTTTGAGAATTATCCAATGAAAATCAGATATTTAAACCGGTCAGTGCGAGTCGAACTCGGTATCTATCTACTATCACGGTTCATGAGATACAGCCTGGTGACAGACAGACGGACGAACAGCGGAGTCTTAGTAATAAAGTCCCGTTTTAACCCTTTAGGTATGAAACCCTAATTTTGGTGAGTACGGTTTTTACTTTATTGCATATCTGTTTTAATAACAATGGCCATAACCAGTTGTATTATAAGGGTCTTTTTTAAAAGTAGGTCCTAACCTAGTCCTTATTACTAGTGGTTCTGTGAGCTGTAGAGCTTGTGAGTCCCCCCCACCCGTTGAAGGTTATCGGATAAAAAAGTTGTACAAACAAAAAAGTTGCGTCTTATTAAGGGTAACAAAAAAGTTATATGATATTTCTGAATATTTTTGAAGTGGCCTTAATATGATTTTATTAAGTAATTAGCCCGCCCCATATTTTCGCAATTTTTAACTGTATCGAAAAAGAAATCTATATTATTTTCGAACCTTCTCAGAAAATTTTCCAAGATTCGGTTAAGAAACGCGACCTGTAGGCGAAAACAGACAGACTGAGAACCGGACAGCCGGACAAATGCTTTTTGGCCAATCTCGAAACAAAGACTTGTCATTATAATATTTAAAAATAACTTTTTTCTTAATATTATTAAAAATATTAAAACACTCAAAAAGACCAAAGTATCTAAAAAAATCTAAATGTCGTGGAACACTCAGTTGGAACGAAGTTACAAATATTGAAGCCCCTATAAACCCCCAAAAATTCCAGCCCCTAAAAAAGTTCGCCTAGCTGCCAAGTGCGTACCCTATTAAAAGGAACTTCGTTCCAAAAATAAATAACTCGTCTTTCTCACAGTCCGAATTGGATATTCGAGCTGAAGGCTCCCATCATTATCTGTCGCATCGACAGTATCCTTAACCTTTGATAGTCGTTACATTGATATATGTGGTCATTTGTCCAAGCATCCCCTGAAGCTTTCCGCGGTTACTTTTTATTTTTGATGCTAAATCATAAATCTCTGACATAAGAGTCTATTGTCCTAGTTCTGATAAACCGGGGGCTTGAAATACAATGCGCTAACCAGAATGCTTAAAAACCCAAAATAAAACTTATTTAAAAAAATCAAATTTTGCACATACCAAATTACAAAATCTTTTGAAAAAAGGAACGTTTCATCTTCTAGCTAACTGCCCCCTCTCCGCTTCCTGTGGGAATTTTGAGATAGAAACTATCTTATGTCCTTACTCAGATCTTAAACTATTTCTGTACCAAATTTCATCAAAATCGTTCTAACCGTTCTTGAGTTATGAAAAGTGCAACTAACACGACTTTGTTTTATATCATCATCATCATCATCATCAGGTCTTTTTGTCTCCACTGCAGAAGCACGACCCTCTCTGTACTACCCGAGCCAAACTTGGCCAGAGCTTCCAGAGGTCTTGGCCTACACTCTCTCTACGCTGGCCAGACGGGTTGGAGAGGTCTCATTGATGTTTATAAGCTTTGTATAGCTTGTATTCCCTAAGTCGCCTTCTACGACATCCACGGGAGGTCTTGGAGTGGCCCTATTCTGCTCTGCCGAAAACCACACGGCAATTTATTTTATATATTAAGATGAATTAGCAGGCTGCTCAGCGGTTTATTGTCCTTTTTAACCAACTTCCAAAAAAGCAGGTGATTATCAATTCGCCGCGATCTTTTATTTTTTTATGTATATTCATTTTTTATTCAGACGTCTGGACTCTTTTAGAAAAATCATCTATTTTACACATATCTACATGCCGACCAATTTTTTAAGGCTTCGATCAAAAATACTCGAGTTATCGTTGAACAATCATACATACATACAAACGCCGGATTGTTTAAAGACCAAATGTGAAAGGAACAGTAGAAAAGAGTTGGCCTCGGCGAACATTCTGCGACCAAATTGCAGACGTTCTAAAAATAGGAGAAGTAAAAAGTACCCGTTACCGAAGGGCATGTATGAGGAGATTGATGAGTGTAGATGAAGCAAAAGAGGTTTTTCAGGATCGTAATAAGTGGAGGCCTATAGTCTCTGCCTACCCCTGTGGGAAACAGGCGTCATATTATCTTCAAGTAGACTCGGAAAACTTTGCTTGATTCATTCGCTCGTTCATATATACATATATGTTTTTGTAAAACTTGCACATTAAGTTATGGAACATTATTAGCTTAAAAGAAATTAATTAAGCAGTAGTTATAGTTACGTACGTAGGTACGTATTGTGGTTGAGATAAAAAAAAATATAAACAGTGAGTGTATTACTTGAGTGTAGTGTAGTGTGTATGCGAACGAGGCAAATGTAAAACCTTTTACTTTTTGTGTCCTCATGTAATTGATTTTTTGTCTTTTTTTGAGAATAAATATCTTTAAACCGAATCATCATCATCATCATCATCATTTCAGCCGCATAACGTCCACTGCTGGACATAGGCCTCTCCCAAAGATTTCCAAAATGACCGATCAAGAGCGGCCTGCATCCAGCGCTTTCCAGCGACCCTGGTCAGGTCATCCGACCACTTTGTAGGTGGGTGCCCTACGCTTCGCTTGCCAGTACGCGGTCGCCATTCAAGAACCTTTTTGCCCCATCGGCCATCGGTTTAAACCGAATATTTAGTTGTAAATCTCTGACTATAATTAAAAATTAATACAAACTTCCTTAATAAAAAACAATATAAGGAGCAAAAAGTAAGAAATAGCAAATATGTTCAGTTCAGTTATTCACTTAGGCAACGATAAATATTATAGCACAATACACATAGAACCTATATTTTACGTCAGGGCTGTTTGCCCTATTTTTATGATAATCTTTTATTTTTCTTTTATTTAGAAATGAGCAAAACATATAAGTGAATATACTTTTATTTTATTCAATATAATATGATTTAGATTTACGATTTGGGAGGCGTAAGTTAAAATGAAAATAAGAGATTGAAATCGAATTTGGTATTATAGGTTTGAGCGTAATAATATTTGAAGTTCTGAAAAGATAGAACGAAATTTTATTTGATTTTATTTTTATAGAAAATATTTCATCGATCAAATATTAAATGTATGATACTGTTAAATGTATTTTAATAAATAAATATATAACCGGCCATGTGCCAGTCAGACTCGCGCATGAAGAGTTCCGTATCAATATCTATATAAAAATCACGTATATTGTATGAAAGCCCCACTTAATTATGTATTTTATTCTATTATAAGTATTTGTATGTTGTTATAGCGGCAACATAATACATCATCTGTGAAAATTTTAACGGTCTTACTATGACTATTCATAAAATACAGGCTGGTTACAAACAGATGGACAGACAGATGCAGACGAACAGACGAACAGTGAAGTCTTAGTAGGGTACGGAATCCTTAAAAGCTTAACCAAATGTTATATATAATAAACAATAAACTTCAAACAATTTTCCTATTTTGCTTTATTTATCAAAAAGTTTCCAACCTAATTTGGTAGCTCAGACAAAATTGCAGGCAGGAGTTGCTGCAGTTGCAACCCACAATCCGACCGCTCACAATATGCACAGTATAATGCCAGTACATTTGCACTTAGTTGTCAAGCGAGACCATTACATAGAGCCAATTACACTGGAGTCTAAGTTGTAATTAGATTTTCGTACGGAAATGAACATGTGCTCTAACATATGAACTTTGGTATCGGTTTATTGAACGCTTTACTAGTGTCAAGTTTTATAATTTGCTGCACCGCTGGATATCAATATTTCTTGGGTCCAATGTAATCACATTACAAGATTTGTTTATTGCTTGCTCACATATATATTTATATTTTTGTCGTGTTGTTCAATCTAAGTCTAGATGGCAACTTAGGAAATATAAGCTGAACAAAGCTTATAAACATCAATAAGACATCTCCAACACATCTGGCCAGCGAGGAGAATGTAAGCCAAGTCCTCTGGCTGCTCTGGCTTAAGGATGGCTCAGGTAGTACAGAGAGGGTCGGGCTCCTGCAGTGGACAAAAAGACTTGATGATGATAAATATGACATTTACATTAAAATATAACTTTAGGTAAAAATAAAAATATTATAGTGCTTAGTACTTAGTTCTTTGTCCCTTATACCTTCTTATGATATCTGTAGAAAGAAATGGGTTGTTCCATTCTAAGCCGTAAACTAAAAAGTAGAAACTTGCTCCAATATAGCTTATATTAGCTTTGGATTATATTTAATTACCTTAAATGATTTAATCTAATTTATAGCTTAGGCAAAGCTTGAATACTGCAGCTCACAATCCGACTGATAGGCTCACAATATGCACAGTATAATGCCAGTACATTTGCACTTAGCTATCAAGCGAGACTATTACAGAGAACCATTCACACTGGAGTTCAAGTTATAATTAGATTTTCGTACTGAAATGAACATGTGCTAATTGCGATTTGTGAGTTCATATCTTAAAACATAATATTATAAACTCAATATATAGCATTTTGAACGTTTTACTAGTGATGTTATATGTGTCTATCTAATTTAATTTGGTAGCTTAGACATCATCATTTCTGTAACAAGTTTAGTTGCCAGGCAAATTAAAAAACCCCTACTTTCAATAGTTTCAAATGTTAACTCCATCTAGTGATAAGCGGAAAAACTAAATAGTAGAACTAATATCCGTAGCGCCAGTAGCGCGTAGTAACTAAAAAAACCCCAACTTTCAAACGTTAACCCCCAATCACTTTTAAACGGCAGAACTTATTTTTATTAATTGTACGTTTAACTTAGAACCAGGGGACATTCTTGTACCTAAAATAAATGCATCGAAATTGGCTCATCCGTTCGAGCGCTACGATGTCATAGATAGACAGACAGACATTAGCGTAAAACTTATAACATTCCTCTTTTTTGCCAGGGATTAAAAAGTGCCAGCAATTGCAGGGAAAGCTAAAACACGGTTTCCTAAAATGGCGCTAGTTGCAGCCCACTTAACTGTCAAGTGAGACCATTACAGAGAGCTAATTACACGGGAGTCTAAATTGTAATTAGATTTTCGCACTGAATTGAAAATGAATTCAAACATGTGTGATTAGAAATCACATAAAATAAATGTCTTCCAAGCTATGCAGGTCATGGCTGAAGGAAGTGATTATTAAATGAAATAAAGGTAATAAAAACAATATTGATGGAATAAAGCTAATCTATACATATAATAAAACGGTAAAAAAAGTGTGTCTTTACATATATATTTTCAAAAAAATATTGGTGGCCATGGAGACAAGTAGAGTAAGAATTAAAAAATGTCTTTCTGTTTGTCTGTGTGTCAGTTCGTCTCTTTTTTCAAGGGTTATATTTTTAAAGTGTATCTAGTATGTATTTAAACCGTGTTTTTGATATATCAAATAAATTATTTTTCTTTATTTCTTTCTTTCTTTATATTTCTATGGAACACACTTACATACAAGCTTGAGATGTGTCATTAGATTCATCTTATTTCTAAGAGTGACACTGGGTTTACAAAAAAATAGAAAAAATCAAAATACCTAGCGTATTTTTGGATTTTTTCAACTTTTTTTTCTGTAATTAACTTGTTTCATGTATCATATTCTTTCTCATAAGGAGCTTTTTTTACCCTTTTATATATATGCCACGGGGTATACATAACAAAAAAGAAACGCTACCTGAATAACTGTTTTAATAAATGAACAAATTACGGAGAAAGTGGAACCTTATTCATAATTATTTTCTTATTAGCTTCCGTGCCGGCTGCGGGCGACAGCTTTGCGGGTATATTTTTATAATGTTATACATGTTTATGAATATAACATAGAATGTATACATAATTGAGTACATACCTAGCTTAATCCATCTAAAAATAACATTTGGCAAGTGCAGTACATACGTTTGAATCATTGAAATAAAATTTCCATGCTAGATTTAGCAAAAAAGAAAAATATAATATTGTCTGCAGAAAAAAAATTCCATTAAAAATATAAAGTTAATAATTGGCCAAGTGCGTGTCAGGCCACGCGCAGTGTAGGGTTCCGTAGTTGTTAATGCCAACTTTGAGTTCATGCCACTAAAACGTCTAAAACTTCTAAGTATCTATTGAATTTGTATGAAATTTTCCTTTTCGAGTACATTTTATAAGTTGATCGCCTAAAACTTTTTAATTTGTTAACCCTACTTAGCTATGATAGTTTTTCTTTAAACTAAATTATATATACTATAGCTGTGATTTTTTTCACGTGTCCATATATAACCGTTTAGCAGATAGATGGGGGAGACACGTGACTTTAACAATTGTTAATCTTAAATATTTCAGACACGGATCCTTAAATCAAAAAATGGTGTTGCCAAGCTCACAATATTTTTAAAAGACCGATTCAACGATACCCGGCACAATGTGTTTGTAGAGAAAAAAAATATTGACTTCCTCTTTACTTGTATGGCAGCTACCCTAAAAAAAAATATTTTTCCATATTTTATTTTACGACTTCTTTGCCATGATTGATATTACATAACCATGCCTAATTGCAGCTTTCTAGTACTTATAGTTTCTGAGTAGGACCGTGGACGGACAGACAGACAGACATGGCGAAACTATAAGGGTTCCTTGCTTACTACGGAACCCTAAAAACGCGAGAAAGAACACGTTTCTTACATGAAGACCCCGTTTTTTATATGAAGACCTCGTTTTTTTACTTTATTTTATTTTTAGTACCTATGTGTTGTTATAGCGGCCACAACAATACATACACCGGTGCAAACGGACAGACGGACGGACAGCGGAGTCTCAGTAATAGGGTCCCAGTGGCACCCTTTTCAAATCGGTTTATAAATTAAATAGTTCTGAGCTAATAAACATTAAAATATCTATAAATCACTGAATTGATAACCTGTTTTTTTATTTGGGTTAAAATTATCTTTCTTATTATTCAGCACTAATTGCGCACATTTTTTTTTTTGTAGATTTAAAAAGGCACTGCGAGCTCATTTAGGATTAAAACTCAGTGACAAATAAACCATTTAAATATATATCGCTGGCACATAAAAACGCTAACGCTGGCAGCAGCTGGGGCAGTTTCAGAGAAATATTATAAAAGCGTTTAATAAGTAGTAATGTTTAGTGCTTCAAGCGAACAGTTATTTATAATGTGAAAGTAAAATATTTCAATCAAGTTTTGACTATTTAATATTTATTTTTTATGTTATTTGAACAATTTAATTTAAGTATCAAAATATCCACATACGCAATAATAATTGTGTACTTTCCTGGGTCATAAATTTATTTTTAGGTAGGTACTACTATGAAAATAAAACTTCGCAATATAATATTAATTTTCACTGATCATATATACCTATTTTCAATGTGATTTTAGATTTATTGTTGCAGAAAAAGTGAAATTAAGACCGCTATTTAAGTCCAAGAAACTATTACTTCATTAGCCTGTATTTCATACAAATCCCATAGAAAATGTTTGTTTCGACGTTAGATAAGATAAGATAATTTTTTATTTGCAATAAATAGAGTGTACAATACAGGTGTTAGATATAATATACAAGAATAGTAGCTTAAAAACCTATTTAGCCATATTTAATAGCATGCAAAACTCAGTGTTCAGAATTTGCAAAAATTAGTGTTCAGAATTTGATGTGTTAAGAAAAAGTATCTGATTTGAATTGTAGGACAGTGACAAATTGTACGTACCTTTTAAGACGACATAATATTTTGGTTTAAAACCAAACTACACAAACAATTTTAATAAATTTTAAAGTTAACCCTTCCAAACCGAAAAAATATTTTTTCAAATCGTTTTAGACGTCTTTGAGTAATTAGGAAATATACGTTATATTATAAAATAAAAAAATAAGTCCGACAAATACATAACTTCTTTTCTGAAGGCGGTAAAAACTATTTCCATCCGTGTACTAAGCAAACAGAATATATCGCCGGAAGTGACGTCTCTAAGCCTCTTACACCTAGCCTTTTAAAGGGATGATTCGGTTTACCCCGGAAATCCGTTTCCGGGGTGTAAGCCAGATCTGAATCCATTTGACAGTATGTAAATTTAATATAGATCCCAAATAGGCCTAGTAGGTAGAGTAAAGGTATTGATCTTACTGGGAGCAAGGAAAAATGTTTCGACAATATAACATAGCCTGCGACTTAGTTCGCATGGACTTTATGACTTCGAAAAATCCTCATCAAGCTGAACAACTTTTCTAAGGCGTAATTTTTATATTTCTTATTGTCAGAAATGTTTATTAGCCAGAATACTACAAAGTGTTCAGTACAATCAGTCACTGTAAAAAGCCTGCAAGTAAACTTGCAAATACACATAATTATCATCATCATCATTTCAGCCGCATAACGTCCACTGCTGGACATAGGCCTCTCCCAAAGATTTCCAAAATAACCGATCTAGAGCGGCTAATAATTATATATGTAGTCAATTCAATAGTCGGCAAATCAACACATTACAATGAAAACAGATTACAATTCATGGTCAAATTAAAATACATAAATACGAAATAAAGTTACAAACTTAGCGTTTTCGGTGCAAAGGTGCCCAGAACACCGGCCGCGATTCCGCGCTGGATAGTAATGGCTATTCTTTGCACCAGAAACAAGCCAGAACGTAATTTTTTAGAGAGAGGGAGTCCTATAGAAATTACATCAAAATTGGTTGTGTGGTTTGAGGATAAAGTCAGTTTTTAGGTTCTGAAAAATATAACTTCATTGTGTCCCTTTATTACATCCACAAAACACGCATTTGAAAACTAAATTATCTAGGAAAATAATATATTGTACTACATAAATGTGAAAACACATGCTACGTTTCATCGTAGTCGAAAAGTTTAGCCTAAATCCCGCATGTTATCAAATTTATGATCAAATTTATATCGCTAAATGGATTTGGCAGTGCCCTAGGCTATGCTAAAATATTATTAGTGAAAATTATTAGTAAGTCATCAAAATACGCCCGGGGCAGCCGTGTCTGGTCTGATTTGGTTATTATAGTTCTCAATTAACGATAAACGAAGTTTAAATTGATAAAATAATTCGTGTTTAACCCACGATGCTTCGCCGTGTGGTTTCCGGAAGAGTAGAATAGGCTCCAGTCCTCCCGTGGATGTCTTAGAAGGTGACTTAGGAAATACAAGCTAAACAAAGCTTATAAACATCAATGAGACCTCTCCAACCCGTCTGGACAGCGAGGAGAGTGCAGGCCAAGTCCTCTGGCTGCTTTGGCCAAGTATGGCTGTGGTAGTACAAAGATGGTCGTGTCATGCTTCTGCAGTAGAGACTAAAAAGACCTAAAGATGAACCCACGATGCATACAGAGGGTAGTCATTGACACTGCCTAGTGTCTGCTTGTCACTATGTATGTCGTTCTGTGTGTTTGTCTGTCGCATTTTTAGCTCTGGAGCGGACAGTTTTTTTTTGTACGTAAAAGCATGTTCCCGTGCGTCGCATTCTAAGTTATTCCGCATTTTCGCCCACTTTATCGATTGGCCTTTACGATCTGCGCGGGAAGAGAAGCAGCTAGTCCTTTTTATTATAATTATGTCTAATCCATGTGATGGTGTTGGTTTTTTTAATAGAAACAATATTCAAGATAACAAACTTTTTAATTCAATTTTTTAACAATTTAGCTAATTTACACTGAAAAGAGTCACAGAGATGGGTCGTTGGTTAGCAGCCACGAGATTCGTTGATCCAGAGTAGTAGAAAGTACTCAGCTTTGGTGTCGCTGCAGCCCGGCTTCCAGGAGGGGTCGTTTATATATGGGCCGCGCGGAGAAGGTGCGGGGTAGGAGGGCGTCCGCAGCCCGACGTAACATCCATTTTTTCTGTTTCCTTTTGTTTACGGTGCAATAAAGAGTATTTAGTTTTAAAGGTATTGTATTGTATTTTAGTACATTTCAGATTTTTCATCTAATTTATGGAAGGATGGAAGAATAGTTTCTAATTTATCCTTGCGAATTTCTGCACACATCAGCATTCGAGTACCGGTTACCACATAAATATATCTTTCAGCGACTCAGGAAATCTGGAATCAAACCCGTAAATCTTCCGTAACAATAAATGGCGGACCCACTGACCTCCACCTGAGTCCTTGTAAGTTGATATCTTCCTTGTGTTGCGCACAATCGAAACGGGATGGGAAGCATCGACGTTATCGAGGGAATGGAAGGCCTGAAACGACCCTTAAACATCTGTGAGTTGTAGACCTCGCAAGTCACCCCTACCCGTTGAAGTTTATCGGATGAAAAAGTTGTTCAGATAAAAAAATCGCGTCTTAATATGGGTAAATATATATGGAAAAAATTCCACTGATTGAACTAGCCCCAAAGTAAGTTCGAGACTTGTGTTATGGGATACTAATTCAACTACACTATATTTTATAACAAATACTTAGTAGATAAACATCCAAGACCAAGGACAATTTGAAAATAGTCATTTCCCAACTTGCTCTGACCGGGAATTGAACCCGGAACTTCTGGGTGGCGGACTAGAATTGTGATCACTACGCGAAGGAGGTCGTCAAAAAAGTATAGTGAAATTTTTAATTTTTTTTCGAAATGCCTGAAATAAAATGTTTTTAAAGTTTAAAACCCCTACTAGCTTCTAATATCCGGCATTTTGAAAAAATTCAAAACACTGAATCGTCAAACAAATTCTATATAATATTCAAACTGTGAAATGCGACCAAAAATGAAACACAAAAGCGTGACGTTATACTTCCTTGAAGTCAAATAGCGCTCTTTATATCAGTTTTTTGGCAAAAAGAAATCTAAAATTATGTTGAAAATGGATATGACCAATAAAAAGTTACTATTTTTTGTGACGTTTTATTTTATGAACTGTATCAAAAAATTTATTTTTGACCCAGCATAGTTACCTACAAACTCTGCCAATATATTTACTACACCCAAACAACATACAAAGATACTAATACCCGTTTGCACTAAACGTTAGTTATGCTTGTCCTAGTTAAGATACACCTAAGCCTAAGAACAGCCTAGCTAAACTTTTTGTTTGCACTAACAGATTTGTCTTTACCATGTCGTAGCTTAGGCATTGCCTAGGTAAGAGAATGAAATGAATGATTGAATGAGGGAATTAGACGTCATGGACCAAATCGCGCCGAAAGTCAATGTCCTGTCAAGCAGGCAGGCTGGCTGCTATTCTACATACATTAAATAAAATTAGGATTTGGTTAATTTGATTTTTTAATCAATAGTTCCAATAACATAAGGGGAGCTGGCTTTTGCATAAAAGGCACTTTTTCCGTACCCAAAGGGTAAAAACGGGACCCTATTACTAAGACTTCGCTGTCTGTCCGTCCGTCTGTCCAACTGTCCTTCCGTCTGTCCGTCTGTCTGTCACCAGGCTGTATCTCAAGAACCGCGAAAGCTAGACAGTTGAAATTTTCACAAATAATGTATTTCTGTTGCTGCTATAACAACAAATACTAAAAACAAAATAAAATAAATATTTAAGGGGGGCTCCCATACAGCAAATGCGACTTTTTATAGATAATGGTACGGAACTCTTAGTGCGCGAATCCGATTCGCACTTGGCCGGTTCTTTTTTTAAGGATCTCATTTCCAGGTATGGTATATGTTCCAGGCATTTTTATATGTTGTTTTCTCAGCTTTAAGATAGTGTATCCTCTGACATGGCGTCATGCGATCTGTCTAACTTTTTGACTCAAAGAACAAATTCTGTACCTACCTTGACCTAAAATAACCAGATACCATAACTAAATTCAAGCAATCCACAATATTTTTGACATACAAATGATCCACAGATTCCAAAAAACACAAAATAATATTACCTTTTCTTAAGCGATTCCTAATCGGCCCATAAAGTTAAGTCTCCTAAGTGGACATAGGAATGGCTTAAGGTCAGTGCAATCAATTTTTTTGCTAAGAGCAGCCTAAACGAGTTAGGCAAGGACTTAGGCGATTCTTATGTTTAGTGCAAACGGGCATAAGTGCAAGTAATCAAGTTGCCAAGTATGGTATGTATCTTTATGTAGGGTTTACACTGTGACGGTTATATTAGTTCCACTGAAACTTAGCAGATGGCGTAACCTGCGTTGTAACAAGGTTATAACGTACATAAATCAGCATATCTCGATACATCTCCTAAATTTTTACAGGTCTCCTCTCACAGGCCTACTGGAAGAGATATCTTTTGAGATAAGTACTGCCTTTGTACAACTTTTATTTTAGGAATTCTCTGTATACATTTTCCGTGTGCATAAATTGGTAAATGAAATAAACAGATATAAAAAAATGGTGACGTTTTAAGGTTCATGTTCGTTGGTATATCTGTGTTATGTTTGCAAAAGGTGCAAAATAAAAAAATATGGGATATCCTTATACCCGATCTCATCACGAGGGACATTAGCCTAAATTTTCTTATGAGATTTATGGGCAGGTGTATTCTTTTATAAAATATTTTGAACAACTTTTCCCAGTAAATGCATATCGAAATACGAAAACATTTTTGGTTATCATACAAATCGATGTAGTCACGTGATGGTATGTATAGGTGTGTATGAATGTTAGTTTAGGTCAAATCCTGCAACTCAATTTTTAAATAGTTATAGTTATAGTAAACCAATTGTGGAGAAATATGCAAACTTCTGTAAGTCGGATTACAATACAATATTATGGAGTCAATGAGCTGTTCTGATGATAGAGCCGGGAAATTTTCAAAAGAACGCAGATAAAAAAGAAATAACTTCATGAAGTAGGACTCGTTTGATTTATCTTGACAAACACTTTATGGTAAACAATGTCTAAGGTCTGATCACGGAGACGAAAGTGTTCGGTGGAACTTAGTAATAAAACAATGCAACTATATCGATTTAGGGCTTATTTCATTTGTCTCAATAAGTAATTTGGCCTCAAATAAAAGCTTGAAAAAAGAATATTCTTTTATTATACTCATATTAATTTACTTTAAAGAATTCTTAATTCAATTGTTATTTAAAAAGAAAAATTAACAAGCAAGGAATAGAATGAATATAATTTAATAAGTACCTACATAGTAATGTCGACTCCGTGGCCTAGTCGTCAGTATGCCAGGCTGCCTTACTGGAGGTCCCGGGTTCGAGTACCAGTCAGGACCAGATGGTAAATCAATTTTTCGTAGAGTAAATATTCCATAACACAAATGACTTGATCTTACTTTGGAGCTAGCTTAATCTGTGTGATTTGCCTCTATACACTTATTTATACTTATGTAAATTATAACCTGGTTATTTAACAACATGTAATCCAGTTTTAGTCCAGTTACATCTTACCAAGTCACGTGGAAGTGTGGCCATAAAAATGCAGTAAAACCCCCCGATTCGGAGCCGTACTGCACTTACTTGAGGCACGTGAGTGAGATCTGCAGATCTTTAATTTACAAGATTTAAGTTTAAGGTTCATTTATTAAAAACCAGCCGAAGCCCGCGACTTCGTCGCGTGGACTTTAAGTCTCTGGAAAATGCTTATCAGGCTGAGCAACTTTTGCTAAGGCGACATTTTGATATTTCTTATAGTTTAGCTAAAAATTATTTATACCCTATAAGTTTCCCAGGCTTAACAGGTATATAACAAAATAGGTTTTATTCGAATCCGTCCAGTATTTCCGGAGATTAGCGTGTTAAAAACAGACAAATAGACAAACAGACAGACAGACGTTTTTTTTAGATTCTTACTCTATTTCTATGACACCATCGAACCTAATTTTTTTTTGGAAATATTTTAATTATTAATGTACAGTCACACTTTTTTACTGTTTTATTATAGTATATATAGATATAGATGTATACTATACATATAGATAGACTAGCTGTGCCCGTGGGCTTCACCTTGAAAGTCGGGGGTTTTTTAATTTGCCAAGCAAATACGAAGCGAGCAAATGAAGTGTCTCAGTTTTGAGTTTGGGCAAAAATGCTTTTGTCTGGCTATCCGTCAGTTGGTCTGTTCGGCTACTCTCGCCTACAGGTCGCATTTCTTAACCGATTCTCGTGAAATTTTTTGAGACGGTTCGAAAGTTATACAGACTTTTTTGTCGATTAAAATTTTCGATTTTTTCTAATGGCGGAAATATAGATGTTGAAAATTTGATTTTTTTTAAATGTCCCTTACCTTTTCTCTTACCCTTATCAAGACGCAACTTTTTTGACTAAACAACTTTTTAATTCCGATGAATTTTAAGGGACCGGGGGACCTTACAAGAATGTACTTATACATCAGAATAACACATAGGCTACAATTTTTAAATATATTGTGTGATAATCCTATGCAGACGAAGTCGTGGACACCAGCTAGTCTACAATATGGCGGCCAGTTTTGTGGGGTAAATTGGAAAAAGTAAAAAAAAAAGTTTTGCTAACTACATCGTCCGATATATCAAGCTTTTGCGTGAATTTCAAGTCAGATCTTTTTTGTTTGTTTGTATAACATTATTTTACTATGAAAAAACACAATTAGATTATAAAAACAGAGTAAATTGACAATGGCGGACTTATCCCATAATGGAATCTCTTCCAGTCAACCGGCAGATCTTATAACGGGATACTATAAATTGTCCCTTGGTTTTGTGTAGTTCTTGCTACATTGTTGTATGTATTACACTGAAACACTGCTTGATCGTTGTTCGCTTCATAAATCTGAGGCATAACTGCAAGCACTTAATTAGTTTGAGCTGGACGTAGCTAGTATACTATACTATGTTGCCAAAGATCAGTTAAGTACAGAGAGTTCTTTCAGTTGGGTCACTGGTGAGGTATAGACTCACAATAGGAGCAACTCAGGGAGCCAATTGGGAATTTTCCGCAGACTTTTTTTAATAGTCACTGGGTTGAGATTAAAAAAATAACGTCTGGAGAAAGAAAGAAGAAGGAAAGGTTGGATTTTGACATTGGAAATGTGTTTTCGTTCGCTCCAGTATAGGCTCCAATGTCACGAAAAATCCCCTTATATCTCGAAGTTGCGAAGATATGATATTCAATATAGACATAAACGATGTATATTTACAAAAGCTGTAAGATGCATAAATAATTATTATAAGAACAAATAAAACTAAATTATTCGATTAAATCAAAAACGAAAAAAGATATGGCCGAAATAGTTAAAATAAAAATCATTTTTTCCGAAGATTTGATTTTGGCGCTCGATATTTTGAAAACGAAGAATGATACCAAAAATTTGAAAAAAAAAACTTCTGGAAATTTTAGTTTGCTACAATTTGAGTCTAAAACAAAGACAATCGGATTAAGGGTGTGCCCTGTAGTCTAACCTTTTTAAAAAAATTCAGAACGACATTTCAAATTCAACGTTGCAGTTTTATTTTTTAACCTTTTCCTTGTCGTCGCTCAGCGACATCATTTTTTCGAATTCAGTAGATTCATTTCCAATGTGCTTGTCTTGCATAGTCCTGTAAGGCACGACATTGAGTTTTTCAGTTCATTGTTTAGATGTTTAGTTGGTTTTTTATGTACCAAATGAAACCAAGCTTTTATTAAGTTTCACCTGTTCCTTTGTCTGTCTGTACACGGCATAATGCAAGATATAGGTAGACCATCTGTAACAAACGTTAGTCTAGGCAATACAACGCCTCATAAGGGCAAGTTAATGTGCCGTAAGTAGGTGGCAACAGACAGAGATTAGTTGCGCGTTATGATAATTCAGATATCATAATGTTATTACAGGTAAGTTATAGTAAGCAATGAATATGTATTATCATACATATGAAACAATATTAGTTTTCCTTAATGATAGTTGGGATGGAAACGGAGAAAATATTAGCTGCTTTTTTTGTAAGAGCCGATCAAGGGGATTGTTTAAACGAATTCCGATTTGCGCGTTAGACGAGTTTCTATATACATGGACTACTTGCGTTTAAATACATGAAATAAACACGGTCGCTCAACGCGCTATGGAGAGGGCTATGCTCGGTGTTTCCCAACGAGATCGAATCAGAAATGAGGAAATCCGTGGGGGAACAAAAGTCACTGACATAGCCCAGCGGATTAGCTCGTTGAAGTGGCAGTGGCCGGGACACATAGCGCGACGAACCGATGGCCGATGGGGCAAAAAGGTTCTTGAATGGCGACCGCGTACTGGCAAGCAAAGCGTAGGGCACCCACCTACAAGGTGGTCAGATGACCTGACCAGGGTCGCTGGAAAGCGCTGGATGCAGGCTGCTCTTGATCGGTCATTTTGTAAATCTTTGGGAGAGGCCTATGTCCAGCAGTGTACGCTGTGCGGCTGAAATGATGGTGATGATGATGACATGAAATATTCGGGGACCATAGTGCTGTAATTTGAATGTAATTTGAGAGGAAACGAAGATATAATTTAAAATTTCGTTTATAGTATGCCCTAGATAACCCTTCAAACTATATTATGTACCCCTATTGATTTATAATTTATTGTGGTGTGTGGTTATCACAGAGTAGAAAGGGCCATCCCAAGTCCTTCCGTAGATGTCGTAGAAGGCGACTTAGGAAATACAAGCTAAACAAAGCTTATAAACATCAAAGAGACCTCTCCAACCCATCTAGCCAGCGAGGAGAGTGTAGGCCAAAGTGGCTGCTCTGGCCAACTACAGCTCTGTTAGTACAGAGAGGGTCTTACTCCTGCAGTGGAGACAAAAAGACCAGATGATGATGATGATGATGATGAAGTTTAGCAAATGCTTGTTAATTATTATGTGAGTGATATAACGTTTCTTAATGTTTATGAATATAAGGGATATATGACTGAGTAAAACCTAGTTCAATAATGCACTTAAAAGATTTTAATTTCCGTATTCAATTAAAACTTCACAATGCGGATCTTATAGTGAGATAATGATACGAGGAGTAATAATGGATCATTATGCGACGCTCGTATCACCATTTTTATTTCGTCATAAAGCTGAAGCACAGTGAGATTTTTTTGTAATATTTAGAAACGTTTTTTGGTTCTACCCAAAAGGTAGAAACGGGACCTTATTATTAAGTCTCTGCTGACCGTCTATCCATCCGTATGTCCATTTGTCTGTCACCAGGCTGTATCTCACGAACCTAGCTAGACATATTACTCTGTAGTGCTGTCAGTGTGTTCGTCCGTCTGTCCATCTGGCCATCTGTCTGTAACTGTCTTACTGTCTTAAATTAGGTACACTATGAACCCTGTCGGGTATCGCAACCAAACGGAACGGCAAGCGAGTTCTATGACATGCAGTTAATTTATAAATTTAAATGATAAAATATAATTAAAAAGTATTTTTGTTTGTAGTTGTCAGCAGATTGTTAGTTATTTATTATTAGTAAATTATTGTCAACTTATAAATATAAAACCACCAGGCTGTATCTCATGAACCGTGATAGCTAGACAGTTGAAATTTTCACAGATGATGTATTTCTGTTGCTGCTATAACAACAAATACTAAAAACAAAATAATATATATATATAGTAAATATGTACGTTTGGAAAACTAATACTCGACTACGGGAGCCATTTACAGCTAAAAAATGATTTTATTTTGCAAATGAGGTAATTAAGACGACACAAAAAAAAATACGTTTTGGTGTATTACTACATACATAATTATTACTGACTACCTCCGTGGCGTAGTGGTCACCTTGCTATTCCGCCACCCAGAGGTTTCGGGTTCGATTTCCAGTCGGGGCAAGTTGAAAAATGGCGGATAGATAGACAGATGAACGAACAGCGGAGTCTTAGTATTAGGGTCCCGTTTGTACCGTTTGTGAACGGAACCCTATAAACCAAGTGATAGGTATAAAGCAAAAACAAATGTTGATCGAGTTGATGTCTCAATGTCTGTTGTTTTCTCCCCGATATCAAGCGATAAATGTTCACAAAAACGATTTAGAAGAAAAAATATGAGTGACCTCTCGAAACCGCCCTTAGCCGTCCAAACAATCGGCTGTAAATAAGAAGAAAAAAACAAACGAATTAACAAACTTATAATTTATTTGTTGTTACACCCGAATTCAAGAAAGTCCATGAAAAACTCCAATAACAGAGACATTAATAAGACAAGTAAAATGTTAAATTCCCATTTAGCTGGTTCGGGTATTATTCAGTTTAACACTTTTGATTCATCCTCATTTATGACTGTTTGTAACAATTTATCTACAGTAGTTATTGAAACTGAGGGAGAGGGTCAAAATGTAAATCATATTATAGCAACATGTAGCTTGTACTGTAGTGTAGTAGTATACAGCCACTTTCCTAGGGATTAAACAAATAGACCGTTTTAGTAACACCAGCATTCGTTCCGAAGCCAAGAGAGTAGACGTGGGAAGAAATGCAACAAAACTCAAATAGGGAATCAGGGTACTGACACACGCACAACAAATCCACAACTGCATACTACATGTCCAAGGTTGTACGTCACAACTGCGTACTACATGGACAGTAAGTTTAATGAATCCAACCCAAGACTCATTAGCGACAGGAGGTGTTAACCATTGTAGTTGTCACTTGGTCACAATAAATTTGGTATTCTTTAATTCATAATTTACGAGACACCGATCATCGCCGATGGCATTATTGCACGCGTTCCTGTGAATCTCGAGGTGATGGCTGAAAATCAGTGGTTTGTTCTACGTGCAAACGTATTGCTGAGCCACAAGCCTTTGGTATCGCTACGGCAAACACGCACTACTTCTCATAAGTTTTTTCTTTGCTTTTGTACCATTAGTTATAGTATTACAGCAAATAAATAAATTATTATTATTTATTATTATTTATTATATTTTTAGTTATCATGATTTCTTTGCCTTGAATAAATTATATAAGTGTATTGTGTGCCTTTTTGATACCAATAAAATGATTATCTATCTATCTATCATCTAGATCGAAAAAAGAAGTCCCAAAAGGAAATCTCAAACATTTTATTCGTCGCAGAAGTTATTACAAAACACCGGGATATTTTTGATTGACGTTTATTAATTTCGGTCCTCATATTTCTGGCAGAACGTTTTAATTTTGCGAAGCCACTTCAAGTTGAGGAATTTTTTGAGGGACGGAGGTTAATGTCTTGAAGACGGCAAACGTGAATGTTTTGGAGAAATTAATTTGCTTTGAAAAAGTCTAGCTTGGATAAAGTAAAATAAAAAGGACAACGGAAATACAAAGAAACTAGGTCTTTAGGTCCTACTAAAAATGTATTTTTAAATTGATTGTTTGCATAAGTTGACGCAGGTTACAGCTGATTCTATTCTTGGCTAATTCCTCATTTTTGGCTATTTCTTCTCCAAATATAATATGCATGTTAATGGTAACCCAAGGCAAAGATAAAATCTAACGTAACAGAAACCCGACGCCATAGAAAATATGGGAGGGCCCGTAAGTAGGCAAAACTGGTAGATTCGGCACACAGAGATGGCAGCACACACGGCTAGCAAAAATGTGACAAAGAAAACTTAAATATGCTTTAAAAATATTTATCGCATTTCATATAGGCCTTGTATAACCGCTTATAGTACTACTTTAAATAATAGTAATAGAAGATTGTAATGTTTTGATTATTACCTATAGCGCCACCTAGTGACAAGGAAAAATTTTTTGTTTACGTTCCTAATAGTGGTCATATTTGATTGCAAAACAGTAGTTGCAGCCTTAGGCATCACACTATCAAGAACACATATATGACATACATACATACATACTATAACGTCTTTATCCCTAATGGGGCAGACAGAGCATTTTGGGTCTTGCGGTTCTATGCAGAGCCCAGGGCCGCAAGACCCAAAAGCGTCATGGTGGGCGAGAAGATGGAAAAGCAATCAATACAGTGATGGGTTGCTAGCCGCATCGCCTGTTAACATGATTTGCATTTTTGCCCATTCCCTCGATCGGCTTTTACGATCTGCGTGGGAAGAGAAGCAGCTGGTACATTCTAAGTTTTTTTATTTCTCGCATGCATTTTTTTTGCATTTTTTTGCATGCAAGCATGGGAGTATATATGACGTATATATATAGAGACATATATGACGTATATCATTATACACACAAATTAGTAATATGAGTATCCTTGTTATATTAATTGCCTCTTAAGTGAGATAACTGCTTTAATTAACTGATATAATGAGTAGCTGTATAGTTATGATAATTTATTATATTAAATCTTATTTTGGTATACCCAAGTCTTATGAAATTGGTTAAAGTCTTAACGGAGTGTAGAACGACGATACACGTATTTAAAGATAGGTACTTATATAAATATAAAAAGAAATATAGGTAAAAAATGCTGAAATCTCGTTAAACTGTGTGTGTTTTAACCCCCGACAAAAAGAGGGGTGTTATAATTTTGACAACAAGAATAAGTTGTTATAGCAAAAAAAATTTGATAGGCAAGTAAAAAGTTTAAGCACTAAGACCAATGATTAATTTATATGATTTATATAATTAATTGTTAATTAAAAACTAAATTAAACTCTAAATTAAACTAAACAAATAATACCTAATAATAAAAATGAAAAACCTTACAAATAGAAAACGTCTTCCAGATTGTTGCCCTGCGGTTAGTAAGTATTTTGACATATATTTAAATATAGGTACTATTATAAATTTAAAAAAATGAAAAAAATAATTGAAATCTCGTAAAACCGTTTGTCATAAATTTTACCCTAATATCTGTCTGTGGCATCATAACGCTCGTCCGGATGGACCAATATCGAAGCAGATTTTTTACGTAAAACTCAAGTTTTTCTGCCGTGGTTCTCATCTAAGTGTGATGAAAATCGGTTCGGCCTTTTAAAAGTTATTTCCGGTAAACTCTTGAAAATCGGGATTTCGTACTTTGTCTGGCAAATAATAGATGGCGCTACGGATATTATTTAGCTCCTCCGCTTATTAATAGATGGCGTTAACAAATATAGGCGGGATTTTTAATAAAAGTCAGGAATAATTTTGGTGACTGAAATATTTGGCTAGATTGTGACAACGGACAGTCGTCTCCCCCACCCCGCGCCTACCGCGGCTCATATATAAGCGGCAGCGAGTTGGCCCTGGCCCTCTTTTGACCACTCGAAGCCGGGCTGCGTTGACATCAAAGCTGAGTACTTGCTACTTACTACTCTGGACCAACGAATCTCGTGGCTGCTAACCCGCGACCCCTCTCTGAGACCCTTTTTATCTTGAATATTGTTTTCTATAAATTATAAAAAAAACTATTACATCACAAGGTATAAAATCGAGTGATTATCTAAATAGTAAATAACAGCATTTTAAGTCTATAGTATCATACAAAGGAAGATCCTCCCGAATTTAGCGTAAGATCGTCCTGAATATAACGCAAGAAGCATTTTGAGAAAGTCTTCTTATTATACAACATTTTCCCACTTCGTTCGAATAACCGTTATTTCCCGCCAAGATTCTAAGCGCAAATTAACATTGTTAAAGAGTTTGTTAGTTATTTGTTAGATTACCGGAAACTTGTTTAGTTATCCGCTAATAGTTCTGGCAGTTCGATAGGCACGTAGTCACGTGATTTTTGGATCCAATTATAAGTGAAGAACTATCTTAGAAACTAGGAAATGGTGTTACGTTCATCTTGTTATCTGTTCTTTGTTTGTGGGACTGGTCTAATAACTGTTCTCAAGTGCCATTTTTGAAACGCGGAGTTACTGAAACGATTGATTTTTCCATGCAAAAAACCGTTCGTTTAGTTACTCCGCGTTTGAAAATTAGCACCTCAGGGGGGTTACTCCAAAAGCGGTATGCAAGACGGACGCTGCGTATACGAGTTTCAGTGTCAAGCAACAATGAGCATTAAAGTACTCGTATGATGAAAACTCTGATTTGGTTTGACACAGAAATCAGACGTCAATGTCGGACGAACGTACCTATTATTGAATGGAATAACCCTGTTATTTTTTGGGTTTTTTGCCCAAAGGGTAAAAACGGGACCCTATTTTTAAGACTCCGTTGTCTGTCTTTCGCCAGGCTGTTATCTCATGAAACGTGATAGCTATGTAGATGGTTAAAATTTTCACAGATGAATTATTTCTGTAGCTGCTAAAGCAACAAAGCATTAAATATTCAAGTACTCCTATACAACAAACTTGATTTTTTATAGATAAATGGTATGGAACGGAATCTCTTGTGCCCCGCGAATCCAGCTAGCATTTGGTTGGTTATTTGGTCGTCTATATTTGTAAACTTAGTTCTAACGGTTGAGAGAGGCGTCGGGCGTGCATCCGCATATGCGATGGGTTGTCGACATAATCAAAGTTGCGGGTTACACCTGGGTGAGAGCAGCACAGGACCGAAATGGGAGGCGTCGACAACAAGAGGCCTATTATATGCTCAGCAGTGGGCGGTAGAAGGGCTGGGGTGATGATGATGATGTACTTAGTAGATTTGTTAATTCGAATAGTTTGATTTAATCCAGGATAATAAATGATGAACCTATTACTATTTGTGGAAAATTACGAATTGTGGAATTGGTTCCATCCCGCAACCTGTGAGAAGGAACTTAATTGCAAAAGATTTAGAAATAATACGAAAGTTCCAAAATACACCATTCCTCAGAAATCAATTACCAAGTCTATGCAAAAAGACAATTTGCATATACGCGCACGTTTTCATAAAGAAAATTGAATCCTTTTAGGATAATAACAACCTCCCAGTTTTACTATGCATCCCGCCGAAAAAACCGCTTACCCAATGTCAATCTGGGGTTATAAAAACAAAACTTTCTCATATCCCGTTACGGCGACAGCACAAACAAGCATTACCGTTATTAACCCTTTAAACGTGCATGAAAATGGACTGGCCGGGGGTCGTTTCGACCATCACTTAATTAAAGATCAACGCGGGTCGGAATTTTCAATACGGTTCAATTATGTACGCTGCATGTGATGGTTGCTTGTTTAAACTTTTACCGGTAAATTCTGTTTAGGGTTTTTTAATGAAACTGACGTCTCTGGTACACTTTATACGAGAATTTTTATGTAATAGAGAATATGCATGAAAAAAATATGTGTTATCTAACCAGTTTATTCGTAAATATTCAAAAGTAAAGTACTAACAGTGAAAACAGAATAAAAATTGGTGGAAAAACGAACGAGATATAGCGATTTTACGAAAATATGTCTATCTCACTCGCAAAAACGCTTTTTTCTATAGTAAATGTATTGATGATATGTAATTATGACGTCACCATTCCATATCGGACTTCTCTCTCTAATTGAAACTTTAAAGTATTATAGGTTCGTCGCTAATTAAGATATTTTATAAATTCTTTCATATTTGTTTACTGTGGTTAATAAGGATTTTATTAAACAAATAAAAAAAATGCGTGCATATTCTCTATTATAAAAGAGTTTGTTACATTTTTGTGTTTTCTCTTTGTTTATGGTACAAAAAAGAGTATTAAAATTTGTAGTGTACAATTGGCTTATTTAGTCTTCTGGCTGCTCTGTGGCTCTGGTAGTACAGAGAGGGCCGTGCACCGTGCTCCTGCAGTGGAGATAAAAAAACCTGATGATGATGATGAATAGGCTAATTTGGGTTATTAGAAAATGGTGAAATAAGCCTTTATGATTCTAGCATTTACAGATCTTCTGTTTCTTTGTAGAGATATTTGTTTAAGTCTAGCAGCAGTGGTTTGATAAGCAGAAGACTATGCTAGTAAGGAAGGAAGAAAAGAAGAATCTTACGTATAAACGCATGGACATAACATGAGTTGGAAAGATCTAACTAACTGTAAGGAAATCTTCCCTCACAGTAAGTTAGACCTTTAGTAGAAAGAGATGTAGGCTCCGGAAGCGTTGAGATGATGACTTGCGACAGTTTGAGAGGTAATGGTTGGAAGTTGCACATTATCGAGACATTTGGAAGGAGATGGGGAAACCTATGCCCAGCAGTGAGATAGCATGTGTGAATGAAAAAAAAAATAGAAGTATATGAATTAAATGCTGCCGCTCTTGATCAGTCATTTTGGAAATCTTTGGGTGAGACCTATCTAGCAGTGGACGTTATGCGGCTGAGATGTTCGCGTAATCGATTCCGTATTACAGTACAACAAGAAATATTTCGTCCTTCTTTAACATTCAGTAAAATTTGCTATTCAAATTATAACAAAACGCAAATTAAAACTAGTCACTAAAATGCGCTCCCAAAAACCCAAAAAGCAAACCTTAATTCAAGCAACCTTCACAATTCATACAAAGTAAATTTTTAGCGGCCAAAAAAGATAGTACAGTCGCACTCAAAATTGAATCGCAGGAAAATTTCTGAGAATAAATCCACGACACCCTTGTCACTTGTCGAGATAAGTGACCGAACTTCTTTGCCCAGTTCCAAGCGTTTTGTTTTATCTAAGCGGCGATCTCGTAAATTTTTCTAATCTTTCAACTATTCGTTTTCTTCTGGCACTGTACTTGCCATGTTGAATTGAAAAGTGTATTGCAGAACGTTATCTTGTGACGTGTCCGATTTTGTAAATTAAAATTTGTTAAATTTTAAATTCAATGGAAAATAAATAAGAATTAAATATTAGAATAATATAGTTATTTATTCGAATGATTAGGAGTGCAAAGGTACCTTTTTTCCATCTTTTAAATTTTTTATCTTAGAAAAGAGGAAATATTTTAAAGTGGAAGCATTTAAGTAACTCTTTGGTTAATGTAATATTCTGTAAATATTTCAAGCGTCTACCTGTTGCCGTAATTAATTAATATCAATCAAAAAACGGCAAAAAATCGCATTTGTTGTAAAGGAGCCACTATAAATATTTATTTCATCCTTTTTTAGTATTTTTTGTTATAGCGGCAACAGAAATACATCATCTGTAAAAAATTCAACTGTCTAGCTATTACGGTTCGTGAAATACAGCCCTGTGACCTGTGACAGACAGAAGTAGACAGACGGACAGCGAAGTCTTAGTAATACGATCCCGTTTTTACCCTTTGGGGACTAAGCCCTTAAAACAAACATAATGTGAGTTAAAGTGAAATTAAAGGAAGTAAAAAACAAAAGAATGTCAGTATTAATGCCCAGTTTTAGCTACCAAGACTATCTAGATAAAACGTAAGGCTACAGACCGTCCCATATATCAAAGTAATATGAGCCATTATGCTTAGGGAGGATTCATTCTTCACAATTTAAAATTTTTACACGCTTATCTTTCGAAATATGAATCTTGCGGTTTATGTCGAAACTACACTAGATTATTGCTAAGAATGATTTATCATCTCATCATCGTCGTCGTCTTTAGGTCTTTTTAGTCTCCACTGCAGGAGCACGACCCTCTCTGTGCTACCAGAGCCATACTCAGCAGTCAGAGGATTTTCAAACATCAATGAGAGAGAGAGATAAAATATAATAAAAAATCTATACTATCTTTTTAACTATCGTCTTAAATAGATAAACAAACAATGAAAAAATGAAGTAACAACTTTGTCTAATAATGTTTACTTTTACTAACTTTCTAAGAGTCTAAAATATATTTTAACAAATACTACAACTTGCAACTAGTTATGCCGCAAACTGTACCTTGCAACTTTTTATCCCCGTCCTGCACAAAGCATGATTGAATTGTAGTCCACAGTTCTGTAGCCAGTACATGCAATGACACATTGTAGTTGTGTACAATATGTGTGTAAGTTTTACAAAGGCCCGGACACTTTGTGCCCAGGATTAACATGGAAATTGAATCTGTTCACTTGCAGCACAAAGCGACCCAGACTCACTGTTTTTTTTCTAACTTCAGATTTTTATTATGGAACACAAAGTAACTATCCAAGTGCGGACCTCTCCCAGGGTCACTTAATAATCTATTAAATTTGTAAAAACAAATTATAATCGAGTTAGTAGCCCACAATACATGTTGTACACACAAAGACACATTGACTATGCGTGGAGTATACTTTACTGCACACAGAATGATTGAATTGTAGTCTATACTAGTTGTACGTACATACCTCGAAACAGTAGTTCAGCCACCACCGCTTATAAAGTAAGTTTTTAACAAATACCATAACTTGTAACTAATTATGGCGCAAACTGTACCTTGCAACTTTTTATCCCCGTCCTGCACAAAGCATGATTGAATTGTAGTCTACAGTTCTGCAGCCAGTACACACGACGACAAAGTGTCGTTGTGTACAACGTGAGCGGAAGTCTTACAAAGGAGCGGACACTTTGTGCAGCGGATTTACATGGAAATTGAATCTGTCACCTTGCGGCATAAAGCGATACAGATTTACTGTAATATTTTTTAATTGAGATATTTTTTATGCAACACTATCGGAGTGCGGACATCTCCCAGGGTCACTTAATAATCTATTAGGTTTGTAAAAACAAATTATAATTGCATTATACTAGCTAGTGCGATAACCTAGTCCACAATATATGTTGTACATACAACATGCTTCGCGTTAAGTCCGCCAATTGTAAACAATAATTGTTATTTGTAGATCAAAAAGTTTGAATAAATAAACGACACAATTAATGTGCGTGAAGTATATTTTCCTACACAAAACATGATTAGGTTATAGTTCACACTAAACGTTGTACGTACGTGCCACCACCGCTTCTAAAGTTCTAAAATTTAATAAATGCCATAACTTACAATTATGCCGCAAACTGTACCTTGCAACTTTTTATCCCCGTTCTGCACAAAGCATGATTGAATTGAAGTCTACAGTTCTGCAGCCAGTACATGCGACGACACAGTGTCGTTGTGTACAACGTGTGCGGAAGTCTTACAAAGGAGCGGACACTTTGTGCCGCGGATTAACATGGAAATTGAATCTGTTCACTTGCAGCACAAAGCGACCCAGACTCACTGTATTTTTTCTTTCACAAAGTATGATTGAGTTGTAGTCCATACTAGATGTTGTACATACGTCGACACATAGCTTCGCCACCATCGCTTATAAACTAAGTTTGCAACTAATTATGGCGCAAACTGTACCTTGCAACTTTTTATCCCCGTTCTGCACAAAGCATGATTGAATTGTAGTCTACAGTTCTGCAGCCAGTACATGCGACGACACAGTGTCGTTGTGTACAACGTGTGCGGAAGTCTTACAAAGGAGCGGACACTTTGTGCCGCGGATTAACATGGAAATTGAATCTGTTCACTTGCAGCACAAAGCGACCCAGACTCACTGTATTTTTTCTTTCACAAAGTATGATTGAGTTGTAGTCCATACTAGATGTTGTACATACGTCGACACATAGCTTCGCCACCATCGCTTATAAACTAAGTTTGCAACTAATTATGGCGCAAACTGTACCTTGCAACTTTTTATCCCCGTCCTGCACAAAGCATGATTGAATTGTAGTCCACAGTTCTGTAGCCAGTACATGCAATGACACATTGTAGTTGTGTACAATATGTGTGTAAGTTTTACAAAGGCCCGGACACTTTGTGCCCTGGATTAACATGGAAATTGAATCTGTTCACTTGCAGCTCAAAGCGACCCAGACTCACTGTTTTTTTTCTAACTTCAGATTTTTATTATGGAACACAAAGTAACTGTCCAAGTGCGGACTTCTCCCAAAGTCACTTAATAATCTATTAAATTTGTAAAAACTAATTATAATCGAGTTAGTAGCCCACAATACATGTTGTACACACAAAGACACATTGACTATGCATGGAGTATACTTTACTGCACAAAGTATGATTGAGTTGTAGTCCATACTAGATGTTGTACATACGTCGACACATAGCTTCGCCACCATCGCTTATAAAGTAAGTTTTTAATAAATACCATAACTTGTAACTAATTATGGCGCAAACTGTACCTTGCAACTTTTTATCCCCGTCCTGCACAAAGCATGATTGAATTGTAGTCCACAGTTCTGTAGCCAGTACATGCAATGACACATTGTAGTTGTGTACAATATGTGTGTAAGTTTTACAAAGGCCCGGACACTTTGTGCCCTGGATTAACATGGAAATTGAATCTGTTTACTTGCAGCACAAAGCGACCCAGACTCGCTGTATTTTTTCTAACTTCAGATATTTTTTATGGAACACAAAGTAACTATCCAATTGCGGACCTCTCCCAGGGTTACTTAATAATCTATTAAGTTTGTAAAACCAAATTATAATTATAATTGATTTAATATCCACAATACAGGTTGTACACACAATAACTGTGCGTAGAGTACACTTCCTGCACAAAGTATGATTGAGTTGTAGTCCATACTAGATGTTGTACATACGTCGACACATAGCTTCGCCACCATCGCTTATAAACTAAGTTTGCAACTAATTATGCCGCAAACTGTACCTTGCAACTTTTTATTCCCGTCCTGCACAAAGCATGATTGAATTGTAGTCTACAGTTCTACAGCCAGTACACACGACGACACAGTGTCGTTGTGTACAACGTGTGCGGAAGTCTTACAAAGGAGCGGACACTTTGTGCCGCGGATTAACATGGAAATTGAATCTGTTAACTTGCAGCACAAAGCGACCCAGACTCACTTGCAACTCATGGTTACAGATCCAAGTGCGGCCCACTCCCAGACTCACTTAATAATCTATTAAGTTTGTAAAATCAAATCATATTTCATATTAAATAATTGCCTTAGTAGTCCATAATACATGTTGTACACACAAAGACATAATGACTATGCATGGAGTATATTTTCCTCCTCACAGAATATTTGAATTGTTGTCCACATTAAATGTTGTATTGTATTATACATCGATACGTCACTTTGCTACCACCGCTTATAAAGTAAGTTTTAAAAATACCATAACTTGCGACTAATTATGCCGCAAACTGTCTTCGTCCGAATTGTAGTCCACAGTTCTGTAGCCAGCACATACGACAACGTGTGTGTTGAATCTGTGAACTATGGGCACAATGCGACGCAGACTCACTGTACTTGAGATATTTTTTATCGAACACACAGTCACTATCCAAGTGCGGACTTCTCCCAGGGTCACTTAATAATTTATTAAGTTTGTAAAAACAAATCATAATTTCAGTTAGTACTCCACACTTGACGTTGTACATACGTCGATACAGTAGTTCAGCCACCACTGCTTATAAAGTAAGTTTTTAATAAATACCATAACTTGTAACTAATTATGGCGCAAACTGTACCTTGCAACTTTTTATTCCCGTCCTGCACAAAGCATGATTGAATTGTAGTCCACAGTTCTGCAGCCAGTACACACGACGACACAGTGTCGTGTACAACGTGTGCGGAAGTCTTACAAAGGAGCGGACACTTTGTGCCGCGGATTTACATGGAAATTGAATCTGTCACCTTGCGGCATAAAGCGATACAGATTTACTGTAATTTTTTTAAATTGAGATATTTTTTATGCAACACTATCGGAGTGCGGGCATCTCCCAGGGTCACTTAATAATCTATTAGGTTTGTAAAAACAAATTATAATTGCATTATACTAGCTAGTGCGATAACCTAGTCCACAATATATGTTGTACATACAACATGCTTCGCGTTAAGTCCGCCAATTGTAAACAATAATTGTTATTTGTGGATCAAAAAGTTTGAATAAATAAACGACACAATTAATGTGCGTGAAGTATATTTTCCTACACAAAACATGATTAGGTTATAGTTCACACTAAACGTTGTACGTACGTGCCACCACCGCTTCTAAAGTTCTAAAATTTAATAAATGCCATAACTTACAATTATGCCGCAAACTGTACCTTGCAACTTTTTATCCCCGTCCTGCACAAAGCATGATTGAATTGTAGTCCACAGTTCTGCAGCCAGTACACACGACGACACAGTGTTGTGTACAACGTGTGCGGAAGTCTTACAAAGGAGCGAACACTTTGTGCCGCGGATTAACATGGAAATTGAATCTGTTAACTTGCAGCACAAAGCGACCCAGACTCACTTGCAACTCATGGTTACAGATCCAAGTGCGGCCCACTCCCAGACTCACTTAATAATCTATTAAGTTTGTAAAATCAAATCATATTTCATATTAAATAATTGCCTTAGTAGTCCATAATACATGTTGTACACACAAAGACATAATGACTATGCATGGAGTATATTTTCCTCCTCACAGAATATTTGAATTGTTGTCCACATTAAATGTTGTATTGTATTATACATCGATACGTCACTTTGCTACCACCGCTTATAAAGTAAGTTTTAAAAAATACCATAAGTTGCGACTAATTATGCCGCAAACTGTCTTCGTCCGAATTGTAGTCCACAGTTCTGTAACCAGTACGTACATGCAACGACAAAGTGTCGTGAACAATGTGTGTGGAAGTCTTACAAAGGCGCGGACACTCTGTGCCGCGGATTAACATGGAAATTGAATCTGTCAACTTGCGGCATAAAGCAATACAGATTTACTGTATTTTTTTTAATTGAGATATTTTTTATGCAACACATAGTCACTATCGGAGCGCGGACATCTCCCAGGGTCACTTAATAATCTATTAGATTTGAGAAAACAAATCATAATTGCGTTTGTAATCCACAATACATGTTGTTCACACAACGGTACAATGTCTGTGCGTGGAATACACTTTCCTGCATAAAGTATGATTGAGCTTCGCCACCATCGCTTATAAACTAAGTTTGCAACTAATTATGCCGCAAACTGTGCCTTGCAACTTTTTATCCCCGTCCTGCACAAAGCATGATTGAATTGTAGTCCATAGTTCTGCAGCCAGTACACACGACGACACAGTGTTGTGCACAACGTGTGTGGAAGTCTTACAAAGGAGCGGACACTTTGTGCCGCGGATTAACATGGAAATTGAATCTGTTCACTTGCAGCACAAAGCGACTCAGACTCACTGTATTTTTTCTAACTTGAGATATTTTTTATGCAACTCATGGTCACAGATCCAAGTGCCGCCCACTCCCAGACTCACTTAATAATCTATTAAGTTTGTACAAACAAATCATAATTGCGTTAGTAGTCCACAATACATGTTGTACACACAAAGACATAATGACTATGCATGGAGTATATTTTCCTCCTCACAGAATGATTGAATTGTTGTCCACATTAAATGTTGTATTGTATTATACATCGATACGTCACTTTGCTACCACCGCTTATAAAGTAAGTTTTAAAAAATACCATAACTTGCGACTAATTATGGCGCAAACTGTACCTTGCAACTTTTTATTCCCGTCCTGCACAAAGCATGATTGAATTGTAGTCCTCAGTTCTGCAGCCAGTACACACGACGACACAGTGTTGTGTACAACGTGTGCGGAAGTCTTACAAAGGAGCGGACACTTTGTGCCGCGGATTAACATGGAAATTGAATCTGTGAACTATGGGCACAAAGCAACGCAGGCAGTTTATGTACGGAATTCTTCTTGGTTTTATGTTTTTTAAGATTTTTACTTGGGTTTCTTAACTAAGCACTGTAATAATGTAACAGTTCTACCAACTACTAGCTATTCTATCATAACTGCACAAAGCGGAACTTTGCTGCTCAAGAGCAGAAAAAATATATAGAAATCCTTTATTTTATTTTTATTTTATTTTATTTATTAGGTACACCAACAGGTTACATGACAAGCCTTATAATTAACATTCAGTTCTGTGTTCTAGCATGCAACCCAATTACAGGTGAACACAACATTCTTAGAATTTTTAAGAAGCAAGTACTGTTAACTAAAAATATAAAAATACTAACATATTGAAATTTTGAAATCGAAGCTATATTAGAATATTATTGTTATTATTTATTTTTATATTAACGCTCTAGGGTTAAATATTAAAATTACTGCACTGTTTTAGTTTTTTTTTATTGTCGTCGTTTTTACTGTAAGGAATTATAAGGAGGTGATGTGAACTCTTACGAATTGATATTTAGACCACTTTTAGCAGTAGACATAATAACATAGGGGACTAGCCACGATTTAGTCAAAATAAGTTGCTATTTAAACGAGCTCCGAGTTGCGTTATAGACGAGTTTCTACAAAGAATATTTGCATTTAAGACGTGTATGCTTGGTTTTAAAAAAAGTACTGGCCATAAAGAAAAATAATAATCTACTAAGTGCGAATCGGATTCGCGCACTAAGGGTTCCGTACCGTTTTTTGTATGGCAGTCCTCGTTAAATATTTATTTTATTCTGTTTTAGGTATGTGTTATTATAGCGACAATAAAAGTACGTAATATGTGAAAATTTTAACTGTCTAGCTTTACGGTTCATGTGATACAGCCTGGCGACAGACGGACAGACAGATAAACAGACGTACGTACAGCGGAGTCTTAGTGATTACATACATACATAATATCACGCCTGTTTCCCGCAGGGGTAGGCAGAGACTATGGACCTCCACTTGCTACGATCCAGACAAACCTCTTTTGCTTCATCTATACTCATCAATCTCTTCATACACGCCCCACGTCTTAGTGATTGGAATCTTTAATATGAAAACCACAGATCTGCATTTATATGTAACAATTTCTATTAATAAAACTATACAAACTTCAACAAAATTTAAAATTAATTCAATGTGAATATTAATTTTCGGAATATATTACAAAGATAACAATTCTAAATGGATTTTACGAAAATATTATCACGGTCCTTCCCAGAAAAAGCTAAGGTCAAAACTACTTCATCATACGATCCCAAAACAATAAATTAACTTATCTTGAAGATAAAAACGAATTTAACATATTTATTATGTCAGGTGTCGCATATAAGGGGATATACAGCGAGTGAGTTTGCAAAGGTTATAAATCAAACCCTTTTCACGCGAGATGGAACCTTTGCGAAGGGAGGGACGTGCTTCTCATACACAACATTTTATATAGGTTAAGTTCCTGTCACTTATTATGTGTTTCAGAATGAAATTATGTTCTTCACATTTCTTTGACAAGTCAAATATTAACTTTTTTAGGTAAGAATGGATTTATAAAGCAAATTGACTTATTTAATTTAGTATAAAATTACTTCTTAGCAAGTAGGAATTTAAGTTTTGAACTTGTTTCTCTTAGGATGTCAAATATAACTTGAACATAAGTTTAACGTACCTATCTTCTTTCTTTCTCCTCACCTTATCCCACTTTACGTGGGGTCGGGACAGCATGTGAGTCTTTTCCATTTTCCTCTATCTTTTGTCAAGGCACTTGTTACATTCTTTTTGTCGATATCGTCCTTAACGCATTCCATCCACCGTTTCTTAGGCCGTCCTCTGTTTTCATATCCATTAATCTTTAATTTTAACATCTTTAACGTACCTATCTATCGACAACAATTTTTTTTAAAATAGTTTTGTCCTTACTTTTAGCCGTGTGCTTTCCGCCAGAGTAGAATAAGGCTACTCCATGTCCTCTCGTGGATTTTCTAAAAGGCGACTTAGGAAATACAAGCTAAACAAAGCTTATAAATATTAAAGAGACTTCTCCGATCTGTCTGGCTAGCGAGGAGAGTGAAGGCCAAATCCTCTAGCTGCTCCGGCCAAGTATGGCTCTAGTACCACAGAGAGGGTCGAGTTCCTGCAGTGGAGACTAAAAAGACCTGGTGATAAAGGAGAAGACGTACTAACTTTTATTGTAAGTGACTGATATTATACTGTTTATCTACTCATGAAATAAACAGCGAAAGAGGTCTGTCAGGATTGTAGCAAGTGGAGGTCCATAGTCTCTGCCTACCGCTGTGGCAAACAAGCGTGATAATATGTATGTGTATAAAAACAGACGTGATGCTATGAAGATGAGATAATTCACCATCATCATCATTCCAGTCTCAGGAAGTCCACTGCTGGATATCATCATCAGCTTTCAAAAACCCACTGCTGGGCATAATCCTCCCTTTTTATGCGCCATCCCATCCAGTTCTTACCAGCGACTTGCCTTAAATGCTTTACCACTGGACATTCGCCAAGTACAGTCATTGAAAAAATTTTAAGATTTAGTGACGTCTCATTACCTTTCCTCTAGCTCTGACTAATATCTCTTTTATTCTTTTCTTTTCACTGGCTACTTTTTAATTACTTTCCTTAATGTTCGTATGTACCAATTTTATAGTTTATTCATTTTATATTACTTTATTGTTCGTTTATATGTTATAGTATGTACTCCTATTATTTTAATTGTATAGGTACTTGTATTTTTCTACACTTTAATACTCTAACTGCGCCAACTCTCCCACATCTTTTATAGTCTTCTTTACCCAAAGGTTGGCTGACAAAGGTAAAAAGGCGGACTTATCACTTTAGTGATAAGTCCGCCTTTTTACCTACTATAGGTATTTGAAATGTACTTTTGATTATTGTCATACTTAGTTGGTGCAATAAGGAAATTTTATCTTTTATCTTATATCAACCCACTATGCCACCTACCATCGTTCTTTCTAGAAAGGTGCCCTGTCCAGTTCCACTTAAGAGCTGCAATCTAGAGAGTTCATCGTAAACTTTCGTACAACGGCGTATGTCAACTGGATATAGATCATCATCAATAAATTTAAGAACTAGGTTCTTGTCGGTGGAATATTTTCCATGTCTCCCTATTTCCCGCTAAATACTTGACCTATGTAGTATAGGTATAATAATATATGACAGTGTTTCTGCCTACATTTGCACACCGGTGATGGCAAACATGATTGGACGAAACTGAATGTACCTTGTAACACATTTTTGGCAAACAATTTATGGTTATCTTTATCTTTGTCCCTATAGGACACAACTTTTGCCTTTTCCTTTACTTTATCCATAAACGACCTTCTTGGTCTTCCTTTTCCTCTCTTGGCTTCCACTTGAATATATATAGATAAAATATCATCATTATCATCATCATCATCATCAGGTCTTTTTGTCTCCACTGCAGGAGCACGACCCTCTCTGTATTATCAGAGCCATACTTGGCCAGAGCAGCCAGAGGACTAGATAAAAATATAGATAAAAGAAATAAAATCTTTCTGCACCGGTAGTTTAAACCACCTACAAAGGTGCACAGAAGTTGCACAATTCATCACGTGGACGTTTAAAAAACGGTCGGCAGCAGTCCGTCTGTCTGCACCGAGCTCTCTCATTAATCTGGATCCCGGCGGTGACGTCACTATACATTGATGTGCTACACATTTTCTAGAAGCGGCTGAAATCTCTTTATTGATTTCTAATACAGGGTTACTTACATGATCCATTATCAAATTTGGTCCAGTAGATACGAAGCAATTGGCTGTAACAGCCGGAAAGACAGAGAGACGCACAAGTGATCCTAAAAGGGTACCGGTTTTTAATTTTTTGTTGGGAACCCAAAAAATTTAATAAAAATTGATAAAAAAAGTTTGTTTTTAGTTATTTTAATGAAAATTAGTTCAGCATCACGGACTGGCTGAACTTGCTCCAGAAATCTTGCCGGTGTCTAAAAGATAACCCTATATATATTTTAAGTCAGCAGTTTATTTTTCTTTCCCTGCCATCACTCCCTAATAATCCATGTATTATCAACCTTTTTAGTCAAAAGCTTATTAAATTATTTTATTGTAATCTGTCAAGAAGAAAAATTAAAAAATAATGTATGCGGCCATCAGCTGTCACGGCGCGACTGTCACATTGATTGTTATTATATTTGTTGTGTATCTGTTAAGTTTTGTCGTGTTAAAAAACTTTTTTCTGAACGGAGATAGTTTAAGAACCTGGAAAGGACGTATAAACTACTTTTCCTGCGGGAGAATATCTTATTCCCATTCACCCACAAATTGGCCGCGGTGGAAAGTACTTACACTCATACTGAAATCATGAATTTAATAAAAAATGTGCCCGGCCAAAAAGGTTTATGATCTCTGATATATCAAAAAATGACAGCTGTCAAAATTCTACGGAATTAAAAATCAGACTTTATGTTTGCTAAGAACATCGTGTTTATTCATGATTAACTGCGAGCAGTAGATCTTGACGGAAACAGATAAAAGTAGATCTTGGCTGATATCATCACATCACACAAATATTATAAAGGTAAAAGTTTGTGAGTATGTGTGTGTGTGTATGTTTGGTAATTCGTCACGTGCAAACGGCTAGATCGACTTTGATAAAATTTGGTATGCAGGATGCTGACATACTTTTTTTTTTTGACGCGGAGAATATCCCTTTGGATACCTTACCGGTTACGGGACACCGGTAAGGTTATGTGGTGTTACCACTAAAAACTCAGCCCCGGCGCGGCCGGCCGCTACTTAAGCGGCCCCGGCTCGCCAACGGCCTCACGGCACCCTCTGTTGAATCAGAGGGGCCGGAGCAACCGCCGCCTTGGCCTCTTGGCCCAAGGACAGGCGCGCTGACACGTACACGCGCCTGCCTTCCACTCCGGAGGGCTGTCCGTTGGACGATGGAATCCCGTTTCCACCGTCCAACCAGCCCTCATAATTTGGGGCCTGCGAAAGCAGGCCCTGCCCCAGTCAACCTGTCGGCGACCGGGGACCACACAGCCGGCCGCAGGGGATAGGGAGAGCGGCAACGTAACACCGACACTCCTCTTCCCCTGCGGCCCCACCGATGCCGTGCCAAGCGCCACGGCCGCGCTTGGTCGCGGAGGATAGGGCGAGCGGCAACGACACACCTCTTCCCCCGCGACCCCTACTACGGCTGTGATGGAAGGGGGGTCGTTGTCACCCCCTTCCCTCACAGCCAGGCCATTCCTGCCAGGAATGGCCTTCGCCGGGCCCGGGGAGGCCTAAGCCTCAACCCGGGCAATGGGTTCCTCTTAGCTTCCTTGCGGCCGAGGCAACCGCAGGTACTGAGCCCCCCCATCGCGACAAGATGGGAACCACATCGGGGGGGAGGATACTGACATCCTGCGTTAACATATAGGCTACTTTAGGCGCAGGTAGCACCGTGAGGCGACGCTAGTTATACAATAAAGAAAACATAAAATTTTAACTATACAACGTTACTGGTAACTAACGCAAATAAATAAATAAATATAAATATAAATATATATCGACAAATTACACTGATTGAGCTAGCCCCAAAGTAAGTTCGAGACTTGTGTTATGGGATACTAACTCAACGATACTATATTTTATAACAAATACATATATAGATAAACATCCAAGACCCAGGACAATTTGAAAAAGGCCATTCTCCAACTTGCCCTGACCGGGAATCGAACCCGGGACCTCTGGGTGGCGGACTAGCATGGTGACCACTACGCCACGGAGGTCGTCAAAACCTCTTAACATTGAAATCGAAATCGTAACATGATATAGATTTGCAAGAAAATAACTTGGACTTTTTCTTTCAGATTTACTGTTGAGACGTCTGATTCTGATGTTAAGAGGATTTGCGTTGGTTACCAGTAATCCTGTATTCATAGAAAAATTTCATTCCTCAAATTAATTATTCATTCATATGTTATTAAGAGTACTACTGTACTGTATAATAAGCGGCCAAGTGCGAGTCGGACTCGCCCATGAAGGGTTCCGTAGTAGCAAATAACATAATAGAAAAGTCTTGTAGTATGTTTTTTAAAATTTTTATATCTGAGTTGATTGAATGAAAGGTAAATTGCCGTTTATGATTTATGACATATTAGAAAAAAACTACTAACTAGATCTTGTTCAAACCAATTTTCGCTGGTAGTTTTCATGGTAATGAACATCATATATTTTTTTTAGTTTTATCATTCTCTTATTTTAGAAGTTACGGGGGGGGGGGGGGACACACTTTTTTCCACTTTGGAAGTGTCTCTCGCGCAAAGTATTCGGTTTATAATAAAATGATATTAGAAACCTCAATTTCATTTTTGAAGACCTATCCATAGATACCCCACACGTATGGGTTTGATGAAAAATATTTTTTTGAGTTTCAGTTCTAAGTATGGGGAACCCCCAAAATTTATAGTTTTTTTTCTATTTTTGTGTCAAAACCTTAATGCGGTTCACATAATACATCTACTTACCAAGTTTCAACAGTATAGGTCTTATAGTTTCGGAAAAAAGTGGCTGTGACATACGGACGGACAGACAGACAGACAGACATGACGAATCTATAAGGGTTCCGTTTTTGCCATTTGGCTACGGAACCCTAAAAAAGTCTGCACTCTGTAAATTGTGTTGCAAAAACATTTTATGTTGGTCCATCCCATGCTGGTCTGGGAGAAACGAAAAACTTAGAATGTACCAGCTGCTTCTCTTCCCGCGCAGATCGTAAATGCCGATCGAGGGAATGGGCAAAAATGCGAATCATTTTAACAGGCGATGCGGATAGCAGCCCGTCACTGTATTGATTGCTTTTCCATCTTCTCGCCCATGGTGGGCGAGACGCTAAAAGTGGCTTTTGAGTCTTGCGGCCCTGGGCTCTGCATAGAGCCGCAAGACCCAAAATGCTCTGTCTGCCCCATTAGGGATAAAGACGTGATATTATGTATGTATGTATGTAAAACATTTTATTACTGCTGTAAAAGGGTTGATTTTATTTTTATTAGAAGGATAAATAAATAATTTCATTTTCAATGACGCCGACATCAATTTATTAAAGCATCATCCAAAAGTTTAAAACGGAAGACTTACAATTTTTTCCAATAAAATCTGTGCCACATCTAGTCCCTCATAAGTCTCGAAAATATGAATGCGACCCGGTTTTTGAAGTGAAGATTGATTTAGTAGTGATGTGCGGAGTTCTGTTCTAGATTGCATCTGCTGGTTTTATCTAGCGGTGTTATTATTTTCAGCTGTATTTCTTTAAGTTTTAAATAACAAACAAAGATAATATAATTACTAACGTTACAGATGCCCAAGATCTCTTGCTGTTCTGGCCAAGTATGGAGACAAAAGACTTGATGATGATGATGAAAAGATAACTACGATATGATATGTGTTGTCGGTACAGCATTGTTCGTAGGTTTGTTTTAACTCTTTATTGCACATTTAAATTTAAAGTACCTGGGCGACTGGTTACATCTCAAACATTAACTATTTTTTTTAAACTTGTCTAAAAACAATGCAAAATAAAAAATTATATATAAACTTAAACATAAAATAAAAAAAAAGTAAGTCACCGAGTGGGATTCGAACCCGTAACACTTTTTCTAGCGGTCGATATCCTTAACCACTGAGCTAAAATCAAGGCGGTCGGCGCGCCGAAATTAGCGACCATGTTCTGCGTGGAAAGAAAAACGCATGAAAACTCGAAAACACGCGTTTTCCCAAACATAAGACTAATCTAGATCAATTGTTTACCCCCAAAAACCCCCATATACCAACTTTCAACGAAATCGTTAGAGCCGTTTTCGAGATCACAGATATTTATAAATAAATAAATATACAAGAATTGCTCGTGTAAAGGTATAAGATAAGATAAGATATAGAACTTACATAAAAAATATAAATTTATACATGTTTATCTACAAGCATAATAAAACAATTTCACAAACATTAAACATGAACTTGGACGATGTTACGGTTTCACATATTCAGTAAGCATCCAAATGCAAGACAAGATAACAGCAATGGTTGGAATTTGCACACTAATAGTGCAATTATTCATGAAACTGTGTGTGGGCATATTTTACTTGACAGTAAACTGTATCTGATACTGTGTCATACTGACTACAGTGGACGTTTGGCACAATTTATTATTTACCAGCCAAAGCCCGCGACTTCGTCCGTGTGGACTTTATGTCTCTGGAAAACGCCAGGCTGAACAACTTTTGCTAAGGCGTCATTTTTATAATTCTTATAGTTTAGCTGGACCATTGTAGTTCTGCATCAGGTGTTCCATTTTCCAAAATTATTTATACCTTATGCTTAACAGTTAACTAACAAAAAAGATTCATTTAAATCCGTCCACTATTCCGGAGATTAGCGTGTACAAACTGACAAACAAACAAACACACACACAGACAAACAGACGGATTTTTTTTTTAAATTCTTACTCTATTACTATGTCTCCATCACCCCCATTTTTTTTGTAAATAGATTTAATGTACACACTTTTTTACTGTTTTATTAAATGTATAGATATAAATATATATATAGATATACCGTATGGTTTCCGGCAGAGTAGAATAGGGCCACTCCAAGTCCTCCCGTGGATGTCGTCGAAGGCTCCTTATGAAATACAAGCTAAACATAGCCTAAAAACATCAGTGAGACCTCTCCAACCCGTCTGGCCAGCGAGGAGAGTGTAGGTCAAGTTCTCTGGCTGCTTTAGCCAAGAATGGCTCTGGTAGTACAGAGAGGGCCGTGTTCCTGCAGTGGAGACAAAAAGATCTGATGATGATAATTACGTTACTTTATGTATGTTTACTTTCCATAGAAACTCGGATCAGCTAATCGATCAACTTATATGGGGGGATAAAAAATATTTCTCATACTTCGATGTTTGTTACTTGGGGAAAGTTGTTCAGTATTATGGACTGAATTCAGCCTTAAAATAGATTTAGTATATTTTGTTAGACTGTATATACAATACATTCGAATTGATAACACTCTTCTTGATGTTTTTCGTATTTATACTACCGCATGGATACGCTAAATTTACACATTATTTAAAAAAGTGTCCATTTAGTTTTTCGTTACAGCTGAACAGACAAAATGGCCGAAATAGATATCTCTTCCGATCCGCTGCCCAATGAAACAATTCACAACAAAATTTCCAACCGGCAAAATTGCAGGGATACCGGCGAAATAAAACCAGTATTCTTCGTGCTATTTGCAATGTTACCCGTTCGATTCACGCGAATACATTTAAATTTGTAATAGTTACAGAATAGGTTTATTTTACTGGTTTAGGAGCCGTTCACACTGAGTGTTAATGTACCGCCAACTCTTTTGACCTATCTGATAACCGAGGTTCGTCTACTACCATAAGCAGTCTGACGTTATAGCGTATCAGTAAAGGTATTGGAAAAGGAAAGGAAACTTACTTTCACGTAAAAAAATCACATTGAAATCAATTCGGCGTTTGAGTACGATTATGCTAAAAAAGACACACAAACAGACATCGCCAGTAACATTATTAAAAGGCGTAGTGATCGCGAATGATATTTTAAATGCGAAATTTTGTATGGATGCATAGATATTTGTTCCGTTTTGACGTTAAAACAGCAAAATGGATTGGAATAAAATTTGGTAGGTAGATAGCTTATTTCGTTATCAAAAAACCACGCGGGAAACACCGCGGGCATTAGCTAGTCATATATAAGTTTGCAAAACTAAAAACCAAATTTACCCCCAAACTACACAACTGTTTTTGATAAAATTTCTATGAGACCACCTGACAAGTATACCCTTTCATAAAAATCATTTTCCAAATTGGTCCAGGCATCTTTGAACAATCGGTTAACATACATTTTTACCTATATTTGTAAAAGACAGAAGAAGTGAAAAATTGATTACATCAAAAGAAAACATAGTCTAAATCAAAGACCTCCTCCTTTTAGGGCAACACGAAAACATATTCTAAATCAAATTCAACTGCGTTTTTTACTATGTAAACAGACCTTTACTGTTTGAATTGGAACTTATTGAACAACGATGCAGTCCCGGCGTAACAAGAATCAAAGTGGCACGTCTTAATAGGTGGGTTTATGACCGCTTTACCGGTATTTATATACCGGTATAATACTACCGTTTAGCTAAACCCGTTTAAAGCAAAACAGTCAGTTAATAAGGAAAGAAGAAAACATATTCTAAATCAAAGTCTGCGTTTCTTACTATGTAAACCGACCTTTACTGTTTGAATTGGAACTTATTGAACAGCGGTGCAGCCCCGGCGTAACAAGAATTAAAGTGGCACGTCTTAATAGGCGGGTTTATGACCGCTTTACCGGTATTTATATACTGGTATAATACTACCGTTTAGCTTAACCCGTTTAAAGCAAAACAGTCAGTTAATAAGATAAGAAGAAAACATATTCTAAATCAAAGTCTGCGTTTCTTACTATGTAAACCGACCTTTACTGTTTGAATTGGAACTTATTGAACAGCGGTGCAGCCCCGGCGTAACAAAAATTAAAGTGGCACGTCTTAATAGGCGGGTTTATGACCGCTTTACCGGTATTTATATACCGGTATAATAGTACCGTTTAGTTTAACCCGTTATAAGCAAAATGGTCAGTTAATAAGAAAAGAAGAAAACATGTTCTAAATCAAAGTCTGCGTTTCTTACTATGTAAACCAACCTTTACTGTTTGAATTGGAACTTATTGAACAGCGGTGCAGCCCCGGCGTAACAAGAATTAAAGTGGCACGTCTTAATAGGCGGGCTTATGGCCGCTTTACCGGTATTTAGTACCGTTTAGCTTAACCCGTTTACGCTAATTTCTTTAAAAAATGTATGGAAATGACTTTTTTAATTGCAGGAAAACAAAATGTTTGGAGCTATATTTCTAGTGATTTCATTACTAAAGTTTTCATAAAGCACGATTAACTAAAAGCGAAAGTGTAAGTACGTGTTTTCAGGATTCATACATAATCGCATAAACCTAGATCATTTTTTTTTTATGTATCCTTTGAATTTACATCATTCCATGCAAAAAACATAAAAGGGACCCGTATTATGTCGTACCATGGTCTATACTAGATTACTATTATAGTATAATGATAGCAAAATAACTGTCAAACAATTAAAAAAATCGACGTGCTATACAATTTGCCCGGGCAGGTGCACACTTTTGTTTAGAAATGTCGTTTTTTTTAGTAAGTATTTGACTATTATTTTAAATCCATTATACTATAGTGACCGTGGTTTGATTTATTACGCGTATGTCGTATTTTATTTATTCTATGGAAATTAGGGACTTTAGTACAACTTTTGGAACTTTACTTGGTAGATGGGGGGTGAAGAATAGTGTAAGATTTTTCCGTTACGAATTAAAGTGAAAGGTAGTTTTACAGGTTTGTCTATCTCGTTGTTAGCCCAGTTGAGACAGCGTATTCCTGAGATTGACGATGTTCCCGGTTCAAACCCAGCAAAGGTAATGTATTTTTTTTATTGTTAAAAAAAATCTCTACTTTGTTTCGTCTCGAATTAACAATTTATTACGGAAGTAACTTCCTTCAATTTGCACCACGACAATCACTTTCTTTTTAAATTTAAAATTTTGTGACTTGTTAAAGTGATGCAAAATATAACTATAAAAAGAAAAGTATATTGCATTGACTTAATTTTATCCATGTAGTAAATAAAACAGTAATTTTAGTAACTTTTTTATAACGTATCAATTTTCACAATTTACGATCCAATGCGAAACTCTAATATTGGTACACAATTTTATTATGATGTGAAAATATTTTTTTAGTCCATTCACTCGGCTTCAATCATCGTTTTTCGAGCAATCAAATAATTTATGACTGAAGTATATTGTTTATTCATAACAATAGCAAATCGAGTATCATTTAAAATATAGATGGTATACATTTTTTTTCAAATTACACAGTTAGCTAGCCCCAAAATAAGTTCAAGACTCCTTTTATGGGATACTAACTTAACGATACTATATTTTATAACAAACACATTTATAGATTTTTCTACTCCTGTACTGTTATTTGTCTTTTAAATGGTTCTGAACACTATTATAAGAACATTGATAATATGATTGCAGAAAAAAATCTATACTCTATGCCTCATAATAGCACAAGTGTCGTTATTTCACTAAAACGATACGCCTAGCCATAGACCTAGAACTTTTTTTTCTATAGATTTACCATACTACCAACATAAGAAAAAAATGTTTTTTTCACATAGTCACTAAAAGACGTCAATTAAAAAAAAAAAGTTTACCATAGATATTCTAAATCTGATTTACCAAACATACGTCAACCATTTTCATATTTTCTTTGTTTGTTTTTGTATTTTATTTAGTAAATATAGTCGTAGAAAAAGTATTGTATGCAACGTTGTATAAGAACGTCAAAAAATGCTCGATGGCGTCTAATTACGATGCTCGCCAAGGCTCGCATCGTAACCTGCGCCACTCGCATTTTTTGACCGTTATTATACAACTGTTGCATAAAATACTGAAAGATCCAAGACCCAGGTAAAGCTGAGAAAGATCATTTTCTATCGCTTTGGCAGCCTGGCATGGTGACCAATAGGCTACAGAGGTCGTCAAACATTGAATATTGATTGGTTTGCAGAATCAAATACTTTTTTACTACCATTTGTAAAAAATAAATTATGAATTAATTTAGATTTAATAAAATAGAAAAAACCCGGCCAAGTGCGAATCGGATTCGCGCACTAAGGGTTCCGTACCATTATCTATGAAAAAACGCATATGTTGTATGGGAGCCCCCCTTAAATATTTATTTTTTTTAGTTTTTAGTATTTGTTGTTATAGCGGCACAGAATTAATAATAGTATTACATACAGAACGGAAACTCGCACCCTCCCCCGCAATCTGGCGTCCCCGCAACTCCTCCCCCGTTATTGTGAGATGAAGGAGGACGTAAACCAGGGTTATTGCTAGTCGCACCTTGACGTTACGCGAGTCACTTGTGGTTGGGATTATTGAACCATAATGGTGAGAAACTGCGCATATTTTGGTTGTTTTTCTACGGGAAACAACAAAGAAAGAACATTTCACAGATTTCCGAGTGATGAAAACAGGTAAGTAAAGCAACAATATAAATTGACATTATTACGTAGGTAAGTACTAGTTACGTACATTTTTATTTACCTTTTCTGCGATCTTGTGGTTAAATGGGAGCAAAACAATGATGATCAAAAAGAGATTTGCCATCTGCCTATCAATATAATCTGCCTTTATGGAATAAATATTAGTGAATTTAATGTAATAATAACAATCATAAGATTTCATAAGATACGGACGCGCACAACATATAACATTGTCGCGGCGTCTTTTACAATACTTAAATATATTTTTTTATCGAAAACTTTCTTTGCTATGGTTTTCATTTTTAACCCCCGATAAAAAAGAGGGGTGGTATGCGTTTAGTCTGTTTGTTGGTTTGTCGGTCTGTCTGTCCGTGACATTGTAGCGCCCGTACGAATGGACCGATTTCAATGTGGTTTTTTTACGTGAAAGCACTTCCCTTGCGATGGTTCTTAGCCATGTTTGATGAAAATCGATTCAGTCGTTTAAAATTTCTGGGGTGTTACCGTTACAAATTTGGTATTTTGAAATTCACCTGGCAAGTAATAGATAGCGCAACAGTTATCCATTCCAATTAACATCGATTAGAATAGTATGTAGTTCCGCCACTTATCACTAGATGGTGTCGTCGGGTTTTTTTAATTTGCCTAGCAAATCAACTTGTTTAATTTGAATATTTATCGTGTGTGCATGAATGTAATGTACTTGTAGCCATAGGTATATACTGCTGATAATACAGTGTACTGTATTGATACGAAATATAACTTAATTTATTTATTTAGGCAGCTATTGGATTTATGTTTCGATTTTGTTTTATTGTATAAATGTTTTATTATAATTGATTTATTATTTTTAAGAAAATGTTTGTAAATGCTTTCAGATGCCAACAATGGATTCAAGCAGCTGGGCGTGATGATCTGCAGTCGAAAAATTATAAAACGTTGAACAAATCTTATCACATATGCGATTTGCATTTTAAGGAGTCTGATCGTTATAAAAGAAGACTTAAATGTAATGCAGTTCCATCTCCAAACTTAAGTATATCTACTATTCGAACAACAGACAATAAATTTTCTCAGACAGACACATTCACACAAGATTTTTCATGTCAAGTTAATTTGGAAATTTCAAGTACACAGCGTCAGGTTAATTCGGACATTTCAAGTACACAATCAACACAAACCGGATCGATTCTCTCTTCGAACTCACCAAGAAAACGAAAACTAAAACAACAATTGCAGATTGAGTGTAAAAAAAGGAAACTATTAGAGAACCAGTCATTGCTAAATTATATATCGCCAGAATTACGCAAGCTGATTGATATGCAAAATCGATTGAAACGGAATTGGAAGGGGAATAGATATAGCAAAGAGCTAAAGTTATTTGCTATGAATATATACTTTGCTAGTCCTCTAGCTTACAGAGTCTTGGCAAAAACGTTGTGCCTACCAAGTGAAAGGACTTTGCGGAAAACCAATATATGCATGGGCACAAAACTTCATCCAAATGTCCTTAAATGTTTAAATTCCAAAGTGCAAAAAATGAACGATGCTGAAAAATACTGCATCATTTGCGCTGATGAAATTTCATTAAAACGAAATTTACATTATCAGATTAATGAGGATAAAATAATAGGGTTTCATGAAATCAATGGTTGTCAAACAACAGAGCCTGCGTCTCAAGCATTTGTCGTGATGGCTAGAGGAGTATTTTCTAACTGGAAACAACAGATAGGTTACAGTCTATTAGCGCAGAGTAAAAATTACAAAGAACTAAACGATTGGCTGGATGACGTTATAACAAAACTGATTGATATAGGTTTTAATGTAGTAGCCTTCGTGAGTGACCAAGGTTCAAACTTTTTAAATTTGGCCAGCGAGCGAGGGGTTTCTGTCGATAAACCCTATTTTTATATTAATAATAGAAAATTATTCTACATTTTTGATGTGCCCCATTTAATTAAATCGCTTCGGAACAACCTCTTAAAATATGATTTTGAATTCATTTCTGAAGAAACTAAGCTTACCGCTAAATGGGGAGATATAGAAACATTCTACAGTCATGATTCTCAAAGGTCACATCGGCTGGCGCCCAAACTTACAGAGTCCCATATAAATCCGAATAATTTTGAAAAGATGAAGGTCAAAACGGCTACCCAAGTATTTAGCAATACAGTTGCTGCAGGTATGAATATAGAAATTGAAACCGGTAAACTGGAAACGTCGGCAGTGGGCACTGTCACATTAATAGAATTAATAGATAAGGCTTTTGACGTTTTGAATTCGTGCACTGTTAATGACTCCAATAAATACAAAAACGCCTTCGCCTTTCTGCAATACCAAATTGAACTATTGGATAGAGTTGAGTCATTTTTATCAACAGTCACAGTCACAAACAAAGCGAAAAAAAACGTAACCAATTCCATAAAATGCCTTAAAGGCTTAAAAACTTCTGTGCAAAGTATTAAATTACTTGCACAGAAGCTACAAGCAGAAGGTTTTAAGTTCCTCTTTACAAGAAGGCTAAACCAGGACCCGCTCGAAAACTTTTTTGGAGCAGTAAGACAACAAGGTGGAAATTGTCGGGAACCAACCCCAGTTCAATTTTGTAGGGCTTTCCGCAAATTATTTATGGTAAATATTTTAAGAACGTCTGACAGTGCCAACTGTGTAGATGATTTTGATCAACTTTTGCTAAACAGTGATTATATAAGAGAAGATAACAATGATTCCACGCATATTAATGTCGAAAATACAATTCCTATTCCAGCTGCTGATGAGTCTTTGGCTGTTGCAGTAGGAACTGTAGATTATAGATTCGATTTGCCGGAGAAAAACGCATTTGTATATATTTGTGGTTACCTTCTCCGCAAATGTTACGACAATCACAAATGTGATAAAATGTGTGATTTTATTAGAATATCTAAATTACAAGAACAAAGTAAATTTTCGTCAACTTCTTCAGAAAATCTGTTTGTCCGGGAGAAATCTTTTAATGGAAATCCTACCCTTTTGATAACTCCGCCAAAAAATTTTGTTAATTATGTTAAAGAAATGGACAATCGAGTGAAACATTATTTTGAACAGAATATAATTTTCAATGTAGGCAACAAAATTTTAAAAGAATTAAATGATATATCTTTCATTGAGTGTTGCGAATGCTTCCCTAATGAATATTTAAAAAAATTGTTTGTACGTTTTCGGATATTTAATATTATAAAGTTTAATAATAGACGATTTAAAGATAAATCTTTTAAACGAAAATATTTTAGTGTATCTCACATTTGAAAAATGAAAACTAAGAATGTCTTTCGGTTTTTTTTTCTGATTGTATGCAGGTTTCAAATATAACATTTATAATTTGATTGTTATTTAAAAAAAAAGTTCTTATGTAATATTGCTGAAGGAAAAAGAACATGCAAAGTAATTGATAGATTGGGCAAAACAAACGAAAGTCTGCATTTTAGCGTAGGCAAGAATTCTGTCATGTGTATTAAAGCCAGTTTTCCAGCCGTTTTTGTCTGCAGCTCGCATAATTCCCAACCGATTCTTGTGATTTTTTTTAGTACATTTGATAATTATCAGGAATTTTTAGTCGATTAAGTTTTTCGAAATTTATCAAAATGGCGAAAATATTAGGTTTGAGATCATAAAAAAGAATCAAGTTTCAGCCACTTGGAAAAAAAAAATGCTCTTACACTTTTTTGTTACCCTTATTAAGACGGAACTTTATTGTATAAACAACTTTTTAGCACGATTTTGGTGATATGCAAGTTTCTGTCAGTTAAACTCTGATTAGGTATTGTAGATGTTCTACTTTTCTTTTTATTTTGTTTTGTTCTGTATTTGCTAGTTCATAGTAGATGGAGATGAAAAGTAGAGTGTGCTACTCAAGTACGGTAATATTTTTTTCTCGGGCGATATACATGAACCCCTCGCCTCACTCTGGATTCAAAGTATGTAGCGCCCTCGCGTTAAATATTATTTATTACATTTACCCCTTGTAGCACAATCTACCATTAAAACCCATACCCACTTTTTTGCTCTGTTTGTATACATATTTAAATGGAAACTTCAAACACTTTTCACAGAAATAAAGTTTGTTGAAATGTGCGTTATGTTATATTCGAACAAAATAAAAGTACTTATGGTAGTTTTAACCACAATTTTATTTTCATGCAAGTGTATAAATACTTAATAATAAATGTATAAATTATGTAGAATTAAGTTTTATTTTTATCCTCTCCCTTAGCATACATAATCGGAGATATTTTAAATATTTTTGTAAAATTCACATAAAGTCATCTAAAAAAGTGTAGATAAATGATTAGGTACCGCAATGCAATGTACGCCGGTCTAAGGTCACATGCTCGACGTGATGCGCGCGCATTACGACGATGGCGCCTACAAACCGGAAAAGTTAAGTAGGCACCTCGCTCGCAGAGAATAACATACCTTGTGGGTGCTAACTTGTTTTTTGCGGATTATAGTGCTAAAATGCCGGCCGCCGGCGCCGCGATGATGTAAACAAACGTTTGTTTATTGTTTTATTGAATTTAATCATATTTACTGTAACGTTTGATGCCGAACATGCAAATTACTAAATTACAAGAGTGTATTTAGTGCGTTATATTATAAATTAGTCAGTAATAAACAGTAAACCAATGGAGAACAGGAGATGGACATAATAACCTAAAGAAATATTTGTGATGTGTGTGTTATTGTGTAAGGTGATGTGATATTAAGTAGCTCTCCGACTCTTTCGTAAAATTACATATATATTAGAATAATTTTATACGTCATAGTGTGTTTGTGCCAGTTTTATTATGTGTGGATTCAGCGAATACATATATGCTTGTAAGAAAGTTCTTATTTACTATCCAGGATTCCAGATAAACGTTAGGTAAGAATATAATTAATAAAGATAAAACAATCGAAAATCTCCCGGTATGGAAAGATATAATCGTAAATGTGCATCGTCAGTACATAGGTATTACATTGATTCTGTGGTGGCGACCCTGATTGTTTAACTCACACATTTGACGTGTGCACAGACATATTGTTTCGTTAGTAGTAGTACTAGGTATTTAAGTTACTCCGTTTGTATGAAGTGCCATACGTGTGATAGCGGCAACAGAAATACATAATTTGTGAAAATTTCAACTGTCTAGTTATTACGGTTCTGAGATACAGCCTGGTGAAAGACAGACGGACAGACGGACAGACGGACAGACAGCGAAGTCTTAGTAATAGGGTCCCGTTTTTACCCTTTGGGTACGGAACCCTAAAAATGGTTTTTAGTTTAATGGAAATATATATTACTGCTTTGTTTTATGTTATACAAAATATTAAATACTTAAAGAGAAAAAATTGTTAATATGTCCATATTTAAATTTGTTCTTTTAATCTTTTGATGTTATTTATAAATGTATTCGTAAAATCTGTTAACATTGGTTTTGATGCAATAATCACGTGACATTTTAGTATGATATAAGGCAAAAATATAAAGACGGAAAATAGGAGAAACACTGTAGATACTTGTTAACTATCAAATTATTCTTTTTTGTTTCTCTTTTTTTGCACATATTTTAAAATCCTACTATAACATTATTCATCCGACTAATAATAAATAAATATATATTTATAGGGACAAATTACACTGATTGAGCTAGCCCCAAAGTAAGTTCGAGACTTGTGTTATGGGATACTAACTCAACGATACTATATCTTATAACAAATACATATATAGATAAACATCCAAGACCCAGGACAATTTGAAAAAGGCCATTTTCCAACTTGCCCTGACCGAGGATCGAACCCGGGACCTCTGGGTGGCGGACTAGCATGGTGACCACTGCGCCACGGAGGGCGTCACTAAGTTTTCAATCACAAAACCGTTCGTCATTGGTTGCATCAAAAATTATACTTTGACGACTAACGGTTAGCCGAAAACACTGTTTTTTGTTATATGGTTGTGTACACATTATTCTTTACTGGCGGTTAGACAAAAGCATCGTTTAACTCTTAACGATTTTACAAAGTTTAAAGACCTTAGTACCTGGGCGACCGAGCTTTGCTCGGTTACATCTCAAACATTAACTAATTTTTTTTAAACTTGTCTAAAAACAATGCAAAATACCAAAAAAAATTTAAACTTAAACATAAAAAAAAACAAAAGTAAGTCACCGAGTGGGATTCGAACCCGCAACACTCTTTCTAGCGGTCGCTATCTTTAACCACTGAGCTAAATCAAGGCGGTCGCGGCGCGACGAAATTAGCGACCATATTCTGCGTGGAAAGAAAAACGCATGAAAACTCGAGAACACGCGTTTTCCCATACATAAAACTAATCTAGATCGATTGTTTACCCCCGAAAACCCCCATATACAAATTTTCAGCGAAATCGTTAGAGCCGTTTTCGAGATCACAGAAATTTATAAATAAATATATATACATACATACAAGAATTGCTCGTTTAAAGGTATAAGATAAGTTTAAAAATTAAAACGAATGAATGTCGCAATATTCATAGGTTTAAATAGCTTCTTTTACGTGAATTATATTAAAAAATTGTACGTAAATTAACAAAAAATAATGTAAGCATTTTATATTTTTGCCAGGGATTTTTCACTCGCACAAATATAACCAATATTTGCGAAACCAATATGCAAATGGTAGCCCGTAAACAACTCAAATAAATCACGTTAAAGACACATTATCTTGAATAAAATATCAGTTACGCATGCATTATCTGGAAGTATTTGTATATTTGGGGTTCCGGATTTTAGGAACAAATTTTTTTGGTATTAAAACTGAAACACTTTTTAAAAAAAATCCCAGTAATTTATTGCTCTATAGCTGCCTCCGTGGTGTAATGGTTAGAGCGTTCGGCTAATACCCGGAGGTCACGAGCTCGATTCCCGGTGGGGGCAACGACTTTGTGTTGTTGTCCTAGTTTGATTAGGACATTGTAGACTGATCACCTGATTGTCTGATAAGTCATCTTACTTATGATGATCCGGGCACGTTAAGCTGTCGGTCCCGGTCACTGTCTTTGCCATTGGTTGTTACTAAAACCATGTCAGAGACCTTTAAGGCGGTTTAAAAACTGACACTGGTGTTAGTCACTAACACACACGATGAGAAGAAGAAAATTTATTTATTTTAACTTCATCTTCATTCATCAATGTACAAGTAGCGGACTTAATGCTATAATTCGCATTAGATCAAGATTAGATGCTAAGCTACTTTATCTTTTAGATCAAGTAGAAGATATGTGTGGCTGGTATGATTAAAATCTAATTTAAATTCAATGTCAATCTTTCATATTTTTATAAGCACATAATAGTAATCGAACTTTTAAAGACTTTTACAATAGTGTTCATATATATCAAATGTAATTTTAAGTAATAGCCGTTCTTGTATGACCAAACAAACCAAATAATAACGTAGAACGACAACAATACTACCTAAACACCGCACCAAATGTACGGAACATAGAGCGGAAATACAATCCAAATCAATTGCCTTTTCAGTAGCCATTGTTATTATATTCTATGTAGGTAACAAAGCCGGAACATAAAATAAGGATAGTTTAGAAGCATGAATTGAATTTTAGGAGACTTAATATTGTTACGTCGGTAGTATAAATTAAATATTTAGTTGATAATATGAACAGTGAATAAGTTGCATAGGTTAAAACATAATGCTTATTATTAAATAAAAGTTTTAAAGAAATATATACTGCCAAATGTCGTCAGTTGCCGAGTTATTATCATTTTATCAGCCGCATGACGTCCGCTACAGGACAAAGGCCTCTACCAAGGTTTTCACTAACGTAAATCCAGCGTTCTACAGCAAATTTGATCAGGTTGTCTGATCACTTTGTAGGTACTGTTCGGCAAGTGAATTTGCTTTGCTCTTTGCCCCAATAGCCAGCAGTTTGTTAGGCTATTTGTCCTGCCGATTGCCATTTCAATGAGCTAATCTATCGTCCGTCAGATTATTATGTTTTAAATAAATTTCTCACTTGCTGACTTGCTTCCTACCTTTTATGCTTCGTTTTGAATTTATAACTGTGACTACTTTATGCCTTTTGGCTGCTTTCAAAACTTGAAACTAATTTTGTTTATTTGCATACTTAACAACAAAATTAATATGTTTTATTGATAATAATTATGTATCTGTCGCAGTTGGATTGTATAATCCGCTGTTATTCAAAAACTCTAGCTGTTTGGCATTACAGCTCGGTTTTGTAATATAGCTGAAAATTATTCAGCTAGATCGTCCAATGTGTTACGTTTAACAAACTAGCTAACGTAAGATTGTGGAACGATTAGTTCGGAATTCTGCCACTTGTGGGTCTTGTGGCTTGTGAAGTGTCAGTGTCATAAAAACAAATATGGCCTCCCATAAATTAAATTCTTCGCCGCGTTCCGGGACTAAGCCGTTTTTATCGAGAGACATCGGGGGCATCGTTTGTGATTTCGGACTGCAAAAGATTGAAAAGAATAAAGTAGACCTTTAGCTTGGATCCCATATTGTTATTTCCGCCTTCCGGCAATATGGAAAATTCACGTGGGTGGATCAATTGCCGTAAGAAATCGCTGCGCCATTGAGTTGTCGGGTTTACAACATTTCTAATCCAATTGCATCGAGCTGATTATCATTCTTCATTGGTGTTTTATGATGTTGGAGACTGAATTATTTAGTAAGGAGTTGAATTGAGGTTTTATTTCTATCCCAGGAGTAATATAAAAATAATAAAGAACAACTATTGTCTCCTCATATATTATTTCGTTTGGTAACACAGTTTTATTCGATAATGGTAACCCTGTATGCCATCTCAATGCTAGCTGTTTTGTTAAAAGTAATTACGTAACTTATTGACAATCGAGCTGTACTATTTTCAGCTGTTTTACAAAACCGAGCTGTATTGCCAAACAGCTAGAGTTTTTGAATAACAACAGATTATACAATTCAACTGCGACATAGCAATATTTACAAAATTCATATATAACTTATCCTGTCATCTGTGAGCAGACCGGAATCCGGTCGACATGTATTGTTTTACTATTATTTCTAGTGTTTTGCACTGACAACAGGTTATGTATACTTTCTTTACTTTGTGCCCGAAATTACTGGGAACCACCAGTTCCATTCATTATCATTCATCTCACATACCCGAACCCATCCGTATCCGAAGCATAAAAACATAACCCGACTAAATTCTGAATTCATAAAAAAATATAATGGCACTCTAGAAGTTTGTTCTCTTTACCACGGTTAGGTTTGATCTTTTAACAACTAGTAAACAATATAGAATGTTGCGAGCATTAAAAATTACGAAAGTGCTTATTTAAAAATAACTAATTTAAATTGTGCATGAAGTTTTTGTCTTGATTCACTAGGCAGAAAAAACCCAAGACAATTTAGCTTGATGAAGTTGGCAAAGACGACATGTGAATCAACGTAATAGTCTCAATACTTAGGATGCTGAAGACCGTGCAAAGTTATTGTTAACTAACTGTTTCTTGCAGTAACAGTAGCCTTAATAAAGATTTGTTTTAGCACCACGGGAACCTAACACTTCACTCAGATACTTTAGATAAAATATTTAAATATAACATTTTATTATCATCATCATCGTCAGGTCTTTTTGTCTCCATTGCAGGATCACGACCCTCTCTGTACCACCAAAGACATACTTGGCCAGAGCAGCCAGAGGACTTGACCTACACTTTCCTCGCTGGCCAGACGGGTTGTAGAGGTCTCATGATGTTTATAGACTTTATTTAGCTTGTGTTTCCTAAGTAGCCTTCTACTACATCCACGGGAGGACTTGGAGTGATCCTATTTAACTCTGCCGGAAACCACATGGCATAAAATTTAATTACGTTATAATCTAATTATGGATTAGCAAGAATGAATGTTTGGTAGCAACGCGAGTAAATCTCCTTTTTTATCGGCTATATGCACGACTAAATGACTTTTTTCCACTGCCGCTGAAAAATTCCCAGGATTAGTCGCATCGCGGCTAAATTAATTAATACAGAGTTAACAATGGAGGTGAGGCAGTATATTAAGGCGCAATACAATGAAATGTGCAGTGAGCTGAAATAATGGCGCATATACTGCCTTTTGTTTAATTTTAGGATTCCGTATGTAAAGTGTGTCAATAAGACCTTTTTATGATACGCTGTATAACTCTGTCTTTTAAAGATATTTATCTTTTCAACCTTTTTTATAAGGTGTGCGAGTAGTTGACAGTGGTGTGTATGTGTTGTATGTTTTAGTAACCTAAACACATCTGACTTAGCTTATCGACTGTTATCTAGTGACAATAATCATTTTTATATTATTGTGGACAAGGTGCAGGTTCCCTTATAGTTAGGGAGGCGAGGTAGCTAAATGGCGTAATTCAACGGCGCCGTCGAGACCTATCAAAATCGAAAGATAAAATAATTTCGAAAAGAAAAGCTCGTATGGTAAAAACCATTTTAGCGGTGGGTTTGGCGTGTACGGTGTTTCAAAAATGTTAAAAAAAACAGTAACTTGGGCATTCTCGAGCGCGTCAGATATTCATACTACGTATGCCCCAAGTGCCTCTGATAACAACGGTATACTAATCTGCCGGTTTGCGTGGTGGGGGTAGGCATATGAAGTAGTCAAAAATGCAAAAAAAAAAAAATTGGTCGAGCGCGTCAGATTTTTGGAAGGGGTGTTAAGTAGGCCCCAAGGAAGCTCCCTTTAAAAAAACTGACGATTTCGGCGTGACGATAAGTTGCGATGAACTTTTGAAAATGCAAAAAAAAAAAGTTATTTTGAAATACTCGAGCGCGTCAGATTTTCATAGGGGAGGTATATCTCGGTATTCTAAAAGCATATTTTTTTAATCTGACAAAAAAGTTGGTGGGTTCTCTTAATCTGACCGAAAAAGGTTTTTTGGTTTCCTTTTTTTCGTTTCTTTTTCCTTGATAAAACGGGGAATTTAAGAATGACAATAAAGCGATAGATACAACCAACGTAAATGATTATTTAAACTTTTTTTTGTAAAATGTATCGTTCGCAACTTATATGCCGCAACGCGTTCTTAGGAAGACGAAATGGCTCCCCCACACTTTCGGTCATGCGGAAACCGGCAGATTTTGTATTTTTAGTAAGTTTTAGATTATATTCTTCAAAATAAAAAATAAAAAACTCGCGCTCGAGAATGCCGGATTAACGTTTTTTTTTTACAAGTTCGCGACCCTATAACTCGGCGGCGTCAAGGACTTATCGTCAGATTAGTTAAATTTAGTCTTTAAACACTAAAATCAACCCCCAATATCTTAATCTGACGCGCTCGAGTATTTCAGACTATCGATTTTTTTTTTACTAATCTGATCGTCTATCCTAGGCGCGCGTCACTACATAGAGAGCTAAATACTTTACAAGGTTGTTCTATTAGGTCTAAGGTATCTCTCATATCTTAAACTGCCACGCTCGAGTATTGCAGAAAATTCCCCTATTCGCCTCCCTAACCATTAATATGTTTTTCTTTAATAAAAGCAAGTAGTAGTTGAATAATAACTGTCAGATTGTACTTCAAAATCAGAGGTACAAGAGGGATAAGAATAGGATCGATCCAGACACCTTCTGGTTAAGTAAATGTTGTACCACTTCAGTTATATAATACTTACATAAGTACTAGATCTGTGACCCACTGTGCAATATAAAATCTACAGGGCCCTGTAAGTATAATTACTTTCGGCATTTCTTCTCGGCGGCCTTTTTCATAATATTCGTATACCTTTAAACGAGCAATTCTTGTATATTTATATATTTATAAATTTCTGTAATCTCGAAAACGGCTCTAACGATTTCGCTGAAAACTGGTATTGCCCCCATATTTTCGGGGATATACAATCGATCTAGATTAGTCTTATGTTTGGGAAAACGCGTGTTTTCGAGTTTTCATGCGTTTTTCTTTCCACGCAGAATATGGTCGCTACTTTCGTCGCGCCGGCCGCTATCCGTTTTGGCTCAGCAGTTTAGGATGCGGACTGCTAGAAAGAGTGTAACGGGTTCGAATACCACTCGGTGACTTTGTTTGTTTGACGGTGACGGTGACGGTGTATTGTTTTTAGACAAGTTTAAAAAAATGTAGTTAATGTTTGAGATGTAACCGAGCAAAGCTTGGTCACCCAGGTACTTTTAATTAAATTAGTAAAGGCTCGAAAATAATAGAACAAAATTTGGGATATTGTTCCCACACAGGAAATGTTAAGTGTCCTTAAGTAATACAGAACCATTAATATGCTTGTCCGACTTGCACTTGTCCAGTTTTTATTTCAGAAATGGAAAATTGATGAAATATGTGATAGAAAAAATATTGTTCACGCTTGCCTTCAGTGTTTATGAAGTTTTGTACAATTGAGAAGATAATTGGTGATTCCTTATCTTATTAGTTAATGATTTACTGCCATATTTATGTCAGTTATGTACTATGCTACCGATGTCAGGAGCGCTGATTTTTGGTCTTCTTCTTCTTATCGTGTGCGTTAGTGACTAACACTAGTGTCTGAGTTCTTAAATCGCCTTAAAGGCCTCTGACATGGTTTTTAGGTAACGAGTAACGACCAATGTCAAAGACAGTGACCGGGACCGACGGCTTAACGCGTGCTCCGAAGCACGGATCATCTTACTTATCATACAATCAGGTGATCAGCCTGCAATGTCTTAACCAAACTAGGACAACAACACAAAGTCGTTGCCCCCGCCGGGAATCGAACCCGCGACCTCCGGGTATAAGTTGAACGCTGTAACCACTACACCACGGAAGCAGTTATATATAAACATGGTAAATTATAAAATATAGTCGATCAACATAGTCTTGGTTTTTTACAAGCCTTTACAAGCTTTTATTTTACTTGCAATGTATGTTTGTTCGGGTGGAATCTTTGAAATTAATTTTCAACTAGTTATCCTCAACCGATTTAGCTGAAATTTTGTATACTTGTGTAAGTCGGATGACAATACAATATTATGAAGTCAATGAGCTGTTCTGATGATGGAGCCGGGAGATATTCGACGGAACTCAGTCATAAAACAACATAACCTCATCGAGTAGGTCTCGTTTGATTTGTCGTGACGAGTACTTTATGTGAGACGATGCTTAGGGTCTGATCACGCAGACGAATGATGGTCGATAGAATTCAGTTATAAAACGATCCAACACAATCGAGTTTGGGCTTATTTCATTTGTCTTGATAAGTACTTTGGCCACACAATAAAAGCTTGTACAACAAATATAATTTTTTGGAAAAGTATGGCTCTGGTAGTACAGAGAGGGTCGTGCTCCTGCAGTGGAGGCGGGGGGATCTGATGATAATTTTACCCGGCTGCAAGGATCTTTATATTATACACGGACTGCCACTACTATTATTATTAATTCTGTGCTGCAGTCGCTGCAGCCTAAAAATCTTATAAAAGATCCGCCTTTGCAAACAACAATACAAATAAATACCTTTGCAAGGCCATTTATCATAAATCCCAGGGTTGTCAACCGCTAAAATGGAATAAAACAAGGGATGCCGTGTATGAATATTAATGTATTCGTTCACCGGAAATTCTCGGACAGTGGCAATGTTTAACATCTGCAAAATGCAGTTTCGATGGTAAATGTTTAATTGTTAGTTGAGTTCGGAATTTGTTATTCTTTTTATTTTAGCTGAAATTTTGTATACTTGTGTAAGTCGGATGACAATACAATATTATGAAGTCAATGAGCTGTTCTGATGATGGAGCCGGGAGATATTCGACGGAACTCAGTCATAAAACAACATAACCTCATCGAGTAGGTCTCGTTTGATTTGTCGTGACGAGTACTTTATGTGAGACGATGCTTAGGGTCTGATCACGCAGACGAATGATGGTCGATAGAATTCAGTTATAAAACGATCCAACACAATCGAGTTTGGGCTTATTTCATTTGTCTTGATAAGTACTTTGGCCACACAATAAAAGCTTGTACAACAAATATAATTTTTTCAAAAAACTTATTTCGTTTAATTCTTTCCTCGTAGAACTTAGGAAATATTCAGAGAACTCCTTCTTTAAATATAGTACAGCATTATAATACTCTTAGGCTGGACCCTAACCTATAAAACATAATTACGGAGGGGCACCGTGGAAGGGTCGACTTTATAAAGTGACTTAATTTGAGTAACTAATTCCACGAAGCTGTTTAGCAATTTTAACCCTGACATGTTATGCTTTCTGCAAAATTAGGAAAGGAAAATATGACTTGGTAAATTATATTAAAATTTTCTGCAAAAATCTTGTTTGTGTGTATGTATGTATACTTTTTCATATTCATCGTTCTATTTAACGTTTGTTCATAGAGTGATTTCGTATAGACACATCTGTCGAAAAACTATTTAATAAAAAGCAAAAAGAAAAAAAACGTGACAAAAAATACAAATTCATTAAGTGGGGTAATATTTTAAGGTCTTTCTTAATGAGTAATAGTATTTATTACGCTCTGATATTGTATTATAGTTATGAGAAATAATTGGTTGGAGAAGATACCTTATGATATCGTGTTGTCTATATATTATGTAAGTACTAATGTAACCTTTGTTAAATATACTTTCTTAATACTTTGGATGTAAAGGTACTTAAATATAGTAATAAAAATATCAAGTCGTATGCTTCCTAATTATTGCTACATTCGATAAAACTTTCTAGTTTTGCGACTCTTACTCTGTCTAATTACTCTGTCTAACTCATAATGAGAAAAAGTAAATAGTATAAAAAAAATATCGCCACAGCGTGTGCCCCTGACATCATACGCCTTTTTTCCAGATTTTGTTCATATTCTATACTCCACATGGCTTAATTTCCTAATCCTCCTTTTTTAGACATCGAAAAACAATAAAAACATGGTAATGCCCCGAAGTTCGACCACCAAATGTCCTTCCGGGTCAAACAAATAGGTGATTCTTCCCCAAAAGGGTCGACTATCAAATTTACATTTTGATATTTGCATGTTATTTATAATGCGGGATCCGAGTGACGCAAATATCGAATGAAATGGATAAAAGTTGGAGAATAGGTGGCAAGTAAAGGAAATGTCATTCCTAATATTATCCTACTATCCTTCTATCCTATCCTACTAATATTATAAATGCGAAAGTGAGTTTGTATATTTGTTTGTTTGTTTGTTACTTCTTCACTCTTCAACTACTGAACCGATTTGGATGAAATTTGGTATGGATTTAGTTTGATATCCAGAAAATGACATAGGATGGTTTTTATCCCGAAATTTGCATGGGGAGCGAAGCACACGGGCACAGCTAGTATTATATAAACAGAGTTGTCTAACGATTTCACGATAATTGTTAACTTATTTATGTCGTACTTTGACATTAGAAAATTAGGTGTCGTGTTAAGACTTCGACCAAACATTACAATAGAAGAATCGATACAGTCACTTGCGGTCAACTGTTATGTAACCGGTTTTACAATTTGGAACTCCTTGTATACTGACGAAAGGACTCCGCTACCTAATACGTTCAACAATAAAAGAGTACGTTCTGGTGAATGTGTTATGATATGATGAAGAAATGCGGGTGTATGTAACGAGAAAATTCGTCAGGGTTATTCGAAGTCACGGTAGCATAGTTGGTAGAACAGTCACGGGTTAACGTAAGGGCAGTGAGTTCAAGTCCCACTCGTGGTAAAGTTTTTCAACTCATGTTTTAAGTTGGATTATTTTACCTGGAATTTTTGCCTTGTGGTTTCCGGCAGAGTAGAATAGGGCCACTCCAAGTCCTCCCGTGGATGTCGTAGAAGGCGACTTATGAAATACAAGCTAAACAAAGCCTACCAATATCAGTGAGACCTCTCCAATATGTCTGGCTAGAGAGGAGAGTGTAGGCCAAGTACTCTGGCTGCTCTGGAAAAGTATGGCTCTGGTAGTACAGAGAGGGTCGTGCTCCTGCAGTGGAGGCGGGGGGATCTGATGATAATTTTACCCGGCTGCAAGGATCTTTATATTATACACGGACTGCCACTACTATTATTATTAATTCTGTGCTGCAGTCGCTGCAGCCTAAAAATCTTATAAAAGATCCGCCTTTGCAAACAACAATACAAATAAATACCTTTGCAAGGCCATTTATCATAAATCCCAGGGTTGTCAACCGCTAAAATGGAATAAAACAAGGGATGCCGTGTATGAATATTAATGTATTCGTTCACCGGAAATTCTCGGACAGTGGCAATGTTTAACATCTGCAAAATGCAGTTTCGATGGTAAATGTTTAATTGTTAGTTGAGTTCGGAATTTGTTATTCTTTTTATTACAAGCTTTTACTTAACTTGCAATGTATCTTGTGTGAATTATTGTATTGTGAGCTGTTTTGATAACGGAGCCGGGATATATTCGACGGGAATCAGTTATAAAAAGTCGCAAGTTTTGGAGTTTGGGCTTATTTCATTTGTCTTAATAAGTACTTTGGCTAAAAATAAAAGATTAATTTGTTTTTTATAACATCTTGTTGTCCTTGTTAGTTTGAAATATTTGATAAATAAATATATAGGGACAAATTACACAGATTGAGTTAGCCGTAAAGTAAGTTCGAGACTTGTGTTATGGGATATAACTCAACGATACCATATTTTATAACAAATACGTATATAGATAAACATCCAAGACCCAGGACAATTTGAAAAAGGCCATTTTCCAACTTGCCCTGACCGGGGATCGAACCCGGGACCTCTGGGTGGCGGACTAGCATGGTGACCACTAGGCCACGGAGGTCGTCTTTGATAAGTGTTAATTATTTGTTTTGTAATGGATAAACCAAAAAACTACTGAACGTGACGTCATGCGAAATTTTATTATGCTACCGTTTAGTCATCATTTGCTAATCAGAGAAAAAAAAATTAAAAATTCTGAATTATTATCGAATGATAGCAAACAAAAATAGTCCATGTCTCTCAATAGCAAATGATGTTTCTGAGCGACAGTAAAGAAAAAGAGCAAATAAAAGTGCTGTTCCGAGCTAATAAAATAAAAAAACAACCCTAAAACGATCTACCTAATTATCTACCTGTTGTTTTATATTATTTAATTTGCAAAAATAATTTTTAAGCTATTGCATAGCTTCTATCGCGGGCCTTGAGCGCGGGGACCGAATCCAGAAATTCCGTAACGAAAAAACCTCACGCTCCCCACTCCGCCTACCATGTAGGTTGCCGCTTCGTCTCCGTCGTCCCTTTGCGACGTTGCCGTCCTTCCTTGTTTGCAATAGCTTTACCGCGGCAGTCCCCGAGTGCCACACGTCTTTTTTTATTTTCACTACGGCAATACTAAAGCTATCATGTTGCTGTCTTTATTTAGTTGCAATTGCAACGCCCAGTAGTCTCGTTCATTCCATTGCCGACTGTACTAGTGGTCAGTATACACTTTTAAGTTAAAGTGAAAATAATATTATTTCATCGGACAAATAGCAGTTTATGCCTATACCCAGCTGTTATATCAACACTATCCAAAATATTTTAACCCACATCCGAATCGTGAAATTATTTTTGTATCAAAATATCTCGTAAAAAAAGTCTTAGAAAAAGTTTTTTTGCACAATTTATTCCCATTTCAAGAATATCTAAATTCATACTGCAATTTCTGTCAGCAGCTGTCGTTTGAGAATCATACTGTCTATCGAACGGAAATTGGGTGTCGAATGCAGTGAGATATTTGGAATTAATTCGTCAGAATTTTTTGGTATCCGATATTTGACTAGAATAGTGGTGACGACAGAAAAAAAAAATAGAGGCGTTTTCTTAAAAAAAAATGGTACCGTCACATAAGATAGATAGCGTAGCAATCACATAAAACGATCTGTGTCTAATTAATATAACATTTTCATGATGTGCGTTTGTCTTTGGAATATTTAATATTTTTATGTTATTAAATTTAACTTAAAATATACTTACTATTGTTTGTAAATATGAACATTTAAATTAAATTATAGTTAAAATACAAGATAAGATAATCAATGTTAACAGGCGATGCGGCTAGCAACCCATCACTATATTGATTGCTTTTCTATCTTCTCGCCCACCATGACGCTAAAAGTGGCTTTTGGGTCTTGCGGCCCTGGACTCTGCATAGAACCGCAAGACCCAAAATGCTCTGTCTGCCCCATTAGGGATAAAGACGTGATAGTATGTATGTATGTAAGATAATCAATTAATGTATTAAAGGATTGATTGAACCAAATGGCCTATTCTTTTTTTGACAGAACGATCTCAAAACCGTTATGCGCCATATAGTAAGAATGTTTTTAATCTATATTTTTTTTACTGGAAAACGCCTCTTAATCCCTCTTTTAGAATATCCGAAAAAAATAGTCCTATATTCAATTCAATTCGAATAAAATGTATCTTTATTATCGGAGGATATTTGAAATATCTCATAATAATCGTCACTTTTCTTTATTACACAATTGTTGACGTCAAATGATTACTTACAGCTAAGTTTACTGCTACATATTTTTTAATTTACCAAAAAAGTAAAAATTCACAAGACAGACGCGTAGCATCGAATGTTCCGGAGTCCCCATTCCGGCTAGTGACGTCACCGCTAATTAAAAATCGTACCTAGCCGTGACGTCATGCGAAATTTAAATGCACTGTAGCTTTGTCAATTTTTGTTTCTTAGAGAAAAGAAAAAATATGTCTACAATATATATTCATAATCTAACCGATGGACTAATCACATTTTTCCATTTGTCATGCCTATTGCACTGCAGCATTTTCTCCAAAAACGTCAATTTACAATTATACTGATATTAAAATTAGACATGTGGACTGAAACAAAAGACAAAAACATCTTGATCACGTTAGAATACATAAGCATCAATCAGGAACCTTGTTTGTAAGTTTCAGTGCACTTCAGGGTGAATCAAAACTCACATACGTTACGGAGTGGCGTGCGACCACATTTGGGAATAAGCCTTTTATACTTCAAGACTAAAACGGAATTTTAAAAAAAAACTTAATAATTATTTATGATCGTTTCAAGCACAACTTTCAAGATATGATACGAATTTTCAGAGCATGTTGACTTTAATCCTAGATATTGATTTCATTATGTCTCATGATGTTTTGCCTTGTTCCTTGTAGTAGTCATTTCTCATTCATTTTGAGTTAATTATAGTGCAATACCGTACGTAACACACACACACACATACAGAAATTATATAATTAAATTTTATCCAGGGTTTCAATTTTGAGTAATACCTATTCATATTTTTGGACTTGATTTATTTGTAAAATAAATCCAAAATGCTTTTATTTCAGCATGATTTTGCTGCTGCTCTTCTCTTTTTGAACTTTTAGGTATATTTTTTATAAATGTTTGATGAACGAATATTTATTTTATCGTTTACACTTTTCAACTAGCGATTCTATGAAAAAATACCAGCTTCAAAGCAATTGACCTAGAAGCCGTAGAATACGATAATCATGAAAGAATAATTTCTATCTACTGCCTATAATAAATATACTGTAACAACGTGCATGAAGAATAGTATAAAGACATATATCTTTAATCTCTCTCTAAAGTATAATTTCTTTTGATTTTTTCTCTCCAACGTTAGTCAGTTTTGACTAACGACTGTGTTTCTATCAGGTATTCTTAAATAAAAAATTCGTGACAGTCGAATCGAAATCGGAACTAGTAAAGGCCTTTTTCACTCAGCCAAAGCTTGGAAAATAGAAAGAGTACAGCGATAAATAAAACCACCAGCTAATTGGGAAGCCAAAGTATAAATCAAGGGGCACTCTAACGGGATGCCAGAAGAAAACAATCGCCAGCTAAATGGCCAGTCGGTGCCAAGAGGAACGATTTTGAAATGTGATTTTGAATTTGGCGGTTTTGTACTTTTCTCTGCGGTTATAAATCATAATTTGCTGAAAAATTGCTGTTCTAAATAGTGAACCCAACGGATTGACGAATCTGACACCAGTGTGGGCCACTGGAATAAGTACAATATAAATATTGTACATCAAGCTTTTCGCGTTGGGTACATAGATGGCGAAGAGAAGGGTCCTAGCGGAAACGTTCTGTGTGTCTGAATGTGCCTATCTCTGGCATCGAAACGCCTAAACGAAAAGGACGATTTAGATGCGTTTTTTTATGTTTTTATTTATTTATTAAGCCAAAAAATATTGACCGTCGTGGTTTCTAGCTATGTTTAATTGAAATCTGTTCAGTGGTTCAAAAGTTAGGGCGTGGATACTTCAAAGTTTTTATAAAATTTCCTAAAAATTTATTTTTTCTGCATAAAGGTAAGTTAAGTTACATAATACTTTGCTGTACATCAAATAAATATACAGAACGTATAATAAGCGGTCTTTTCGCTAAAAGAGATTTCTTCCAGACAACCTATGGATGGAGAGAATACAGTGAAACGTTAGCAGACCAGTTAGGGTGTACACAACTATATTACAATATTCAGGTAGGCAAAAAAATTCTAAGTCCAATCAAGTCAACTTAAAATTAAAAAATATAAAAAGATTCCTAAAATAAATAACAATGATGCTGTAATCTGCCACATCAACACAAGTCATACCTTGACAGTTTTTGTTCATAAATAACATAGACAAAAGAATGTAAACCCACTCACGGTAAACAAAATAAAGGAACGGTGACCCGCATTAAATTTTCAGTTTGAAAACACAATATTTATGATCTGTGGGCAGCCCGCGTTAATTCCGGTTGTGAATTTTGTAAACACTTTTTTCACCTCAATAGCTTTTTTATCTACATTATTATGTTTGTTAAAGAAAAAGATATATTTTTTAGTTATTTTTTCTGTTACACACACTACTACCCAACTGATAGATAGATAGATATATAGATAAAACGTTTATTTGTGAAAACTGCACAAACACAATCACACACAAAGAAATAAGTTTGGAAACTCCAAAAGAGCACGCCTCAAAGGGTCCATATTTTTTTTTTACATTCTTACGCATATAGAAAAATAAAGATATATATAGATATACTAGAACTATGTAGAACAGTCGATATTTTTTTTTTGTTTATTTAATAACAATTATACCACATCGAATCAGACCCTGAAAAATGAAAGGGTTCTATTCCTGAGCATACTCAAGCGTAAGAGAAAAAAAAAGACTCGATTAGTAAAGTATTTCGGTCGTTATCGTGTTAACAAGAAAAGCCTCCGCACATACAGACACACGGACGTCCAAGACAGAACTTTTTTAAACTGTTTTTTAACTAGTTTAAATAACAAAAATGACATCAAAAATATCATGAGTGTTAAAAATAGTGTATTTTGCTTAAGGGTCCCCCGACCCTAGACCAAAATACAACTTTCTATACAAACGTAGTCTAAGTTTTATTTAAAAACGACATGTCCGATTTGGGCAAAATTTTGTAATTTCAAAGATATTGCAATTATCTAGGTTTATAACTAGTTTCCGACTGTAAAAATATGAACTTGAAATAGAATATAGTGTTTTATATCATTTTTGACCATTAGTATGGGAAACTTCTAAATCGTTATATTTTCTTTCCAGTTCATAATTTTACTATAGGAAACCAGTTATAACCCTAGATAATTGCAATTTCTTTACAATTAAATTTTTTTACCGGAATCTGACATGTGGTTTCAAAATTAAACGTAGACTACGTTTGTATGGAGAAGTCTAGGGTCGGGGGACTCTTAATATGTGTGTGTATATATTATCTTACAAGTGCGATGTATGATACATAAAGACATTTTAAGTTTGAAAAATCAGAGGTTTTGCGCGACGTGACAGTAGTACCCACCTCAACGCTTCGCTTATGAGGCATATGATGAAAAATAATTCGTGTATTGCACTACACGAATTATTTTTTAGTATATCAAGTACAAATTTTTAGCGATGTGATGTGTATGCTGCAGTTGCACAAAAAGGTCGTAGGCTCAGCGACAATATTGCTCAAAGAGCAATGCGCTGATTTTAAGCTAAAACCTTAGGTATAGGTGCAAGTGTGATCAGTTGTGAAGATTGTTAAATTAACGTGTTAAAGACTATAAAAACATGATGATATCTGATATCACTATACCTGACTTATTATGTAAACTTCCCTAAATCTGTGAAAACCGCAAGACTGGCTTAGTACTTTCAAAGTCAAACGAGTACAGACAGACTGATATAAGCGTCTTAGGACTTTGTATTACATAACGATTTCCAAAAAAAAAAAAAAAAATTCGTCGCGATCTTTTTTTATGCTCTGGACTGATTTGAAAATTATTTTTGTTTTTTTAAAGCGTCTTCCGAGATGGTCCCAAAGCAATTTTATCCACATCGTTTGTGTAGTTTAAGGTAAAATCAGTTTTTAGTTCCATAATTTACTTTAAATGATTCTCAAGTACACCAATTCCCATTCACTAGATCGACTTTTGCGTACATGGGAGGAAAATCAGCTATACAATTGTATATTTTCTTATCTTATGGTTGTTATCCTAAAGAAAATATTACAATCTTTATTTTATTAAGGGCTCTTACAGATAAACGAATGTTTGCCCGCGATACCTATCGGTGACGGTCAGAAATTGTCACCAACATGTTCCTCGCAACCATCGGCGACCGTCGCGCAACAGTTTTTCGCAGACAGACATGTCGCGCGACCGTCACCGACAAGTAGCGTCTCTTAGAGCCCTAAATGGAACAAAATAACTAAACTCAAAATCAACCCTTACCATTCTCATTTCCGCAGCAATAAATAAATAAATTAAGCGAACATTCTCGAGGTCAGTTGACCACAAACTTGCACACAAGGGGTGAATATACGCAAGTTAGGGTCCGTCTTACGTAATATCCACAAAGCCTGATGTTAGAAGGACTTAGGACAGCGCATTTGGGACCCATTTCTCTTTGCTTTGTTTGTGTAACGTTTGTATTTTTTTTTTACAAAGCTGTTTGGATTTTCTTATTAAAATAATTTTGTTACAGAGTTTTTTTTTTTTTAATTTTTTACCTTCCTTGTCAAATGACACTAGTAGTTAAAAACTGTGTCGCTGATGTCAACGCCCACGTCCGAAATAAAAGCACCTTTTTCTTAAGTTTTTTTAAAAATTATATAGGTAAATATAAAATATAAATATATAGGGACAAATTACACTGATTGAGCTAGCCCCAAAGTAAGTTCGAGACTTGTCATATGGGATACTAACTCAACGATACTATATTTTGTAACAAATACATATACAGATAAACATCCAAGACCTAATATCATTTATCCGCTACTAATCCATGCGAATCCGCTGAGTCATGTAAGTGATTTCTGGTTTCTTATGAATTTATTTCTGATTTGATAACGTAGAGAAACACCTTAAAAAATGCTTGTTTATAGTCATATATGCAAATGATTATACAAAGTTGTTCTTCAAAATAGAAACAAAAAATTAAATTAATAAGAGTAAATTATTGCCATTTGCCGTGTGGTTTCCGGCAGAAAAGAATAGGACCACTCAAGTCCTCCCGTGGATGTCGTAGAAAGTGACTTAGGAAACACAAGCTAAACAAAGCTTTTAAACCTTAATGAGACCTCTCCAACCAGTCTGGCCAGCGAGGAGAGTGAAGGCCAAAGTCTGACTGCTCTGGCCAAGTGTGACTCTGGTAGTACAGAGAGGGTCGTGCTCCTGCAGTAGGGACAAAAAGACCTGATGAGGATGATGATGAAATTATTACAACAACGGCTGCTTTCAAAAAGAACAAGATTATTTGCTATGCAAATTAAAAACCTCTACTGTCAAGAACGCCATCTACTGATGAGTAGCAAAACTAACGATACGACTTGATATCCGTATATCTATTATTTGCTAGAAAAAGTCCTGACTTTCAACCGTTAACCCCAATAACTTTTAAAAGACTAAACCAATTTTCTTCAAACCTAAGAACCACAAGTGAACTTTGCTTTTACTTAAATAACCGCATCGAAATCGGTCTATCCGTTCGAACGCTACGAAGACATAGAAAGACAGACATAAGCGTCAAATTTATAACACTTTTTTTGTCCTGAGTTAAAAATAAAATTAATAGGCTAATAAAAAAGCGAATTAATTCCTTAAAAGAGAAAATTATTATCATAAAACGGTTGCATTCAAAAAGAAAAATAACATTAAAAGTATCATCCACGCTTTCATATCTCCCTGGAGCGCAATGAACGGACGTCATAAACATTATAGTTTAATATTAGGTAGTGGTTATCTTTGCCCTCAGGATGTGGTCGTTTTAATGTGCTAAGTTGTATGAGCCTGCTCACGTCTACATAGTTACAAAGATAATATAGTTACTATGGTAACAGATACCTAACGACATCGAAACTATTAGAGCCCGTAAGTAGGCAAAACTGGAGTTGCGAGGTATCCTCACAGAGATGGCAGCACACAGGATTAGCAAAAAAGTGTCAAAAAAAAATTGTGTATGCTTTAAAAATACGAGTATTTTTTGCATTTAATTTGAGTCATATTTATTAATTAGAGTACTACTTTATTTAAATAATGGTAATAAAAGATTTTATTGTTTTAATTATTACCTTATAGCGCTATCTTGTGACAAGGAATAATAATAATAATAACTTTATTTCTCATTTAAAAAACTATACAGAGTAGTGTCAATTTACAATTTTATTACATACTATACTATTACGTTCTTAGGTAGCTAAGTATTTGTATGCATAGTTGGACACTTAAAGATTTGTCGTCTACCCGCCGAATAGAAATAATTATGTTTATAAGGTGATGTGTAGGCATGGTAGTATCCAAGATAGATTTTGTGTAAGTTATATCTCGACTTGGAAGAGAGAACCATTACTAAGTTCATAGTTTTTTAGTAAGTCGAGATATCATTATCATGTCTTTTAGTCTCCACTGCAGGAGCTCGACCCTCTCTGTACTACCAGAGCCATACTTGCCCAGAGTAGCCAGAGGATTTAGCCTACACTCTCCACACTGGCAAGGCAGGTTAGAGATCACTGATGTTTATATGCTTTGTTCTGTTCAGCTTGTATTTCGTATGTCGCCTTCTACGACATCCACGGGAAGCCTTGGAGCAATCCTATTCTACACCGCTGGACGAATACGGACAAATTATACAGATTGATCTAAGCCCCAATCTAAGTTAGAGACTTGTGTTATAGGGTATATTTTATAACAAATACATATATAGATAAACATCAAAGACCTAGGACAATTTGAAAAAGGTTATTTTCTAACTTGCCCTGACTGGGGATCGAACCCGGAACCTCTGGGTGGTGGACTAGCATGGTAACCAATACGCCACCGAGGTCGTCAAAAACCATGCTCTTTAGGAATACATCACTCGAAACAAGATGCAAAAGGGAGCTATCATTACACTTTTGCCGTGGTTTTATTGGAAGCGGAAAGAAATGGCGGACTTTTAAGCTCCAGTCCTGTTTTAGTTAAAGAACGGCTGGATTTTCGTATTTCCGTCTGACCGTCCCACTGAGATTTTATCTCAATTCTTTAAGTACGATACACACAGACTTTAAGATCATATAGCAGTATTTTATTCATGTCAAACGTCAGACATTTCAGACAGGTCACTATGAAATCTACTTTATATATTTCTATAGTCTATTGCAGATATATTTTTTCAGGATTATGTAATTATTAATTTACATTTATTTGTAAGCAACAAAAAACGTAAGAAATTATAAAAAATTGAAAAAAATAAAAAAACGCGTATGTGCCTCATGTAATTAGAATTAACTGGTAATGGGTTAAAAAAATGAAACAAGCGAGCAAATCAAGTGAAATTTGCTCATGAGACCGATGGCAAAATCAGTACTGGAAAAACGAATCGTTATGATTAAGTATTGTTAGCATTAAAACTCATGCTATTTTTCATATTAGAAAACCTCTTTTTAGGTGCTTTTAAGCTCAAAAATGTATATAACATTACAATTAAAATGAAGGTTAATTTTGCCGCCACCGCTCACTGTAGACAAAACAGTTTAGCAAGACTCTGGAAACCTAAAAGTTTTAGGTTCGAATTTTGGTAGTTTTACTTTAAAATTCGGTCGCATGGAAGTAACATGTAGTTCTTTTTGTTGAGCGTAAAAGATAAGTATCTATCTAGTTTGCCATCCTACTTCCCCGTGTGTCACTGACATTGCACAGACTGATTGTTTCTCTCGCCGTATTTTTACCCTTCGTACACGTCCGGATTTGCGGATCTTAAATCCTCCTAGCTCGACTCATTATGTGTATCCGAGTGTTGATTCTGATGCTTTAGTTTAAGTTTTAACTCAATGGCAACGTGAGTTCGGATTCGGGTAAAATATATTAATGTGTCTGTGTGACTGAAAAACCCATTGATATAAAAAATATCAGGTTCCATGCTGGTCTGGGAGAAATAAAACAAAAACTTAGAATGTACCAGCTGCTTCTCTTCCCACGCAGATCGTAAAAGCCGATCGAGAGAATGGGCAAAAATGCAAATCATGTTAACAGGCGATGCGGCTAGCAACCCATCATTGTATTGATTGCTTTTCCATCTTCTCGCCCACCATGACGCTAAAAGTGGCTTTTGGGTCTTGCGGCCATGGGCTCTGCATAGAACCGCAAGATCCAAAATGCTCTGTCTGCCCCATTAGGGATAAAGACGTGATAGTATGTATGTATGTATGTATATCAGGTTTTACTATGCGAAAGTCAAGTTACAAAATAACAGACTTCTATTTAATTGTCACCTTCCACTTGTCACTCGCACTGGTAATTGTCAGTGCCTGTTCCCACACAATAAACCAGTCTTTCCCAAAGTGGGCGATAACGCCCCCTTGTGGGCGCTGCAGGTCTCAAGGGAGAGCGTAAGAGACCCAGAAAGAAAATGTTTTTTTTTTTGCTAGGAGCTTTATTTAGCTAGGAGGCCTCTTAAACAACGACTGCAAGAGCTCTCGACTCTCAACAACAACTTGTGAACATCAACTAATATGAATTAAAAGATTGCTCAAACTCGGTTCTATATTTCTCTCCGCGTAGTTCATATATCTGTCCTATTTTATTGAATATAGAAAAAATGAAAATCATCTCAATCGGTCGCTCCGTTTCGTAATGAAAGTAGACACAAACAAACAAATAAAAAGGCAACAGACACACTTTCGCATTTTAATAGTTATTAGTAATCGTAGCTATCTATAATGTTTTAACAAGTTTTTGTTAAATAACCCGAATTGTGCATTCCTGTATCAGTTGGCTGGTTCATTGAATACTTGTTCGGACTTGATGAGTACGATTGAGCGTCGAATGAGATAAACGAGTTTATGCATGTTTGTTTTATTCCTGTCGGTGGGGGGCGCTAAAAAAATATTTATTCTCAAAGTGGGCAGTAGACAAAATAAGTTTGGGAACCACTGCAATAAACACATGTCACTTGTCACGTGTCACTTGTGACTTGTCACTTGCCACAGATTGCCACTCGCAGTTTTCACTTATTAATATGTAAACCGGGCTAAGAGTATTGGTTGGGCACTGGCCGGCATTAGTTTGCTTACATGAACTAACTGGCGGTGGAAGCAAAGTATTCATAGGTAATTCAAATGAAATAGACGACCTTTATTACAATCTCAAAGACGAAAAGATTTGAAACATAAAATGGCTCCAGCACTGGAAATCGTGAAGCATTGCCCTCGTAATCAGACTGTAGTACTATTTAATAAATTGCCATATGATCTGAAAACGGAGCGAAAGCTTTCTAAATTTAAAAGTCGCTTACGCATTTTACTGCTTGAGAAATGCTGCTATAATGTTGAAGAGTTCTAATTGCTTCTATTTCTATATATGTGTGTGTAATTATTTAATTAGTTAAAAAACGGATTTGCCACTCTAAATTGGATTGTTAAAATAAGTAATTAGATATTAAGGTGTACGTATTATATTCGAATGCAATGTATTATTGTTACTGAATAAACAAATTGAATTGAATCTTTTATTCAACATGAAATGTATGTTTGTGTTAAATTTTGCAACTCAAAAATTTTCATACATATGTATGTAAGTCGGATGGCATTACAACATTTAGGAGATTCGACAGAACTCAGTTATAAAACAATATAACCTCGTTTGACTCGTTTGATTTGTAGTTGTAGGAGATGCCTAGGGTCTGATCAGAGACGGAGGGTGGTCGATGGAACACAGTAATAAAACGACGCAACTCCATCGAGTTTGGGCATATTTCTTTATTACCCGTTCTTTTACGGCCAATACCAGACACAATATAAAGACAATGAACGTGGACATTTATTAATGTCGTGCGGGTCTTGACCGGCTACTACCTCGCCGTTCCATTAAAATCTTTTACCTATATATGTATTTTGTAATGTATGTTTACAAAACCTTATATCCTCCCAGTACTCTCTGTCTCTCTTTTGTATCTATTACTTTGTAGACCACCAGATCTTTATCAGCTCACCTCGTTTTTGTAAAAAGAAAAACAAACTGTACATTTTTCAGATCAAAGTCCGTACTGAAAATTGACGGAACAAAGTACAGAATGTGTTATGCTTGAAGTTTTCGTCTTATAACAGTTTCAGCATATTCTCGTGTCACGGATCCCTGACGTATAAGTTCCCGTCGGAATACGGGCTTCGGAAAATGTGAGTTTAGATGTGAGGAAGCAAGAAAGATGTGGAGTTAGCGCTCTTACAGACAAACTTCTTCTTCCTATCGTGTGTGTTAGTGACTAACACTAGTGTCAGAGTTTTTAAACCGCCTTAAAGGCCGCTGCCATGGTTTTAAGTAACGATCAATGCAAAGACAGTGACCGGGACCGACGGCTTAACATGCCCTCCGAAGCACGGATCATCTTACTTATCAGACAATCAAGTGATCAGCCTACAATGTCTTAACCAAACTAGGACAATAACACAAAGTCGTTGCCCCCGCCGGGAATCGAACCCGCGACCTCCGGGTATGAGCCGAACGCTCTAACTACTACAACACGGAGACAAGCTACAGTATATTTGCAACAAACACAGGTCGGCGCTGTATTCCCGTCGAAATACGCACTGTAGGGTTCAGTAGTTGCGAATGCCGACTTTAAGTTCATGCTTCTAAAAACGTCTAAAAACTAATTTTTTATTCAATTTGTATAAAATTTTCCTTTTCTGAATACATTTTGTAAGTTGGTCGCCTATAACTTTTTAATATGTAAACCTACTTAGCTCTGATAGTTTTCCTTTAGACTTCGTTATATACACTGTAGTATATAAAAATTCACAGCTGTACCTGTGATTTTTTTCTTGTCTCTACATATACCGATTAAGCAGATAGAGGGGGAGGACACTCGACTCTAACAAAAATTGCACTATAAAACCAAATATTTCAGAAACAGATCACAAAATCGATAAATAGTGTTCCCGAGCTTAAAATATTAAAAAAAAAAAACTATTCCATGACACCCCACATAATGGGTAAGTCAAGATAAAAAAAAAACTTTGACTTTACTTGTACGGGAGATAACATATATTTGTTTAAATAGCAGAGCACGTTCTTTATTTTGTTTTGCCAATGTCCAGTTGTCTTTGATCGGAAAAAGTTACCTTTTTTCAATTTTCAAAGGCAAGATACTAATGAGAAGATCAGATAGGCTAAATCAAAATGATGATAGTCTAAATCATAATGATGATAGTCTAAACTCGTCTAAACTATCCTCTCTTTTCGACTACACACGTATGTAAAACCATGTTCAATAGTTATCATGACCAAATTCTTCGTCAAATCTATGTCATATTTAGGCTAGTTTTTGTAAAATATCACTTTAGATCACCTCAATTTTTGACGAGATTAATCTTTTGACCACTTCCTATTATGAAGATATGCGATTTAGACAATGAGCGTGTTAGACGAGTTGCTACATAGACTACTGCTGTCTTACTATAAAACGCAGAATAACTCTAAAATTATCCGACCAAATGAAGATTCCAGATGAGACCGTGGCATATTACTGTATGTCAACTTTATTTGATCGGATAGTGGTTTAAACCTAGTAACGAAGTCAGTCTGCGTTTTAAAAAAAGACGGTTAGCGTTTAAGACCATTCGAGACTAACTCCTTTAGTGATTACTCCATTTACAATTCTAGCTCGTGGTTGCATTGTGTGCAAAGTCACTGGAATCGTGTATGCATTTTATCCGTGCAAACTTTTAACAATCCTCATGCGAATGGTTAAAATATTTTCCTCTATTAGTCGCATTTTTTCTTCACAAATGAGCTCTTCATACGAACGGAATATTTATCGTACAATGCGAGGGTAGGGATTCGGCGTATTTGTTGGCTTATCGAGTGTTTATTCAAAAGAATTTCCATTGTAAGAGGAAAATAAGTGGTTGTCAATGTACGGTAATAATACAGTAATAATAGACTCTCAATTCTCTATAAAGAACTACTCAGATATTTTTATAATAGCCTATGTCAGTCCACTGCTGTAAAAAAAGGTCACGAGTACAAAACATCTCTCATGTTCTTAACCTTGTTTTATAGACTCCGCTGTCTGTCTGTCTATCTGTCTGTCAGGATTTTCTTTCAGGCATCATCGTCCAATACAAAATAAAATTCCGACCGAAAAATATGAAACTCAAACGGTTTACTAACAGTGGATTAGTCTAATGATTTTTTATTTATATTCAAGCGAACACACAGCGGAGTCTCAGTGATAAGGTTCCGTTGACACCCTTTGGGTGCGGATCCCTAATTGCCATAACGAAAATGCTACTAAGCATGGTACAATAAAATAAGGTATTCTCTTCCCGTGACAGCTGATGACGTAGGTGGAACTTGACTACGTCATCAGTTTGATGTGTTGCCACTGTGTGAAATTGAATTACCTGAGCGTAATGCATTTTTGAACTTTATATACCAATTTCGAATTCATAATCCATTATATCACTTTATAAAATATTGAACTGATAAATCACGCGAGAATCGCGAGATACTAAATAGCTAAGTTACTTAATATTTTTTTTTAATATTCATAATCTAATTGAGAAAGTCCTTAAATTTACCGAAAAGAACAATCAGTGGCAACACTTTGTGACGTAGTCAAGTTCCATCTCGGGAAGAGAATACCTGTTTTATTTTACCATGCTACTAAGGATACCCTTTTTGGTAAAGTCAGTGAAAAATCACCATGGTTTTAACAAAGAAATAACAAACAAAATCTTACCCACTTCGTGCGCTCTACGCATGTTCATCAACACCATTTAGGAAGCCATTTTGTTTTCCAAACTCCGACTTTTCTAAGCAAAGCACCTAAATACACTACGGAAATTTCATTTCGGGTAGACCATTAACTGTTTTGAAAAAACTACCGCACTCGTTTAGTGGGCGCTGTGGGAAATAAGAAAAAAAAATGTTCGCCCATCCTATAACGGAGTTAACGACGCTTTCACCTGCCGGCTAATTGGTGGTCCAAGTGATGAACTTTTGACAAAAGGTATATATTTTTTCAAGCAACTGAATAAGTTTTTTTTTTAAATTTATTTACGACTCTGGATAGTCCCTTTATTTAACTCGTCTTTATTCCTAATCCTAACCCTAACTATACAATCAAAGGTTGGTATAGATCCTTTGATTGCTTCAAGGGAGCTTCTGGCGACAAATCTATAAGACTACTGGTTTTCATAGCCGATTGAGTGGCGGACGGCGCCCAATGACGCCCATCGCAGTCAATATCACTACAACAGCACTATGACTGTCCACTTTAAACATTTCACATATTGTCCATAAGAATGAGCATTTATAACACCAAACTACACCAACTTCAAATTATAAAGTCCACTAGAATCAATTTGCAAAACAATTTAAAACAAACTCCAACTGAGCCCCTTGACTTCCCGCCAAAATCTCCGAGTAGGTTTTGTAGTATCGGTACATACGTCAATGTCAACTTGACATGACTGTCAGTGTCAACTTGACATGTGTCAGTGTGTTTGCCGACAGTTCTTTATGTAATCTGTGCAGGATACCCATTCCCTCTCTGCTCTGATGTATCTCGTAACCAATCTCGTGTGTAGAGAAAATCTATACATATAATAAAACAGTAAAAAAGTGTGTCTGTACATTAAATATATTTCCAAAAAAAATATTGGGGGCGATGGAGACGTAGTAATAGAGTAAGAATTTAAAAAAAAATGTCTGTCTGTTTGTCTGTTTGTCTATTTGTCTGTTTGTCTGTTTGTCTGTTTGTCTGTTTGCCTGTTTGTCTGTTTGTCTGTATGTCTGTTTGTCTGTTTGTACACGCTAATCTCCGGAAATACTGGACGGATTTGAATGAAACTTTTTTTGTTATATAGCTATTAAGCCTGGGCAACATATAGGGTATAAATGATTTTTGCAAATGGAACGCCTAATGCAGAACCATAATGGTCCAGCTAAACTATAAGAGATATAAAAATGCCGCCTTAGTAAAAGTTGTTCAGCCTGATGAGCATTTTCCAGAGACATAAAGTCCACGCGAACGAAGTCGCGGGCTTCGGCTAGTAATAAATAAAAGTTTTCGTCTTGCCATCATTTGTTTTATTAAAATAAAACTTTTACAGGTTTCGAAGGGCTAACTGAATTTTCCGGGGACCAGTGCTCCATTTAAAATAAATAATTTGAAAGAAAAAGGAGATATTATTTAAAATGCTGTCTAAATCAAGCCTCAGATAATCATTTAACCCGTCAACGACCGGAATCGCAGACACAATAGATTTCTATTGTTAACGGGTTCACATGTGAACCGTCGGGGTTTGATAGGTTAAACTATTTTATGAACTGCTGTTTACAGAATAAAGTGAGAACGTGAAACTTTTTTACTTTTAAATTGAAATACTTTTAATGAAAATAAAATCAAAACACATAAAAAAACAGTCAAAAATAAAAAAAACTATTGGCATTTCCATACAAAAGTGTGCAACCGCCCGGGCAATTTTTAGGGTTCCGTAGCCAAATGGCAAAAACGGAACCCTTATAGATTCGTCATGTCTGTCTGTCTGTCTGTCCGTCCGTATGTCACAGCCACTTTTTTCAGAAACTATAAGACCTATACTGTTGAAACTTGGTAAGTAGATGTATTATGTGAACCGCATTAAGGTTTTGATACAAAAATAAATAAAAAACAATAAATTTTGGGGGTTCCCCATACTTAGAACGGAAACTCAAAAATTTATTTTTCATCAAACCCATACGTGTGGGGTATCTATGGATAGGTCTTCAAAAATGATATTGAGGTTTCTAATATAATTTTTTTCTAAACCGAATACTTTGCGCGGGAGACACTTCCAAAGTGCAAAAAAGTGTGTCCCCCCCCCCGTAACTTCTAAAATAAGGGAATTATAAAACTAAAAAAAATACATGATGTTCATTACCATAAAAACTACCAGCGAAAATTGGTTTGAACGATATCTAGTAAGTAGTGTTTTTTTAATACGTCATAAATCATAAACGGCAATTTACCTTTCATTCAATCAACTCAAATATAAAAATTTTAAAAAAACATACTACATACATGACTTTTATATTATGTTATTTGCTACTACGGAACCCTTCATGGGCGAGTCCGACTCGCACTTGGCCGCTTTTTATGTGTAAGTTTGGAGTTTTTTTTTGTTTTTTGACTGTTATTTTATTCTATCATTATACTATAGTGATCTAGTATAACCCGTGGTAATATTTATAACGGGTATGCTCCTTCCACGTCGTATATGTAAGTATAACATATTTTCCTCTTAGACCACACCACAAGTATAACTTTCAGTTAACTTAACTGTACAATTAACTGTAACTGCGCGTTACATCGGACCAGTAATTAACATGGAAACTTTTTGTTTAGCGAGCCTTACTTAAGATACCTTTATTAATTAACTTGATAATTAGATATGAATTAATTATAAATAGAAGGATTAGCCTGCCATTATAAGCCATTAGAAGACTTCCGGAAAGTTTTATCTTTAATTTACTTGAAAGCACAAGGAAATAACATTCCTAAAAGATTTTTTATTTAAAAACAAAAAATAATTGAGCTAAAAGCGTCTTAGTTTAGATATTGGCCCAAATGCTATTGTCGACTGTGTACACAACGTAGAACGGACATACCCGAAATAAATTAAACCACGGGCTATAGTAGATCACTTCTTCTTCTTCTCGTGTGTGTTAGTGACTAACACTAGTGTCAGAGTTTTTAAACCGCCTTAAAGGCCTCTGACATGGTTTTAGGTAACGACCAATGTTAAAGACAGTGACCGGGACCGACGGCTTAACGTGCCCTCCGAAGCACGGATCATCTTACTTATCAGACAATCAGGTGATCAGTCACAAAGTCGTTGCCCCCGCCGGGAATCGAAACTGCGACCTCCGGGTATGAGCCGAACGCTCTAACCACTACGCCACGGAGGCAGTTAATGTATATTAAGTTAATAAGTTAGATCACTATTGTATAATAAATCTAAAATAGCAGTCAAAATACAAAAAAAAATCGAGGTTTCTATACAAAATGCCCAGCTTCACACTTTTGTTTCAAAATATTTCTATGGCAAATGTAAAGATGATAAGGACGTGACGTCACCAGTCCATATCGGACTTCTCTTTCTAATTGAAACTTTAAAGTATCACAGGTTCTTCGCAGATTAAGATATTTTATAAATACTTTCATATTTGTTTACTGTGGTTAATAAGGATTTAATTAAGCAAATATAAAAAAAAAAAATTGTCTATTTAGAAAAAAGGGTTGTCATCTAGCGGATTATTTTAATGAAGGTCGCTTCTAATCGGTGGTTTTGGGAAACCCTACTGTTTGGTTTTTCGTGTGTGAGTGGCCAACACTGCTGTCAGATTTTTCAAGTTACCTAAAGGCATCTGACATAGCTTGACGACTGTCACACAATAATGACAGCTGGAACCAATGGCTTACTTTTCACAGAGAAGCTCGAGAAAATTTTATGCCACTTATGGTCACCCATCCGAGTGCGGACCACGCCCGGTGTCGCTACTTTACAGACGGAACGTCGTGACTTAAAATACTCCTAAATAGTATGACGTCATCGTTGGTATTTGGAAAAAGTGTCTGATTACCTTATTGTCATCTAGCGGATTGATTCGATGCAGAGGTGCTATTTTTCAAACGCGGAGTCACTAAACGAACGATTTTCTGTATGGAAAAACCATTCGTTTAGGTGACTTCGCGTTTCAAAAATAGCACTTCAGGTCGCTTCTAATCAGTGATATTGGAAAACACTTCTCTAGAACATCGTGACTTCACAATACGGATCAAACTACTAGCATTAACGTTTAGAAATAGTATTTGATTTGACTTATAGGAAACTAGCAGATGAACATAGAAAACTTTTGTTTTGACATTTAGAAAAAAGTGTTATCTAGCGGATTGATTCAATGCAGGTCGGTTCTAATCGGTAGTATTGGAAAACTCTTTTCTTGAACATCGTGACTTCACAATGCGGATCCAACTACTAGTCTTACGTAATACTTGCCAACATCTTACACCTCACCTCAGCTTTTGATACCGAGAGTCGCAGATGTGGCGAGCGTGTAATGCTGTTGGCAACAAGCTGTTGGCAACACGCTGTTACACAATGCAGGTGCAGCTCGAACGTGTGAACAAGCTTCAAGTAGGTAACTTTGGAAGTAAGTGAACCTGTAGTTGCCTTTGTTGACCTAGTGGTCATTACGCCACGCTAATATAACGGAGGTCCTGGCTTCGATCCCCGGTCAGGTCTATTTTCAACAAGTTTTAAGATTTATCAATTCAGAACAAACACAATCTTTTTGTCTTTTTTAGTTAGTTGCTGTTGTAGGTACTTACCCCAAAAGATTACTAGCTCAGCATCACCTGTTGGTTGACTGGTAGAAAAGGCCCCTGGCCTTAAGTCCGCCATTTACATGTATATTGTAATGAAGTTAAATAAATAAAAATAAAAAAAAACTGTATTACCTCTATATTTGCTATTTTTTACAAATCCTACAGACAATGTAAGTTTTGACGTTAAGAAAAAGTATTTGATTTGACTTATAGGAAACTAGCAGATGAACATAGAAAACTTTTGTTTTGACATTTAGAAAAAAGTGTTATCTAGCGGATTGATTCAATGCAGGTCGGTTCTAATCGGTAGTATTGGAAAACCCTTTTCTTGAACATCGTGACTTCACAATGCGGATTCAACTACTAGTCTTACGTAATACTTGCCAACATCTTACACCTTACCTCAGCTTTTGATACCGAGTGTCGCAGATGCGGCGAGCATGTAACGTTGTTGGCAACAAACTGTTACACAATGCAAGTGCAGCTCGAACGTGTGAACAAGCTTCAAGTAACTTTGGAGGTAAGTGAACCTGTGGTTGCCTTTGTCGACCACTGTGGCCTAGTGGTCATCATGCCACGCTAACACACTGGCGGTCCCGGGTTCGATCCCTGTTTAGGTCATTTCTATTTTCAACAAGATTTAAGATTTACCAATGCAGGAAAACTATATAAGACGTTATTGGAGAAAATACTGCAGTACAGTTTGTTACCGTTGCTTCTGTAGAAGCGGCAGTAAACTTAGCTATAATGTAATTATAGCTAAGTATTTATAACGTAAATGATCTGACGACAACATTTACCTTATAAGAAATCGAAAGGAAAAAAAGTGACAATTATCAAGTGATACAAATATCCAAAGATAAATAAATGATTTTTGACTTTTTTGACTTTCTGACTCCAAAAATGTATGACGTCACGATTAGCTATTTCATAGCTATTTTAGACAAATACCATACTAATGTTAGTTTTGACGTTTAGAAAAAAGTATTTCATTTGACTTGTAGGAAACTAGCGGATTCCCATAGAAAACTTTTGTTTTGTCATTTAGAAAAAAGTGTCTGATTTAACTTATCGTCATCTAGCAGATTCATTCGATGCAGGTCGCTTCTAATCGGTAATATTACTAGTTTTGGGAAACCCTACTCTACAGACGGGACGTCGTGACTTAACAATACGGATCAAACTACTAACATTACGTAATACTTGCTAACATCTTACACCTCACCTCAGCTTTTGATACCGAGAGTCGCAGATGCGGCGAGCGTGTAACGTTGTTGGCAACAAGCTGTTACACAATGCAAGTGCAGATCGAACGTGTGAACAAGCTTCAAGTTACTTTGGAGGTAAGTGAACCTGTGGTTACTTTGTAATGCTAGTGTGACAAGGATTCTTCATACTTTCAGTATAGAAATATCTATTCTAGCACTCTATAATAATTCTCTTAAATGTCAATTTTATTTTATCAATTTTATGTATTTTCACTGATTATTCGAAGGTGCCAGGATCGACTTGGAAAACTCTTGTTTTGTCTAAAAGGGCATACTCCTGACAATTGTCAATAAATTTTATCGAAATCGATTGTGTAGTTTAGGGATGAAGTCAGTTTTTAGTTTTTAAAAAAATATTGGAATAACTGCTGCAAGAGAGAGAGAGAGAGAGAGAAAGAGAGACAGATGCAAAAAGTAATTAAAAAATCAAAAATTGCCGATATTGTGAAAAAAAGAAAACAATATTTTCCGAATTTATGGTTTGGCGCTCAATATTTTGGAAACGAAGAATGATATTAAAAATTTGAGAAAATCTCCTCTGGATAATTTAGTTTGCTACAATTTTAACTTAAAACAAAGACAACAGACAGTTTACCCAGTAGCCTGATCTTTTTGACAAAAGTCAGAACGACATTTCGTATTTAACGTTGAAGTTTTTTTTTGCAACCTTATTTCTTGTACTGAATTTCTCATCGCTCAGCGATAATATATTTTCGAATCCCGTAGATTCATTTCTAATGCGCTTGATAGTATAAAACACAAAATTGCTTGTTTATAGTAACTTTACTGTACCAAGAAACAAAATAAAGTATAAAAAAATTTGAAAGAGCAAATATACAAAGGCGGACTTATCCCATTAAGGGATCTCTTTCAGTCAACCTGCGACAGATTGAGAGGACATTATCTCAATTAAAAGGTAGAAGTAGTCAATTTAAATTAGGTTCTTTTTGTAGAATACTAAATAACAAAATAATATAAGAGCGTAAGGTGTCTCTCAATTACCTATTCAAGATTCTTTTTCTCAGGATTTTTAACAACTCAAGCGATTACCAACTAGGGACATAATAACTTGCACGAGACTCGTTTAGCGAAGTCGTAAAAAGTTTCGCCAAGTCACATTGAATTTACGATGCCTGAAGAATGAGTCGAGTAAACTATGGAATTTCTCAATTTTGTACCTATTTACATAAATAAATCAGTTTATATTTACGAAACTTTAGAATCCTCTCTTTTTCCTGTTTCAAACAAATTTCGCTTTCAGTCTGAAGTATTATAGAGGTTTTCATCATCAATAAATTTAAGAACTAGGTTCTTGTCGGTGGAGTATTTTCCATGTCTTCCTATTTTATGCTAGATGCTTGACCTCCATATAGGACACAACTTTTGCCTTTTTTTTTACTTCATCCATACATACATACATACATACTATCACGTCTTTATCCCTAATGGGGCAGACAGAGCATTTTGGGTCTTGCGGTTCTATGCAGAGCCTAGGGCCGCAAGACCCAAAAGCCACTTTTAGCGTCATGGTGGGCGAGAAGATGGAAAAGCAATCAATACAGTGATGGTTTGCTAGCCGCATCGCCTGTTAACATGATTTGCATTTTTGGTCATTCCCTCGATCGGCTTTTACGATCTGCGTGGGAAGGGAAGCAGCTGGTACATTCTAAGTTTTTTTTATTTCTCCCAGACCAGCATGGGAGTTCTTTCTACTTCATCCATGAACGACCTCTCTATTGTATGTATAATCGTTCTGTTCTCATTGACCATTTCCAGCACTTCTTTGTTGATTTTTTTCTCTGTCCAGCTCATCCTTTTCAGGCGTCTCCATAGAGGCTTTATGAAAATAAATAACTGCAGTTACTTTATCTCGCTCAAATTTTATGACTAACTCGTAAACTATTCAGGATACGTGACTTTAGAATGCCTTACCCGAAGACATCTTAAGTATCTCAATTAGAAAAGTCCACACTCACCTTTTTGCAAATTTGTTGCAGCAGAACTTATCATTATTGTTTTTTTACGTATGTATTAAAAATATGTATGTTGAAATAAATACTATTGATACATTATGTGGATATTTATGTACATTGTATTTGCTATAAAATATAGTATTGTTGAGTTAGTATTCCATAACACAATTCTCGAATTTACTTTGGGGCTAACTCAATCTGCGTGATTTATCACTATATATATACATATTTTTTTAAATATTTGTATACGTATGTTTTGAATAAAGTTTAGTTTTATGCACCAATCGCCATTTTTTTTTTGTTTTTCTCGAAGGCTTACTAGTAGGAAAGCATTCGCATTAAGTCCATTATATCCCCCGGTCGGTTTATAATACTTATTAATAAAAGTGACTAAATACTTATTTTAAAAACTTTTTGTAAACAAAGTGTACATTTTCCTTACACCTGATCTGTTTCAACATTTTCATCCTAATAACAAAACCCCGAACCCCTAGCTTTTTGTATATTTTGGTAAGCGGGTAAATAACTTCTAAACAAAAGGGTCTTCTTGCATTAACATCCAACTTTTACTATCAGGAAACTTGAGGGCCATTAAGCAAAAAACTTTACTGTCCTTCGGGATAAGGGTGCCTTTCCATCTAAGGTGCGTTAAGTAGCTAAGCGATAAACAAAATGACTAAGCTACATAATATATCCGGACAAGTGCGAGACGGACTCGCATCCGACGGGTTCCGTACCATTATCTATAAAAATCAAAAATCACATTTTCTGTCTGAGAGCACCTTTCAATATTTAGGTATTTTGTTTTCTTTTAATTATTTATTTTAAATTGAATATACAAATAAATATTCTCTAAATATTTCAAGCGTCTACCTCTTGCCGTTATTACATTGAGCAAAAAACAGAAAAAAGTCACGTTTGTTGTATGGAGTCCTACTAAAATATTTAGTATTTGTAGTTATAGCGGCAACGTTATCTGTGAAAATTTCAACTGTCTAGCTATCGCGATTCAAGAGAGGGATAATAATATATATGAGATATAATAGCTTTGTGACAGACAGACGGACAGACGAACAGACAGGCAGGCGGACAGCTGAGTCTTAATATTGATTAAATAGAATAGTGATATTTGATTTTTTATAACATCTGTTGCCGCAATTATTGGTAGTTCGATATCTCACCTACTGGAAATCTACCTAAAAGGATAATCTCTATTTATTAAACTATCCAGTATGTTGACGTCAGTTTGTAGATTACGAGATAACGAGGTAACTTTCTTACGACCTCCGTCCGTCTGCTAATCTGTGGCATTGAAACCAGAAAGGAAAAAATATGGACGTCCTAAATTTAGTAGCCTGTTCTTGGGAAAAGACCTTCCCTTTAAGTTTAATAATCATCTTATTTATTTTAGAACATATATTAGGTTTTTATTATACATTTATAAAAAGTGAAATATTAAAAAAAAACACTACAAAATATAAACACATTATAAAAAACCTAATGTAGCTGCCCACTGGCGGCGGGGGCAAGGCCCAAGCTACCGGTGGTCAGGGCCCCAGAGAGAGAAACTTAAAAGAAGTTTATTAATCATCTTTATTATTATTTCAGCTACATAACATCCACTGCTGGTCAAAGGCGTCTCCCAAAACTTTCAAAAGGACCAATAGTCAGGTCGACCTTGATCAGGTCGTCTGAAACTTGAAGATACTATCTTACGCTTCGTTTTCCACAACATGGTCGCCTTTTTTATTTTTTGCCAAATTATCTGTTTTCCCTATAGTTGACTGGGATAGAAAGCTTTTACCGTTAAGAGACAATTTTTATTGTTTAACCGTACATTTTTATAAATAAATTAAATAAATAAGTTTTATGAAAAAATTACATTTCTTATACATACAAGCTTTTTTTTGTGTAGCGTTTTACTGAGTTCTGACTAATATCTTCCTCCGATCAGCTCATTGACTTCATAATATTGTATTGTCATCCGACTTACACAAGTATACAAAATTTCACCTGAATCGGTTGATGATAAGGGTTTGAATGTGATTTCACCTAAACATTTCATTCATACATACAAGATACATCGCAAGTTAAATAAAAGCTTGTAATAAACCTTTTTGCCCCATTAGACATCGGTTTGTCGCGCTATGCGTCCCGCCTACTGTCACTTGTTATGTATTTATTATTTTATTTAATTCGTTTACAAAAAATAATATTTGTGTTCGAATGTATGATTAAATATTATACATAATAAAACAAAGCAGACACACCAGACATAGACATAATAATACAACTTGAAATTCATCTAACGAGTACAAACATTTTTCCAAGAGATGAGCTTTCAATTTCTTATTAAATAATTTTCTGCTACGTATTGTTTTTAAATCTATACAATGTCCTTTTTTATTAAGTACAAATATTTTAAGGGGTGATTCAGTCCATCATATCGAACAACTTTTCCCAATAAATGTATGTCGAAATACGAAAAGAAAATTTTCATTTTCCATAGAAATTATATCACGTGACTACTTCGATTTGTATGAAAACCGAAAAAATATTTTTCGTATTTCGATATACATTTATTGGGAAAAGTTGTTCAAAATGATGGACTGAATCACCCATTAAAATATTTGTACTTAATAAAAAAGGACATTGTATGCAACCCGTTGAACAAGAGCACTGTTTGGTATCGGACACATTGCGTTGAGACTCTTAGTTTAGGTTTAATCCATGTCGTAAGATCTTTTCTCCGCGTTTTTTCTCTCCGGATCAATTCTTCTTCTGTTTCATAAAGATTTCTTTGTTTGAAGAATAAGCTAATCCGCTGGCTATGCTAACAGCTATGCCAGTGAATTTTATTCTCCTAAGTTTTTTAATGCTTTTTGCAATAAAACAAAGTTCACTAAATGATTTGTCAACCTTTACAATATACTTTGTACATTTGTTTCACCGCTTTTCATTTCATCAAAATAAGGTGCACAAAATGTTGCCTTATCCATTAGAACTCAGCTCGTATCTTTCCGATATTCTTGTCGAAACTTTCAAGCTTATGTTCGGATATGTGGCACTCGTTCATCGATACTACTAACAAGTTAATTAGGAAACAAACAAGAAAAGTAGTGCTTGGATTAAGCGTAGTCTTAGTTGGTTTAGTTGGACGAGTAGATTTATTAGTTGAACCATCATCATCAGGCTTTTTTAGTCTCCACTGCAGGAGCACGACCCTCTCTGCACTACTAGAGCCATATTTGGTCAGAGCAGTCAGAGGATTTAGCCTACACTCTCCACTCATGTCTCATGATGTTTATAAGCTTTGTTTAGCATAAGTACTTAATCCCTAACTGCCTCCGTGGTGTAATGGTTGGAGCGTTTGGCTCATACCCGGAGGTCGCGGGTTCGATTCCCAGCGGGGGCAACGACTTTGTGTTGTTGTCCTAGTTTGGTTAGGACATTGCAGGCTAATCACCTGATTGTCTGATAAGTAAGATGATCCGTGCTTCGGAGGGCACGTTAAGCCGTCGGTCCCGGTCACTGTCTTTGACATTGGTCGTTACCTAAAACCATGTCAGAGGCCTTTAAGGCGGTTGTAAAACTCTGACACTAGTGTTAGTCACTAACACCTACGATAAGAAGAAGAAGTACTTATTCCCTAAGTCGCCTTGTACAACATCCCCGGGAAGACTTGTAGTGATCCTATTCTGCTCTGCCGGAAACTACACAGTAAGCATATTAGTTGAATGATCGAGGGAACGTTATGCTGTGTGGCTTCCAACATAGAATAGGACCATTCCATCTCATGTTGTAGATGTCGTAAGAGGCGACTAAAATAACCAAGCACAAACTTCATTCCCAAGGCGAATTGACGTCAGGTAGGTAGCTGATCTTAAATTTATTTTTGAAAACTAAAAACCGACTTCATGACCAAACGGCACAACCGATTATTATAAAATTTCTATTCTACAACCTCGAAAGTATGCTCTTTCAAACAAAAAAAAAAGAATTTGCTAAATTTATATACAATATAGTTCCTTTTTAAAATATTTCATTTAAAAAACAGTTTTTTTTATTTGCCTGGAAAATATATTTGTAAAGTTAGTATGCATTGTAAAATGCATACATCAAACCTATTGACCTGTATTCCAAGTAAAAGTATTATATTCACAAAAGCTTCCAACTGTTTCCGCGTGTATAAAGCTCCTACTTCAGGCATATTGTTCTGGCGGCGTTACAAAGAGAGCTTTTTGCGTATAAGCTCTACGAGCGTTGCAAGAATGCATTCGATGTGTGCTTTTGATATTACAATTTTGAGGATAACTTATTCATGTTTTCGAAATATTTAAATTTATACCTTTAACGGTACATTAATTTTTAGGACTCGTGCTGCTCTGAAATAAATAATTTGAAAGAAAACGGAGCTATGTCATCTTTAATTTTGATCTCATAAAACTCTAGATAACACTTCCAACTATTTTATGAACTACTGTTTACAGTTTAAAGTAAGAATGTGAAGTTTTTTTTTTGCACTTTTGCGAAAATTTCAGATGGGGACTGGGCCTGGAAAAATCTATGAATCTCCAGAATGCTGATCTGGAAGAAAAGAAAAACTGTAGTTTGCAGCAGTTGCTTTCTGCCTATAAATCATAAAAGCCGTTAAAGTGAATGGGTGATAATTTAAAATTATGTCTAAACAAAGCGGCTAGGAACCCGTCTCTATTTGAATCTCTAGTTCACAAAGATAAAGATAAAGATAAAGATAATTTATTTGCCAAACATGTGTTACAAGATATTAGTACATTCAATTTCGTCCAATCATGTTTACCATCACCGGTGTGCAAATGTGGTCAGAAAGGCTATCATCTATACCTATGCTACCTATATAACTATACTATAATAATATACTTAATCTATGGACCTTATATATAAACTAAAATCAATTCACAATTTATCAGATAAGAAATCCTTAATACTATAATAACATTTGTCTATCAAAAATGACTTAAATTTTTTCTTAAACAAAGTAACATTTAATTCTTTATATTGTTTTGGTATTTTATTATATATTATCGGTGCCATACCTAATACACTATCATGTAATAAAGCAGTTTTGGATGGATGTATGCACAATTTGTCTTCACGTCGGTTTCTTTCTACTCTATCAGATAACTTAGGAAACAGGTGAGGATTACTTTTTACAAATATAGCTGTTTCTATTATATATAATGACGGAAATGTTAGAATCTTATGTTTTTTAAAAAGCGGTTCACAACTATCTGTACTTTGTAGTCCGAACATTGCTCGAATACAGCGCTTTTGCATTTTAAATACTATATCTTTATCGGTGGAATTTCCCCAAAAAATTATACCGTATCTAAGGACTGATTCAACAAGGCCATAGTATGCAGTTATTAGTGTATCAGTATTTACTTCATTAGATAACCTATATAGGGCATAAGATGAACTACTAATCCGTTTACAAAGACTTTCAATTTGTTCTTTCCATTTTAACCTACATTCGATTATTATTCCCAGAAATCGAGTAGATGGAACATTAGATACAATATTGCCCTGGTATTCTAAGTTAAAATTGTTCGCCTTTTTAGGTCTTTGAGTAAAATGCATAATGTTAGTTTTATCAAGGTTTATTTTTAAATTATTATTATCGAGCCATGTTATTATTGAGGCTAATGTCGAGTTAACGTCGAATTTATATGATTTTTTGTCCGTGCATTTAACTGTTACTGTACTATCATCAGCGAATAATGTTATACTATGTTTAATATTCATAGGAAGATCGTTAATATAGATAATAAAAAGGAGAGGCCCTAAAACACTACCCTGCGGAACTCCATATGATACACATCGTTCATTTGATGTGTAATATTTTTCTGTTTTAGATTTAAAATCAAATTTAGATATTTCTGTTACTTGACGACGATCTGATAAGTATGATTTAATTAATTGTAAGACATTACCTCTAATTCCGTATGCTTCAAGTTTGTCTAATAATATTTTATGATGCACATAGTCAAAAGCTTGCGTCATATCGCAGTTGATAGAACAAACTGGATTTCTTTTGTTAACTTCAGTAATAACATTCAGTAAAAAATCATAAATTGCCATATTAATTGTTTTTTTACGACGAAACCCTTTTTGTTCTTTGCAAAATATTTGTTTCTCTTCAAAGTAGGAGTTTAACTCGTTTGAATAGTATTTCTCAAATATCTTTGAAAATATTGAGTTAAGGGCAATGGGTCAACAAACAACAAACATGCCTATTATAACCCTGAATCATAGCCATATATGGAGCCAGATTCTGTCTATCCAATAAGAAATAAAGATGTGAGCAGTATTCCGTAAGTTGAATAAAACAATTTAATAAAACAAGAATAGTAGGTGGTATCAAACTTCACTTAAATTTGATACCACCTACTAGGTGGTCTAACGACCTAAGCAATTTTGCAGGAAAACGCTGAAATCAGGCCGCTTCCACTCGGTCGTTTTGGAAACCTGGAGGGAGGCCTTTGTCCAACAGTGGACGTCCTGTTGCTGATATTATGATGTATTAAATGTATTACACGTAAATAAACGTATTACACGTAAATAAACGTATTACACGTTAATAAACGTATTACACGTTAATAAACGTATTACACGTAAACAAGCTGAATAAAGCTCATAAAGAGAGTGTAGGCCAAAGTCCTGTAGCTGCTCTGGCCAAGTATGGCTCTGTTAATACAGAGAGTGTCGTGCTCAGTGGAGACAAAAATGATTATTACAAAATATATTACAACATTATTCTACACTATAACAGCTTACAACATTAATTCGTATGCATTTGAAAGTCACCCTACACTCGCAAACCCAAATCTACTTCTCTTGTCTACGGTGTACTGCTGATTTTACAAAGTTTACATATTTAGACAGAACCTGAAATAAGCCTTAATAAAACGCATTAAGGTTGAAGCAAATCGCAGTGTAAACTTTGTACCTAGGTCTTACTCGAAACGTTTGGCGTCGCATCACGAGTTAGTGATGTTACCACGATTGTTAATCGAGTCGAGTGGTTCATTATTTACACAATGTTCAGTCAGGTGTTAGTTAGATAGCGGAGATAGCTGATAAATTATTACGAATAGGTAATGCACTAGTTTTGGATTCAAATTCGAGCTGGGATATGACCTAAATATTGATGCTTCCTTAATTTAATTTTACTGATACTGATTAATAATTATAAATAAATATATAAGGAAAATTCACACATATAAAGATAGCCCTAAAGTAAGATCGAGACGTGTGTTATAGGATGCTAACTCAACAATACAATTTTTTGAAACAAATACTTATACGTATATACATCTCAGACCCAGGTGAATTTGAAAAAGGTCATTTTCCATATTGACCTGACCGGGGATCGATTCCACGACCTTCAGTGTGACAGCCTGGCATGATGACCCCAAAGCTGCAGAGCACTAGAACTCGTTTAGTTTTCTGTACTAATTTAACCCATTAACGCCCTCTGTACTCGCGCGTGTACAGCTTTTAAAACATTTATTTTTATTTTTTTGTCTATGATATTACGGTTTTAATGTCTTCATCCAATAATATATGATACTAGTAAGATATGAAAAAAATAAATGGGACGGTATCGCGAAAAAAAAGTCATTTTTATGATTATCAAAAAAAAAGAGTGAACACTACTTATTTCGGTAAGATATAAAATTCTTTTTTTATAAAAAAATCAGTTATTGTCTTCCTTTTTTCTGCGAAATATCATTGCTAGAATGTCTTTTATACTAAAGTTATATTTTTAAAGCATTATAATCGAGTAAATCCATGGCAGGTATCATTTTATTTCTCTGTACGCAGACAGGTATAATGGGCACATGTATGCAGTAAATGTAAATCTTTTTGTCAGATATACCTTATGTTATAACGGCTAATCGTCGTGTATTTACGAGTCAAAATAATTATGCAAAACTCGAATAAATTATTGAAAATATTTTAACTGATAAGTATGATGATAAGGAGTATGATGCGTTGGTGTTGCCACCTGATCTTGCCATTGTAAGTGATGAAGAAGAAGGTAATAAAGACAACCAAATCAGTTTAACGTTTCCTAAAGAGATTCCAGGGACAATTGAGGTAATTTTACGCCGATTCCCTAATAATTTGGTTTGGGATGAAAGTAATGACGAACTGATAGGGGTCTAAAATAAGGCTGTACTATCAAAACGACCACGAAATCAAGATTTCAATGATTCTGTATGGAGGAGAGCTCAACCAGTTTATTTAATGTCAATTGAAGTTACTGATAATGTTCAGTGCACAGAAAGGAATGTAGCAGAGTAATTGAAAGACCATAGTCCTACAATATTGTTTGAAAAATTATATATTGTATGGAATTACCATCATACGCTGAAAGGACAACAATATAATCACAATGGGGCCAAACTTTGATTATACTAATCATTAGGCAAGGTGAAAAGATGGTGTAACATACGTCAAGAAGATGATTTCAATATTCCTTAACAATTTATAAACAATAAAGGAATAGGCGGGTAGATCCAATAGACCAATTCATAAATTTGTGTAGAGTAGTCATAAAGGGAAAGAAGTGGTGGTGGGTGTTATTTACTTTCCTTATAAATATAGCAATGTACAATGCTTGGCGACTACATGTATTGCTAAGTAAAGACGATGAGAAAGTGACATATATGGATCATTAGCCTTTAGACGTGGAGTGACAGGATCATATTTTAGACCTACAAAAGCAAGAAGTCTTCCTTCGTCGTCTTCAATTATTGGACTGGACCGAAAAAATAAGGGTTACAAAATTACCCACAATGCATTTTTAACCCTTTGCGGTATGTTATTTGTCACAACCGCGTACGTTGGCAGTGTTAACTGTGTCAGAAGACACTTTGTGTGGAGCGACTTTGTTTTGGACAATTTCATACTTGAACTGCCCAATGTACCTGCCCAAGTACACCCTTATAATTTCTAACATATATGTTTTTTACTTAATTTATTCATATATTCCTTTTATTTTAATAAGTCAATAAATAGCATGTATAAAACAAAATTGCATGTATTTTAATTTTGGGCGTTAATGGGTTAAGGCCCATTTAGACGGTGCAAGTTTTTTGCCTGTTGCATACCATTTTATTGAAGCAATAAATTTGTTTAGACCATGCAGGTTATGTTTTAGTTAAGTTGATGATAAAAATATGGTATGCAAACTGGCAAGAAAAGTGCAGTCTAAATAGACCTTTAAGGTACATATTCACTTTTTCACGTTTTTCTGTGGTATTTATATTTGTATAGTTTACTGATATATATGTAATTAAATATAATATATTTGATTACATCTTATAATAATAGTCTTCTAAAGACAGAGACTCTCGACATTACCAGTGGGTTGACTGGTACACATTATATATATATATATATCGAAAAACGAGTCAAATAATCTTTCTAATTCGGCGTATCAGCGTCATAAACTTTATTTAGTACATGCTTCAATAATTGCTTCATATCGTAGTAGGAATGATTAAGAGCAGCTCTCACCCTCTACACTGCCTCCCTGTATAGAAACGGACTCACCAAATAAAAACACATCGTGTCCATTTTGCAAAATTTATGTGTTTTTTAGCAGTCGAAGAGAAGATCAAATTTTTGTTTTTTTTTGACAAATTCATTTATCGGTATCGATAAAATTTAAAATTCTGTTTGCTCATCACTACTCTTAAAGCGCTCAAATGTGCGCGTTCAGTTTCCCGCATATCTTGATTGTGCTCTCAGACACCGTACATCGTGTTCTGTTAATTTTCAACCAATCACTTACATTACATTATCACCTCTTTATCCCTGACGGCATAGACAGAGCCCAGGGCTGTAAGACTCTAAGGCCACGTTTTGCGTGATAGTGGGCGTTAAGATGGAAAAGGAACCAAAATAATGATAGTGACAGGTAACCGCATTGATTAACATGATTAAAATCGCGCCCGTTCCTTCGATCGGCTTTCACGATCTGCACGGAAAGAGATGCAGATTTTTTTCAACCTATATGTTAACGTCAAGTGTGTAATTAAACAGGTTAGTATGATTACTAACAATATATAGTTTTAAGAAATAAAACCCTATGCTGAACAGTACGTTTATCCACTGAATGCAGGGAGAACAGATATTAATTTATATATTTTTGTAATGTCCTTTCATTTGATACCAAACATGGTATGCTGATTTTGGCCTATAGAGGGCGCCATATTAAATTTACAGTGACGTAACATAGCTTATAACGCTTTTAGTGATAACTCATTTGTTAAGATGCCATGGATATTATAGAAGATATGAGGGAACAGAGTAACTTACATACATACGAACCACATAAGCCTCCTTATAAATCCGGGTAACTTTTTTTTGGGCCAGGCACCCGAGCTCTTGAAATGAACAAGCAGCATTTTCATTCTTGTACTTCAAAGAAATCTCTATAAACATTACGAAAATTTATGACGAATGCATTCGACATCTTTCTATTAAAATCCTGACAAAGGCCACCCTTTGTGGGCGTTTTGTCGCCTATATTTAATTGGCACAGTCTGTGGTTGCCCGAAGCATAAAATAAACAGCCTAAAGAAGTATATTTCGTAGTAATATTATTATTATAATCTCAATCGCATAACTTCCAATGTAAAAACATATCCAAGGAGTAGTTCTGGTTTTCCATTTGAGTTGTGGAGGTCAGATGGCAGCTGTTGCTCTGTTTAAAAACTAGTAACGTTTATCATCATGTCAATCCTTAGTTTTAATCGCGTAACGTCCAACATAAACCTATCTAAGGATTGGTTTTGGTTTACCCTTTGGGTTACGGAGTTCAGATGGTAGTCGCTCTCTGTAAAAACCAGTAACCTCATCAACACTGGGCTCCGAAGCGTTACCGCTGAGAATGCAACTTTGAATGATAATGACGATGATGAACACCTACTGTTGTACATTAGGCTGTCCCATTGATTTTTGAAATGACCGATCTAAAGCGGCTTGCAATAATGAATGCATGGGAATTAGCGCGAAACATACTCACATTTTTATTTTGTTATTATACAATCAGCGGTGAAAGTGGAGCAGTTGGTAAAATCTACGTCTTTCGTTGAAGTTTTATTTATGTCTCGCATAAAGAAAATAAATATAAACATTACATTATTTTATAGTTTTAGTTTGTAGTTTTCATTTAAAGAAGAATCATTGTAAATAACATCTCGCGCATAGTGCTGGGAAAATATTACTTGTGTTTTATATAAATAACATTGTTACTAAATATACAATATTAATAGTGGCTCGTTGTTTGTATGAAGAGTCTGTCGGAGGTTGTATATATAGTCAGTTGCAACCAGAACTCTGAGATCGAGATGTAGAATCTGCTGGCGCCATCTCGTATGATTCTTGTGAACTAGGTATTGCTGCGTTCATTTGTTGTTTGTGGTGTTTAGTTCCTCGTAGTGACGTAGAGGTCGCCACAAGTCCTTCGTCACTACGACCCCGCTATATCATTATTATCACTTAAAAAAAATTATAATAAAATATAAAATTACTTGAAAAAAAAAACAAAATAATACATTAATGTTCCCTAAAATGTTAACACTACTTTCTAACAATTTAAATCAGATATTTTTTAACACACAAGCATTTTGAATCGGATTTGCAAGAAATAAACACTAATGACGTCATAGTTTCTTTGAGTGAAATAGCGCTCTTATTATCAGTTTTTCTGCAATAATAAACGAAAAATCACGTTGAAAATAGATATTATAATGATAAAGATCATTATTTTGTGAGTTTTCATTTTCTTAACAATACATACATACATACTATCACGTCTTCATCCCTAATGGGGCAGACAGAGCATTTTGGGTCTTGCGGCTCTATGCAGAGCCTAGGGCCGCAAGACTCAAAAGCCACTTTTAGCGTCATGGTGGGCGAGAAGATGGAAAAGCAATCAATACAGTGACGGGTTGCTAGCCGCATCGCCTGTTAAAATGATTCGCATTTTTGCCCATTCCCTCGATCATTCTTAACAATAGGTACAAAATAATTTATTTTTACCCACGAAAAAACATAACTCTGTTAAATCACTATTTTGTTCCCGAAGCGTTCCTGTTATGACATTGGATTGGTTTGTAGATAAAAAGAGGCATTGTCATCGGGCCATTGTAGTTTTTTATTACATTTTCTAGCCCCTTTCAGCTTTCGTGTTTGGGATGTTTTATCTGTGCTCCATTATTTCTTAAGCCACCGAGATAATAAGGCTGAGTATAAAAATGCTACTTTGTGACAGTTTATTATGAGAAAATAGTTTTCTATTGTAAGGTACATGACAAGAAGGTTTTTTTTAGTCTACCATAATATACTGAACCTTTTTAAATTTTTAAGGGTGAATATAGGTTTTCCTGTTATCTAGAGAACAGAAAAACCTTTTTAGTATTTTTTTTTTCAAATTGTAGGTTCAGTGGTTTCTGAAATCAGGGTCAATTTTTGTCTTCTTTAATGAATGAAATCAAAACTATTCATTTTTGAATTATAACAAAAACATTTGAAATTCTCATAACGAGCCATTTCATTTTATATATTAAACAGTAAAGTATGCAAAGATTTTTATAATTTCCTTATTTGTCCCCCGAAAATTACCGTTATTTTAATTTGCACATCTGTGTTGTGGTCATAGAATTACACCATCCCATGATCCAAAAAAACAGGTCTGCTATTTCGGCAGTGACAACAGCCTACGTCACCACAGAGTTGCCACTTTAATGTGACTTAGTTAAGATTTAGGGAACGTTTGCCTGCCATTATTCATGAGTATTCATGACAATAAATATTTTAATGCATAAAAAATTAGGTTATACTTGTTATTCATTAACTAGTCTAACTTATTATTCCATAAATAGGTTATTTGTAAAAATGGACATGGTTTTATCCGATTCATACGTGAATAATGAAAGTTGGGGTGTTTGATTTTACAGTACCAGTAACACTGAGTGGCGGTGACGTAGGCTCGTGTCACCCACGTGACCACTTTATGTCGGAATGCCATACCTGGCGCAGTATATTATTATATCATGCACCATCCTACTAAATTTCACCTTATTTGGTCCAGTAGATTCGGAGCAAATTGGCTGTGACAGATGGACGGACAGAGAAACAGGCGCAGAGTGATCCTATAAGGGTTCCGTTTGTTCATTTTTTGTACGGATTCCTAATAACAATAAAATAGTGACAGCTCGGCATCAACATGATTTAGAACCATTTATTCTTGGTATACTTATTTTCTTGCCGTATGGTTTCCGTCAGAGTAGATTAGAGCCACTCCAAGTCCTCCCGAGGATGTCGTAGTAGCCGACTCAGAAAATACAAGCTAAAGAAAGCTTATAAACATCAATGAGATCTCTCCAACCCCTCTGACCAGCGTGGAGAGTGTAGGCCCAAGTCCTCGCTGGCTGTTCTGGCCAAGTATGACTCTGGTAGTACGGTAAAGGTCGTGCTCCTGCAGTGGAGGCAAAAAGACCTGATGATGATGATGCCACTTTTCTAAGTCATTTCTTTTCCCTAAAACCAACATGGAATTCAATACGTAAAACCCAGAAGTTACATAATAAGCATAAAAGTCAAAGCCTAACCTCGTGCCGAGATAAACCAAAGTTACGATTCAATTTACGATGACCCCTAAATGGGGTCACAAAATTCAACAAACGTTCAACCCTTATTTTAGAGTACTATCAGTTTTATCTAAAGACCAAAGTTTGAAATGAGCACATTCCTTTTTCGGTATGTTCCGAATTTGCAATATATGAACTAAAATGGTAAATTTTTGCTTACTATGCTGACAGATTTATTTTAGATATTTATTTGAGTAATAATTATATTCCTTTTTCGGTATGTTCCCAACTTGCAATATATGAGCTAAAATGGGAAATCTGAGCTTACTACTATCCTGACAGATTTCTTTTAGATATTGAGTAATAATTGTTTAAAAAATAAAAATTTCTTTTTAGCAACAAACTTATATGATTCCTTTACTTTTCAATGGTGATTGAGTGGCGAACGATGCCTAAAGTAGCTTACTTAAAGCAATCCAAGAATAGGTTCTTGGATCTTCCTACACCAATCCTTGATTGAAACTAGTAAAGAATACGATAAGATAGGCTCTTTAAAAAAATCTTCTTTTTCTATTTCTTCCATGTACACTTAACATAAAAATCAGTTTTGTTATTTTTTCTACTAAAAATGCATTTAACGCTAAAGTAACAAATTAAAAAAAAAAAATATAATTTAAGTATATTTTTAGCACGAAGTCCACCTTTGTACCAATATGATCCATAAAGATTTAATAAATCAATTCATTTAGGTATATGAAATTGTCTCAAAATATTATTGAAAAATTAAGTACAAACATGTTTTTTGCGATAAAATTTTTTATTCAAGGAGAATAAGGAACAAGACGTTTTGGGAAAGCCGCTATCAGTTTATCTAAACAATATAATGACTCTGTTCGTAATCCAGTCAAGACCCAAATAAAATTTATGCGATAGATTAAATGAGATTTAGAGGACATTGTAGTTAACAAGTGGCAGGAACTGATAGAAATAAATTTTAAAAGTGGAATAGTATAGTCCACTTGTTGGTGCCCGCGACTTCGTTTGCGCAGTATTCATGAAATTGTAGCCTATGTGTTATTCTGATGTAGTTTTATTCAATAGTTTTTACGTGAGAGTATAACAAACATCCATCCATACTTACAAACTCTCGCGTTTATTATATTATGAAGTAGGATTTGTTATTTTTGGCATTAGAAATGTCTTTTCGTTCGCTCCAGTGTAGGCTCCGATTTCTCGAAGAAGTTCGATCCCCATATATCTCAGATATTTGTGAAAATATGGTATTAAAAAAAGGTTCAGAAGAAGCTTATTTACAAGAGGTGTAAAGCGCAATAAAGAATTATTCGAGAAAGTATAAAACGGAAAAAGTTATGGCCGAAAGAGTGAAAATTAAATCATTTATTTACCTGAGTTACCGACTTTTTGATTTTGGCGCTTGAAATTTTGGAAACGAAAAATGATATCAAAATTTTTAAATAATATCTTCTGGACAATTTAATCAGCTACAATTTGAGCATAAAACAAAGACGATAGGGTTTAGGTGTTTGCCCTGTAGCCTAACCTTTCTGAAAGAAGTCAAACAGTCAGAACGACCTTTCATTTCAACGTTGTAATTTTATTTTGTAATCTTTTCCATATCCTAATTTCTCGTCGCTTGACATATATTTATTATTGAATATATTTACTTTCTACCTCTATATAGATCTATCTGTTCATCATTAACTTATTTGCTATCTATTTGTTTGTACCAGCTGTATAGTTAGTTTTTATATGGCTTAAGATGTCCCGTCCCGAATTTATAAATGAACATAATATTTAAGACGCCATGTTAACCTTTCTAGGAAAATCTTCTACATGTTAGTGTTAAAATGCTTCAAAATCGGACCAGTAGTCAAATCTGGTGTTATATTAATTTGGTCGATATCTATATATTTTTAGGGTTCCGTAGCCAAATGGCAAAAACGGAACCCTTATAGATTCGTCATGTCTGTCTGTCTGTCTGTCCGTCCGTATGTCACAGACACTTTTTTCCGAAACTTCAAGACCTATACTGTTGAAACTTGGTAAGTAGATGTATTATGTGAACCGCATTAAGGTTTTGACAAAAAAATATAAAAAACAATAAATTTTGGGGGTTCCCCATACTTACAACTGAAACTCAAAAATTTATTTTTCATCAAACCCATACGTGTGGGGTATTTATGGATAGGTCTTCAAAAATGATATTGAGGATTCTAATATCATTTTCTTCTGAACCGAATACTTGCGCGAGAGACACTTTTAAAGTGGAAAAAAGTGTGTATCCCCCCCCCCCCCCCGTAACTTCTAAAATAAGAGAATGATAAAACTAAAAAAATATATAATGTTCATTACCATGAAAACTACCAGCGAAAAATACGTCATAAACCATAAACGGCAATTTACCTTTCATTCAATCAACTCAAATATAAAAATTAATAAAAACATACTTCAAGACTTTTATATTATGTTATTTGCTATTACGGAACCCTTCATGGGCGAGTCCGACTCGCACTTGGCCACTTATTTTTTGTACTAGTTATTCTTATTCCATATTGCTCTAGGAGGAAAAAGTCCTTAATCCGATCGAGGTGATTGGCGAAAAGGCGAATTATGTTGATAGAATAAATAAATAAATAAATAAATATATAGGGACAAATTACACTGATTGAGCTAGCCCCAAAGTAAGTTCGAAACTTGTGTTATGGGATACTAACTCAACGATACTATATTTTATAATAAATAGATATATAGATAAACATCCAGGACCCAGGACAATTTAAAAAAGGCCATTTTCCAACTTGCCCTGACCGGGGATCGAACCCGGCACCTCTGGGTGGCGGACTAGCATGGTGACCACTACTATTAAAAAGAAGAGACGAACCATTACTATTTTGATTCCTTTTACCACCTTCTTGCTTACAATCACGCTGAAAGTGGCCTTTGAGTCTTGCTACCCTGGACTCTGTCTGCTTAAAGCCGCAAAATCCAAAAACGTTTTAGTATTCGTTTGAAATATCCTACTTCCTACTAATATTATAAATGCGAAAGTGGGTTTGTTTTTTGTTACCTCTTCACGCTTAAACTACTGAACCGATTTGGATGAAATTTGGCATGGGTATAGTTTGAGACTCGGGAAAGGACATAGGGTATTCTTTATTCCGAAATTCCCACGGGGAGCGAAGCCCGCGGCTGTATCCGCGGACTTCGCTCCCCTGGGAATTTCGGAAAGGAGTAGCCTATATTTTCGTTTAATTTACTTTTTTTAAGAAAAAATAAACTTTTTCTTATTACCCCACTTATATGACACGTTAATTGTTTTTATTTGTATTACAAATTACCATTTTGAGTACCTACATTAAATTATATGTATATAGAAAAAATCTTCGAACGTTTCACTTAGAGACAACGTGCCCAGAATACTAGCACTGATATCCTGAGGTTTACTTTTACACCGAAAAATATATATACTTACATATTTTAATCTCGTCATAACAATGCAAAAGTACTTACGAAACAATACTTACGGCAACGTCGCTCGAAAGCTAACACTTCTCGCCGAACTCGAGACCGCAGCACGACCTGACCGCAATGAGGCTCGAGTCTCGAACATGATCGCCGAATAGTCTCAGTAATCACTATAACACCGTGTGATGTGTCAGTACTTAGAGTAGGCGTCTAGATTGTCACGCCATCTGCGTCTAGGTTTCCAGGACGCCGACATCCATTAGCTGGGGTCAGCTAAGTTAGTGTTTTGTAATTTTTGTGATGGATCACAAGGTTGTGTTGTGGTCCATTACAAGAATATACGTAGTAAAGAGGCCAAAACTCGAAAGCTAACAATTCTCGCAGAACTCATGACCGCAGTATAAACTGACCGCAATGAGGCTCGAGTCTCGAATGTAATTGCCGAATAGTCTTAGTAATTACTATAGGTAGGTGGAGAATCATTGAGAACGTCGATAATTTAGTAATTTACTTGATTTATTGCTTTATAGCGTGTAAATATCACTGGCACAGTAAGTCGAATGTGTAAGTATTATACAAGTTGATATCTAAAATTTGTAATCCACGCTTATCTTAGTTGGAGCTGAGTCTATTTCTTGAAGCATCTAACAATCGATATTCTGAAGGTACTTATCTTTTTTCCAGTTTCTTTTTTTAATCAATCTTAAGACATGTATTTTCACATTGTGCCATAATTATTGTCATCTGACGCTGCGATTAATATACATACATATCACTCACGTCTTTTTTCTTACAAAGTAGACTCAGGCTAGGATAAAACAAAGCAAAGTTATTACGTAGAGCTTGTGGCAATATCACTCAAATCCTAACACTTCTCGCAGATCCCGTGACCACAGCACGAACTGACCGCAATGAGGCTCGAGTCTCGAAAATAATTGCCGAATAGTCACAGTAATTACTAGGTAGGTCAAGAGGCATTGAAAAGTTTGATAGTTCAGCAATGAGAAGATTTTGTTTTGTTAAAGGCTGGTAATAAATTAAAAATCAGTGTATGATCAGACTTTAGAGTAAGAGAGTCAAAGGTTTTTAAAACGGTTTAAGGCATCTTATAATCTTATATAAAAATCTTCGAATTTTCCGGCTCCGATTCCGGCAGAGGAATACCACCGGGCCATTCCAAGTCATCCCGTGGTATCGTAGAAGGCGACTAAGATAAAACAAGCTAAACAAAGCTTATAAACATCAGTGAGAACTCTCCATTCCGTCTGGCCAGCGTGGAGAGTGTAGGCCAAGTCCTTTGGCTGCTCTGGCCAAATATGGCTCTGGTATAGTACAAAAAGGGTCGTGCTCAGGCAGTCAATACAAAAAGACCTTATGATGATTTATTTAGTGTTTTTTTTTGTATTAGTGTGTGTAAGTCCAAGCCAACACTGGTTCATCAGACTTTTCAGGCTGCCTAAAGGCATCTGACATAGCTTTACGACTCCCATACCATGGACATGGACCAACGGCTTATTCGTGCCTTTCGAAGCACGATGGAGCTTGAGAAATTTTGTATGCCACTTGCGGTGACCCATCCAAGTATGCACCACGCCCGGTGTCGTTTTACTTGCGAAAGCGCTAGTAATTTGCATTCCCGCCAGACCACCGAGCTTATTAACTTTTTTTTTTTCTTTACTTAACCTGTACTGTCCCACTGCTGGGCAAAGGTCTCCCCCATCTCCTTCCAAATATCTCGATCGTGTGCCACTTCCCGCCATTCCTTATTAACTTTATTTAGTAAAAAATATTTTTTTGGTTCTCTCTGGTTGGAGAGATTTTTATAAGCTTTGTTTAACTTGTATATTCTAAGCCGTCTTCTACGACATCCACGGGAAGACTTGGAGTAACCCTATTCTGCTCTGTCGGAAACCATACGTCCGACATTACATTACTACATTTTAATTTAATGAAATAATTACGTTGGCAGAACCATTTTAAACCAAATTATTTGACGATCAATAGGTACGTTGTTTATTTGCCTAACTAAGCGAAAAATTAAAAAGCCAGTGGGACGTATTGCAATAAATCGAAAACGATGCGATGGCTACTGAGATTTTTTAGTGCCAGATTCAGTGTTACGCATAGATTTCAGTGAATGCTGGACTAGTTGTAAGTAAAAGTTAAGGCAAAAATGTTACTTTTTTTATTGTTCGGTGTAGCAACACCTAACAGTGACGTTAAACGTTTCGCATCCCAGTATTCCCGGAGCACTTGACCTCAAATCGTTTCACTACAAATATCGCCGACGTACGATGCGCTTATGTCATTTTTATTTACATCAACATTTTTAAACATGTTCTACACGAAAACATTTGCGATCTTTGAAGTATAGTATTTATTGAAAAATAATACTTAAAAACTAATAGTTCAGATACCCCCAAAACTTCTAAACAAGTTTAAGTCCTCTATTTGTTTCAGATACAAATTTAGTAGTATATGGAATGGCCAAAAATACAAATTATGTGACGCAGCAACCTATCACAATTTTTATTCCTTGTTCCTTATTATTGCTCGCCAGCTCGCTAAAAGTGGCCTATCTACTTCGAGCCGCAAGACCCAAAATATTCTGTCCTATTATGGAAAAGACGTGATATTTTGTATGTATGTATATATTCTAACTTAACGCACTGGTCTATTATTTAGAAGTCTATGTACGATGTTTGAAAGATCCAATCACACTTCACTTGACTGTGAAATTAAATCGAGTTTCTTCAATCCGGTTACTGCACTGGGTGATATTTTAAACTCTGGACTCCTATTTTTGTAGACGTGAAGTCTTCATTTCCTGAGACATTTATCAAGAGTAATTTGAAGTCAATACTTTGATACGGAATAAATTAAATAACGTGCAAGTTGAACTCGCGTGGAGAGGGTTCCGTACAATGCCAAAGTCAATCACATTTTAAATCCTCACAGTAAGACACGAGTGAACTACTACTAGCGCTATCTAGTTGTATTTTAGTGAACTATTATTCGTAAGTGAACGTATTATATTGAGTTCACTACTTTATTTTCAACTAGCTGTGCCCGTGGGCTTCGCTCCCCGTGGGAATTTCGGAAAAAAAACTATCCTATGTCCTTCCCTGGGTATCAAAATATATTCATATCAAACTTATCTAAATAGTCTCAGTGTTTCAAACGTGAAGTGGTAACAAACAAACAAATGTACAAACTTATTTTCGCATTTATAATATTAGTAGAAAGTAAGATAAGATAAGATTGATTGTTAACATGAACCGTGAAAGCTAGACACTTGAAATTTTCACAGATGATGTATTTCTGTGGCCGCTATATAAAAAAATATAAAAAGTAGAATAAACAAATATTTAAGTTCCCATACAATAAACTTGATTTTTTGTACATAATAGTACGGAACCCTTCGTGCGTAAATACCACTCGCACTTGGCTTAGTTATTTTCTTACCTCTAGGCATAGCATAATATTGGGTTTCCTATTTAAATTCGAAAAATCTATCTTCGATATATTATTATCGGTAGATGATACTTCGAATCTACTTCGAATCACATTACCGTGCTCTTGGCTATGTCAGTGACCTTTTTCCTCCATATATCTCCTAATTTCTGAACCGATTACGTTAAGAAACATTGAGTGTTTATATATTAATTTTATTTACTTACTAGCTCATGCCTGCGGCTTCGTTCGCGTGGACAAAAATGCTCATCAGGCTGCACAACTTTTGCGCCTGACAACAAAATGACGCCTTACAATTTCTTAAAGTTTAGCTGACCATTATGGTTCTGCATCAGGTGTTCCATTTTCCAAAATCAATTATGCCCTATATGTTGCCCAGGCTTAACAGCTACATCACAAACTGTTTTATTCGAATCCATCCAATATTTTCGGAGATTACCATGAACAAACACACAAACTGACAGACTTTTTTTTAATTCTTACTCTTTTACTACTCTTGCTACTTACTGTATTATGTCATCATCGCCTCAAATTTCTTTTTTTGGAAATATAGTCAATGTAGACACATTTTTTCACTGTTTTATTGTGTGTAGATATATATTTTACCTTTTAATTTTTGACCTTTTTTTTTTACGTCGTAAGTTCATCATCATCATCATATAGACGACCTCCGTAGCGTAGTGGTCACCATGCTAGTCCGCCACCCAGAGGTCCCGGGTTCGATTCCCGGTCAGGGCAAGTTGGAAAATGGCCTTTTTCAAATTGTCCTGGGTCTTGGATGTTTATCTATATATATTTGTTATAAAATATAGTATCGTTGAGTTAGTATCGCATAACACAAGTCTCGAACTTACTTTGGGGCTAGCTCAATCAGTGTAATTTGTCCCTATATATTTATTATTTATTATCAGCCACAGGAAGTCCACTGCTGGACATAGGCCTTCCCCAAGGATTTCCAAAACGACCGATCGGAAGCTGATGACGTAAGTTGCTGATAAATATTTGTTTGAAATATCTAATTTTGGTTTCTAGTAAAATTTGTAAAATTGGATTTTTTTCGTCTTTTAAAGCTATCCTCTATCACGTGCGTGGCCTTTGGATATTATGGCCCTGGGTTCTGTCTACCCCGTTAGGTATAAAGGATTTATTATGTTTATGTCCAGTATCTGATTTAGCTTTCATCTGAATAGTAAAATTTTGCCAAATCTTACAAACACGGTTCTGGTGAAGCGGCGGTCCCCTTTCAATCCCTTTCTTCCTGGTATTAAATAAACACACATTAAACTTAAATGACTCCTTTCATCTAAGTGCATTAAGTGGTCCGTACACTTACAGTTCATTTATTCAGAATAATTCCACTAAGTCAGCATATTTACAATGCGTCCTATAAAATCGTGGCCCGATATTTTTTATCTCTCATATTTTGTTTTCTATAAAGAGCTTATTATAGTGTAACAAAATATACTGAAATTCTTTATAGAGCTTATTTATAAGGTCTAACAAAATATACTAAAACTATTTTAAGGGTGACTTCAGTGCATGATACTGAACAACTTTCCCTAAGAAACATAAATATTTCAGAAGCGGATCTCTTAATCAAAAAATTAGGTTTACACGATGGGTCAGTCAAAAAATATTGACTTCCACTTTACTTGTATGGGAGCTACCTAAAAAAATTTTTTTAAATATTTTATTTTACCTCTTTTTCCCTATAATTAATAAACATATCCATACCAAATCTTTAGTGCTTATTGTCTAAGTAAAATCGCAAACGGACAGAAAGCAAAACAATAAGCGTTCCTTGTTTACTACAGACCCCAAAAAATAATTCACAATATAAAGATCCAAACAAATACACATTTTAAATTCACTAAGAGCAGTGAAACATGAATTAGGGACACGATGTAAATTACCCACTATCTCCATTTTGTCTCTACAGTTAATTCTCAAATCCCTCTGATACTTCCCTTAGCTCGAATAAAATTTATGGGCCCGGATTAATTTGTTCCCTATAAAATTACTGCGTCTGTGTGAGTAATTCATAGCTGTTACACTAGTAAGGGGATTAATGTAGTTGTTTGCACTATAATTTATTAGGTGTAGTTGCTTATTGGCTATTTGTTCAGTCAATACAATAGAATTAGGAATGGAAAACTGGGTCTTGGATGTTTATCTATATTGTATTTTTTATAAAATAGTTGAGTTAGTATCCCATAACACACTTTTCGAACTTATTTTGGAGCTAGCTCAGTCAGTGTAATTTGTCCCTATATATTTATTTATAATTATTAATTTTCTTTTTTCTATTTCATTTCAAATATTGTCTGCAAGGTATGTAAGTCACTTTTGTACTTTTATGGCAGTCTTTACATTCGTTTTTGGCTATAGTGACTGACTCAGTTTATTTACATCATTAGGTATTACTATCTAAAAGACTTCATGTCGTTTCCAGTTGCCGTGTAGTTTCCGATTGCAGTGTGCCCGGCAGAGTAGAATAGGGCTACTCCAAATCCTCCCGTGGATGTCGTAAAAGGCGACTAAGGAAATACAAGCTAAACAAAGCTTATAAACATCAGTGACCTCTCCAACCCCTCTGTCCAGCGAGGAGAGTGTAGGCCAAGACTTGGCCTACACAGAGGACTTAGTCCTCTGTCTGCTCTGGCCAAGTATGGTTCTGGTAGTGCAGAGAGGGTCGTGCTCCTACAGTGGAGACAAAAACCTGTACACGTGTGCCTTGAGATGGCTGATGATTAACATGATTCGAATTTTCGTCCATTCCCTCGATCGGTAAGTACTTTTCTTTTCTCCCGGCATGGAAAATACCACATACTTACTATTTTCGTTAAAGAACACAGGGTGGGTATTTCTAAAATGAAACTAAACTCTTATAAAAATTTACACCGTATTTATTCATACAAAAACACCTTGTCAAAATACTTTATACAACGTTATACAATAACATAGATGCGAAGTGCTGAGGTATGAGAATTTCCTGTTAGCCGCAAGCGTGGCTTAATGAGATGACGCTGAAAGAAAATGTATACTCATTTGCGAATGTGTTTTCAATTTATTGGAGAGGTTTTTCCCACGTATGTTACAAAGTACGTAAGGTAGAATATCGCATAGCAAATCAATGTACAGTCACAAACAAAACTATGTCACCAATCAGAACTGAAGAAATGGTGAACGCTTTTATTTGGTGATATCATGTCTACCCATTGCCATATAAACATTAATATTTTGTCTTCCATGTCACTAGATGGTGCTACAAGTAATTATTAAAACATTACAATCTTTTACTACTATTATTTAAATAAAGTATTACTTTACTCAGTTAAAGATGACTTATATGAATTACAATAAATAATTTTAAATCATATTTAACACTGTCACTTCTTTGCTAGACGTGTGTGCTGCCATCTCTGTATGCCTACCCCACAACTCCAGTTTCGCCTACTTACTTCAAATAGTTATATGGCGTTGGGTCTGTTACGTTAGTAATTAATATTATAATATCTTTGGTGATCTTTTTTTCTTTTCATTGTAATAACTGAAATACTTTTCTAATGAGACCAATTCGAAAATCGTTGTGTGTTAATTTTCTGCGAATTTTTTGAAGAGAGGGGTTTGACGATAACATCTGTCGGTCTGTCTGTGCCATCGTAGCACTCGAATGGAGAGAATCGGGAAAGCCAAGATATTTTATGCAACCTGGTTTTTAACGATTTTGGTATTGGTCCCATTGGAAAACCAATCTACATAATTTCATTGCAATAAGTACTTTGGTTTAGTAGCCAAAAAAATAATTTTCGAATAAAATATAACCTTTACTACGGACATCGTTATATATCACATCTAATATATTGTTTAGTAAAAACATTGGCACAAATTGGTCAACTAAAAATATATGCCTAAAATTTCTTCATTTTGCGAAATTCGACGCTCGTATCCGTCTGAAAAATTATATATAATAAAAGCATAAAACGAATTCGATAAAAAACACCTCTATTGTCCAACAATACAATTGAAACGTCAAAATTAACTTAAAGTATAGGTACTTAATGTTAAAAGCAATTACTGGTATCAAATATCAGTAATAAACAATAACAACCCAAGCATCATTGAAAAACTAATTACCTTAAATACAACAGGGGAGGGTTAAACCCCTAATTGTTGTTAAGAAAACCTGGCATAAAATATATTGAGGGTAGCTTTCCCTGTTTCTTCTACGTAATCTCCTTAATTGAGAAACTTCAAGATAGAATTGCATCTGATACAGCCATCATTTGCTTAACGGGGGATGAAATAGGGGTTGGATACAAGTTTTTTCCTCCCCAGGATGTATCGTAAAAAGAGACGAATTGCATTTGTTTTTCCTTCAGTGGCGTGGCTTGAAACAAAAGAGCTATATCAAAAATGTTTTAGGGGGCCCCCAATTTTTTTTTGTATAGTTTATAGTGACGGAACCCGAATCTTAAATGTGATTTGCAAAAACAGTAGATAAAAAAATTTACGTATTTAATAAAATATATAATTTACAATGTTAACCTGTCGTCAGTGCAAAACACCAGACACAATAGTAAAACAATGCATGTCGACCGGATTCCGGTCTGCTTACAGATGACAGGTTAATAAGATCAGAAAGAGATGGCGCGATGACTTTGACGTTTTCCAACGTGGGGTAATCAGCGAAGAAAAGGCATTGAGACATGTAGAAGGAAGTGGGAGAGACGTTTGCCCACTAGTGAGACGCTATAGGTTAACAAGTTTCTTTGCCAGGCAAATATCGATCCAGTCAGCTTTAAACAAAAAACTTCATCAAAACCGGCCTATTTATTTAGGCCCTATGATACACAGACACACACACAGACACGTCAAACTTATCTATTTTTCATCAAGGGTTAAAAGGAGCATATACTAGTCGACCACGAGAAAACGGCGATATTGTTCACGTCAGAAGTTTTAGTTTTATTGTAGGTTACATTTCACAATGTTTTAATTAAATACGTTCGAGTTCTGTTGCCCGGGGATCTTTGATATGGCTGATACGACGGTAGATACGCCCCTGTTTCCCTCTTTAGCTTTTTGAATTAAATATGGGGCATAATGTCATATTTTGGGCTTCCCTCTAGATTAATAAATTAAAATTCAAAAAGCTGTTGGAAATTGAATGGCACAGGCGTTCTTTTATTAAAAAGTTAACCTTCAATTTGATATTAAAAATAAATATAATTTAAATCAGATACTAATCAAGTCTTGGTAGATAATTATTTCTCTTCTATGTTGGTAATTTTTTTATTCTATGTTGAAGTTTGCATATAAATTTCATAACAATAATGAGAGAGTTTTACTGGTCAAATCATCAAACTGTACGTAGTTATAGCATATGCGTTCAATTGTTTGGCATGCCATCAATGCGTCTCAAAGCGACATTGGCTCACACATCAATTCAGCAAATGAGCTACATTCCAGCTACTATATTTGCATTATTTTGTTTTAAAGGTAATGCTTATCTTGAAGCTTGAGTATTGTAGCTTGTAAACAACTCACTCAGCATACTGTAAGAGATAGGTAACTGTAGAATAAACAGCCACTTACTTAATGCTATCTTACATTCTCTAGACTCGAGTAAAGAAAGAACATCATGATTACTTGGAAACTGTTCCCGTTGTTCGCAATTCGCAGAAACCTCCTCATACCTCCAAATACAACCAAGATGCTTAAACCTACGAATAAAACTTGAATGAAATGAATTTAATTTACAATGATAGGACCAGACTTCACCAAATCAAAAACAATAAAAGCAATGTGAAGATGGGATTTCCACAATTTAGAGAATTAAACAGAGCCAAAAAAAGTACCTATATTTTATTACTTACATATCATGGATGCTAAGGTGAAAAAATAACACGAGAATTATACTGCAAGCAACAAGACAAAAAGACAAAACACAGCGTGTTTTTGGGTTTTGACAAATATTGGCTTTAGGTAGTTCATATCTCTGTATATCTTTGGTGAAGTAACTAGAAAAAATCCTTCCACAGTATCACTTTGCATACCTCCGCCTATATCTGTTTCGGTGGAGTCTGGTCCTTAATCTACTATTGTTAATATTCCGGTAATTTACAACATTTATGGTGAATAATCACATTATTGTTTGCTTAGTACTAAGTGCTCATTAATTTCGTACAGTAAATTTTGGTGGCTTACTTAAAGTCTTTTCACTTACATTAATGACTAGTTTCACAGAATTGACTTACAAATCTAAGTAAAGAAAAACGCAAAAGAACTCCATAACACTAAGTTGTACCTAAAATTTGAATTTGCTGAATTCAAATCGAGTAATCTAAAAGATTTTCTTTCCTTTTGCACCGGGCCTGGTGGATCTATGATTATTTGTGGTGGTTCCGTAGATTTAATAGTTTCTCTCGGACATGGTAACGTTCCAGGTGGAATCTTTAGAACATTCCTCTTAACAGCTTTCTTAGGTCCGTTTATATCGTTAGTATCGTCTTTGAAATCTTCTTTAATAATTTTCTTTTCTGTAACATTCATTTTCTCGTTCAGAGTTTCAATTGTCATGCCAGCGTGAAGAATGTCTTGGTTGTAATCTATTTTGTTCTCTATGACGTCAGACATTTTGTTGTAAGCCGAGCTGACTATGGGAGGATCCATTTTGCAAGTCACATTGTTAAGCGACATCTTTGTGTTTTGGCTTTTTGTTTCGTTCCGCAATGCATGCATCCATTCCAGTCTGCAGTCGCATACGAAATTGTTATCTGTGGAAGAAAAACATAACATTTTAAATAAATTATAATAGCAAATGTAGGACGTATAAACTTCGATCATTTGAAAATAAGAAATCTATTTAAGTTATTAACCGACTTCTAAAAAAAGGACGTATAATTACGTATTATTCAAAGACGCCATTACCGATTCGAAAAATTCTTTTTTTGTTTGTATGGGCATACTTGTAAGGTGGTTAAAATCGGTTGTGTAGTTTGGGGATGAGGTCGATTTTTAGTTCACACAATATTTTTTATTTTCATTGTAAATATTTTAAATTAATGTAAATATCCCGCGTATATAATGTCTTCTAAAATATAGTAGAACTATTTTAAGGGTGAATTCGTCCGTGACATTGAACAACTTTCCCCAAGGAACGTGAGTCGAAATATGAAAAATATTTTTTGGCTTTCCACACAAACTCGTATAGCTAATCGGTCATCATGTACATATGGGATTGCCGTGTGGTTTCCGGCAGAATAGAATAGGGCCACTCCAAGTCCTCCCGTCGATGTCATAGAAGGCGACTTAGGAAATACAAGCTAAACAAAGCTTATAAACATTGATGAGACCTCTCCAACCCGGCTAGCTAAGAGAGTGTAGGCCAAGTCCTCTGGCTAATCTGGCCAAGTATGGCTTCGGTAGTTCAGAGAGGGTCGTACTCCTGCAGTGGAGACAAAAGACCTGATGATCATAATGATGATGATGCACATATGGGAAACCAAAAATTATTTTTCATATTTCGATACCTACATGTTCCTTGGGGATAGTTGCTGAACATCTTGAGCTGAATCATAAACTAAATGCACCCTTAAAATAGTTTCAGTATATTTTGTTACATATTATATAAATTTTAAAATTTGAAATTGATTAATTTTATTGATCTTAATAAACTAATTAACTCGATGAAATATAAAAAAATACTTTACTAATTTACTTTAAAAACATCCCAATAATACTAAGTTTCTATATTCCTTAAAATATTAAAACCTTTTTCTAATATCTATGAAACCATACTAGTTAACACACCCATCGGAATCAAAAGAGCAAACTTCCTAAGATTGCCAAAGTTAATAATAACCTCTTCACGTCAACTCGCTTAATATTCAACGTATGTTTTAACTTTATCAACTCTACATAAAGCGGTATTAAATATTCATTATTACCTTCGAGCTGCAAATTACTGTTCTGCGGCTTCAAGTTGTCCAATATGGGTCTGATGTCTTCTAAAGTTAATGCGTGTAGTTCGTTGGAACGTAAATCCAGGGAGGTGAGGCCCCTCACCCCCGCAAACAACCCCGAAGGGAGTGCAGCCAACTTATTATCATCTAAAGATAACTTCTTGAGTTGCGACAACCCATCAAATGCTCTCTCCGAAATGTACTTCAAGTCGTTTTTCCCCAACAACAGCTCCTGAAGATTCCACAACTCAGCGAACGTGAACTCAGTCAAATTGTAAATGCGGTTCCGCCTCAGATCCAATTTCCGCAAGTTAGCCAATCCATCAAACGTGTGGCGGTTCAGATGGAATATGTTGTTTTTATTCAAGTCCAATTCAAGTAGATTGAACGTGTGCTGGAAGGCGCCGTCTCTTATCGACGAGATGTTGTTTTTCGTAAACACGAGTTTCTGGAGCTTAGGCAAGTTGTAAAAAACATCAGTCCCGACTTCCACGATCATGTTCTCTTCTAAGTTTATCAGGGTAACGTTGGGTAAATGGGCAAATGCGTACTGATGCAGCGATTCGATCTCGTTCTGCGAGAGCGTTATTTCAGTCAAATTGGTTAAGTTTGCGAAAGCGTACGACTGTATGTCTGGGATAGCTCCGTATTTAATGTTAATGTACTTGAGGTTTTTCAAGTACTGGAGTGCTTTTGTGGGAACGTAGCTTAATGCGCCATCGACGCGGACGTTGAAAGACAAAGTTTTCAAAGTTGGTTGAGAGGCGAAACTTTGCCAGATGAGATCGTCCCTCGGTATGCCGCCGTTGAAAACCCAACATTCCGCCTTGGTCGCATTCCGGGGCTCTCTGCTTGTTTCGCAGTAGCAGTGGACCTTTGACTCTCGATCGCTGACGTCACAGATGTTCTTTTGAAAGCCACCCATCTTTTCTTTGGGCCGCCGCTTGTTGTCCTTTGCTTGCACGTTAATTGACATTTCGTTGACAAGAGCGAAAGTGATCAGGATGTAGATTATGCCAGCAATCCGCCGCTCCATTTTAGGATCTGAAACAATGAAAGATAAATCTTAATTTTTGAAATAATTTAAATTTTATTAGTAGACTACTTTTAAATAAATTGATACACATTGGTACTAATGCTAAAAATATGCGCGTCAATTTCTTTACTCCAAAACCCGCCCCGAATCGTACCTGATGAAAAAGTCATAACACAGCACTATTTCCCCGGTGTATCGCAAAGGTATCGTTACATGAATTTCTTTATATTATTAAAATAAATTGTATTTGAAGTTTCCAAATTACTTATAGAAAACTAGCAATTACTAAATAAGACTTTATTATATTGTATCTAATGTGGTACCTTCCGGGACATAGCCGTTCACAAGACTAAACAATAAAGTAATTTGACTATAAAAATATTAAAATATATCAATTTTTAAGGTTATTTTGTTGTACAGATAGTAAAAGCCGATAGAGGGAATGGCCAAAAATGCAAATCATGTTAACAGGCGATGCGGCTAGCAACCCATCACTGTATTGATTGCTTTTCCATCTTCTCGCCCACCATGACGCTAAAAGTGGCTTTTGGGTCTTGCGGCCCTGGGCTCTGCACAGAACCGCAAGACCCAAACTGCTCTGTCTGCCCCATTAGGGATAAAGACGTGATAGTATGTATGTATTTTGTTGTAGTGACAAAATGTCACATTGAATTTATAATAAATATGAAAATTTATAATAAATTGACGGCTGGCCCATTTTGTCTTAAAGCAAAGAGCTTTATTTTTAAAACATTACTTGAAAGACCGAGGATATGACCACCGCTCCGGTTGGTATTTGGTTCAAAGGATATCCATCGCTATCCAAAGAGGAAACACAGCCAGTATAATGGACACCTTTGAGCCAGATACAATTGGAAGTGGCGTTTTGGATTAGTTACATACTGTTTGATTTTGTCAAATATTTATGTTTTGAACATTATTTAAATGTATCATCAACTCCACTGCAAGAACACGACCCTAACTGTACTACCAGAGTTATATTTGGCCAGAGCAACCAGAGGATTTCGCCTACACTATCCACGCTGGCCAGACGGGTTGGAGAAGTCATTCCATCATTCATTTACATATATAAACAATTGTATATTGTGGATCAATTAGAGAAACGATTTGTATATATTTTATTTATCTTGTTATGTACTTAATCTGTTACATAAGTATATCACCATGGAATGTCATACACTTATGTAACCCTACATCTAAGACCGATTAATCTCAAATGACACATCTGTACCAAGTCATAATTACGGAGGTTAAAATCAATTATATAATGGTTCTATTATTTAACCATTAACATGTCATTACCGGCTCTTAGCAACTTGTTAATTATTCGGATCTCATTAGGATTATACGATCGATGTGGTGAGGTGTCTCACTCTGGGCCCGCGTATTACTCCTAGTGAAATATGGGACATAAATAGATATGACAAATGGAATAATATTATTAGCTCATAGGTTAGATTATTGAAAAATATTGTACACGTATTTTTTCTCTTCTTTGATAAACTAAAAATGACAAAGATACAGGGCGTTTAAATTTCGCATGACGTCACTTGGTGGTAACATCTTAAAATCCCACTCCAAAACTTTGATATATCGTGTCTTTGTGAGTCTACCACTCAATTCCGACAGACGAAATCCCGGTGAACGCTATACCGACAGTTCACTAACTTTTTGTGCACGAGACCGACAGAAGACGAAATCGAAATAGTTAATCCCGACTGAACTCTATCCCGACTGTCAGTTTGACCGACACAGCATTAAATCGATTAACTGTAGATCGACTGAATCATATCCCCCAATGCTGTAGACCGACAGAAGACTAGGCCGCCATGGTTTATTTCGACTGAACGACATCCCGCCAAGAAGGAAAACGACAAAGCACAATTACGACAAACGAGCTAAATGAATCTTGACGTACCTACCGTATATCTTGTCAGGCCTGGGTCACGCTAATATAGCCAAAACATTTTTTGGAAAAAATCATTGCACTGCTAACCCTATCCGAAGAGGAATCAGGGGATTACGTTTGTATGGAAATACTCTACCTATATGGTAAACAAAGTTTGAAATAAATAAATAAATAAATATCGCAAGCTGTTACTCGTGTGTAAGAACCCTAACTGGATTTAAATTCGATACTTTAAAAATTTTAGTACTATAGGGAACAAGTCAAAATCACATCGGGAGCTGACATAGCGAACAGCGCGGATTACCGTTTATTATTTGTAAACGTGATAATGTAGTACACTATAAATAAATCTTACCACGAGCTACTCTAGATCACCATATAACAGTCAAAGACCAAAAAATGTTGTTGGCAAATGTTGTAGGCAATTTGTATGGGTATGTCGATTTTTTCATTATTATTTTATTACTCCCATGCTGGTCTGGGAGAAATAAAAAAAAACTTAGAATGTACCAGCTGCTTCTCTTCCCACGCAGATCGTAAAAGCCGATCAAGGGAATGGGGAAAAATGCAAATCATGTTAACAGGCGATGCGGCTAGCAACCCATCACTGTATTGATTGCTTTTCCATCTTCTCGCCCACCATGACGCTAAAAGTGGCTTTTGGGTCTTGCGGCCCTGGGCTCTGCATAGAACCGCAAGACCCAAAATGCTCTGTCTGCCCCATTAGGGATAAAGACGTGATAGTATGTATGTATGTATTTTATTATCATTACTAGCTACGCCAGCAAAATTGGTTGATATTATTAGATTACAAATTATAAGATTTTTAATATATCACCTTTTTAAATGTTTAGGTATGCAGCCGTGAATGAAATCACACGACTTGAACGTCAATTAAAACAGAGTGTGTCGCGAGCCGGTGCGGTGTACGGAACCGTAGCCACATTCGCCCTGATGGAAACCTCCGGATGAGGTCGAAACGTGTCAGCAGTAGCTGACTCTATACGTGAGTAACTCGTTTACTAAATATAATAACAACTAAAACACTTTTGGTATATTATTTTCAGCCACGCTTTGTCAAGTAAAATACAGGTAAAATTAAAATACCGCTGTCCTCCAAGTATTTTAATGCAACTTATGTCGTCAAAACCGGATTTCAAACGACACAGAGTTATGCAAAGAGAATAGAGAGATAAGCAACGTCACACATTTGAATTTCAAAGCTTCATACAGGAAGGTGACTTCTTCGTGGCACCCGCTCACACCGACGTGCAACTTTTTTGGAATATGATTTGTGAATGTGAAGTTTCTTATTGTGAAATAGCACGAAGTTATGTAAATCAGTGTCCGAAACACGTATGGTATGTTTTTTATTTAAGAAAATTTATAAGACCTTACAAAACATGCTCGAATTCGCATATTTTAGGGCAGATTCATCGTCAAATAACAGATATTATGCAATGCACATGATTTCTCAGAGTTACCCCATTGGCTTTAAACTTTTATAAAATGCATCAAAATGTAAAACAACAGCTGGTATATTGTAATAAAACGCGTTTTCGTTTTAGCTATACTGAATTTAGAAGCTCCGATTGTTCTGCCTATAATTAATTATAAGTATTTCTTGTTTTTAAGAGTTTAATTTTTATCGGTAGATTTAAGTAGAGATGGAGAGATTATAAATCTGCATTCCTTTACTTTAGTTTTATTCGTATCAATAAGTAGCATAATCCGAAACTAAAAACAAAATTATTAAAAAAATTAGGAAGTTAAATTATAAGTTGTTATAATCTGATATAAACAAAAACTGACAATTAACGACAAACAGGATGCACATATAACGCTCTTGACGTCACTGCTATGAGGTCTCGCGCGTACAAAAGAGACAGGAAGATGTCCCCACCACGCTCCACTTTTATAGACATGCCAGTTGCAGCTGCTTCGTCAATTAATTAATTTTCTTCCTGTTGCCCAAAACTATATTTTTTTCCATCGTTATTTTTTGTTTTGTATTTAATATTACCCAAAAACATACACAGTTAAGTCGTTTATTTTTTACGTAACCATTAAAGGTTTAAGATGAATCGAAGTTTTCGTAAGTGTAAATTCGGTGTAAGTGTGTCACAGTTACCACCGGCTGAACTGAAAGAATATATTTACACTCTCGCGAGATTTACAGCAATAAATCTGTTGTATCAAGGCAGACCTGCTCACTTTTATCAGGACAAATCACAGGAGAATATGTCTATAAAAGTGTACCGTAGTCATATTATTCCTATTTCTACAAATATTATAAATGCGAAAGTGAGTTTGTATATTTGTTTTTTTGTCACCACGTCACGCTTCGATCACTGAACCTATTTAGATGAAAGATATAATTGATATGGATATAGTTTAATACCCAGGAAAGGACATAGGATAGTTTTTGTTCCGAAATTCTCAAGGGGAGCGAAGCCGACAGGTACCCTACGGGCAAAGCTAGTCTTACTAATATGAGTTTAAAGCCCCTGTGGAAAATAAAACAAAAGACTCTATTCTCAATTAACCTTTTCCCCTCTAACTTCGTACAATGAACGAAGACAAAACTGTCATAGAAAAACAAAATATTACGACATGGATGTTTTTTCTATTTATTTCCAGAAAAAAGCAGTAGGATAGTCTCTATTGATAACGGCTGGGATCATAGTTTGGCAGTGCTCAAGTTATTTATTTTATTTTTATTTATTTAACTTTATTTCAAAAATTGTAACAGACGGACTTAAGGCCCAGGGCCTTTTCTACCAGTTAACCTACAGGTGATGCCGAAAAAAGCTAATTTTGGAAGACAAGACTATTCTAATTAAATCTTCAAAATTGTATCGAAAACAAATTATCTAAGTATAATTTTATTTATATATATATTTATAAACATACAAGTAAATAATACACAAATATCGCAGAAAACATAAAACCTACATAAACTACATAAATATTTATAATACTCTATGACAGTTGGTGAAGATAATGAGCGCGCACAGCACTCTTAAACGTCAAGTTATGTCAGATGACTAAACGCAGCTTGACGTCTGATATCAGTGTTGGCCACACAAAAAGTTTCCAAACATGTATTGCACTCTCTTCAAAGTAAAAAAACAAAAAAGAACTAGCGACTAGCTGTTATGCAGTATTACAGCATGCCCTTAAAAATGTATATTCATTAGGCCTCACATAAACAACCCGAGGCAGACATTAAATCCCCCACATCCTAAATCGCAAATGCACTTAGCTATATCCCGCCAAAACTCGGCTTCCATAATTGAATCGAACAGCGCCACCTATCCAAAACAAATCAAACTTTTTGCTCAAACCGCACCGAACTGGTTTGAACAGGAAAATAAGTGCGCAGCGGTGGCGCCACCTACAACGTTATTTATGGATACTACGCATGAAATATCGCCTGGCATGCTTCCAATTACCTAGTTGGGATGGAAAATTAAGTGCGCTGAAAATTTAGGAGGGCAAATAATGTATTTTTTTCTTCTAAAACTTCTACTTTGAGTTTTATTGACCAGCTAGTTGGCAAAAGTAAAAGATTTAGCTACTTTCTGATGGATTGTAATAACTTTTATGAACTGATATTATTTAATTAGATATTAGTTATATGTAGTAATAAGTAGATATTAGTTGTACCTATTTACAGGCAGCATATTTTATATTATATTTCTTTGACAATTTATTAAACAAAAAAATGGCAGAGTTTTTCCAGAAATAAATTTACATAACATCAAAAATTACAGAGAATCAAAAAAGGAAGTGTTTTGATTTTCCCAAATTTTATCATGTAAATGTTGTCATGTAAATAATAAACAAAAATGTTCCCTGTTAAACGGATTTATATGATTTTTCTTTGATAATTTTACGAAACCAAAAATGGTAAAGCTTTTTCATAAAAAAATTTACTTGACAAAGTTTGGAAAAATGAAAACACCTCCTTACTTCTAAAAAGCGCCGTCGAAGGCGTGAGTAAACTTGTCTATTTAAATGTACCTTTTCTCTAATTACTAAGATAAAAACATAAAATTTAATAAGTTAGAAAAGTTGTTTCATGAAAGGAGTGTTTGAAACATAGACCTAGTTTATTTTTTAGCATGTATAAAGACCACTAATAGCCGAATGCGATTGTAGGCGACGCACAAAGGAGGTCTACTTTTTTTAATATTTTTATTAAGTTTTATTTTTATGCTGGCCACTAAGAAGGTTTCCTTTTTTTGCCAGTAGCAGATTTAAATATTTTTCAGTGTTTTGTTTTACAATTGTTTTTTTTTGTACATATTTTTCTTTTTTCGATTTTTGTAAATAAATATTCCGCAGTATACAGTATTTCCCACATATTTTAATTTGCGTCGCCAACAGCGATAAATAATATATGTTTAGTGGATAAATATATTTTCTTACTGTATTCTGCATTAGACTAAATCACAATTTTATTAGAGAGCAAAACAATAAAAATCCTAGGTCTGATGTGGATATAATAATAAAACATTCACCTGCCTGTAAACAGTAACGTATTGAAGCAGAGCCAATGAGATGTGAAAGCTCTAGCTGTAAAGGCAGCTGTGTAAAATCACCCTAGGGGTTAAAGACCTTCCTTATGACGTCGTTTCGATATCACGTTGCCGTGAATGAAAATAACAATATCAACTTTTTTTATATATATTAGGTATAACAAAATATTTTGAAACTATTTTAGGGCAGACTCTGTTAAATAATTCTAGAGAGGATACTACGTTAAAGATATTTTATAGTTTTCTACACAAGTTAACCGATCAGCGGATTCGAGTTTTTATAAGGTTTTTATTTAAAACACGTTTTTGTTCCGATAAAAAAAATCTACTTTTTCCTTCATGGGATAAATCAGCCAGAAAATGTATTCTTTCAAGCTGTAATAAATGACACATTTAAAAATAAATATGACAAATAAGAAAAACTTAGCCAGATAATAGTCTTTTGGTTTTAAAAAGAACAATATTTTATTGAAATCTCACTTGAGATTTTGTGTCAAAACATATTTACACGTCAAACAATTTAGTTTCAAAACTTTCACATGATCTCATCTGAAGGTTTTGAAACTAAATTGTTGTTACTGATATGCAATTATGAAAAAACAATGAGAGGTATCAAGGGACACCCGGATGGAACGAAGTTCAAGAGAGAGAGAGAGACAGACAGAGAAACACGCGCACGCCGCACGGCTTACAACTATAGCAAAAAGTGTCGTTACAACTTTTGGTCTTAATTTTTTCCGTTTAGCCCCCTTTTTCAACGCGCGATAAGGAACTCCGTTCCAATATCTTCAATGCCCTCAAAGATTCGACGACATCGTATCTTCAATTGATCGCAAACAAGCCCAAACAAAAATGATCCAACTTTATCTCCCGCAATATTACTTGTCAGAATACTTTGTAATTGGCAAATCTATTATGAGTTTACTCCCTCGGGATTAATTTTCCCAATAAAACTGATGTTGAGCAGGAAGTAATGATTGATCTGTGGAACTTTGAGAATTATGTCGTGAGTCTGGATTGGCGGAATTAGAGCTAGGTATTTCGGTTATTTATGTTATGACGGAACTGGACAAATTAGTATGTCAAACTTTTGTAAGTTATGGATTTTACTTATAAGTATTGCTTGTTTTTGTTTTTTGTATGCGTAAGTGGCCAATAATTATACTACATAAAGTAATACGTTACTCGATGTCTTGTTTCTATGGCGAATCAAATTAGACTTTATCGTCATACGTTAGTGCTCAATGTTGATTGACACTGAAACCCGGATACGCAGTAACGTTTGCCTTGCGGACCGCCTAGTAACCCCCCGGATGTCAGATTTTTCAGGCTGCCTAAATAAACTGACACAGTTAGACGACCGGCATACAATGTTAAAAAGATGGCAGCCGGAACCAATGGCTTTTACGTGCTTTCTGAAGTACGAAAAAGCTCTAGAAAATTTATACTTGTGGTCACCCATCCAAGTGTGGACCGTGTCCGGTGTCGCTTTACTTGCGAAAGCGCTAGCAATGCATACGCCCGTCCCGGGCCACCGAGCTTCTTAATTTAATCCTGATATTTTATTATTATGTCTTTATCCTTAACAGAGTGGACAGAGCTAAAGCTGAAGACACGGCAGGTTATAAATATTCTGAATATTTGTAACTCATCAAGTTACAAATATATTTAAATCTTAAATATAATAAAACAGTAAACATGTGTCTGTACATAGAAAATATTTCCAAACATAAAACTTAGAGCGGTGGAGAAATTTAAAAAAATGTCTGTCTATTTATTATATACTTGAAATACTCGACGGATTTGAACGAAGCTTTTTTTATAGCTGTTAAGCCAGGGTAACATGCAGGGTATAATAGATTTTGGAAAACGGATCACCTGATGCAAAGACATAATGGTCCAGCTAAACTATAAGAAATATAAAAATTGCGCCTTAGAAAAAGTTCAGCCTGATGAGCATTTCCGGAGTCATAAAGTCCACGCGAAGTCGCGGGCTTCATTTAAAAGTGCAAAATCTTGCCAAAAGAAATAGTAATCATCAACAAGAACAAAAAACTCACTGCAATACAATTTTACTGGCAAAAATCTGGGTACGTGATGACTTGGCAACACAACCTGAGTGAAATGCCAAACGTTTGGAGTCGTTTGGCATTTCAAACTGAGACTGATAGAATTGTTTCACGGGCTGCAGCTTCCAGAGGAGCTTTAAAAGCTTTTGGCATTGAAAATAGAACAGTGGTAGTAAAAGTAGGTTACCTTTATACCCCCGACCAAAAAGGGGGCTATAAAGTTCAATACTTAAAGTACACACTCATAACTTAATTCAAATACATCTTCATTATCATAGAATATTGACTTTCGGTTATATAAACAAGACATTACAATGAAAACAAATCATGGTCAAAATAAAATCAATAAATACAAAATAAAGTTACAAAAAAATCTCTTAGTAATATATTAATAATAGTTACTTACAGCTAAGTTTTCTACCGCTTCTTAAGCGCTATTGCAGAAGAAGCGGTAACAAATTGTACTGCAGCATTTTCAACAAGGACATAAACTCGCAATTACAATTTTTGAATTCAATTTCAATTCGAATATATCTTTATTATCATAGGCTATTTATAATGTCTGTTTGATTCAACTAACTAACTTTGATAATTTTATAGGGACCACCTGACAAGTATACAATTTAAAATAAAAAATAAAAAAATTCAAAATCGGTCCAGGTGGCTTCAAGTAATCGGTGAACAAATATAAAAAAATCGCGACGAATTGATAACCTCCTCCTCAGTTAAAATAGCCACAAATCAAACATTGCAAGCACATTGATCGTAAACAAGATTGAAAGATGTACCTGGCCAATATTTCCCAACAACGTCCAGTAAGTTCCACTAAATGTACAAGCCAATATTTTGGTGGCAACATTGATGTGGCCAGTACACCGCATTGGCAGCAGCGGCCAACTCGGGTGCCAAGGCACTTAGGGCGATGACCCGAAAATGAGCAATGCAGTAATTAACCGATTAGAGAATGTATTCCAAATTAATTTTATTGCATTGAAATTTTGGTGATATTTCCGAATATTATTGTAATTAGGGAGATTTTTGGGTCAAAAATAAATTATTTATAAATGAAACGCCTCAAAACAATGGCACTTGTCATTGATCACATAAATTTTCAAGGTGGTTTTAGATTTATTAGTGTGGAAAAACTGACATTAAGAGCGCTATTTGACTACAAAACACTATGACGTCTTCTTCTTCTTATATTTAAGAGCTGGGCTCTTGTCGGTGGAGTGCTTTCCATGTCTCTCTTCCTTCCGCGAAGTTCTTAACCTCTTTATTTTATACATTTCTCCATTTTGACTCCATTTTAGGGATATAGTACGGTGGTTTCCCCATTTGCCTTCCGTACCGCAGTATTTGATTCGACAGAAACCCTTCCAAATGACGTCATTAGTCTATATTTCATACAAATCCTATAAATGTTGAATAATCTAACGAAAATAACTGCCTCCGTGGTTATATTGGTTAGAGCGTTCGGCTCATACCCGGAGGTCGCGGGTTCGATTCCCGGCTGGGGCAACGACTTTGTGTTGTTGTCTTAGTTTGGTTAGGACATTGTAGGCTGATCATCTGATTGTCTGATAAGTAAGATGATCCGTGCTTCGGAGGGCACGATAAGCCGTCGGTCCCGGTCACTGTCTTTGACATTGGTCGTTACCTAAAACGATGTCAGAGGCCTTTAAGGCGGTTTAAAAACTCAGACACTAGTGTTAGTATATGATATATTTTGTTTAATATAAAATGTTAATAAAAACATATATAGCGGGGTCGTAGTGACGAAGGACTCTTCATACAAACAACGAGCCACTATTAATATTGTATATTTAGTAACAATGTTATATACATAAAACACAAGTAATATTTTCCAGCACAATGCGCGAGATGTTATTTATAATAATTATTTATGTAGTTGTGATTCGCAAGCTTCGTAGGCAGCCGCAGAGAAGATCAAGAAGTCTGTCGTAGAACGTCACTTTGTTTCTTCTTGTCACCGGGCGAAACTTCTTGTAGGTGGCCAGTGATTTCATAGCGAGCGGCTAGGTGCGCAAGAAGGTAAGTGTTTATGTCTGACTGTTGTGTTTATTTGTATGTGTAGTGGGATGTGTGATATACTAAATATATATGTAGGTATAGTAATATAGTAATTATATATAAATATTTTTATGATTATGTGGACACGCCACATCACTCCCCCCCTGAGGCCGTCCTAGGACGGACGATAGTGGGCCGGAGGCTTAACAATTCTTCCGGACCGTGTCCGGTGATAGTCACTTTCAGTGTCTTTCTCATTCCTTCCTTTTTAGGTATACTGTGCAAAGGATCTGGGCTATTGTTAACAAAGTAAGCTGGTTTTATTCTGTCGATGGATACTGTTTGCTCTTTGCCTTTTATTAATAATTTGTAAACTTTGTCTTTTCTTTCCAGAATCAGGTATGGTCCTGAATATGCTGGCTGGAGAGGAGGTTTGACGCTGTCGTCTCGAAGGTAAACGTGTGTTGCAGTTTTCAAATCTTTAAAAATGAAGATATTTTTGTTGCAGTGACGTGATGCTGGTACTGGGCGGATATTTTCTATTATCGAGCGAAGTCGCGCGATGAAGTCGGTCACGTCAGTTGTTGTGACCGTGTTAGGGTTGAAGAATTCTCCAGGTAGCCTCAGTGTTTCTCCGTAAAGAAGTTCAGCGGGTGATGCTTGTAGGTCTTCTTTGATAGCGCTCCTGATGCCGAGCAGTACCAAGGGAAGAGATTCTGTCCAGCTAGCAGTGTTGTGGCATGTTATTGCTGCTTTTAACTGCCGGTGCATTCGCTCGACCATGCCATTACAAGCGGGGTGGTATGCAGTGGTTCTTTTGTGATTGAATCCGGTTATATCTGACAGATATTTGAACAAAGCGGATTCAAACTGCCTTCCGCGGTCTGTTACGATCTCTGTTGGGCATCCAAAGCGGGAAATCCATCCTTGAAGCAGTGCTTTCCCAACAGTTTCTGCTGTAATATCGGCTATGGGGTAGGCTTCAGGCCATCTCGTAAATCTGTCCACAGCTGTCAAGCAGTATCGAAAACCATCTGATATGGGAAGGGGTCCAATGAGATCAATATGAACATTTTGAAATCTGGCTTTAGGAAGATTGAATGTACTTAGAGGTGAAGAAGTATGCCGGGTGACTTTTGATGATTGACACGCGTGACATGCTTTTGACCATTCTCTGCAATCTTTTCTAATTCCAGGCCATACGAAACGTTGGGCGACCAAGTTTACCAACGAGGGGCTTAATACCTTTTTCAGAAACATTGTAGCCTAAGAACTTGACTTCAGATGCTCCAAATACACATTTTGAAGTATTAATGACCATTCCAAATTCTTGGAGTTTGGTGAATATCTGCCGTAGGTGTTCCATGTGGCTCTCCTCGTCACGTGAGCAGATTAAAAAATCGTCCAAGTAACAGTAACAAAAATCAAGGCCTCTGGTCATCTCATCGACAAATCTTTGGAATGTTTGACCTGCGTTCCTCAATCCAAAAGTCATGTAATTGAATTTGAACATTCCAAAGGGCGTCGTGATGGCTGTTTTAGGGATATCATCAGGGCAGACTGGTATCTGATTGTAGGCTTTCACTAAATCTATTGTGCTGAAGACCTTACAACCAGAAACATTGTGTGTGAAATCCTGCACATGTCGTATAGGGTATCTGTCTGGAATCGTGCGAGCGTTGAGCATCCTGTAGTCACCGCATGGTCGCCACCCGTTGTCTTTCTTTGGAGCTAGGTGCAGCGGCGAAGCCCAGGGACTCTCCGATGGACGAGCAGTTCCATTCTTCAACATTGCTTCAAATTCAGCTTTCGCTATTTTTAGTTTGTCCGGTGCCAATCTTCTCGGTGTGCACGAAATTGGCGGTCCTGGCGTTGTCCGGATGTGATGGACTGTTTGATGCCGTGGTATCCGCTGTGTGCCCGAGGGACGAGTTATTTCCGGGAAATCACTAAGTAGCTTGTGATACTTTGAGTCGCCGTATATGGTTTTCACCGACGAAATGCTAATAGTTGAAGTTATTAGGGATGCTGCCGTTGACAATGTGGTTTTATTGTCAATTAGACGACGATTACGACAGTCCACCATTAAATTGTAGAAGGAGAGGAAGTCGACTCCTATGATCGGTTTAGTGACGTCTGCCACTATAAATCGCCACGGAAAATCGCGTCGAAGACCAAGGTTTAAGTCCAGGTGGATGATGCCATAAGTCTCGATAGGCGTCCCGTTTGCAGCAAAAAGTCCATACGAGGTTGGTTCTCGCCATTGATTAACTGCTGTACGAGGGTAGACACAGAGGTCGCTGCCTGTATCAACTAAGAACTGCATTTTGGTCCGTCTGTCCATTACAAACAAGCGACTGTACGACGTGGGGCAGTCATCTGTCGCCATTAACGACCGCCCTTGCAGTTTTCCGACTTCTCATAGTCACACGGCTGCTGACATGACTTAGCGTTTTCACGGTATTTATAATGGTAGAAACAAATTGGGTACCTTCTATAATTTGACTGCGATCGTAGTCCACGTTGGTTGTTATCAGTCCTGGAAATCGACCTAGACCTGGAAGTTGACCTTCTGTCGTTACCGCCTCTAAGTGTTTCTATTTTGCGCGTCAGGTCCTCAATTTGCTGGGCCATTTTGGCTATCATGGGGTCGACTGATGTACTAGTTGCTGCTACCTGAGGCGTCGGTGGTACCAGTTCGTGAACTTTGTCTGCCAAGTCAGCAATAGATGAAAGGGGTGAGTCAGGTTGACATGCGATAACTGTTTGCAAATTCGCTGGCAGGCGGCTGGTCCAAATGGTTCGCAGGAAATCTTCTGGTACGTTGGGACCTGCTAAGCCTTGAAGATGTCGCAAAAATGTGGAAGGGCGACGGTCTCCCAACTCTTCGTGCATGAGGAGCTGTTTGACCTCCTTTTCTCTGGATGCCGACAATCTTTTTATCAACTCTGATTTTAATTTTTCATACTTCCCTTTTGCAGGTGATATTATTATGTCCTTGACTTCGGCTGCATATCGCTGATCTAGTTGGGCGATGACGTAATAGTACTTGGTCTCGTCGTTCTTTATCCCTGAGAGTATGAAGTTACCTTCTATTTGAGCGAACCAAACGCTGGGCTCTTCCGCCCAAAACGGTGGTAATCGCACGCCTACTCTAAAAATATCGGATGGTGTAAACGATCCTTTTCCTACGTCGATCTCATCGCCGGACGCTTCGCTGCCATTTGCGGTTTCCATAGTTTTTCAATAAAATAAATCTGCCTTACTTGCTTATAAACTGGAATCCAGTATATGCCGGGGGTGTGTTCACTCTTGAGGGGTCACCAGTATAGCGGGGTCGTAGTGACGAAGGACAATTCTTCATACAAACAACGAGCCACTATTAATATTGTATATTTAGTAACAATGTTATATACATAAAACACAAGTAATATTTTCCAGCACAATGCGCGAGATGTTATTTATAATAATTATTTATGTAGTTGTGATTCGCAAGCTTCGTAGGCAGCCGAAGAGAAGATCAAGAAGTCTGTCGTAGAACGTCACTTTGTTTCTTCTTGTCACCGGGCGAAACTTCTTGTAGGTGGCCAGTGATTTCATAGCGAGCGGCTAGGTGCGCAAGAAGGTAAGTGTTTATGTCTGACTGTTGTGTTTATTTGTATGTGTAGTGGGATGTGTGATATACTAAATATATATGTAGGTATAGTAATATAGTAATTATATATAAATATTTTTATGATTATGTGGACACGCCACACATACATAGTAAAATAGCCTATTAATTAAAGGCCTAATTTGGATTTCGGGTATTACGGTACTAGACTCTGTCTACACCGTTACAAATAAAGGCATGACAGGATATCTTTATTGTTGGATGGTTTTAACAAAACCAGTGAATGTCATTCATCCGATTTGATTAACTTCTAATTATTTCACAGATCAAAGCTTTTAGTGCGCTCCAATGATATTTGGAAACCTTTCTAAATGTCAATCAGCGTTGTTGAAAGGTAATTAAACCTTTTACTATTTAATGTTTGTATAATATTATTTGTCGAAATGCTGTTTAATTTCAAACGCTATAAACCGAAAATGAATTAATATTATTAAAATCTATTATCATCGTTATCATTAGCAGCATTCCATATCCGACTGCTCAGAATAAGCTAGGCACTCTTTCAATGTATTTGCGCCTTACGAAACTAATTTCGACCCGCGACTTCACTCTTCATATGACATAGACCCATCTAGGATCGATGTCATAAGATCTTGGACGACCCTCACTATGTTTGTTTACCATCTAAGGGCCAACACTTCGTCAGCACCCTAAATTAAATCCCCTATGAGTATGTTTAATGAAATGTAATTTCATGAAATTAAGCGTCTAAGGTTTTTGCCACATGTAAAAACAGAACTGTCATCTGAAACGTCAATTCCCTTGTCATTCTGAATAAATATATGATTTTAGAGTTTTACTACGCTATTTTATAACAAGTCAAATCAGCAACTTTTTTAGGGTTCGTCATGTCAGTCTGTCTGTCTGTCCGTCCGTATGTCACAGCCACTTTATTCCGAAACTATAAGACCTATACTGTTGAAACTTGGTAAGAAGATGTATTATGTGAACCGCATTAAGGTTTTGACACAAAAATAGAAAAAAAAACAAAAAAATTTAGGGGTTCCCCATACTTAGAAATGAAACTCAAAAATTTATTTTTCATCAAACCCATACGTGTGGGCTAATATCATTTTTTTCTAAACCGAATACTTTGCGCGGGAGACACTTCCAAAGTGGAAAAAAGTGTGTCCCCCCCCCATAACTTCTAAAATAAGGGAATCATAAAACTAAAAAAAATATATGATGTACATTACCATAAAAACTACCAGCGACTACCAAATTGGTTTGAACGATATCTAGTAAACAGTTTTTTTTTAATACGTCATAAATCATAAACGGTAATTTCAATCAACCTTTCGTTCAATAAACTCAAATATAAAAATTAAAAAAAAAAAAAATTATATTATGTTATTTGCTACTACGGAACCCTTCATGGAGGAGTCCGACTCGCACTTGGCCGCTAATTCTAAACGTCAAAACTAACAGTGTATAAGGGATTTTGTATGAAATACATCCAGATGACGTCATAGATTTTTGGAGTCAAATAGCGCTCTTATTATCAGTTTTTCTACAATAATAAATTTAATATAACGTTAAAATGGATATGTTTAAATACAAGTGACATTATTTTGCGACGCTTTATTTTTTTATTAGTACAAAATAATTTATTTTTGACTTAGGAAAGTACCCAATTACTGTTATTAGTATTACGGGACTTACCGCGATTAATATCGTTTTTTGCCAGATATTTCGAATTTCTGAATAAACTTCCTCCTTGACTTGCAAATGCAATGCAAAAAAGTGTTTTGTTTGTACCTTTCTTTATTTAATCTAAAATATAGAATTATTAATAAAATATTTGGAGTAAGAACTACATGAGGATGCTTTTCCATCTTCTCGCCCACCATGACGCTAAAAGTGGCTTTTGAGTCTTGCGGCCCTAGGGCTCTGCATAGAACCGCAAGACCCAAAATGCTCTGTCTGCCCCATTAGGGATAAAGACGTGATAGTATGTATGTATGTATGTAAGAACTACATTTCAAGATATTTAAACAACAGAAAAGCATTTCGGCCTGGAAAACTTTTCCTACACAAGAAAGGCCTGCGCAGACGAGGGATTTTTGTCCGCGGACTTTTTTGTCCGCTAAAATAGATTGCTTATAACTGTATCAAGTAACGCAAACAAGGGATTAAAAGTACCGCGTACAAAAAGTCCCCCGAATACCCGAGGACATGCAGAGAGCGGACCGGACAAAAGTACAGGGGAGTCCCCGAAAAAAATAGAACTTGTGTGTCTAGGCGAAATAACGCACATTGGCGGACTCTAGTCCGCGTTGTGCGCTCGAGAGTGATGTACGACGATACGTGTGCGTTGAGTTCGCGGTGAATTCGCGGCAGACTTTTTATTCGCGGAGCATATTTTTTTCTCCGCCGCGGACAAAAATCCCTTGTCTGCGCAGGCCTGAACAGTCCTTCTGTACTTGTACGTCATATTCTGTGCCAACACTAGGTTAGGCGGTTCAAGATATTTAAACAACAGAAAAGCATTTTGGCCTGGAAAACTTTTCCTACACAAGAAAGGCCTGCGCAGACGAGGGATTTTTGTCCGCGGACTTTTTTGTCCGCTAAAATAGATTGCTTATAACTGTATCAAGTAACGCAAATAAGGGATTAAAAGTACCGCGTACAAAAAGTCCCCCGAATACCCGAGGACATGCAGAGAGCGGACCGGACAAAAGTACGGGGGAGTCCCCGAAATAAATAGAACTTGTGTGTCTAGGCGAAGTAACGCACATTGGCGGACTCTACTCCGCGTTGTGCGCTCGAGAGTGACGTACGTATGTACAACGATACGTGTGCGTTGAGTTCGCGGTGAATACGCGGCAGACTTTTTATTCGCGGAGCATACTTTTTTCTCCGCCGCGGACAAAAATCCCTTGTCTGCGCAGGCCTGAACAGTCCTTCTGTACTTTTACGTCATATTCTGTGCCAACACTAGGTTGGGCTGGAAGCATAATAAGGTTCTGATGGATTCTAGAGCATGATCGCTTCGAGCAGCTATTCTCTTGGCAGAGTCATAGCTAACGCATGCCAAAAAATCTGTACATTTTATCCCTTTTGTAGAAGACAATATTATGTTTCCGTTTCCGGATCTTTGAGTTTTGTGTAAATACCTATCTAGTAAATTTTGTGACTAAGAGCCGTCGACCTTGCGAATCTGTTTTTGCAGACCTTAAAATCGAATAGAGGTTCATCATAGGCTATGAATATATGAGTATATGGAAAATGCAAGCTAAATAAAGCTTATTAACGTCAGTGAGACCTCTTCATTCCGTCTGGCCAGCGAGGAGAATGTAGGCTAAGTCTATAGCGGCTCTGGCCAAGTATGGTTCTGTTAGTACAAAGAATACCTGTAGTGGAGATAAAAAGACCTGATGATGATGATACATAGGGCGCACTGTAAGTTTCCGGAACTGGCCACTTACATAAACAATATTTAAAAATTTATTGCAACATTTGAAAATAGAACTCTTTGGCTGTAGAAGGCAGTTTGTTTCATCTGACTGTCTTTTGTTTTTACCTTGTGGCGCCATTTAAAAAATTGTGTGTCTGCATCAACATGGATTTAACTCGGGAAAATTTTCGTAGTATGATTTTCTACGATTTTAAGTGTAATTTGACAGCTCAACAAAGCATCGCTCGGCTTGAAATAGCTTTTGGCAATGAAGCACCATGCAAGACAACTGTTTATAGCTGGTTTGCAGAATTCAAGCATGGTCGTATCAATCTCAGTGACGAACCTCGCGATGGTCGGCCGACCACCGCTGTGACCAACAAAAACATCGATGCTGTGCGCCGTATGATTGAAACAGACAGGCATGTGACCTACCATGAAATTCGCGCATCCTTAGAAATAGGCACGAGTCAAATACAATTAATCCTACACAAACATTTGGGTGTGAGAAAGCTGTGCTCGCGGTGGATCCCACACAACTTGACCGAGGCTCAAAAAACGGACCGCGTCACTTGGTGCAGTGCCATGCTTACCAGATTCAACGAAGGTGCGTCAAATTTGGTGTGGGACATAGTAACAGGTGACGAAACATGGATTTATTGCTACGATCCCAAAACAAAGCAGCAATCGAGCGTATGGGTCTTTCAAGATGAGCCGAAACCAACCAAAGTGGCGCGCGTGAAAAGTGCATCTAAGCGGATGATTGCTTCTTTTTTTAATAAAACTGGACACGTGGCTACTGTTGCTTTAGAGAATCGTCATACAGTGAATAGTGACTGGTACACGACCATTTGTTTGCCGGAAGTTATTGACGAACTCCGTAAAATAACCATAAACGCCGTATCATCCTGCACCACGACAATGCTAGTTCTTACACGGCCAGACAGACAAACGACTTTTTGAAGGCAAAAAAGTAGAAGGAGTATGAAAAACACGTTTAAGAGGTCACCACAGAGGAGTGGCACAAAAGTTTTCAAAACTGGTTTCATCGAATGAAAAAGTGCATAGACGCCAAGGGAGATTATTTTGAAAAATAATAAATTAATTTTGTACCTTTAATAGTATTTTTTCATATTTATTCCGGAAACTTATAGTGCGCCCCACGTAATAGGCTATGAGTCGGGTTATAAGGTGTAAAACCCAATGCTTTTTGGACTTTGAAAAAGTCCCGAAGCTTTGTCTACCCCGTTAGGTATCTCTCAGTCTGTAACATGATATTTAAGCAGAATTGCTGGAAGTAGCTATGTTTCTTTACATTGCCGTTGGTATCGTATGCCAAAAAGTGGCCTTTTGGTCTTACGACCCGAGACTTTGTCTACCCTATTAGAGACACTATATGTCTGTCTGTGTGTGTGTAACAAGTTGAGACAAGACAAGGTCATGATGGATATCTGAGCATATGTTTCTTAGCATAATCCTTGGCATCATACGCCGAAAATTAGCCCTTGGGTTTTACGACCCGTTTTACTGCCTACTCGATTAAGGCCATACCTGAATTTTCCGGGGTCCAGTGGCGCCCCCATTTAAAATAAATCATTTGAAAGGAAACGGTGATATCATTTAAAATTTTGTCTTGACCAAACCTTAGATAAATCTTCAAACTATTTTATGGAATACTGTTTACAGTTTAAAGTGAGAACGTGAAGCTTTTCTACGCACATTAGCTAAAAGTGGCCGTTTTTCGCAAATGTGCGTAGAAAAGCTTCACGTTCTCACTTTAAACTGTAAACAGTATTCCATAAAATAGTTTGAAGATTTATCTAAGGTTTGGTTAAGACAAAATTTCTTCACCTTCACGTTGTCACATTAAACTATAAACAGTAGTTCATAAAATAGTTAAAAAGGTTATCTAGGGTTTTGGGCAAGACAAAATTTTAAATGATATGACCCTTTCCTTTTAAATGATTTATTTCAAATGGGGTCGCCACTGGACCCCGGAAAATTCAGGTAGCCCCTTAAGTATCTCTCGGTGTGTAACAGCAAGCCAAGACTAGATAAGGCCACTGGATATTCGAGCATAATAGCTGGAAGTAGCTATGTTTCTTGGCATTGCCGTTGGTATCGTATCCCAAATAATGGCCTTTGGGTCTTACATCATCATTACACCATCAGGGATCACGATATGACTGTGTATGTGTAACAAGTTGAAACAAGATCGTGATGGATATCTGAGCATATGTTTCTTAGCATAATCCTTGGTATCATACGCCGAAAATTAGCCCTTGGGTTTTACGACCCGTTTTACTGCCTACTCGATTAGGTATCTCTCGGTGTGTAACAGCAAGTAAAAACAAGATAAGGCCACTGGATATTCGAGCATAATAGCTGGAAGTAGTTATGTTTCTTGGCATTGCCGTTGGTATCATAAGCCTATAGGTGGCCTTAGGGTCTTACGACCCGAGACTTTGTCTACCCCAGTAGGGACACGATATGTCTGTCTTTGTATGTATAACAAGTTCACACAAGATAAGGTCGTGCAGCATATTTGAGCATTATGTTTCTAATAAGTGGCCTTATGGCTGGTCTTACGACCCGAGACTTTGTCTACCCTATAAGAGACACTATATGTCTGTCTGTGTGTGTGTAACAAGTTGAGACAAGATAAGGTCATGATGGATATCTGAGCATATGTTTCTTAGCATAATCCTTGGTATCATACGCCGAAAATTAGCCCTTGAGTTTTACGACCCGTTTACTGCCTACTCGATTAGGTATCTCTCGGTGTGTAACAGCAAGACAAGACAAGATAAGGCCACTGGATATTCGAGCATAATAGCTGGAAGTAGCTATGTTTCTTGGCATTGCCGTTGGTATCATAAGCCTATAGGTGGCCTTAGGGTCTTACGACCCGAGACTTTGTCTACCCCAGTAGGGACACGATATGTCTTTGTATGTATAACAAGTTCACACAAGATAAGGTCGTGCAGCATATTTGAGCATTATGTTTCTAATAAGTGGCCTTATAAGTAGCCTTTGGGTCTTACGACCCGAGACTTTGTCTACCCTATTAGAGACACTATATGTCTGTCTGTGTGTGTGTAACAAGTTGAGACAAGACAAGGTCATGATGGATATCTGAGCATATGTTTCTTAGCATAATCCTTGGTATCATACGCCGAAAATTAGCCCTTGGGTTTTACGACCCGTTTTACTGCCTACTCGATTAGGTATCTCTCGGTGTGTAACAGCAAGACAAGACAAGATAAGGCCACTGGATATTCGAGCATAATAGCTGGAACTAGCTATGTTTCTTGGCATCGCCGTCGGTATCGTATGCCAAAAAGGTCCCCAAGTTCAAGCTGATTTATACTTTCGGCACTCTCAGTGAAAGACAAGCTGTTACAGTAGCACTTCCTGTTTGAAGTCTTCTTTATTTTATACTAGCTGGGGCCCGCGACTTCGTCTGCGCAGTATATTTATAAATTGTAGCTTATGTGTTATTCTGACGTATAAGCTATATTATTGTAAAGTTTCATTAAAATCCATACTTACAAACTTTTGCGTTTATAACATAGTAGGATTTATACTGTTTCTTATTTTTTTCTATGAGATGCGGCTAGTAACTCATCACTATTTTGCTTTCTTTCCCTATCTTAACCATCACGCTAAGAGTGACTTTTGGTCTTACGGCCTTGGGCTCTGTCTACCCTGTCAGCGATAAAGACGTGATAATAAATCTGTATCTATGTACATTTTTTTTAAATAAATTTATGTACGAGCATATAGAGCTTTTAGCTTAATAAAGTTTTATTAAATAAATAAGCACTTTTACTTGACTTTATTTAAATAAGTTTTCGAAAAAAAGTCATTTTTCTACAAGCTTTCAACCAAATTGGAGTTGCGCCGTTTTATTACTGAGTTCCTTCGCCGATCACCTTCCGTTTCCGTAATCAGACCTACCATAAAGTGCTCATCAAAACAAATTAAACAAGTCTAACTCAATCAGTATAATTTGTGCCTATATATTTATTTATTTATTTATTTATTTATTTAAATCCTTGTTAAAGAGGTTATGTTGTTTTACAACTGCGTTCTATCGAATATCTCCCGACTCCATCATCATGAGAGCTCGTTGACTTGTATGGTTATCCGACTTACACAAGTATGCAAACTTTCAGGTCAATCAAGAAAAACTGGTCGAAAATTGATTTGGAAGATTTGACCTAAACAAGCATACATACATACAAGATACATATTAGAATGCGGTATGGCATTAGGTCCGCCACTTTACGTTTTTTACGGTACAATAAAGTTTAAATAAATAAATAAAGAAATACAATGAAAGTTAAATAACCCCTGTAAAAATAAAAGGTTATTAAAATAAAAAGTGCTAATTTGTGTTATCATTATATCGAATTTCATACAATGAATCTATTTAGTTTAGCTTCCGATATCATTCATTTCGTCCCTAGGGAACTACTAATTCAATAAATTCCTAATGTGGCCAGCCCGACTGTCTGTCAACGTGAACCAAATTATAGCTACTCTGTTATTACCCGATCTAAACAATATTGGCACAAAATATAGAAAATGCAGAATTATGTCTAGCTCTCCAGTGCTATTATCATCCTTATCTTCATCATCTTAGGTCTTTTTAGACTCCACTGCAGGAGCACGACCCTCTCTGTGCTCCTAGAGCCATACTTGGCCAGAGCAGCCAGAGGATTTGGCCTACACACTTTTCGCTGGCCAGACGGGTGGGAGAGGTCTCATTGATGTTTATAAGCTTTGCTTAGCTTGTATTTCACAGGTCGCCTTTTACGAAGGAACTTTCACGGAAGACTTGGAGTGGTCCCATTTTACTCTGCCGGAAACCACACGGCGAGTCCAGTTTCTAGTGCTAATTGTGTTTTTTTAGGGACATTTTTAATTGGAATATTACGATTTAAGAATTAAAATAGTGAATAGAGCGTTAATTACCTGTCCGGACGTCGATCAACAGAGCGACCGCCCAACTCGCGCTTGTCTACCTCTTCTTAGACTACTTGTATTTTGTACGAATTTATATTTGGACCACTTGCAGCAGTAGGCTTAATAACATGGAACTACCCGCAATTTAGTTAAAATAACATTTGAGACTACTTGCAACTTAGACGAGTTGCTATTTACACAAGTTCCTAGTTGCGTTTTTAGACGAGTTTCTACATAGACTAAACCATTCGATACGATTTTCCCACATGCTTTCCTTTTATTGAAAACGTAGTTTACAATAGTTTTTACCTGTGAACATAGTGTACAACAATTTTTACTGCAATTGATTTTTTTGGTTACCTTTTTGTCCTATTACCATAATATCTAGTCGATTCATCAGGTCGATTTCCCTGAACGTCTACTTCCTAAGTCTACTTTACTATCTGTCACTAAAAATATAAATACCTATAGCTTAATATACATTAACTCATACATAATATCACGTCTCTATCCCTAATGGGGCAGACAGAGAATTTTTGGTCTTGCGGCTTTAAGAAGATAGAGCTTAGGGCTGCAAGACTCAAAGGCCACTTTTAGCTTGATGTAGGCAAGAAGTTGTATGAAGGAATCAAAATAGTGATGGGTTGCTAGCCGCATCACCTATTAACATGATTCGAATCTTCGCCCGATCCCTCGATCGTCTCTCACGACCAATAACATTTACAGTAGGTACATTCTAAGTTTATTATTTTCTCCCAGACCAGCATAGAAGATTTATCTGTACTACTTTCAATTTACAACATTGTGTTATATTTCGGTGACCTATTTAAACTAATCAATTTGATCAAAGGCTTTGCGACTTTAATTAATATATGAATTATATATAAATTATATTCTGTTAAGATTTTAACAGTCTAATCCAAATGATGATTAAATTCTAATAAATAGACTGTAGTGTAAGTTAGGTATTGACTGTACCTACCTGATTATTCAAAGCATATATATGTCAAATTTAAAGTCAAGTCAAAGTCAGAAAAATTTATTCAGTGTAGGATAAAATCTCTTATTGAAAGATTTTTTTATAAGCTAAACTCTACTAGCTGTAGGATAACTACCTATAGTGAAAGTGAAAATAAAGCAGTGGTCGGTATCGGTAGTTTTTCTTGAAAAAATAATTTAATTTGAATATAACCCACACGTAATGTTTGCCGTGTGGTTTCCAGCAGAGTAATATAGGGCAACTCCAAATCCTCCCGTGGATGTCGTAGAAGGCGACTTAGGAAATACAAGCTAAAAAAAGCTTATAAACATTAACGAGACCTCTCCAACCCGTCTGGCCAACACGAGGAGAGTGTGGGCCAAGTCCTCTGGCTGCTCTGGCCAAGTATGGCTCTGGTAGTACAAAGGGGTCGTGCTCCTGCAGTGGAGACAGAAAGACCTGATTATGACGATGATGATGACACGTAATGTAAATTATACCTACTTATTGACGTGTAAAAGAGTCTGTAAAATTCTGATTACTAAGTAAACCTTTTGAATGTTTCTAATTTTTTGAAGTGAAAACTTCTTTAGCGGCGTTGTGCACTTTTTTTGGAATGGGTAAAAAATATTAAACTCGCGTCAGGACACGCTTGCGTCAGGACACGTTACCTGATCGAAAATTCGTAAGACGGATGGAGAGTAGACAGCTGGCGCGGCGTAGGAGAGGGAGTATCCCCCTCTCTTTCTACGGCGCGGTGAAAATGTATGCCTGCGCCTGCTGTTTCGTATATCAAAAATGCACAACGTTAATATTCAAGTTTTCACTTCTGCCGGCACTCCCAGAGTGCAACCCGTCGTTTTTTTTTTATTGGATTTTGACGCGATTTTGCTCACGTTAGTAGTAGGAAATGGTCGACTAATTTCAATCGGTTTGAACGGTCATCATTACTACTTTAAACTGTGCGAAATACATAGTTATGAAGTCATATTATGTTAGTTTTAATAAGATTATGTTTGATTAGACTGTTGAAAAGTAAGTCAAAGTAGTGATGGATTGCTAGCTGCATTTCTATTTACATTATTTAGATACTCATTGATAAATATCGCTCTCGATCAGTCATTTTGGAAATCTTTGGGAGAGGCCTATGTCCAGCAGGTGACGTTATGCGGCTGAATTGATTTTGATGAGATACTCGTTCATTCCCTCAATTGGTTTGAATGATACGTACAGAAAAAGAAGTAGATATGGATTTACCACTTTTAAATTTTGACTTAGATTCACAATGCATTGTTTTTTACCATTACCTCCATAAATCCTTTGGCTCTGCCGTGACGTCACAGCCCGGTAGGACATAAATAACTACCGCAGAATGGGAGTTCGATTCAGTGCAACCGAAATGGGTCTGAATAGGTATTGTAGTCAAACATTTGTCATTTTTATTTGTTTGAAGATTTCAATAACAAGACCACTTCACAGCAACCGATGACCTGTGGCTTTTGCTTCTAAAATAAAGACATTTGAAATTGATATATATAGACTGAGCAAACGAAGCATCTCAGTTTCGAGATTGGCCAAAAATGCTTTTGTCTGGCTGTCCGTCAGTTTGTCTGTCCGGCTGTTCTCGCCTGCAGGTCGCATTATTAACCGATACTCGTGAAATTTTGTGAAACAGTTTGAAAATTATGCGGAATTTTTAGGTCGATTCGGTTTTTCGAAATTTTTAAAAATGGCCGCAATATTGAATTTGCATATTTTAAAATATTATATTAAAGCCACTTAGATTTTTTTTATTATAAATAAATATATAGGGACAAATTACACTGATTGAGCTAGCCCCAAAGTAAGTTCAAACTTGTGTTATGGAATACTCAACGATACTATATTTTTATAACAAATACATATAGAATACACATACAAACGCAAATTCAACGGATTGTGTAGAGTGTAGACTCACGAAGTCAACAGCTCACAGAGGCACTAGTTTATTAATTTAAAGTTTAGCACCTTTGTAATCGAGCTTAGCTCGATAAAAAACACAGGAAAAAAGAAGTTCTTTAAATAAAAATCTAGATGTATTGATTTTTCAGCAACAGCGGTAATTCGTAGTTATAAACCGTCCAAGCGCGAGTCGGCCTTGAAGAATTCCGTAACATTATCTATAAAAAGTCACTAAAAAAAAGACTTAATTTTATATATTATCACGCTATTATCACGTATGAGATAGAGACGTGGAAATTAAAATTAATTAATTTTATTTTTAGATTTTTGTTACCTATAGCGGCAACAGAAATAAATTATCTGTGAAAATTTTAACAGTCTAGCTGTCACTGTTAATGAGATACAGCCTGGTGAGACACAGACAGACGGACGAACCGATACCGGAGTCTTATTAATAGGTTCACATTCTTACCCTTTGGACATGTTACCCTAAAAACCACCGTTTGACATGGCAAACATCTTGCTTACAAAATGTTTAGCTTGAAGGTGGATAGCTACAGAGATAGGGGATGATCAAAGACGTGGGGGGAATGTGTGAAGCGGGAAATTGGGGGCTTAGTTTAAGTTTACAGAAAAAAACTATAGAGGAGGTTGTCTTACAGAATAGACCTCAAATATGGACCAAGAGAAAGATAATGTTCCGATGACGATGACGAGATAGCAACAAATTTTATACATACATACATACTACCACGTCTTTATCCCTAATGGGGCAGACAGAGCATTTAGGGTCTTGCGGCTCTATGCAGAGCCTAGGGCCGCAAGACTCAAAAGCCACTTTTAGCGTCATGGTGGGCGAGAAGATGGAAAAGCAATCAATACAGTGACGGGTTGCTAGCCGCATCGCGTGTTAAAATGATTCGCATTTTTGCCCATTCCCTTGATCGGCTTTCACGATCTCCGCGGGCAGAGAAGCAGCTGGTACATTCTAAGTTTTTTCGTTTCTCCCAGACCAGCATGGGAGTGGGAACAAATTTTATAAACGCCATTTTCCTTTTGCAAAATGAACCAGTAGAAGCAGACTGTATCAATTGTCAATGAAACAACAAAGTGTTAATAAATAGTCTCCAAATAACTTTCAGTCAGCCCAATCAGTATTCCAATCGAAATATTCGCAAATAACATCAAAGGCTTAAACAGAAACAGGAATCCATGCAATTCGGCTTCATAGGCTTCAACAGAGCCAAATTAGATCAAAACCAAACCCTACTAGCACCCGCATCATTTATTCAATATAACCCCCTATTGACAGCCCGAAACTAGAAGGGATAATTCTATATCTCTCCCATTTAGGATCGGTTACGAGTAAACGGAAAATTATTGTGTTTGTATTCAAGTCGCGTAGGACCCCGCCAACCGTCCGATTTTGGAACAAACCGGTATTTTATACCGGTTTCGTGGAAACTAAAATTGCGCGTCGATAAATTTTGCACGATTGCATTTTGAATTGTGTTGGCAATATTGTTCGTTTTATTTTTACTTGCATTTTTAAATTCCGATGTAAAGAGGGGTGTTATAAGTTTGACGCTAATGTCTGTTTGTGGCATCGTAATGCCCAAACGGATGGACCAATTTCGACGGAGTTGATTTTGTTTACGTGAAAGCAAGTACTATTGTTGTACATAGTTCTTGACTTGAAGTTCGATAAAAATCGGTCAGCCGTTTAAAAGTTATTGGTAATTTACCTGGCAAATAAATAAATAAATAGGCTTGTAGAACTAATAATAACATTTTGCTAACTTTATATCGTTGAAAAGTTTATTTCTTTAAAATTATATAATAAACTGCAATACCAGTTTAAAGGTAAGAAAAAAAAAAAGTAAGAACTCATAACTTATTGAAGGTAGTATATTAACACATACAATGCTCTTAGCATTGTGTCGTTATACTTACTATCATTAAGTATGTGCTTATTGCACAAAATAAATTTGACAGTCTAAATAAATAAATCCAATTAACCAAAAAACAACAGTGATTAAAATATGAATATTACAACTGAAATACAAATTTACATCAAGTTAGAGCAAAAAATATTACCTATTAAAATTTCATCTCGACAAAATGTCAGGCAACGTTGTAATGTGTCAGCAAACGCCATTTGAAGATTACCGGTAAACCGGCAACCGGGCGCGAGTAAATATGAGTCCCTAGTCCGTCCCTGCCTAAATGTCTGATTGAATTTCTGTTCCGAGTGATTTAGCGGATATAAATCGCGAATAGGGATGTGGACTGCGAAATATAATATTTTTATTTTATCCGTCAGATTATCTAACAGTAATCAATTTTTAATGTAATAAAATTTTGAATGTAAATAATGATTTTTTGTGGGAAGTTGTTAGACTGCCGGGCATAGTTCTGTACTGCCAGTGAAAAGGGATCTAAGTCGAGTTAGATCGCTTTTGAGATCTTTGCATATTCTGAATCAGAAAAAAAATTGCTATTTTTCTGTCTTATTCCCATAGTCCTAGGGCTTAAAATGCCAAAGATAGCGTTGGTGCACAGTAATCTAAGTAGGCGTTTTTCAGGGTTTCGTTAATTTATTTTTGTGTATTATAATACAAATGCGTTTACAACAAAATGAACCGAAGTATTTTTTCAGTTTTAAAAGTGTAAATTAATTTAACTTTAATTATCACACTTTACACTACGGAAAATAAAAACGTCGATATTCATACATATTGCTTCATTTGTAGTAGAAACACTCAACTTGCGACATAAGTAAGACAAAATAGGTGTTTAGTGATACAACTTTATATAAATCAATTGACACTAGTCATAATTACAGCTTTGATTATTGTGCAAATTGATATAAGTTGAATTGAATCAAAAACATATAACAAATTCAAAAGTTACTAAATTTGCTAGATGGTGTATAATGATATAAGTAAGCAAAAATATGTAAGTGTTTAACCATCAGTTTAGTTAAAAAATAAGTATCTATCTACTTACGAGTATATTTATTTGAAATACTACAATAAACCGAGCTAAGCTCAGTCGCTTAGGTACTATATACATCTAATTTCTTACCAAAACAAATTATTTTACGAAAATAATGCAAACAAAATCTTTAATATTGACTAGCCAAAGTCCGCGATTCCGTTCGCGTGGACTTTATATCTCTGGAAAATGCTCAGCAGGCTATTATATATATTTCTTATAGTTTAGCTGGACCATTATAGTTCTACATCAGGTGTTCCATTTCCCAAAATCATTTATACCCTATATGTTGCTCAGGCTTAACAGCTATATAACAAAAAAAAGGTTACATTCGAATCCGTCCAGGCGTCCAGTATTTCCGGAGATTAGCGTGTACTAACAGACACACAAACAAACAGACAGACATTTAAAAAAAATCTTTCTCTATTATTACAGAGTAATAATATACCTATTTCTATGTCTCCATCGCCCCCAATATTTTTTTTGGAAATATTTTTAATTTACAGACATATTTTTTTTACTGTTTTATTATATGTATAAACTTCAAAATGCTCGAAATGTAATACCTATATATAAATTGATTTTAACAACCTAAATGTTCCATCAGTCATACCTATATGAACAAATCTATGGTTTTACTATTATTCTTTATTTACAGACAGCGAAGTTAAAAATGCTGTTGATTGTAACGTTAATAAATAAAGACATTATATGAACATTTAAAAAACAGATCATACGTATATACCAATTAGTTATTTATTAAAAAATATGTTTAAAATATAATACATTATATATATATCTACCAATACAAATCCATAAACAAAGTGTGAATTTGTTCCAGTTGTCATTGTAACTGGTGTGTCTATATTTACAAATTGAAAAAACTAACATTCATCATCATTATCATCATCATCACCTAGGCTATTTGTATAAAACATGATTATAATAAGTTACAAGCAACACGTGATATGGACATTTTCATACTTATTTTATTTTCAAATACCTAACATCTTTGATCCTTCAAATTTATTTCAAATTAGTCAACATTCATTCATAGATATCCATGTATTTTGATGATCATCGTAAGTTAGCTTTGTTAATAAGATGGTTAGTTGTTGTTGGTTACCTATATCACTATTATGTCTGGTCATTATTTACCAACACACTGCAATCCTTTTTCGAGTCTATAAATTCAATTGTGTTATATTTTTAATAATTTTTATTTGCGACGATAAATTCTACCTCATATTTTCCTTTTTCCCTCTCAGTCCATATCATCTAAGCCTACTAGTTGCATCATCAGCTCTAATGCTGTGGGGCCTGTTTTAATTTTTTATGGATTTTGCTTTATTTTATAACCAGCTCCTTGCCAAACGTCAACTCCTTGAGAATGCTATTGTAATTCGTGTTACTAAGGTCGTGCTTTTATTGATATTTTTTTCTTTAGTTCTATTACGAATTACGATGCCTAGTACAACATCTACAGGAAGAGGTGGAGTGGTCCTGTTGTAACCCGGAGTCACACGGGGTCTTTCCCGTATTCTCCTTGTAAAATAAATATACTATCTTCTTTTCCCTCAGTCTATTCCCCTGTCTTGCTTACTTCTGCTAAACGTAAAAAATCTTCTATCTCTGCAAAATCTTTTTTCTATTCTTAGCATATGCACATTATAATGTCATGAATTCATATATTTAGCAGATTGGAATCTGGTGTGGACAATTGACGATTAGGCAGATTTGCTCGGGAATTCTGAGCTCTTCTGACCTCCGGTCGTCTTGGTCCCTTCTCTATTCTGGAGGGGCACTTAGGGACTTTTTAGGCTTCCATAGTAAACAAATTCTGTCTGCTAATCCGCGGTTCTACTCAGAGACTACAAGTACTAGTAAGCTGTAATTGCATGAGTATGAAAAAGTGGTAAAATTTAAGCTTGAAAAGTGTTTTTTCAATGAAAGCTTAGTAGGGTTTACAAATCAAAAAGTTATCGGTTACCAACTTTTAAATGTACTCAAAAAAGAACATTGTATACAAATTCAATAGATTGTTAGTTTTTTAGACATTTTAGTCGCGTGAATGTCATTCATAACTACGGAACACTACACTGCGCGTAGCCAGACTCGTACTTGGCCAAATGTTTGCAACTAATTTAGTAATCAAGAGTGGAAAGACTTCGACCAGATCCCACTGCGCGCGGGTTGATATCACCAGAACCACGTCCGTTTTGCTTATCAGGATGCACCAGAGACCTAGGTGGGGTTTGCTTGGGATTCGAATACCTTAAGGTAGACGGCGGTTGGACCCTATATCACAGGCATTACTTTTACATAATAATATGTTTATACTTATATCATTATACACCTTAACATTTCATAGTTAGATCGCTTAAATATCTGACATATATCACAATACACAAATTATTAAGGTATACTAAAATGTGTAAACTGATGTATGTAATATTTTTATGACTTTTGTTCAAAATAAAATTGACGTAAAAATAGCTGATCATGAAATAAGTAAATTTTGTTTTGGGACTTCCTGATTTTCTTCTTATACACTTCAAAACACTATAAAAATAAAGGTGATGTATCATTTGACACCAACGAAAAACAAAATGTGTAAATAGTTGCATGTCATTTTATAGCATTTTACACGAATATTTTTTCGTGTCAAGTGATATAACTTGTAATCTTTTTCGATTATTTCTGAAATCAGTTTATTTTAAATGGTTTTTGTCATAAAGACTTCTTTTATTTTAAATTATCTATCAATATCACTAATCAAAAATTTTCTAGCTGTTGTATAAAACGTGCAGGAATTTTTTGAAACTTTGAACTCGATTTTCTCAAAACCACGTTTTTTGACTTAGATCCCTTTTCACTGGCAGTACAGAGTTGTGTCGAAAACTAGCGGTAAAATTATTTTTCAAAACTAATAACCGTATTCACTCCTTAACTACAAAACCGATTTCGATAAAATTTCTATGGGACCACTGACAAGTACACCTGATTTAAAAAATCTTGTTTGTTTGAAAGGGAAAACAATGTTTGTCAGGTCGTCCCTAAATAAAATTTTAGGAAAATCGGGTGTGTAGTTTAAGGAAGAAGTCGGTTTTTAGTTTTAAAAAATTAGGAAATATAAGCTAAGGAAAGCTTATAAACATCATTGAGACTTCTCCAACCCGTCTGGCCAGCGTGGAGAGTGTAGTGTAGGCCAAAGTCCTCTGGCTGCTCTGGCCAAGTTTGGCTTTGGTACAATACAATACAATGCAATACCTACATTTTTTAAATTTGTAAAAACGACCACTGTAAAGTTTTCCTAAATATTGATTTCTTATTAGCCAGTATACAGTTATTCCGTGCCTTAGATCATTTGCAAGAAATGACGCAAAACACGCAAACCATCATTAATTTATGGCCAATTATTAATTGTTACGTTAAACCCCGCTTTTTAACATGGAAATTGTAAGAGCAATTGTAGGTGATTTATGTTTTAAGTGATTTAAACTTCGTTTTAAAATATTGGCTAGAAATATTGTACATTTAAATGAATTGTTATTATTTTTGCTTGTAATGTAACTTCTTTACTTCACTAGCTACTTACTAAGGAAATTATACTATGGTAAGGCGTATGTATCTAGATGTTGGTCCCGGTTGTTATCATAAATTATTTTATTTACTAGCTGTACCCGCGGGCTTCGCTCCCCGTGGGAATTTCGGGATATAAAGTGCCCTATGTCCTTCCCGAAGTCTCTAACTATATCCATACCAAATTTTATCCAAATCGGTTCAGTAGTTTAAGCGTGAAGAGGTAACAAACAAACAAATATACAAAGTCACTATAATATTAGTAGGATTTAGAATTCGTGAACACAGAACATAATGTGACGAACCGATGGCCGATGGGGCAAAAAAGTCTTCGAACAATCATATCGAATTTCATCTAAATAGGCTTAGTGGTTAAAGCGTGAAGTGGTAACAAACAAACAAACATATATACAAACTCACTTTCGCATTTATAATATTAGTAGGTCCAATGACTGGAAGTTTACCCTAATACAAAGTCGTTTAATATCGTCAAATGTAATGTATAAAGAAAAATTCAATAACTTTCAATGAAATGTGTATAGAAAAGATATTATTACTAAACACTTTGACTGCTGAAAAAATGTGTTATGCCAAATGGAAGAACAAAAAGAGATAGAAGCAAAATCGCAAGAACGCATAAAGCACTGTATCTGTACAGAACCATCGCCGAGTTCGATGAAGCGTTAAACAAAACGTAATGTAAGCATATCTCCTGATACTTCCAATGGTATCATTTTCAGGAACAAACACAGCCTTTATTGCCTTTGATCGCTGTATGTGTTGGGAGTACGAAGATGTGAACATGGCAATTTACTAATGTAGAAAATGATTCAACTTGAAAAGAAAGAAAGAAAGCAGTTTGCAAGATCTAAATCATCATCATCATCATTTTGAGCCGCATGACGTTCACTGCTAGACATAGGCTTCTCCCAAACATTTCCAAAATGACCGATCTACAGCAGCTCGCGAATAATCTAAATCGAAATTATACAACTACTATGTAAGAACACTTTCACGAAGTATGTGCACTGAGAGACAACCAGGAAAAGAAAAGGATATGCGTGGGCATATGCGTAAGTAGTATAGTGCCTACAGTACCTAGCTTATTATGTAGGTAAGCTATAGTTACAAATTCACCAATTTCATAGCTATGGCTTTTGATTCTCTCTCTCTCTGCGACTTTTCACTTCTTGGTCTATATAGTATTGCCGTCGTTTTGTAGAAAAATAATAGAATAATTACTATTATTAATTCTTTAAAAATACAATAGGCGTGTATTCCTTCTTGAAAATTCTTTTTTTTATTAAATTTTGTCGAATAACTTTTGACTTCAGATGCAATGCCGTGTTGATAAAAAGCTTTTAGGCTATAATCGCAAAATATTTCAATATTCATACCGCATCCATTTTCCACAACTGATAGTCCAACTATGTTCCTTATTCATCGCTGCCTCGATGAGATGGGTCGGGAAATTGAAAACTAATATCGGATAAAACTTTTCATTGTATTTCGAATGCAAGTGTTCAATACAAACACTCAATGAATACAGAAGTAAATAGTTGGACACCACACTCTGCTCAATGGACCTTTAGAACGACTTCATAAAGACATCTTTGTTGGCATAGTCCAATATCCATAGGGAGGTGTGATTAAACGGATAGGAATAACCAGCCAAGTGCGAGTCCAAAAAAAGTTCCGTATCATTATCTAAAAAATATTACGGCCTCCATTTCAATATATATTTTATTCTGTTTTTAGTATTTGGTGTTAAAGCGGCAAAAGAAATACATAATCTGTAAAAAATTCAACTATCTAGCTATCAAAACTCGTGAGATGGTGACAGAAAGATGGACAGCGGAGTCTTAGTAATAGAGTCCTGTTTTTACCCTTTAGGTATGGCACCCTAAGAAAAGAACAGTCATCTCCGCAGACAAGTAAAAAAAAACTTAAACTTACTTTTGAAAAATATAATAATTGTAAATATTTGAATGTGAAATAATTCTAAAAATGTGTTTTGAATTTTATACATGATTTTGTTGAAGTTATTAACAGAGCTTTTGCATGACTCGAGCGTTTAAAACAAAGCTTTACCGAGCTTTTTAAACTTTTATTTTCGTTTTCGTGTCGCGTTCGGATGTCATTAGTTTAGATGCACTTTGTAATTTCCTTTGATAAGAGCTTTTGAAAACGTTTGTTTTCGTTTAAAAAACAATTCATAGTAAAAACAAACAGGTACTTAATAAAATAGCATTTTATATTATGCTATAATAAGGTTACAAAGATTTAAAAATACAAGTAGTAAAACCACAGACCTAGATTTTTTTGCTGTTTCTAAATGTATGAGTAAGACCATAGACCTAGACTTTTTTTACTGAAGAGTATGGACTTTGTTATTTTTTTTTAAACTGAGAACCGTCAGCATCTTTTGGACAGGCCAGAGATATGGGACTAAGGACAGGCTATCTACATGACGTCAACAATATGACTTTATCCAAAAAGTTTACCATTCGTCCGTTTATAAGTCCGTCTTATTGGAACTACAGTTTTTTTGTATTCATATTGCATCATGCATGACAAAAGCATTTTTGACCAATCTCTCAACTGAGACTTTACTCGTTTTGCTCACTCGGTCAATGATAATATTTGAATATTAAATGGAAGGTTCTAAATAAAAAAAGGATAGCACCACGGGATCGGTTTTAAGTGCAACACGAGCCATTACAGACTCGTATTTGAAGTCGGCTAAAGCTGGCCAGCTTCCAAATCTATCTATTGCTTACTCAGCCGAAATCAATTATTGCGTATTACCGTAACATATAATCTATCGGACGTGACTCCCAAATTGTTACTGTACAGATTTCTGACCTGAATAATAAGTGCTGGTGTTATATTTATATTTATTTTTTATCCCCAACAAACTGCCTTAACTAAACTGCCTCCGTGGTGTAGTGGTTTAAGCGTTCAGCTCATACCCGGAGGTCGCGGGTTCGATTCCCGGCGGGGGCAACGACTTCGTGTTGTTGTCCTAGTTTGGTTAGGACATTGTAGGCTGATTACCTGATTGTCTGATAAGTGAGATGATCCGTGCTTCGGAGGGCACGTTAAGCCGTCGGTCCCGGTCACTGTCTTTGACATTGGTCGTTACCTTAAACCATGTCAGAGGCCTTTAGGGCGGTTTAAAAAAACTCTTGACACTAGTGTTAGTCACTAACACACACGATAAGAAGAATCCCCAACAAAAAAAGGGGTGTCCCCAGTCTGTAGCATCGTAGCGCTTGAAAAGATGGACCAATTTCAATGCCTTTTTTTACTTAAGGTTGATGAAAATCGGCTCAATCGTTTAGAAGTTATTGGATGTTAACGCTTCAAAGTTTGATTTTGTATTTTACCTGGAAAAATTGACAGTGTCACGGATATCAGTTCCAATTAACATTGGTAAGAATTATGTAGTTCCGCGACTTATCACTAGATGGCGTCGGGGCTTCATTTTAATTTGATTGGCAAATAAACTTGTTTTACTAATTAGTAGGTGAATAGGCATAATAATCATCAGCTGTCATGATACTATTGAACATAAGTCCTTATATCTGCGCTAATTTGGTCTGTCTCCGACCGTCACGATCCAGTTCTTTCCTTTAAGCTGCCTAATATCGTTAACTCACCTAGCTACTAGACGATCAACACGACGTTTCTCATTTTTACAAGCTTTCATTTAACATGCAATGTATCTTGTTTGTTTGTATGTATGAATGTTTGGTATGGGTCAAATCTTGCAACTCAATTTTCAATCAGTTTTCCTCAACCTTTTATTTATTTTAAGGTGAAATTTTGTATACTTGTGTAAGTCGGATGACAATACAATATCATAAAGCTCAATGAGCTGTTCTGATGATGGTGTCTCTGATGGTGAAGATATTCAACGGAACTTAGTTACATAACAACATACCCTCATTGAGAAGAACTCGTTTGATTTGTCTTGACTTTATGACTATGCCTAGGGTATGATCAGCCAGACGGAAGTCCATCAAGTTTGGGCTTGTTTCATTTGTCTTAATAAGTACTTTGGCCTCACAATAATAGCTTGTACAAAAAATGTAATTTAAAAAAAACTTATTACAGTACTACTCAGTGACGGCCTTACTTCACCTACCATCGTTTCTTCGAGTCAGCCTAGGTGTCCTTTAAAAAAAACGACTGGTTGCACTCTGGGAGTGCCGGCAGAAGTGAAAACTTGAATATTAACGTTGTGCATTTTTGATATTTTGGGATGGTTAGGGAATAATTTTGCACGAATTGCTTTAATTATCAGTATAAAAGTACTCTCATTTATGTGGTAGAAAACAATATTTATTTATTGGCATATAAACATGACATTTTATTAGCACGCTGTAACATAAACACACACGAACATTCGCGCAAGCGCCCTGCGCCGTCTTACGAATTTTCGATCAGGTCACGTGTCCTGACGCGAGTTTAACATTTTTTACCCATTCCAAAAAAAGTGCACAACGCCGCTAAAGAAGTTTTCACTTCAAAAATATTTCATAAAGAGGGTTTTATTTAAGAATATGTCACAATCAAAGGTGCCTTTAGAGTTGCAATGCATCCCTGGACCGAACAGGGCACGCATTTCAGAAATCACTTGTCAAATTACAAATGGTTTGTTTGCGCGAGCGTTTCCTAACGGGCGCATTTTTGAATCGGTCGTATGCGAAGGATTTGCAACTAGTGACCACTCGTAATTTTGACATTTGTAGCGTAAATATGTCAAATAAACATTTCATGTAGAATTCGTTTCGATTCACGCTGCTTTTTTATTCATGGTGAAATTTTTAAAAGCCGTAGACATACGTAGTTTTCTGCATAAAACAGTGCTGTTTTTTGATCACCGACGGTTTCAAAAATACGAAAGGGTAATTTTACGCGAGCGGTGAGTTGGAAAACTACACGTTTTGTGTTTCGGTGAGTCCCTCAATGAAAAATAGCACCAGAAAAAACACACACAACAAGCATACGGCTAACTAAGCGCTCTTACAGATTACAGGCGCTCGTTTGTAAGAGCCCTAATAATAGTAAGCGGTCCTTTTTAGTCTATATCAGTCTACTGGAAGATCCAAGGCCTAATCCTACATATGGAGAATTTGCACGTAAAAACATAGTGACGAAACCTGCATACTAGTTCATAAAAATGTAATAATGACGGTTGTTACTAGATGACAGTCTTTGAGCCACTTCAGTGTTTAGGTGGCTCAAAAATCTGACACCAGTTTTATAAGAAAGAACAAGTCTATTTGCGAGACAAATTAAGAAAAACCCCGACTTTCAAAAGTTTCATATAAACGCCATCTAGTGATGAGCTGAGGAACTAAATAGTAGAACTAATATCCGTAGCGCCATCTATTATTTGCCAGACAAACTACTAAAACCCAGACTTTAAAGCTTTAAAACCCCCCCACTTTTAAACGGCTGAACCGATTTTTATGAAACATTGCTAACAACCACCCTAGGACGTTCGAACGCTCCGATGCAACAGACTGACAGACTTAAGCGTCAAACTTGTATTATATTTATATATAACACACATTTTTTTTGTAAAAAGAATAGTAAATACCATCAGACATCAAATATTTAAAAAATATTATTTTACCGTAACGCAATATAAAATTGATTTCCACTGAGCCAGCATGTTTGGCTGGAAAAGAGCCAATGCCAATACCGTCCTTTCTCCGTGACACTCATTTTTATGACGATTTCTGACGATAGACAATTTTCTCGAATAAATTTACTTACCATATTTTATCGGCGCTATTTGGTCAAGTCTGCACTCATGTTTATTTATAAAGGGGACCGCAGTAAGTCTGCCGAATGAGGGTGCGCTTTAGGATTTGATAGGTTTACGAAACGCGTTTGTTTGTTATTGTCGAATAAATGATGTTATTACATTGAGAACTTTTTGGAACGAAGTTCCTCATCGCGCGTTGCTAAAGGAGGCTAGACGGAAAAAATTAAGACCAAATGTTGTAACGACACTTTTTGCTATGGTTGTAAGCTGTGCGGCTTGCGTGTGTTTTTCTGTTTGTCTCTCTCTCTCCTAATTAATCGCAAGGAACTTCGTTCCACCCGGGTGTCCCTTGACATTTCTCAAGTTTTTTTTCTTCAATGCTGGTCTGGGAGAATAGAAAAAAACTTAGATTGTACCAGCTGCTTCTCTTCTCGCTCAGATCGTAAAAGCCGATCGAGCAAATACGAATCAATCAATGTATTGACTGCTTATCCATCTTCTCACCCACCATTTCGCTAAAAGTGGCCTCGAATCTTGCGGCCCTGGGCTCTGTCTGCTTAGAACCGCAAGACCCAAAATACTCTGTCTGCCCCATTAGGGATAAAGACGTGATAGTATGTATGTATGTACAATGAGAAAAAGAAACAACTGAACCAGTCTTGATACTTTCGATTTGGTTAGTAGATACCAAACTTTAGTTCTATACAGCAGACCATACATACACACATACATAATGAGATAAAGTATAAAGAGATTGATGAGTTTAGTTTAGATGAAGCAAAAGAGATTTGTCAGGATCGTAGCAAGTGGAGGTCCATAGTATCTGCCTACCCCTGCGGGAAACAGGCGTGATATTATGTATGTACGTATGTAGCCCTCGATTTTGGTAACCTGTAGCAAAAAGTTTGGCTACAAGCAACCAGTCTTTTTTCTCAGTGTTCTGCGATGGAGGGAGGTTTTAACCTTCAGATGCCTTGAAGTTACAAGAAGTATCAAGAATAATTTATACGCATTATATTTTAATATATATTAAGGATGTTAATAATTGTTAGTATGTATTCGCCATTTTCCAACAAGGCGAATCAGATACTTTATCTAAACGTCAAAAAAAACATTTTCTATGGGATTTGTATGAAATAGAGGCACGTGACGTCATAGTTGCTTGGAGTCAATTAGCACTTTTAATATCTTAGTTTTTCCTGCAATAATAAATCTAAAATCACATGAAAATGCATATGATTATGACGAGTGACATTGTTTTGTGCCGTTTTATTTTCACATTTTCACATCATTACCAAATAATTGATTCTTGAGGCATGGTTTTTTTAATTTTTTGTTGTATCTAGAATGCGGTCTAAATTTCTTGCAAACTCTAAAAAAACAGTCATTTTTATGAGAAACATATTGAATTTAACTAATTTTTTAGAATTTTTTTATCAAATTAGTCGTATTTTTTTAAAAATTAAAGTCCAAAAGATTAGGAATAAAATACTCACCAGACTTAAGACCCCTTCTGTTCAAACATCCAAATCTGCAACAAATAAATACAACATTAGTTAAACATCCATTTACATGTGTTCGTCAGCAAATTATAGAAAAATCACTTGTGTCATTCTTTACGTTATACAAAAATGTTCCAAAAAATATATTTGATAAACAAAAAAGTGCCTATTACATCCGTTCCGATCAACTGTATCATTTAAAGCTTAGTCTTCACTGCGAGTTTTTGTCTTAATTTGAAAGTAGTAGATTTGAATCTGATTTGAAATTCATTCGATTTTTAGCGTGCTTTGCTACGGCAAGTTAAGCAACCTCGGGCGTAGTCTACATTTGGATGGGTGACCACAAGTAACACAAAAATATGAAAGCACGCTAAGCCGTTGGTCGCGATTGTCGTTATTGTATGACAGTCATCAATTTATGTCGGATGCCTTGAGTATTTACCAGTTTAAGAAAAGGTGTCAAAATGGTGTCCTCTATAGAAATGTTTGGATTCCCTTGCGATTGACTTAGCTATGTTTGATGAAAATCGGTTCAAGTTCTATTCAATAATAGATAGCGCTGCGGGCGGTGATATCAATTCAACTTAACACTGGTTGGATTGGAATTTGGAGTTCCGCCTTTTATTAGGGGTTTTTAACTTGTTATACCAGACACTGGCACAGGTATGGCACTTCATAGAAATGGAGCAGCGTATATACCTAGTACTACTACAAACGAAACAATACATCCGTGCTCACGTTAAATGTGTGAATTAAATAATCAGGGTCGCCACCACAGAAATTGTTGCTTTGCTTACCTGTTTTCATCACTCGGAAATCTATAAAATTTTCGTTCTTTATTGTTTTCCGTGGAAAAAAATATATAATATGAGCAGTTTCTTACCATTATGATTCAATAATCCGAAATTACTCGCGTAACGTCAACGTGCGACTAGCAAGAACCCTGTTTTACAGGCGCTTACACGGCCCAATAACGGGGGAGAGGTTGCGGGGACGCCATATTGCGGGGGACGGTGCGAGTTTCCGTTCTGTATGTAATACTATTATCAATTCTGTGACACTGGTAAGAGCTAAGAGCCAGGCTCTTAAACGTAGAACAAGAAAAGAAGTTTGGCAACAGTACAACCTTACCCTTATTGAATTTTTCAATTTCAATTATTTCTCTTCATATCTGAGCACGGTATTCCCATTTATTTGAACCTCCAGTGCTATTTAAAGCTTTACAAATGAGTTTTTGTTCATTTACCCATCTACGAAATAAAGAGGATCGATTAAACTCGTGTTTTTGAGCCGCTGGTAATGTCGGGCTTGTATATTTAATTCAGATTAATTTACTTTGATACATTTATTTTGTTGAGCGGTTTCCAATATTTACAAAGAATTTTTGGGTTTTGGTTGTACGCTTATTGATTCGCTGGTTTTAGCATTGACATTATGTATATACATACTGTAACAATGCTGCATTTCTCATTTATACTGCATGTTATTATCCAACTCATTGCGATGCAATTTAATTTTTTTAAATACCTCTTTATGCTACTTAATATTAAGGATTGCTTGTCAAACATATTTTACCATTCTAAAACAATATGTAAATTTATACTAAATATACACAACGGTGTGCTGATTTATACGACTTTTTGGTCGTCACCTTAAGAGCCAAAAAATTTCATCTAAATTTATATTTTCCTAAAAAAAACCTTAATATAATTTTTTCCGCAAAACAAATACAAACCATCATAGAACCCCAAGACATTGACAAGAAAATACTGCGCGCCTGCTGAATTTTAAAAGCAAAAAATCATCATCAAAGTGCTTATAAATTTTTCATCCAGCTGTACCGTTCTAATTCGCAATAACAGGCCGTAACCTGCCCCAGTCATAACCGCCTAAAAGATCCTTAGGGATCCGATGTACGAACGGAAAAATGTTGTGCTTGTTCGAAGAATTAAAAGGAATAGATGTGATAAAATATATTTTATTAAACTTTTTTTTACTTTTTTACGAAATACATACGATGATCTGACCAAAGATGCTGAATAACGCTGGATGCCATTTTAAGTACAGTTTTCGAAGATTTACGGAAGGCCATGTTTGACATGGCAAACTGTGGACTTCAAGAGGCTAAAATAATGACTAAGAACCTAGTTATGAACTTCTGATACAGAGGTCAGTCAATCGGTGATTTACACTATGTATCTGTCTTTCTAACAAAAATCTCCTAAAGATTTATTTGTTTGCTTGTTTGTTATAACATTATTGTAACTAAACAAATACATATATCTATACATAGATAGGTATTACAAACTTTTAAGGTCATTTCGTTACCAGCGTAGGACTTAGTAGGTTTATCCGGAAGCGGACCTGGTTTTGGTTTTGTTGCAGCTACTCAATGTTCAACATTCATAGTTTGATGACATTAGAGCCCCATAAACATATAAGTGACTTTCAAAGTTCGGCCCACAAATTGCGGCCCGTTTATTGTTTAAGAACTTATTATTATTAAGTCCACCGCGGATGTACAGCAAACTCAACGCACACGTATCGCCGTACATACAACCGCCATTCAATACAGCGCACAACGCGGACTAAAGTCCGCCATGTGCTTCGCTTCGCCTAGTCAAACGAGTTCTATTTTTTTACGTACTTTTGTCCGGTCCGCTCCCTGCATGTCCTCGGTTATTCGGGGGACTTTTTGTACGCGGTACTTTTAATCCCTCGTTTGCGTTACTTGATACAGTTGTAAGCGACCTATTTTAGCAGACAAAAAAGTCCGCGGACAGAAATCCCTCGTCTGCGCAGGCCTTTCATGTCTGTCACTTCCAGCAGTGTAAGTCCAAACACGGCTTGTGTGTTACCTCTTAAAGCCAGATAATAAAGATCATGTTTTATGAACGCCGGATTCGTACCACGCCGGCTTGATTGGAGGATGCTTATCTTTGCCAATTCCATTTTGGAATTATTTTTTGTTTTGTTTTAAGGGTCCTATCGGTATTTGTATTAACGTTGCGATTTTTATAAACGCAACCAATCTTTATTTTTTATTTTTTTCAGATTCCTGAACCCTTAAGTGTAGTATTTTTTTAATCTTACGGTCCTACTAAGATTATACACGCGTGATGTTTGTTACTCTTTCACGTAATAACTACTGAATGGATTTTAATGAAAGTTTACAATAATATACCGTATACATCAGAATAACACAAAAAAAACTAAAATTTTTAAAGATATTGTGTGATCCTGCACAGACGAAGTTACCAGCTAGTTAATCCATAATGTCCCACTGCTGGGCAAAGGTCTTTCCCGTTTTCCTCCATTTTTCCACATCAGAGGTGCTTCTGACAATTACCTAGGAAAGCGTCCAGGTCATCGCGTCAACGCTTTCTAGGCCTACCTCTTTTTTTGTTTAGCTCTTTTTACCTCGGAGTTATTTTGTGAGCCCATTTTTTGGTGACATTTTGGTAACTTGTACCGCTCAATCCTACTTTAACTTGGCAGTTTTTAGGGTTCCGTACCCAAAGGGTAAAAACGAGACCCTATAAATAAGACTCCGCTGTCCGTCTGTCTGTCATCAGGCTGTTTTTCATGAACTGTGATAGTTAGACAGCTAAAGTTTTCACAGATTATGTACTTCTGTTGCAGTTATAGCAGATACTAAAAATAGCCATAAAAAAACCTGTTTTTTTTGCCGTTTGTTGCTCAATATTAATAACAGTAACAGGTAGATTCTTGAAATATTCATAGCTGTATATTCACTTAAAAAATAAATAATTTGAACAGAGCAGTGAAGAACGGTTTTGTATTAAACAGTTATTTCGGTCTATTGTTGTGAGCTCATTGGAAATATACCTGTTACCGGCCAAACTCGATTTCAGGACAAACTTATTTTGCCTAGGCCAAACTAGTTATTCCTATACGCGATAGGATTAACTAGTAAAGCCTAGTCCAAACTAATTTGTCCTAAGACGGATAGGATAAACCAGTTTAGGGTTTTACTACGAAACCGATGATTACCTTAGAGACAAAAATGTCTGGCTTGAGCTTGGCGCTGGTCCCTCTAAAAGATTTGTACTTGTACAGTCACAAATGTCATAATACAAGTACATTCTGTACACGTTTTAGTACAAAATTTACAAATTGGCATAATTTTAAACTTGACATCACTTAATTAATAATTATGACATAACAATGTCTCAGTCCACATATCTAATTTTAATATCAGTATAATTGTAAGTTGACGTTTTTGGAGAAAATGCTGCAGTACAGTTTGTAACCCTTTCTTCTGTACTTGCGCTTAGAAAGCGGCAGTAAACTTAGCTATAAGTAAATGATCTGACGTCAACATTTATCTTATAAGAAATCGAAAGAAAAAGATTCAATTATCAAGTGATACAAATATCCAAAGATAAATAAATGATTTTGACTTTGACTTTGGTAGGTCAACCGAGTTGATCCTGATTTATATACACACACTCTAGGATAAACTAATACGGCCTAGTCTAAACCATTTTCGCAGCCCACCCACCACCCATGTAATAAAACATACCAAGCTTGACCGATATACATCCTGGCGACGGAAACTATTGTAACACAATTTTTATTCGTAGCGGCCATGTGCTTTAAATCGGTATCACGTGACGAACCTTTAAAGAACAGGGTATTGGGTAGGGCCTTAATGGTACGGGTTGAGATGTATTGCTTTGGTTAACGTGTACTTCGCTTGATGGGTCGCTATGCACTGTTTTGTATGCTGTATAATATGTGGACTAAAATATTTTTGGCTCATCAGGTAGATAAAAAAAAAATCGTACGTATACGTACTTTTTTTTATTAGCAGATAATAACGAAAGTATGTCGCATTGAAATTTGGAAATCGATACATTGTACTACGATTTTACCTGGTCTGATACTTCGATGCGCTGCATCTTTGTGAATTTTTTACCGACTTTCGATTTTTTTTTCAACCTACAAGGTGGTCAGATGACCTGACCAGGGTCGCTGGAAAGCGCTGGATGCAGGCCGCTCTTGATCGGTCATTTTGGAAATCTTTGGGAGAGGCCTATGTCCAGCAGTGGACGTTATGCGGCTGAAATGATGATGATGATGATGATTTTTTTATGTATGTTTAGTGTTTACCGATTATTCGAAGATGCCTCGACCGATTTGAAAAATTCTTTTCTCTTTTTTGTTAGAAGATGTATACTTGTCAGGTAGTACCATAATTTATTTTATTAAAATCGGTATTTTAGTTTAGAGGTGAAGTCAGTTTTAAGTTTTGATTTTTTTACTACTTTTATTATCCAAAAGATTAGGTTTCTATTATTGGATTAACTAACTAACAGACCGCATAATATTTTCGTACCCAGCCCACAATCCCAATGTCTAAATGAAAGATTTTGAATAACTGTTTATAAACGAATAAAATATTAAACAGAAACACAGCTCTTTAAAGCAATAAAAGAGCCATTTAACGCACAAAAAAGAAAATATTTCTTACAACTAAAACAAATGAAACATGAATAAAACTGAAGTAATACTGTAAGGAATACTACGGTCGTAAACCAAACGGCGGGGGGCACACAGATACTTATTCGTAACTTCAGAACCAGTTTAGGGGAATCTTTACACGCCTTTTAAGGTTTAGGGAAAGAAAGGAAATCAAGGCTCAAGTTACGGCAGTTGTTTTTTGTTTCTAAGAACAATAAACACGAGAAATGAGTTAGCGACAACCTTTTGATAAAGGTAGGTTTACATGAGAGTTCCAAACATTCAAGTCTAGAAATAATGGCAATGTTGAAATTGATAGAACTGTTAACCAAGTGGAGGATTCATAGTCTCTTTGCCTTAGGTTTGCATGAATTGCCTGGAAAAGTTTGCATCTGGAAAAGGCCGCCTTTTGAAATCCGTTCTATGTATGTATTAGCCGAAGCCCGCGACTTTGCTCGCGTGGTGTTTATGACTTCGGAAAATGTTCATTAGGTTGAACAAATTTTGCTAATACAGGCCGCACAACCGGACAAAAGTATTTTTTTCCAATCTTGAAATTGAAAAACCGAGCGAGGGAAACGTCTCACGTTTCCCTCGCTCGGTCAATTCCTGTAAAATCGTAAAATTATATCAATCAATCAATGTAAGAACTAGGTTCTTGTTGTTGAAGTATTTTCCATGTCTCCCTTTTTTCCGCTTAATGCTTGACCTCCCTATACGACACTACTTTTACTTTTTCTTTTACTTCATCCATGAACGACCTTCTTGATCTTCCTTTTTCTCTCTTGGCTTCCACTTTCCTTTCCATGATTTTCCGTTTATTACGAAGTTGTCATGCCGCTTGAGATGGCCAAATACCCTTCCCCGTCTTATCTCTATTGTATGCATTATCGTTCTGTTCTCATTGACAACGACAAGTTCTAGCACTTCTTTGTTGGTTTTTCTTTCTGTCCAGCTTATCCTTTCCATGTGCCTCCAACACCACATTTTCATCACATTTCAAAGGATTATATTCGTTCTGATCCGTTTGGTTAATTTATATGCCTAATTATAATTCCCTAGTCAACATATGAAATCCAATACGCTAAATTGCCAAATCAGATGGCGATCATGCATCCGCGAGAATGAGATAAATCTAATTCAAATTGAATTTCACATAGTTATTTAGCCAAATTTGACTACTCATATTTCGAGCTAAACTGCTGCGTAATGCAATAAGCATAAGCTTCAAAATCGCTTGCGTTTCTGGATGATGGGGTAAATTTTGTAACAGCCGTTCAGGAATTTAACCAGCATGCTTCACATATCTAATAGATACGTGCTACGTTCGGAATTTGCTAATTAAGTATTAATGTTGTATGTTTCTATTCGCGGTATTTTTAATTTTGATTTGATAAGTATAGTATTGAGTTCGCCGTGTGGTTTCCGACAGAGTAGAATAGGACCACTCCAAGTCTTCCCGTGGATGTCGTAGAAGGCGAGACAAAGCATATGAACATAGATAGAACCTCTCCAACACGTCTGGCCAGCGTGGAGAGTGTAGGCCAAATCATCTGGCTGCACCTCAGTGCCTCAAGATGAAAGTGTTTAATTTTCGGTGTTAAACTAAAGGAACTCTTCCATGCTGCTCTGGGACAAAATAAAAAACTTAGAATGTACCAGCTGCTTCTCTTTCCGCGCAGATCGTAGGAGCCGGTCGAGGAGAATGGGCATAAATCGAATCATGTTAATAGGCGATACGGCTAGCAACCCATCACAATTTTGATTCCTTCCTCCACCTTCTTGCCCACATCAAGGTAAAAGTCTTGAGTCTTGCAGCCCTGGCCTCTATCTGCTTAGACCTTTGCGCCACTACGAGGAACTAAGCACCACAAACAACAATGAACGCAGCAATACTAGATATTGCTGCGTTCATTGTTGTTTGTGGTGCTTCACAAGCATCATACGAGATGGCGCCAGCAGATTCTACATCTCGATCTCAGAGTTCTGGTTGCAACTGACTATATATACAACCTCCGACAATACACCGTTGGAGCCGCGGTTCCCCAAGCGCAACACCAGGACCACGCAGGCGCCTGGCGGGAGCGAGGTGATATGCTTGACCGCCACAAAGGGAAGATCTTCCCGCCAGAAACCGCGGCTCCAACGGTGTATTGTCGGAGGTTGTATATATAGTCAGTTGCAACCAGAACTCTGAGATCTGAGAGAAAAATGCTCTGTCTGCCCCATTAGGGATAAAGACGTGATAGTATGTATGTAACTAAAGGTGCACACGCACAGCCATTTTATAAACTAAACTAAAGTAAAATAACCCAACGTAGGCCAGTCGTATACGTATTTACAAATACGGTACGGGCCAAATAGCAAGCCTTATTTATACTAACCCTTCCATTTACTACGGATCTACGGACTACAAGTCTTATTTACACCTAGACTGCATTACCGAATGAGTAAAGATTCTCAAAGAGGCAGCCTGTATATTTTTCCTCATAATTATTTTAGTATCAACAAAGAAAAGAAAGAGAAACGCATAAATTTAAAAAAATAAAATAAAAACATCAATGATCATAAAAGTTTTAAAATTAACATTAGAGAAACAGTTTATTCAGGCAGACTATAATTTTCGTGAGATAGAAACTTATAGATATCTTCGATGCTAATTTCAGACAAAAAAACTTGAGAGGTGTCAAAGGACACCCGGATGGAAAAAAGTTCGAGAGAGAGAGAGAGACAAACATAAACAAGCGCACGCCGCACGGCTTACAACTATAGCAAAAAGTGTCGTTACAACTTTTGGTCTTAATTTTTTCCGTCTAGCCTCCTTTCGCAACGCGCGATAAGGAACTTCGTTCCAAAAAGTAAAATATGCCGGGTGAATTTATATTTAATTAAGTACAGTTACGATAAATGTTTAGCCTTAGGATCTTACCACTTTAAGCTCTGTCTACCTCGTTAGGGACAAAGACGAGATATTTGTGACGTAAGACAGATACGTTGATTAGAATATTCTGGAACTCTCATTTCAAAGTTGATTTTCGCAATAACTTTGTACTTTAAGGTAAATTACACTTTTAACCAAGCGGAAGTTCCTGCCCGAACATCAATTAAAATATTTGTAAATAAGGTATTTAATTTCGCAATTAGGGAAAATGCGTTTCTGTTTCAACGTTCGGAGTTACCCCACCCAATCGCCTTAACCATGTCCCTGCCATAAATTGTAGCATAAGAGCCTGTTTTCATTTAGCGAAGGGTTTCTTGGCAGATCCTATTAAAATTGCAAAGCTAATAATGCCAAAAATAATGTATTCAATAAGGTACTTTACAATATATAAGGTCTAACAAAATAAACGGAAACAATAGTTTTAATTCAAAAAGCAGTCTTTTATACTGAACAACTTTCTTTTCTCCAAGGAACACTTATTAATTTAAAAAAGTAATTTCTGGCCTCCTATAAAAGTTGACCGATGAGCTGATTTGAGGTTGTATGGAAAATAAAAAATATTTTTCATATTTCGACATATGTTCCTTGGGAAAAGTTGTTCACTATCACGATCTGTATTTCACCATTATATTTTCAACTAGCCGAAGCCCGCGACTTCGTTCGCGTGGACTTTATGTCTCTGGAAAATGCTCATCAGGCTTAACAACTTTTACTAAGGTGACATTTTTATATCTCTTATAGTTTAGCTGGACCATTATGGTTCTGCATCAGGCGTTCTATTTTCCAAAATCTTTATACCCTATATGTTGCCCAGGCTTAAGAGCTTTATACCAAAAAAAATGTTTTTTTTGAATCCGAATCCGAATGAGTTTCATTTGAATCCGTCCAGTATTTCCGGAGATTAGCGTGTACAAACAGACAAACAGACAAACAGACAAACAGACAAACAGACAAACAGACAAACAGACAAACAGACAAACAGACAAACAGACAAACAGACAAACAGACAAACAGACAAACAGACAAACAGACAAACAGACAAACAGACAAACAGACAAACAGACAAACAGACAAACAGACAAACAGACAAACAGACAAACAGACAAACAGACAAACAGACAAACAGACAAACAGACAAACAGACAAACAGACAGACAAACAGACAAACAGACAAACAGACAAACAGACAAACAGATAGACATTTTTTTTTAATTCTTACTCTATTACTATGTCTCCATCGCCCCCAATATTTTTTTTGGAAATATATTTAATGTACAGACACACTTTTTTTACTGTTTTATTATATGTATAGATATATTTTTTAGATCTTGCCATCACCATCGCATTAAAATACAGTACTATAAATATATTACTGTATTTTAATATATAAAAAATACATTAAAATACAATACTATAATATGTATTCGCCAAAACTAAGTTGACGGTAACAAAAGAAACGTGACATATTGCGGGAGATCTTCTTATTTTAGACTTAGACGTATAATGGATTAACCAATTATTAAAGTTAGTCCATGTTTTATAATAAGACTGATACTTTTTACTAACAAAAATATGAGTTTAACTGAGTGTAACGTTCAAATTTATCAACATGTTTTTTAAACTAAATCAATGAGCAATTACAAAAATAAAAAAATGAAAAACAGCATTTCTTTTTTAACAATGTTCGAAGTTTCCCCACACTATAAAATTATCTTAACCTTGTCTCTGCCATACATTATAGCATAAGAACCTGGGAGTTTTGGCAGATTCAATTAAAAATGCAAAGATAATTGTACCGCAGTTGTATTAAAAATTAAATTTATATGTGGGCAACGTTTAAAACTTACCAGCAGATAAAATTTCAAATCAAAATTACTTATTCTAATTTTACATTAAAAAGAATTAATGACGTTTATTTATATCAATGAACAAAAACATACTCCAAAACTGTTTCTTTTTTTAAACAGCGTTCGGAGTTTCCCCTCCCATGTCCTTACCACGTGCCTGTCATAAATTATGGCCTGATTTCAGAGAAGGGTTTCTTAGCAGAAGCTATAAAAATTGCAAAGGCAATAATGTTATGTGATTGTAGTAATTTATTCATACGAAAGTCTTTTATGAGCTCCGTGCGCAAATATACGGATTTTTGACTATTTATTTTTGATAAGATGTCTGTTGAGAATCTACGATTTTTGGAATTCAAAGTCACGCTTTCGTACAATAGTCACAGGAAGAGTTCACTACTGTTACATAATTATGTCAAGCAGTAATGACGAATAAATATACACGGTGACTTTTTATTGCATCTAGAAAAAAATATGTCGTATCGTAAATAAATTTCCCTATCCATATACTTAATTCAAATTTGAGTATTACATAAGATAAAAAAAGGGCGCGAAAATGATTTTCGATCGAGACCACGTAGTTACGCCCGTCCAAAACTGCTGCGTGACCTCGATGAACTCCGACCGGCCGGCCAACGACTCCTGGCTGCGGTGCTATTAAATGATCTCATGATTTTACTTTCGAGTTTTAGTCAACATTTTTGGTTCCAGAATTTTTATTTTGACTAGCTAATTAGGTCTTACTAACGATCCTTATAAAGTGGCCTTCAGCTCCAAAACCAATAAAAAATAACAGTGCATGGTTTGTTCAGATGCTGAAATTAGACTGAAATTATTAAGACTGTAAGAAGCAGACAGGTTTGTTTTTAACCGACTTCCTAAAAAAAGGAAGTTATCAATTCATTGCGATCTTTTTTTATTTGACGACCTCCGTGGCGTAATGTCTTAGGATGTTTATCTATATATGTATTTGTTATGAAATATAGTATCGTTGAGTTAGCATCCCATAACACAAGTCTCGAACTTATTTTGGGGCTAGCTCAATCAGTGTAATATGTCCCTATATATTTATTTATTTTATTTATGTCATCATTTCAGCCGCATTACGTCCACTGCTGGACATAGGCCTCACCCAAAGATTTCCAAAATGTCCGATCTAGAGCGGTTCTTTTTTTATATGTATGTTCATTGATTATTCAGAGACGCTTAAATCGATCCGAAAAATCTTTTGTAAGGTGGACCCAAATAAATTTTATCAAAATTGTATAGTTTGGGAATGAAGTCGGTTTTCAGTTTCGAAATTTTTTTTCTTAAAAAAATCTAATATACCCATAGGTAAGTGTTTTATTTAAATTTCACCAGGATATCCCCTTTCTGTATAATAATATATATTCCGAGAATAGCCTATCATCACTCGGGATCTTCGCTCAAAGCGTCCGACTTCAAATAAATCTTTCCTTCAAGAGTAATCCAAAGAGCCTTGCCTGTAATGTTCTCAGGTAGGCAATAATTTTCGCAACCCATCACAAACTAGTAAGGCTAAAGAAATGAAGCTAATCAAGGTCATATTTTATGTTCGTATAATTCGTATTACATATCTTGTTAATCAATGCAGGTTTCGTCTACAGGGTCAAGAGTCGGTTCAGACAATGAGAAAAAAATCTCGAGCAATTTACCTACGCAGGCAGGCATGCAGCATGCAAGCAAGCATGCATGCATGCAGCTAGGTAACAACCCAGTTAAAAGAAGATCGTATTAACATAGCTTTAAGTGAATCAACGTTTAAACAAGACAAAATGCTTGTGTGGTCTCGAGATGCCGATACTTTAAAGTTCCTGCATTCCTCTCTATCTGAACCGACCCTATGCGAGCTCACTCGCATCTTGCACTGTATACTGTATGCCAACAATTTAAAGTTTATTTTCGAGTGTCAAAAAAAATCCTCTCCGCTACGCTCCTCTCTGTATGAACTTACCCTAAAGGATAGCTAAAGGTCTATAGGCAGTTTAGAGGTTGGCAGATCTTAGTCATAAGATTAAAAAGTCATCTTTTAACGAGAGTCAAAATACTAACGAATCGCCTAAATTAATGATAGCCTAGATTTTTGGCAGGGTATCTGTTTTAATTTTTTTTTTATTATCTGCTCGGGAAGAGCCGATAGAGTACTTACATCAGTAATAACTGATGCATAAAAATTTTACTTTTTTTTCACTACATTATAAAAGAGAAGATAAGATTTTATTCAAAAAAGGCTTAACATTATTTTTTTAATAGCCATTTAGGTTGTAAGCCTCCCCTCTTTCCTTCCATATGTCCCGATCACTTGATATCACCCTCCGCTTTTTAAACTGGGTCAAATGATCCCATCTTTTTCTTGGTCGTCCCGGTTTACTACGGCCATATGGTATCCAATTTGTGGATTTCCACAAAAAAATAATAATCCTGAATTGAAATGTCTTGAAATATGACAAATTTAGACTTTTTATTAAAATCTTTTTATACCTTTACAATTTTGTGTTAATATTAATTGAAGTTTAATACAAAATTAGATAGAGGGCCGGCTCATGTATCTCGGCCCACTGTACCTCCCTAAGTTAGGTCATGAGATAGACTTCTGTACTTTTGTCAGTTTACGATCAGGCATGAAAGCAACCCAACGTGGCCCGAGCATGAAATTGGCTCGGCCCTTTGTCGAGTCAAATGGAGGCGATTTCTGTATCAATGCTACGCCTTGTGTGGTTAGGATTCGATATGACGTTGATCTTTTTTGATGTCAGTTTTCATCAAAGCATTTGTTTGTACGTTCCGCATAGTTTGATCAAGCCTTGTCTTGTTACTCGTCTTTTTTGCCGCTAGAATATCATAAATATCACGGAAAATCAGCGGTATGTTATGTTAGTCATATCAGTCTCTTTTTTTACTCTTTATTTTTAAGTCTTTTGAATCCGATTCGCACTTGGCCGGTTATTTAATACATGGCAGCCTTATTGTAACATAATCTATTAAGGCGGGTTTAGACTAAGCCCACGCGTAGCGCGTTTTTAATTTGTTACTCATATTTGAGTCCTATCACACAATAAATACAACTAAAATTGCATTAACCGAATCCAAAAGAAGATGAGCTCCGTTTTGACAACCAATATGATGCGGATGTCACTAGGCAGATACATATACTATCCGTACCTCTTTTGATGTGTAAATCCAGAAATGGGGTGCGCATTGTCTTACATAACTTTTTAACTTATATCATCGGAAGTCCGAAAATATTTCTCATACCATTTTAAATCATAATGATCATTCTTCATAAAAAATTGAAATACTAATGATTTTAAACCATAATCATTGGAATTCATAATATCACTAATCATACACTTCGTTTTTATTACTATTTGTTTTCATATATTTGTTTATACTAATGATCTAAACTCCTAATCATTCGGATTAATAACTATTATATTCATACATTTGTTTTTTCTAACATATTTTTTTATAAATTTCTTAATCATAAGTTTTTTATCCATATTGTTGAAAATGATTATATCTATAATCAAACATTTGTTTTATACTAATATATTCACTTTCATACAGTTATCTAAATTAAAATAATCATAAATGTAAATGAAATGGAATAAGTAACAATCATTCATTAAATGAAAGTAGATAGACACACTGACAGATAAGTTAAACTTATAAAACCCCTATCATTTTTGGTCGAGGGTTAAAACTATTCTGAACAACGACGTTGTGAGTTGTGATATGTTATTAGTAACAACATTATTAATAAAATCAATTTGATAATTAAATGTTATGAAGAAAAAAGTTCTGAAAAGAAAAATTATGAATTTAAACTTGTTCTTGGTAGCAACAGTATTAATAAAAAAATTATGATCACTAAATGTTATGAGCTCCGATGAAAGTAATAAAAATGTATGAATAAAAAAAGTTTGAAGAATAAAATTAAGAAGAGTGATGATTATGAACACAAATCGGTAGTAAGATAAAGAATATGATTTAGAATTTTATGAGAGCCAATATGGACCCCCAGAAATGTCATGGGGTGTTTAAATAGGTACAACACATCCTTGCGCAGATTGTATGGTGTTTTTACGTAAGTCACAATCAAATATTTAAAGTATACTCTATTTGGTTTTGGTATTAGGTATTTAAATAAATGTAAACAATCTTGACATGTATTTTCATTGAAATTATACACTTTATAAATCAATGTCTTTGCAAAATTACAAAGTAATTATGTAATTTATAACATAATTACATTGTAATTAGCAAAATTATTGATCTATAAAGTGTATATTTCAATGAAAAGACATGTCAAGATTGTTTACATTTATTTGAATACCTAAACAAATGAAGTATAGTAAGCAATCAACTATTAATAAATAGTAAACGGTCAAAATATCAAATGTTCTATAAGTAAATACGACGTCATATGCATTCAAGATCTCCACAAACTCTTTGCGCCACACTTAGAAACAGTTCCTCTTAACGACAAGAACTTAGCAAGTCTTAGGCGTGAAGTGGGCGCGAGGTAAAAACTGTTACGAGGGCTCTTAAGGAGACTGTCTAAAGGACTTAGTGAGACTTTATTTTTAGACTTTTCACTTTCGAGCAAAAAATAATTAAAGCAGTTTTTAGTGAAAAGATTTTTCCTTGTTAGTGCTTTAAAACTTTTTCTAAGTTATTCGGTTTGATGAAACACAAGAATCTAGTGAATCTAACGTGAAGTGGGCGTGAGGTAAAAACTGTTACAAGGGCTCTCAGGGAGACTGCCTAAACGACGTGGCGAGACTTATTTTTTAGACTTTTCAGTCTAGAGCAAAAAATAACTGAAGCAGTTTTTAAACTCGGAAAAAGATTTTCCCTTTTAGTGTTTAGTACCTGGGCGACCGAGCTTTGCTCGGTTTCATCTCAAACATTAACAAATTTTTTTAAACTTGTCTAAAAACAATGCAAAATAAAAAAAAATATAAACTTTAACATAAAAAAAGATAAAAGTAAGTCATCGAGTGGGATTCGAACCCGTAACACTCTTTCTAGCGGTTGCTATCCTTAACCACTGAGCTAAATCAAGGCGGTCGCGGCGCGACGAAATTAGCGACCATATTCTGCGTGGAAAGAAAAACGCATGAAAACTCGAAAACACGCATTTTACCAAACATAAAACTAATCTAGATCGATTGTTTACCCCCGAAAACCCCCATATACAAATTTTCAGCGAAATCGTTAGAGCCGTTTTCGAGATCACAGAAATTTATAAATAAATATATATATATACATACATACAAGAATTGCTCGTTTAAAGGTATAAGATAATAGAATATGTCTACACCATAATACACCGCAAAAAAAATAAAAACTGGAAGGGAGTCTTTTAAAACCATGGGACAGGTTTAAAAAAAAACTAAGCACGTTGTTAGTATAAATAAGTATAAGTAAAAAAAAATATAAGTGTGATAATTTTTTTCTTCATTTTCAAGTCTGAAAAGCATGGTTTTTTTCTTGATTTTAAAAGCAGTGATGAAATTTCAATGTCGGAATTTTTTTAATACATTTTATTTTTGAAGTAGATATTTCAATTTTATAATAAATATTGATCACTAAAATATTTATAACAATGTTCCTATTTTCTTATTCGATAAACTATCTTAACAGTTACAAATGCTGACATGGAAAAAATGTTTTAAAACTTATACCCAAAATTCAAAATTGTACCCAATACGAGTAATACCTACAGGCATAATAGTATTAAGAGGGCTCTACCAAGACTTAATTGCCTTAATTCCGGTTGCCTAAATGTGAACTTAACGGTGCGTGCCGAGGCGAAACTGTAGGGACCCAAGTGCATACTTTTGAACATATACATTTGTATATGTAATAAAATGGTACAGTAATTTTCCTTGACTAGATGTTCATGTATACCTTCTATAAGATTTTGGACTTTACGGAGAAGATACGGCCCTGGACTATAAGACGTAAAGGCTACTGTCAGTGTGGTGGTGAATAGGTTGATAAGGGAAAGAAAATAAAAAAAATATAAATATACACGGACAAATCACAGAGATTAAGCTAGCCCCAAAGGTTTGAGACTTGTTTTATAGGATACTAACTCAACGATACTATATTTTATAACGAATACATGTGGGATGGGGCTTGTGGTAGTAAATAAAATCCGTCTTCACTTAACTTCTTTTATTTCTCGACACAAATTTTACCGTCTTCCTAGTTCTATCGTCTACACGCCATCTTGCAAAAATCCCATTCTTCCGTCCCTTTCACACCTATCTCCTATCCTTCTCGCACAATGTTGCCATCCCACATACATTGTATAAACATCCAAGACCCAGGTCAATCTGAAAAAGATTATTTCCCATCTTGACATGACCGGGGTCGAACCCGGTGCCTCCGAAGTGGTTAATCTTCTTCTTATTGTGTGTGTTAGTGACTAACACTAGTGTCAGAGTTTTTAAACCGCTTAAAGGCCTCTGACATGGTTTTAGGTAACGACCAATGTCAAAGACAGTAGACCGGGACCGACGGCTTAACGTGCCCTCCGTGTGATTATTACAAAAACTGAAGAAATAGTAAATGTTTTTGATGATTTCTTTACTAACATTCCTTTGGAACTTACTTCTAATGTGAATTCTAACCCCCAGCGTGCTGAAGCCTTGCTTAAGAATAATGTTAGGCCTTGTAATTCTCAATTTAAATTTAAGCATATTGGCCCCAAAGATATAATAGATGCATATAAACAGCTAAATTTAAAAAAATCTGAAGATCATTGGGGCATGTCAGTTGCTGTAGTAAGCCATATCATAAATATCATAGCTGCTGATTTAGCTTTTATATTTAACGAATGTATTGATGAAGGCATATTTCCTAACCTAATGAAATGTAGTAAATTAATCCCCTTATTTAAAAAAGGAGAAAAAACAGACCCTGGCAACTACAGACCTATATCTATCCTGCCAGTTTTGAGTAAGGTGTTCGAAAAGATAATGCTCAATCAAATGCTGCTTCACTTCAAGACCTACCAACTTTTCCATAGCCAACAATTCGGCTTTACTGGCGGGAAATCGACCACCGATGCGGGAGTAGCACTCGTTACTCATATATATGACGCATGGGAGAACAAAAATGATGGAATTGGATCATTTTGTGATCTCTCCAAAGCATTTGATTGCGTAGATCATCCGACACTTTTGCTCAAATTTCGTCAATACGGTTTTGATGATAATTCAATTAAACTGATAGAATCTTATTTAACAGATAGGCATCAGACTGTTGATTTAAATGGCATAAAATCTCACGGATCTAATGTTAAAATAGGCGTACCGCAAGGTTCAATTCTTGGACCTTTCCTTTTCTTAGTTTATGTTAATGACTTGCCTTACATGGTTGAGAAGCAGGCTGGCATAGTGCTGTTTGCTGATGACACCTCGCTAATATTCAAAATAGATCGACATAGCACAAACGCTAGCGCGGTGAACAGCACCTTGTCTTCTATTTCTGATTGGTTTTCTGCCAATAACCTCATGTTAAATGCGAAAAAGACCCAATGCATTCGATTTTCTCTTCCTAATGTGAGACAGGCCTGCGTTGACATAATGATAGATGGTGAAAAACTCGATCTTGTTGAAAGTACTACCTTCTTAGGAATTACAATAGACTCAAAACTTCAATGGGGTGCTCATATAACTAAACTATCTAATAGGCTTAGCTCTGCGGCTTATGCTGTTAGGAGAATAAGACAATTGACAGATGTAGCAACTGCTAGACTAGTTTATTTTAGTTACTTTCATAGTGTTATGTCTTACGGCATACTCCTGTGGGGGAGTGCAGCCGATATTCAGACTATTTTCATTTTACAAAAACGGGCAATTCGTGCTATTTACGGGTTAGGATCTAGAGACTCACTCAGAGAATTATTCAAGAAAATAGATATACTTACCTTATCATCACAGTATATATTTGAAAACATAATGCATGTAAGGAAAAATATTTCCTCATACAGTAAAGTAAGCGATTTGACCGATAGAAACCTACGTAATAAGAATGACTTAGTTGCCCCATTTTCTAGGCTCAAAACAGTTAGTAAGACGTTTATGGGGAACTGTATACTTTTTTATAATAAATTGCCAAAATCGGTCCTTGATATGCCGGATAATAAATTCAAAACGTATGTAAAGAAAGTACTTTGTGAGAAGGCTTATTATAGTACCGATGACTACCTTAAGGACAAAAAAGTCTGGCTTGAGCTTGGCGCGGGTCCCTCTTAAAGTTTGTAATATAGGTACTCGCAAATGACATGTACATTTTGTACAAACTAAATCTACAACTTGACATTATTTAAAAATTTTGACATTTAAAAATTCAATTAAAATCATGATATTACATAACAAAACAATGTATTCTCAGTCCACATTAACTTTAAGTATTAATTTAATTGTGAGTTGACGTCCTTGGAGAAAAGGTGCAGTGCAGTTTGTTACCGCTTCTTCTGCACTAGCGCTTTGGAAGCGGTAGTAAACTTAGCTGTAAGTAACTATTTGACGTCAACAATTGTAAACAAAACAATGACGATTATTAAGAGATATTATAAATATCCTATGATAATAAAGATATATTTGAATCATTGAATCATTGAATCCGAAGCACAGACCATCTTACTTATTAGACAATCAGGTGATCAGCCTGCAATGTCCTAACCAAACTAGGACAACAACACAAAATCGTTGCCCCGCCAGGAATCGAACCCGCGACCTCCGGGTATGAGCCGAACGCTCTAACCATTACACCACGGAGGCAGTTGTTAATATATAAATATAAAGGGACAAATCAAAAGATTAAGCTAGCCCCAAAGTAAGTCGGTAGCCTGACATTAATACAGTGACAGGTTACTAGCCACATTATCTAGGGAGATAAAAAATGGCTTTTATACATTACAGTACCTGGGCGACCGAGCTTTGCTCGGTAACATCTCAAACATTAACTACATTTTTTAAACTTGTCTGAAAACAATACAAAATAAAAATGATATATAAACTTGAACATAAAAAAAACACAAGTAAGTCACGGACCGCTAGAAAGAGTGTTACGGTTTCGAATCACACTCAGTAGATTTGAACCGGTAACACTATTTCTAGCGGTCCGCATCTTAAACCGCTGAGCCAAACGGATAGCGGCCGGCGCGACGTAATTAGCGACCATATACTGCGTGGAAAGAAAAACGCATGAAAACTCGAAAACACGCGTTTTCTCAAACATAAGAATAAACTAATCTAGATCGATTTTTTACCCCCGAAAACTTCCATATACCAATTTTCAGCGAAATCGTTAGAGCCGTTTCCGTGATCACAGAAATATATAAATAAATATACAAGAATTGCTCGTTTAAAGGTATAAGATATACAAACTATCATGTCTTTATTGCCAAAGGGGCAAAAAACACACTGGATTTTGCGGCTCTAAGCAGTCCGCCGCAGAGCCCGCTGGGGTAGAAGTTGACCCAGAACTAGGAGGCAAAATGATCTGGATAGGTATTTGCCTGGATGGAAAGAGCTTGCAGCAGATAGAGGAGAGTGGAGTAACAACGTGGAGGTCTTTGCCCAGCAGTGGGACTTAACAATAAAAGGGTATACTTTTAAACATAAAATAAAGTAATATTATAATTTAATTTGTTAAATTAAAATAAAATATCTGATTTTTTTTAAAGCTAATCGACTCGAAAGAAGTAGAACATAATCTTTATTTCTCATAATAGGTATAGTAGTATTAAAATATACCTACATATTTTAAAATAATTTTTAACGCAATTCATTTTACATAATTTTGTTTAACATAACGATTAAATTAAATCATAATTTTATTTAAATAAAAAAGGCTTGAAAAAAGAGAAAAGACCTGAACGCCACTTTAAAAGTGATAATGGGTGAGAAGAAGAAAACCAAATCAAAATACAACTGCTTTCCCTATTATATAAAATTTAACTGACATCGTCGTTTATGTATAATAATGGCGAAAATAAAAATAAAAAGCCTTTCTTCATTTTCATTTTATGATTTTTCGCATTATTCATGCAGCCAAGTATTTTTATCTTATCCTTTTCTTTAAAAGAAACATATCTCCCTTGTAAAGTATGCAGTCTCCCTTATAGGAAAGTTTAGATGAAAACAGTCGGAACTATTCTTCTTCCTTCCTTTATCTTGTTGGCGATATTTTTTGCGGAGACCAGATGGGAAGGTTCCGTAAGAAATGGCCGAGATATCCAGTTATCCGTTTTATGGCCTTTTACCTACGAGTGGCGAGATTATGTGTTTTAATTTATGATGATTCATGTAAATTCGAAAATTCGAAAAATATTTATTCCAAGTTACATGTTTATACATACATACATAGGATGAAAATTTGGAATAAAAAGGAACGTTTGATTCGGTAAAGAAGGACAGATGATACGGAAGTGAAAGAAACGGGGATAGATGCGTGAATGAATGAAAAGTTTGAATTTGGAATGAGAAAAAATAGTTCAACTCATAGTATACAGATACAGATACATTTTCACGTCTATATCCCTGACGGGGCAGACAGAGCCCCAGGCCATAAGACCCAAAGGCCACGCTTAGCGTGATGGTGGGCGATAAGATGGAAAAGGAATCAAAATAGTGATGGGTTGCTAGCCGCATCGCCTATTTACATGATTCAAATCTCACCCATTCCCTCGATCGGCTTTTACGATCTGCACGGGAAGAGATGCAGCTGGTACATTCTAAGTTTTTTCTTTTCTCCCAGACCAGCAAGGAAGAGAGGAACTCATAGTATAATATATCTTAATAATCGTCACTTTGTGTACAGCAAATTTTACCGCCGCTTTCTAAGCGCTAGTGCAGAAGAAGCGGTTACAAACTATTCTGCAGCATTTTCTCTAACGACGTCACATCACAATTAAAAATTTACTTTATGTTAATCTGTGAATATAGAATACATTGGATGTTAATTCATAATTTATTTTTAACTTTTAGAGTGACAATATTTTAAAATAATATCAAGTTGTGGATACAGTGTACCAAATGTACCAAATTATGGCATTTGTAAGTACCTGTAAGAGGGACCTGCGCCAAGCTTAAGCCAGACTTTTTGTCTTTAAGGTAATCATTGGTCCGATAATAAGCCTTTTTACAGAGTGATTTTTAGTTATGGAGCTATTGAGTCTGACACCAACTTTGACCAATTACAAAATAAGCAAACAAGATATATGTGCCTTTACTGATCATAGAAACGATAGATCAAAAACCTTATTTTCTATCTTTATGAAAGCTAAATAAATAGTTTATTTATCTTGTTTTGTTTATATATTTAAGTAAGACGTGTACATACGTATGTTTATTATAATTATTGTATTTAAGTATGTTTAAATTAACACCGCACTATCTTATTTCCCATCACTTTTTTTTCTCTAAAGCAAGGTTGCCTGGAAGAAATTGCTTAGCGATAAGGCCGCCTTTTGCGCAATTCCTAGTTTTTATTATGTCTTGTATTTATTTATTTTGTGCAATTAAGTGTATTGTATTGTATAGTAACTACCAAGCCTGATTTTACAAAAAAAGAAATATTTAAATACAGAATGCCCACATAGTAGCGGTACAGTCGGATGACCATAAAGCACCGGAAGAGCCTATGCAAGCTTTACAAAAGTCATTTAAATTCAGTAAATCCAGCGCGGACTTTTTTCCGCCATGTTAATTTTCACCGCAATCCAACCTTTTATTGTAATCCCCCTGTAGTGGAACATATTGTGCCTGGTTTCCATTAAATTCATTTTAAATTTTGAAGTGAAAACTTCTTTAGCGGCGTTGTGCACTTTTTTTGGAATGGGTAAAAAATGTTAAACTCGCGTCAGGACACGCTCGCGTCAGGACACGTGACCTGATCGAAAATTCGTAAGACGGATGGAGAGTAGATAGCTGGCGCGGCGTGGGAGAGGGAGTATCCCCCTCTCTTTCTACGGCACGGCGAAAATGTATGCCTGCGCCTGCTGTTTCGTATATCAAAAATGCACAACATTAATATTCAAGTTTTCACTTCTGCCGGCACTCCCAGAGTGCAACCATTCGTTTTTTTTTTAACAGGACAAAGAAATCGACTGCGGAATGAAAAATGCTTAATAGATTTTTGGTCGATGAAGGAGTTACAAAAGGGCAATCTACCAACTTGCCACAAGAAGAGCCTCGTCGACATGTGTATCTTGCCTTTTTTTTTTGACGCCGAGAAAATCCCTTCGGATACCTTACCGGTTACGGGACACCGGTAAGGTTATGTGGTGTTACCACTAAAAATTCCGCGGCGTCACCTCTCAGCCGCTATCGGCCGGGGCCGTGTGCTTCTTCATGCTCCACAATGTGTATCTTGCCTGTTTTAACCTACGGTGCTCAAACATAGTATCTTATGGATGCTTAGATGTCCAAATTGAAGGTGTGCCAGCTAGCTATAAAGTGAAGCATTATAGATAGCGAATAGATCGCATCAGAAATACCACACTGCGCTCCATCACCAAGCTAGCTGATGTGGTAGTAAAAGCGGCTGCATTTAAATGATACAGAAGGACAAACATGAGATACAGACGGACAAACAGACATCCAGACAGATAGATGGGTGGACAGCGGCAAAAGGGGCCCCTTTTTTAACTTTTAGTAAAGGAACCCTAAAAACATTTATTTCAGCCCTACTCACGTAACAAACCACTAATAATATGCTTGAATTACTAACCATTAGCCACCCCTGTTATTATGCCATCTCTCTTTGCTATCTATCTATATCTATATATATAAAATAGTAAAAAATGTGTCTGCACATACTACTATCCTATTCTACTAATCCTACTTCCTACTAATATTATAAATGCGAAAGTAAGTTTGTATATTTGTTTGTTATCTCTTCACGCTTTAACTACTGAACCGATTTGGATGAAATTTGGTATGGATATAGTTTGAGACTCGGGGAAGGACATAGGGTACTTTTTATCCCGAAATTTTCACGGGGAGCGAAGCCCGCGACCCGAAGCTAGCTGAATATATTTCCAAAAAATATAAATATTTGGGACGATGTAGACAAAGTAATAGAGTAAGATTGAATAAAAAAAAATGTCTGTCTGTTTGTACACGCTAATCTCCGGAATTACTAGACAAATTCAAATGAACTTTTTTGTTATACTTATAGCTGTTAAGCCCGGGAATATATAGGGTATAATTGATTTTGGAAAATGGAACACCTGATGCAGCACCATAATGGTCCAGCTTAACTATATATAAGAAATATAAAAATGACAACTTAGCAAAAGCTGTTCAGCCTGATGAGCATTTTTCGGAGTCGCAAAGACCACGCAAACGAAGTCGCGGGCTTCGGCTAGTAGAAAATAAATGACACAGCGTATAAAAGGTTTATATAGTCATAATTTTGGGATAACGCCGAAGTTTAATGCATAAGTCGATGAAGGCAGTACGATTGGAACTCGAATCATTCTTATCAACTACCTTAGGGCTCTACTAGACGAGCACCAGTATGCCCGCGACGCCTGTTGGTGACTTTCACTTGTCTGAAGAGCCCTTAGTGCCTTACCCTTACACGGTATCACCGCAAACGACTGCGGCGGTGGCTGCGGCGAAAACCACTGTTGTGGCATAATGGAATTACTATTTTACTGCTTTTTTTAAAGGGCCGTAAGTGCGTCAGAAGATGCTTTACATTTTTATTGTGTATGTATGTGTATTTTTATGTGACGCTCTGCAGCCTAAACAGCTTGAGGGATTTAAGCTTAAGATGTGTCGTTAGATTCATATTAATGCTGAGAGTGACACTAACCCACTGGACATACGACGTGGAAGGGATATACCCGTAATAATAGTATAATGATAAAAAATAACAGTCAAAAAACAAAAAAAAAATACAATTCCGTACAAATTGCCTATGGGTAGGTATTTTATGGTGTCAATGAGTGTTTTTAATAAAAAAATGTAAGCCTCAATTAGACTCAAATCAAAAGTATCGAGAAACAATAGTTATTATTACTTATATTATAGCCCTTAAACTGGGGAAATTTGTGTATCGGCCATTTAAAGTAGCAACAAACTATTTTACGAACATAACTTTTTTATGTTATTGCTAACTATACGCTATATACTTTCCTCGTATGTTTATGACGCAGAAAAACTTTATATATGTTTTACGGAGAATGTTATGTTATGACGTTATCTAGTAACATTTTGTTTTTGTGGCTTGGTTGTATTTTGTTTTTAAATTGTTATTTACCTAAAACTTCTTTTTTACGTTTTTTAATAACCGAGCGAGCGAAGCGTTTTTATTTCAGATTTGGCAAAAATCCTTCCATGTGCCCGGATGTCCGATGGCCAGTTTTACGACTGTTCTTTCCTACAGTCTAAGTCTAAGTCTAGTAAAATAAAAAAATAGTTTTTTTCGCAAAATTTTGTATAGTATACTCGCGACTTATTAAACTTACAAAGCCACTAGTTTTAATAATAGGTTGTGTTACTTGCTTCTAAAAAAACAAGCATACATACACTATTACGACTTTATCCTTAATGAGGCAGATAAAGCATTTTGGATTACCCAGAGATATGATTTTAGAGTTTCACGGTCAGATTGGTCCCTTCTGCCATCATGGTCGCTGGCCGACTGACTGACTGGCAGTCGGCCAGCGACTATGACGGTAGAAGGTACAGATACAGATACATTTTCACGTCTATATCCCTGACGGGGCAAACAGAGCCCTGGGGCCGTTAGGCCCAAAGGCCACGCCTAGCGTGGTGGTGGGCGTTAAGATGGAAAAGGAATAAAAATAGTGATGGGTTGCTAGCCGCATCGCCTATTACCATTATTCAAACTCGCCCATTCCCTCGATCGGCTCTTACGATCTGCGCGGGAAGAGAAGCAGCTGGTACATTCTACGTTTTTTCTTTTCTCCCAGACCAGCATGGAAGAATGGCCGTCAAAATATCTGGCAAAAACGATATTAATCGCGGTACATAAGTCCCGTAATACTAATAACAGTACCTAGAGACTTGAAAATCTGCGTGGTAGAGAAAATGCTGGTATCCAAATTCAAATATATCTTTATTATCATACGATATTTATAATATCTCTTAATAATCGTCATTGTTTTGTTGTACAATTGTTGACGTCAAAATTTACTTACAGCTAAGTTTACTACCGCTTCCAAAGCGCTAGTGCAGAAGAAGCGGTAACAAACTGTTATTCTATGGTATCTGGTCTGTATCTTCTATGGTTTTGCTTTTATTTAAAACCAGCATGGAAGAATTGGGTACTTACTAATAAACTATTTGATACTGTTACCAAAATAAAACGTGACAAAATAATGTCACTTGTCATATCATTCAACGTGATTTATTATCGCAGAAAAACTGATATCAAGAGCGCTATTTGACTCAAAGAAACGGTGACGTCATTAGTCTATATTTCATACAAATCCAATAGAAAATGTTTGTTTTTACATTAAAAAAGTAACTTATTTGAGTTGTTGGAAGAGTAGCCAATTATGTTATCACATGGACATAATTTATAAACATCAGGTTCATCATCATCATCATCAGGTTTTTTAGTCTCTACTGCAGGAGCACGACCCTCTCTGTACTACTAGAGCCATGTTTGATCAAAGCAGCCAGAGAATTTGGCCTACACTCTTCACGCTGGTCAGACGAGTTGGAGAGGTCTCATGATGTTCATAAGTTTTGTTTAGCATTCCTAAATCAACTTCTACGACCTCCACGGAAAGACTTGGAGTAGCCCTATTCTACTCTGACAGAAACCACGGGACCCTTTTTTTTTGCATAAGTTTTTGTCCTAATATGCTTTGGCATACTGGGTTTGGCATAAAATATTTTGTCATAATAGTTTTTAGGCATAAGTTGTTTTTTGGCATACTGGTAAGTTGGGCATAATTATATTTTAGGCTAATTTGTTACGGCATAATGTTAATTCGCATAATCCACACAATTAAGTTATTTAAGTGTTTATTTTTAATTATCATGCAAAAAAAAATGACCACCCAGAACAAATGTGAGGGCAAAAGGGAAGTTAGGTTTAAGTTTTTTTTTTATGATCACCTGGAACAACTTTGAGACCAGAAAGGAAGTTAGATTCAACTTATTAGCAATTAATAAACAATTTATGTACAATGAATAAAAATGTTATGCTTAATCATTTTTATGCTTAAAATAATGTTATGTCTTGATAAATTATGGTTTGATGACATTATGCTTACATCCTTTTATGCTTTAAAATGTTAGGGCTAAATAATGATTATGCTTAGGTACATTATGCTTAAAATTATTATGCATACTCCATTATGCGAAAGGACGTTATGCTTAAAAACGATTGTGCATTAAACCAGTATGCTGTGATATTATAGCTTAAATTTGTATGCATATAGATAGTGATCCGGAAACCACACGGTCTCACGGCATAGATAAAAAAAAACCTTATCTCCTGCAAAGATACACTTGAAAAGTTTAGTAAACACTTTCGATGCCAAACAAAACAAGAAAAAGATACTCTGAAAATAAAGTTGACGTAGGTCCAATAAGATACAGTGGAAAATACTTGATGTAGGTCCAAGGGCTGACAAGTCCGAACTAACATTAAGTGCAAAGGATATTTACGTAAACACTCGGAAACAGGCAAAAAGGAAGATGTTAAGAATGTACAAACACTTTGAATGTTTGTTTTTGGGAAGTAAATGGACGAGAAAAATATGTCTGCCTTTTTAGAGAATCAGTAGGTAAATGTAGGGGTTTTATTTTGGGAATACCTGCTTATATTAATAAATATTTAGGCACAAAATCAAAGTATAGGGGACGCATTATTACACGGAACCTTAGAGATTTCGTAGATTTCGAGAGTATGTTATACATTAAGTTTATGATAGGCAAATCATACGGATTGAGCTAGACCTAAAGTAGGCTTAAACTTGTATTATGGGACACTAACTCAATGATAGTATATTCTATGTTAAAAACGTATGTAGACGGTCAAACAAGACCCAGGAAAATTTGAAATAGACCGTTTTCCAATTTGCCCTTACCGGAATCTACGAATTGCGAATTAGCGTGGTAACCACTCAAAAGTGCAATCAGATTTTGGATCCAAGATGGCCGCCACACATATTTTGATGTTTCCTTTACTGACTGCAGTTATTTTTTTGCATTTTCTGAACTGGAAACATGTTTTAGCTTACCTCAACAGCCGCACGAATAACCGCGGGTTGCTAATTGCATAAGTTAATAAAAAATGGTATGCAATAGCTTTACCGCGGCAGTCCCCGAGTGCCACACGTTTTTTTTATTTCATTTTATATTTAAAGTCAAATAAAATTAAAAAAAGTAGGAAACAAGTAGGCGGGTTCGGACGACATGCGTACTCCAAGCGTACGAATAGCTCACCTCTAGACCTCTTTAAAATTTGTTACATATAGTATTTGAGTCCTATCACACATCAATATAACTCAAATTTAACACACGCCTCGCCTACGTCTCGCACTCGCCTTGCTACGGCCTCGCACCCACCTTGCGCCCGCCCGGCGCTCTCCCCGACTGAAATTCGGTAAATGCAATTTGAGTTATATTAATGTGTCATAGGACTCAAATTATATGCGACGAATTTCAAAGCAACGAAGTCCGAACGCGCCCTTAGTCTTGTAAATAATCTCAAAATACGTTATCTAACTTTCCAACGTTACCCATAAATTCTTCACCCCTACCGAAAAACACCTTAGGGATTATGGGCAACGAAGAACAATTACCATAAAGAAAGGGCAAAGGAACAGCAACCCCAAAATAAGACCCACTCAAATTGTAGACAACATTAAATAACTCGTAAAATGAGGTCGGGTGACGTAGGGGACTTCGCAACTGGTTAGGGACGCTCCATATTTATAAACAGGGAGTCATAGACTTACATGAGTGACCCTAATTTTTATATATACACTATCACGCTTATCGCGCGTTGCGAAAAGAGGCTAGACGGGAAAAATTAAGACCAAAAGTTGTAACGACACTTTTTGCTATAGTTGTAAGCCGTGCGGCGTGCGCGTGTTTCTCTGTCTGTCTCTCTCTCTCTGCTAATTAATCGAAAGGAAATGCGTTCCATCCGGGTGTCCTTTGACATCTCTCAAGTTTTTATCCTTTATGGAGCAGACGGATTATTTCGGATATTGCGGCTCTGAGCAATCAAAACTCAGGGCAGGAAGACTCAAAAGCTACAAGGTTGGTTGATGTCTAAAACTTCGAAAATGCAGATAATATGGAGTTGCGCCATATTTATAAACAGGGAATACTTAAGTACTACTTTTATAGACTAGTATTTTTAGGGTTTTGACGATAAAGCAATAAAACTTATTCAATCTTATTTAAACTTCAGACTGTTGATAAAAATGGCACAAATCAGGCTTTCCATACACGTATATCTCAGAAACCCATAGACTGAAGAAGGTACCATGATACATTTCAAATGGTAACAAAGAGCTATGGCAGATTTTTAGTTAAGTGCGGTAAAAGCGTCTTAAAAACTCGTAACAACCAAAATTCATAAAATATTTTTATATGATTTTCTATATATTAGTCGTATTTAGATAAAGCCAGGTAAAGATGTATAAAATTAAAAATAGCTATTATGTTAATCGATTTTCTGTAATGACCATTTCCTTGGTTTGTCAGTAAGCCACAAGGTTGCCAGACTTAATAAATATTTTTTCCAAGATAAAAACGTGAATGTTTTACATAAATGAAGAGATTAATATGGTTTATTAATTTATATAATACTATTTTTGCTTGTTAATATTTATTTTTATATGGATTTAAATAAAGTACAGCATTAAAAACTCCTTTTGACATTAAAGTAGGACTGGGCGCTGGCTAAAAGACTGCCATTCAGAGACGTTCAAATACAACATGACATTTGACATTTCGATATTAAGAAACCGTCGTCCACGTCCGTCGTCAGTTCATTTTTACACGACTGCCCAAAAAAAGGAGTGTATTGTTTTTAGAGTTTTTTTTATATTCATGAATCATCAGCTCATGAGTAACTTTTTACACGACAGCCCAAAAAAGGAGTGTATTATTTTAGAGTTTTTTTTATATAAATCATTTTTATTTTTTCATGCACCATAAAATAAAATATATATGCGGTTACCCGTTTAACCGAAATTGCTTCGCCAAAATGTCACAAAGAACTATCAGCAAATGCTTGGTCAAGTGGGTTCAGAGTTCACGTATGTATGTGTGTTTATTTATTCTACCATAACTTCTAAATGGCTGAACCGATTTCGATGGGTGGTATAGTTAGAATCCTTACGTCCCCCCAAGTGACATAGGCTATATATTTTTGTGAAGGCAGTCGTGTTGTATTTTTCTTTGATTTCTAAATAAATAGTCAATATGTATTGATAGCAGATGTTTAAAGCTGCATATGCGCATCTGATTTTAACGTCTGATATTTTTCTCATGAAAAAAGCCGTGTCTCTCTATGCAATGCACAGAGGGAGGAGCTTATGATATTTTGTGGTCAAAAATCTGAGTTGGACCCACACCTGGCTTTGCTTAACTTGCGTAATCGTTGATAATGTTTACTAGTGGACGTAAAGATTATTATGCCATCTAGTTCCTTCAGTTTTATTTACCAATAAATTAATAATTGATGCAGATGTATACTAAATAAATGGTTAATAATGACATAACCTATAAAACTTCAAAGCACAATAACTCAAGAACCTGGCCTCCTATAATAACGATATTTTTACCTTTAGAATCAGCAAAATAAGTTCTATTAAACAAGGTATATTTCATTCATAGACGCTAACTTTGGTTACTAACTAAAATGATGTATGGAAAGCTGCCATAGCTCTTTACTTTGGAAAGGGACAAGATGGAAAAATTTGAAGGAACCATATATGATTTTAGAGTTTTGCGGTCACAATTACTGTTATTGGTATTAAAGAAAGGGTCGTCAAAAAATTTGGGGACAATCTATATTAATGGAGGAACCATCATTGTTGTCCAAAGTCATGTAATATCTAACCATTAGGCAAAATACACCTACGTAATATTATAGACTGACTGCTAGTGTAATATAATATACTGACGGCTAGTGACTACTGCGAGTCAGATTATTAAGTAAAGGCCGTCCTTTGAAACCCTAAACCAATAATATCTAGATCAAGCCACGCACTAACTAGTACACAATACAACGTTAGTATGAATAGACCTTTACAAAGGATGTTATGTAGATAAGGACTAATGGAGAAATAAAGCTGGGCATTGACGATCAGTTTCTCTCGTCAGTTGAACTGACGTCCATCCAACATTTGTCCGTGAATGTCGAATCATCACTCCAGAGTTTGAACCCGGAAATTTTCCGTGGCTACCCTAAATCCCGGAGCGTCGTGCCAAACTGACCGTGATTGTGGAATCGTCATTTCAATGGCGTCAGTTCGCTCGCAGCGCCCTGCGCCTGCGGTGATTGAGTGTCGTCACAAGCCCGGCCAATCGAAAACCGAAGATTCGGAGTGACGCCAGTGAATGGGGAAATCTGGTTACCCTAAAACCATTTGGAGTGACGCCACAGTTTTACGTCTAAACTGACGCGAAAAACTGACCGTCAATGCCCAGCTTTAGACAATCTTGTGATGACGAAGTCAGCAGAATGCAAATGGGAGCTTGCACTCCAATAAAGAGTAATTAGGTAATTGGGTACTTCCATGGGTCAAAAATGGGTCAATATATGAAAACCAAATTTCGCTTTCAGTCTGAAAGCCATGACCGTGAGCTTCGCTCCAGTCATACTCTTCAACTTCACCTTCCGTTATTTCGATCCGAATTTATGTCTAACTCTTTTACTCTTCAAGTTACGCGACTCTGGAATGCCTTACCTGAAGACATCAAAAGTATCTCAAACAGATTCCTATTTAAGAAAAAAGTTCACACGTATCTCTCTGTTAATTTGTTTCAGCAGAACTAGTCATCAAATCAAAACATTTGTACTATGTCTGAATTTGTATCTAAGTATATATGTGTATGTATATGTATGTGTATTATACGTATGTATCTAAGTAAACTTGTATTAGTATATAGTGTATTTTAAATACATCTTTAGGCACCTATCGCATTTAGATAAAAAATTCTGTTTTCCTACAGGTTGACTGGTAGAGAATGCATTAGCATTAAGTTCACCTTTTGTACCATTGTGGTCAATAAAGATTTTAATAAATAAATAAATAAATAAAAATAAATTATTTAGTACTGTTAAGAAAATAAAACGTCACAAAATAATGTCACTTGTCATACATACATACATACTATCACGTCTTTATCCCTAATGGGGCAGCCAGAGCATTTTGGGTCTTGCGGTTCTATGCAGAGCCCAGGACCGCAAGACCCAAAAGCCACTTTTAGCGTCATGGTGGGCGAGAAGATGGAAAAGCAATCAATGCAGTGATGGGTTGCTAGCCGCATCGCCTGTTAACATGATTTGCATTTTTGCCCATTCCCTCGATCGGCTTTTACGATCTGCGTGGGAAGAGAAGCAGCTGGTACATTCTAAGTTTTTTTTATTTCTGCCAGACCAGCATGTCACTTGTCATGATCATCAATTTTCAATATGATTTTAGATTTATAATTGCGGAAAAACTGATATTAAAAGCGCTATTTGACTCCCAAGAAACTATGATGTCATTAGTCTATACATACATACATACATACTATCACGTCTTTATCCCTAATGGGGCAGACAGAGCATTTTGGGTCTTGCGGCATTAGTCTATATATCATACAAATCATATAGAAAATGTTTGTATTGGCGTTTTAAGATACAGATACATTTTCACGTCTAAATCCCTGACGGGGCAGACAGAGCCCGAGGCCGTAAGACCCAAAGGCCACGCTTAGCGTGATGAAAGGAATCAAAATAGTGATGGGTTGCTAGCCGCATCGCGTATTAATATGATTAAACTCACGCCCTTTCCCTCGATCGGCTTTTACGATCTGCGCGGAAAAATTAATCTGATTTAAGTTGTTCAAAAGTAGCGATTTTTATAAATAAATAATAAATAAGTAAATATATAGCGACAAATTACACTGATTGAGCTAGCCCCAAAGTAAGTTCGAGACTTGTGTTATGGGATACTAACTCAACGATACTATATTTTATAACAAATACATATGTAGATAAACATCCAAGACCCAGGACAAATTGAAAAAGGCCATTTTCCAACTTGCCCTGACCGGGAATCCAACCCTGGACCTCTAGGTGGCGGACTAGCATGGTGACCACTACGCCACGGAGGTCGTCATATAAGAAGTTGATATCTTATTTCACACTTATTTTTTAATTTTGAGACGTCTGTTTGAGATGTGTCAACTTGTATAAAATACTGAAATAAAACCCTGTTACATACTCGTATTATAATTATTTATTAGAACGGATTAAAACCACATAAGACAGATTTGAAAGCGTCATGCAAGAAATCTTTTTTAAACAATATCTGTCTTATTATAAAACGCAGACTAACTTTGTTACTAGGTTTAAACCATTATCTGACTATATCAAGTTGACATCTAGTAATATGCCACTACTGTCTCATTTGAAAATGTCAACTTGATTTGGTCGGATAATGGTTTAAAACTGGTTACAAAGATAGGCTTTGTTAATAAGACGGTACTTACTACTAGGTTATCTAGCTGTACTAGGTTTATCTAGCTACCTGAGGAGTATCCATACCTAAACTATACATTCACAATATTTAACACAATTGACGAAGAAAGATTAATTAAACCAATTTAATTTTTTGATTAAAACATTAACCTAATTAGTCAAAGGGTTGGTAAATTATGCGGCCTTAAATGGGTCACACAGTTTGGAGTGAATAACTAAGTGAATTACTATTGACAATGTGCCACGGAAGTCGTCAAGTAGTCACACAGAATATTGGACTTCGATGTACGAGTATAAAAATTCTCTTAAATCCCTCTGAATTGTTCGGGTCCAGTGTTCGGTCCAGGGAAACGAAACAAAGATATGATTTAAATTTAAGTTTGGATTATGTATAACATGTTTTAGATAACCCTTCAAACTATTTTATGAACTACTGTTTATAGTGTGAGAACGTAAATCTTTTCTTCGCACGTTTGCGAAAAGTGGCCGTTTTTCGCAAATGTGCGTAGAAAAGATTTATGTTCTCACTTTAATTTGTAAACAGTAGTTTATTTAATAGTTTATAAGGTTATCTAGTGCCTGATCAAGACAAAATTTTAAATTATATCTCCGTTTCGTTTTACATAATTTATTTCAAAGGTGGGCATGACTGGACCCGAAAAATTCAGAGGGTTGTGCTCTTGGCAGTGGAGTTAGGAGGAGATATCTCCATTCCTCTCTTCTCCCTGCTATCTTTTAATGTCCTGGCAGGACCCAACCTCTAACTTTCTGTTATTTGTTGAAAAAACTTCATCCTCGTTTTTCCTCTTCTTCATCACCCTTTTATCTTTCCTCCTACTATTATTCTGAAGAGATTGTCATGTTTTATGAGATGTGCAATCATCTTCCCTCGTCTTTTTTTTTCATAGTTTATAATATATTTCTTCTCTCGACTACTCTTTATATATTTCTTATTCGTGTTTTTCTTTCTGTGTGTATATTTTAATTATTGGCATTTTTTAATGTACTATAAAGTATTACTTACTCTTTCTATATCTTCATTGCTTATTCTATCAATGCAACCTATTTTCTCCACTCTAAAGAAAATGTGCATAGACTTTGAAAAAAAACTATATCCTAGGCATAAATTCAACCACTTGTCTCACATTCTAATCGACTTTGATTTTATATCCCCTTCTTTACCCTCTAGGATTTAAAAATCTATCTTTCAATCCTATTCATACTCTAGACGGAAAATTGCTTACGTATTTACGAACGCCATTATCAGACCCCACAGCTTATAGCCCGGCGCCCTTTAAAATGAAGGTTCGGATCAAACTAATAAAATATCCATTGACGTAGGTTCGGTTGGGGTTCGGCATGATTTTGACGTTCAAGCAAGTTTTATTTTTATTAAACAACAAAAAAGAGGAGTATTATAAGTTTGACGGTAATATCTGTCGGTCTGTCTATCTGAGAGTAGAACGATCAAAAGCGAAGTTGCTATAACGTAAAAAAAATCGCACCAAAATCGGTCTATCTGTTCGAGCACTAATATGCCACATAGAGACAGACAGCCTAGACATTAGCGTCAAATCTTGAAACTTCCCTCTTTTTGTCGGGGGTTATTTTTTTTATAAAATCTGATGCTTAAAGTCCTGTCCTCTCTATGAACCATCATTTACATAAGACCTTCGCCACTGGGACGTCGAAATGTCGTCCTAACCTACGTCACCGGATATTGTACCCATTTTGATCCGCCGCCTTATAAACTGTGGGTTTTGACAATATGAAAAGCAACACTATATACACCCTGTTATACACAAATAAGGTTCTAGGCCGTGTGGTTTTCGGCAGAGTAGAATAGGGCCACTCCAAGTTCTCCCGTGGATGCCATAGAAGGCGACTTAGGAATACAAGCTAAACAAAGTTTATAAACATCAATGAGACCTCTCCAACCCGACTGGAAAATAAGGAGAGTGTAGGCCAAAGTCCTCTGGCTGCTCTGGCCAAGTATGGCTCTGGTACTACAGAGGGTCGTGCTACTGCAGTGGAGACAAAAAGACCTAGTGATGATACACAAATAAATGTAGAGTAATTAATGGAGACAAGATACATTTTATAAGATTTGCAGATCTATACCTTTTTTGGTCAAAATATGTTTTATCATTGTCTCTCTTTTTGATATTTAACTCTTTATGAACGAGACAAAACTGATGTTAACATAAATATGTTTCGCAAACGGTTAATGTTTTTATACGGTGAATAACGACAATAGGTTTTATTATTTATACCTGTTATTGTTTATATTTTTTATCAAATTTGTGTAGCAGTCTGTTTTCAAAAGACTAAGTTTAATTTTCGTAACACGCTTATAACATTAATAAACGTGAACATACAAGAAACAACTGTCTAAGTAAACTAAGCGAATTTTCGTCTCCAACTTACCCTAACCACGCAGAGAATGACAAGAAACATCCCCTTTCTTTGGAACAAAGAAAGTAAGCTCAGAATCAACCCCTTCTTTTCGAGTGTTGATAGCTAACATTGGTATCTGATTTTTGAACTGCTTAAGGTATCTAGCTTAATTTCAATCAAAATATTCGCTTGAAAAATTCCAAGCTTTGTTGTTTGTTTATCGTGTGTGTAAGTGGCCAACACTGGTGTCAGATTTTTCAGGCTGCCTAAAGGCATATGACATAGCTTGACGACTGTTATACAATAGTGACAGCCGGAACCAACGGCTTATACGTGCAATTCCAAGCTATCAATAGGTCTATTTATGGCATCGATAATATCGGGAGTCGATCTTGACAAACAAACTATAGAAGTATCGATAATATTGCGTTTTATAAACGATCGATAGTATCGATAGTATATAAAGTATCGATAGTTTATGCAGCATGAAAAGCAGAAGTACCTAGTATAGTAGTAATAGTTTGTTAGTCATCGGAATCTATACTTTTTACTTCCTTCACCGCAAGTGGTGGTAGTTGAAAAAGTAACTTAAATAAGTACAAAGTCAGAGGTAAAAGTCGTGTTAAGGCCATACCCAAATTTTCCGGGGTCCAGTGGCGCCCCCATTTGAAAAAAAACATTTAAAAGGAAACGGTGATATCATTTAAAATTTTGTCTTGATCATACCCACAACCTTTTAACTATTTTATGAACTACTGTTTATAATTATATTAAAGTGGGAACTTAAAGCTTTTCTACGCACATTAGCCAAATGTGCGTAGAAAAGCTTTACGTTCGCACTTTAAATTATATACAGTACTTTATAAAATAGTAAAAAAGGTTATGTAGAGTTTAATCAAGATGAAATTTTAAATAATATCACCGTTTCCTTTCAAATGATTTATTTTAAATGAGGGCGCCACTGGACCCCGGAAAATTTAGGTAGCCCCTTAAGTAAGTATCAAATTCGTCGTATCACTTTACCGGAAGCACAACTTTACAAGTATCTAAATTGACTGGCGTCAGTATCTCATTAATAAGACTCAAAAGACAAAAGGCAATAAAAAAACTTTTTAATTCAAATAATATCGAATTCACGCTCCAGTTCCACAGTTAGACTTATTTTGTTACATTTTCAGCTTTTGACATGCCCATAAGTCATTGTTAAAAATCATGAGTTACGTTAAATTGTTCTAGTATTCCAATCGCTACTATTCCACGATGAGTTCTTTAAAACAATAATGAAAGGAAAAATAGAAGGAAAGATAGGAGTAGGAAAACCCAGAAGAAAATTTATAGACCAAATAAAAGAAAAATTAAACGTGAAAACATATAAAAGGTTAAGAACTTAGCGGAAGGAAGAGAGACATGGAAAGCATTCCACCGACAAGAGCCCAGCTCTCAAATATAAGAAAAGAAGATTCCAATCGTTAAATACTTCTTCTTCTTCTTATCGTTTGTGTTAGTGACTAACACTAGTGTCAGAGTTTTTAAACCGCCTTAAAGGCCTCTGACATGGTTTTTAAGTAACGATCAATGTCAAAGACAGTGACCAGGACCAACGGCTTAACGTGCCCTCCGAAGCACGGATCGTCTTACTTATCAGAAAATCAGGTGATCAGCCTGCAATGTCCTAACCAAACTAGGACAAGAAAACAAAGTCGTTGCCCCCGACGGGAATCGAACCCGCGACCTCCGGGTGTGAGCCGAACGCTCTAACCACTACGCCACGGAGGCATCGTAAAATACTAACTTAATTTGTCAGTTAGCTGCACATAAATAGGGACCCCTACTTTTAATAAAAATGTGCAAATTTTTACTTAATCTATAATTTAGTTGAAATATGTTTTGCCCTATTAAACCTTTTCAATTCCAAAATTGCAAGAACAAGACAAATACATATTGTTAACTAAAATAAGTTTAAGTAACAAAAAAGGTTTCATGAAACGTGTTGATGTTCTGTTGCCTAAATATTTTATTCCGACAAGAAACATCCCCTCTTTGTGCTGTTGTTTTTCAAGATGGCGTGAGGTGACAGCCCTGGAGTAGTTATAAAGGGTTGTCAGCGAAAAACTCCAGTGTGTTTGCCCGAAATGCGGTGTTTATTTTTTCGTTTCTGTTGACGATGTGAAACTGAGTTGTGGCTATTGATGTTTACCGTAAAGATGTGAGTGGACTTCCTTACGAAAATAAAGGATTTTCTTTTATATTTTGCTGCAAAGTCACCCTGTTTATCATTTCGTATTTGTGTCTAACAGTATCTTACAGATGAGGGACAGTATGTCTGCCGACGTGGTGACCGTCACCGACGTGTGTCAAGCGACCGTCGGCAATAATTTGAGACAGTCGGCGACGGTCGGCCGATTATTGTGCAACTCAGATCGGCGATGGTCATATGATATTTTAATTAATACAGTCGGGTAACGAGATAACTGGGCCGTCCCTCTTTCTTTATCTTAAATTTTCTCTTAAACTCAATATAACACGAAAATTTATATTCAGAAAGATTTTAATGAAGTCTTTTTAAATATACCTACATTTTCATATCTATATTATTTTGAGTTTAAGAGAAAATTCAAGATATATATATATATATATATATATATAGGTAGAGGGCCAGCCCAGGTAGTCATTAGCCGACTGTACTAACAAAAATATTATAATCGCGCTATTGCTAATTAGGAACTACTCTACGGAATTAAAGCTAGTATTCTACACGTATATCTAGGATTTTTATCGGAATTATACGACCTCCGTGGCGTAGTGGTCTCCATGCTAGTCCGTCACCCAGAGGTCCCGGGTTCGATCCCCGGTCAGGGCAAGTTAGAAAATGGCCTTTTTCAAATTGTCCTGGGACTTGGATGTTTATCTTTATATGTATTTATTATAAAATATAGTATCGTTGAGTTAGTATCCCATAACACAAGTCTCGAACTTACTTTGGGGCTAGCTCAATCAGTGTAATTTGCCCCTATATATTTATTTATTATTTATTTATGATACTGAGACATGTGAGACGCTATAGTACTTACTCTTCATGAAACCGAATCTACGGAGCGTAAAATCGTCTAAGCTTCGACGCACAGGAATGCCCTGGCCATTGATCTGCAGTTCATGTTACGTCAGTACTTCGACGTCAATATAGTATCTCTGTAAGGTTCAAATACTAATCTGCTAGTCTGCGTACAATACGGGTTTAAAGTATTACCTAAAACCGACTTGATCCCCATTCAACACCTAATTTGATAAATTGTTATAAGACCACCTTATACTCGTAAGTAAACTCTTTTAAACAAAAAATAATTTTTCAAATCAGTCTTGGTGTCTTCGAATGATCGGTAAAATACATATTAATAAGTTTAAAAAATAAAAAATTTACCGGCATTTATTGTAAGGCCAGAAGTACCTTATTCATCATAATCATCATCATATCAGCCTCAACAAGTCCCCTGCTGGACATAGCCCGTACCTTATTAAGAAAAACAAATTATAAGCCCAAAGTCGATAGAGTTGCGTCTTTTTATTACCAAGTTCCATTCACCATAATTCTTCTCCATTATCAGACAATATACATCGTCTACCATAAAGTGCTCTTCAAAACAAATCAAATAAGTCCTACTCAATGAGGTGATGTTGTTTTATAACGGAGTTCCGTTGAATATCCCCCATCAGAACAGCTCTTTACTTTATAATATTTTATCGTCATCCGACTTCCACAAATGTGCGAAATTTTAGCTCAATATGTTTTTATGTTTAACAGGTTGAAAATAAAGTTACAAAATTTGACCTAAATAAACATAATACATACATACAAGATACATTGTAAGTTAAATAAAAGCTTATAAAGAATAAAAGAACACAAAAAAATTATATATAACCTTCACCTTTTTGGAAGAAACTAAAGGTGTAGGTCCCAAACGCCATCTAGCGTTTGCTCAAACCTTTCCAAGGATTGGTTCTGGTCTGGAGATCAGACGGCAGTCGCTCTGTGCAAAAACCAGTAATCTCGACAAATCTCCATGTTAGGCAGCGGACTTTGCACTGAATAGGCATGACGATTCGAAAAATAATATTGGTCCATATTATTAAAAAATATTGTACACGTATTTTTTCTTTTCTCTGAGAAAAAAAATTTACAAAGATACAGCGCATTGAAATTTCTAATGACGTCACGGCTGGGTGCGATTTTTACTTAGCGGTGACGTCGCAAGCCCCCCACGCTAGAACTTTGACGCTCCGTATCTTTGTGAATTTTTACTTTTTTGGTAAACTGAAAAATACGGGTTTATTATTTTTGGATAATCTAAAAGACGGACTAATTACAATCATACTTCACGAACCCTGTCGTCACCCCTACACTGGGAATACGGATAATGATAGATATTACCTGCAGCATTTGAAGCAGGATTAATATATACTTAAATAAAAAGCTAGATTCTCTTCCCACGCAGATCGTAAAAGCCGATCGAGGGAATGGGCAAAAATGCAAATCATGTTAACAGGCGATGCGGCTAGCAACCCTTCACTGCATTGATTGCTTTTCCATCTTCTCGCCCACCATGACGTTAAAAGTGGCTTTTGGGTCTTGCGGCCCTGGGCTCTGCATAGAACCGCAAGACCCAAAAAGCTCTGTCTGCCCCATTAGGGATCAAGACGTGATTAGCTTTTTGATTAATTAAATACATCTACTATAATTGCTAATTTTTTTACAGGTTTCTATCATCACATCTCACTAATATTACAAAGGCAAAAATTTGCGATTGTGTGAATGTTTGTAATTACTTTACGCGTAAACGACTGAACCAATTTAGATAAAATTTAGTATGCAGGAAGCTGACACCCTGGATTAACATGTTAATCCAGGGTGTCAGCTTCCTAAAGTAACCACATAGGTTACTTTAGGCGAGGATTACACCGCAAGGGACAGCTAGTATAAAAGAAAACTATTGTAAGTAATATGCGTATAAACCTTATAAATATTGTATAATAGTTTACTTACGTAGTACGTATAGTCGGAAAGATCGAAAGATTTCAATCGATTTAGACGATCATTATCAAGGCGAGTGTAAGGAGCGACGCCCTGACGGTTTTTCTGCATGTTTTGCACGTAACAACTTTTTTAAACTTAACTTTTGCAATGATGTCTTGTATATGATTTAGATCTTTTTTCTTTATCATAAAGTAAGTAAGTACTGTATCTTAAGTTACTTAAAAGTAAATGTGCTTTGAGAAGAATATCATTATAAAGTTACCGTCACATCTGCGTCCAACCAGTGTGCATTGCGCCTTAAGCCGGCGGAGCGTTAAATCGCCTTACCGGATCTTAGCGACGATCTTAAAATGTGAGTCTGCTCTCAAAATAATAATAGTATAGATGTGAAATAAATGACAATATTTGTTTTTTCAGTAGTCAGTGATCATCATCAAGCCTTTTTGTCTGCATCACCAGCCTTTTTGTCGATGACCAGACGGGTGTCAGGTCATCGAGAGTGTAGGCAGAAGTTCTCTGGCTACTCTGGCCGAGAATGCCTCAGTTAGTATAGAGAGGCTCTTGTTCCTGTCCTGCTGTGCAATGCAGACAAAAAGGCTTGATGATGATCACTAGGTAGGCAGATGTTGACGAAAGAGACTCCCACATTTATTTCCTAAGTAGTTTATGTCACATCCATCTATTACATAGGATCTTGATTTTATTTGGATATGAAATCTGATATACAATGATATCTAGACCACTGGATGCAGGCTGGTCTAGATCAGTCATTTTGTAAATCGCATAACGTCCACTGCTGCCTATGTCCAGTAGACGTTATGCTGCTGAAATGATGATGATGATAATTTATTATGCACATGTTTATATTTTCATTATCTGTTTGACAAAAATTTACAACTATAAAAACCCTCGTGTTTAATGAACTTCTTGAACTCGGGAAACAATGGGAGATAACTGAAACTGCACTTAAGATTATAAAAACTTCGACAATGTATTAAATGTACATCTATCAGTCTGATTCTGAGTTCCCATGCTGGTCTGTGAGAAATTAAAAAAAAACTTAGAATGTACCAGCTGCTTCTCTTCCCACGCAGATCGTAAAAGCCGATTGAGGGAATGGGCAAAAATGCAAATCATGTTAACAGGCGATGCGGCTAGCAACCCATCACTGTATTGATTGCTTTTCCATCTTCTCGCCCACCATGACGCTAAAAGTGGCTTTTGGGTCTTGCAGCCCTGGGCTCTGCATAGAACCGCAAGACCCAAAATGCTCTGTCTGCCCCATTAGGGATAAAGACGTGATAGTATGTATGTATGTATGTATGTATCAGTCTGATACCGGGACACACTATTTTCCCGTTTCTTTCTTTTTAAATTGTAGAAAAGAGTACACGCACAGATATCATATCGCAAACAGCCATAACTTTTTATACGCCTCGATTTAAGCCAAATTCTATACTGCCTTTAATTTGTGGTCTCCTATTGGAATTAAGGAATTTTAGAATCCCATACAAAAGGCCCATCTGGCTTTAATGCAGTCGTAACGAGATTTCTTTGTTTCGGATTACGTTTGGATTGATAAAAGTACCTTGGGACTGTTTAATACAGCGTAGTATAATATATAAGTATTTTTTTTGAAACGAAATCTTCTTAAGGTGCTTTGGGCATGCACGGAAAGACAGTTTGAGATGAGAAAAAACCATTGTACTCGCGTCACCATCACCGACACCAATTTTCACTTCTATCGCCACGCACAAAGTGCTAATGATTTTTTTAAACTCTTTTTGCCTAAATTATGAAACTTAAATTAATTATGTAAATAAAATTCATGTGACAAAAATTTCAGTCATTTATAAAAGTGGTAAAATTGGGGATAAAAGTTTTAATGAAATTTCATCATTATTTTACGCGAGTAACACCATGGCCAACAGCTACTTTAGATTTAATTTTTTGCAGTTACATAGTAAAGGTAGCATAACATTAATACCTATTTTAAAACTATTATGCAACCCACAAAAATATTGTTGTTTTTCGATTAGGTAAAAGTGAACAACCAGTAAACCTCGTGAGATATGTAACTAAAATTTAAACTCAACAGTGGGTTTATAAAAGCTGATGATAATAATGATGATTACTTTCACATACGTCGTGGAAGGCGACATAGGAAATACAAGCTGAAAAAAGCTTAAAAAAACATCAATGAGACATCTCCAACCCGTCTGATCGGCGAGGAGTGTGTAGGCCACTCCCTCAGTACTTACATTCTGGTCAAGTGTGGCTCTGGTATATAGTACAGAGAGGGTCATGCTCCTGCTGTGGAGACTTAAAAGACCTGATGATGATGACGATGACTTCCACATTCATATAATTATTGAACCTGCTCTCAAAATAGAAATTAAATGCGAGCTGATGGAAATCTGTAATTCGCGGAAGAATTTTGCCGAAGCTAAAACGGAGACGCTTCGCTCGCTCGGTCAAATCGAATGTCTGCGCCTCATAATGCAAAATTTTTGCAAGCCATCTAGACTATGCCAAAGAAGACATGTGACGTTAAGATTTATTTAAGAGAAGCAATATTAAGAATGACAAACTCTTTAATTCAAATTTTACAATTTAGATACCGAACACTGAAATTAGTCACAGATAGGGGTCATAGTTTAGTAGCCACGAGACTCGTTGATCCAGAAGGAATGGATGTAATCAGCTTTTGATGCAGCCCGGCTTCCAGCAGTGGTCAGAAAGGGCCGAGGTCCAGCTCGCTACCGCTTTTATATGGGCGGCGCGGGGTGCGGTGCGGTGAGGTGCGGTGCGTAGAAATAGGACCGTCGTCACAAACAACATACACAAATTCTGGAATAACGAAACCTTGCTTCGGAAGAGACTTAAAAAGTCAAAGGTTTTGCACATCTTTCTTGTTTCAGCCTCATAACAATTCAGACACAAAAGTTCACAACTCGGTGTCTGCTTATCTTCATTGCAAGAATATAGCTGAATTTACTTAACACGTCCAACTTCTACAGTTAAATCATTCTTTCCACCTTCCTGCCTTTAGAATTCGTGGTGATGTACGGTTGTTCTAATTCGGCTCTTTGGCCGCGAGCCAAGCGGCGATATACCCAGCCACCGCAGACTTTAATATTTGTCACTGGAGATATATTGAAGAGCAAGCTCTTAGATAGGCTTGTGTAAGCCTATTAAGGAATATCGTGGTTTTAAGGAGCGAGCAGATAAAGGCGGGTCGAGGCAGGGTGGGCTGGGCCGTATTGCGTTTAAAAATGTGTATTTAGCACATCAACGCATAGGGTCAGTTCAAAAAGACGTCGCGTCTCTTTTTTTCACTCGTGCGTGACGCATCGTGCGGAGTAACGTGTACATTGAGAGACTTGCTTACTTCTTCTGAAAAAGATACAAATATCAATGTGTCGTACATATAACAGCGCGTCTCGTTCTAAACAGATTCATAGCTATAATTTGTATGTCGTTTTTACTACATAGTTAAACAGTTGACTGACATTTGTTATGGCACACAGCGGCAAAGCAGTATATTAAATGAACAGAAATCTGCTTCGTAATGCGACTCACTCTGTTGTGTAATAATCTGCCAAAGATTATATCAATACCATAAAGATTACGAGGTTTATGGCACACATTGAAAGAGGCATATGCCAGCAGTAGGAATTTGAAAGGTGCTGTTAATTTTATGGACCTGGGCATCAAACTATATCCATATCAAATTTCATCTAAATAGTTTCAGAGGTTAAAGCATGGAATGGTAACAAATAAACAAACAAGTAAGAATAAGATAGTAGTTGTTAAACGCTGTTTCTCAAAATTATAATTATTACTATTTTAATTAAATGTCCCGACCCGTTTTGTCCCGTTCAAAACTGCTCAAGCCATGCCTACGCTGGCAAAGTTTTGAGTAAAAATTTAATGTATTTTATGTGACTTTGCAAAGATCCATTTCGTACTGACGTTAATGCTACTGCTACCCAAAGTGCGGGTGTTGTGTAGAGTTGAGTAAATTCAAGCTTATATTTTAAGAATGACGATTACCACCTCTTAAGTACAGTCTGGGAAAAAATTGCACACAATCATAGGTATAACTTTTATACACAATTAGTGACGGTGTGTGAGTAAAACATAGGGGTAGCGAGATCAGCACATTTTACCCTTATTAAATTATTTCAAAAGTAACTAAGAATATTTTACTATAGCACATTGGTATTCAAATTGTTGATTTGTTGCATATATTCTGCTCTAGATCAGCCATTTTGGGAAGTCTTGAGTGAAGTCTGTAGATATCCAGAACAGTGAAAGTAAGGCGGCTGAAATTTTTCTTTGACTTCTACAATCTGCGCTTCTAATAAATAAATCCTACCTACGTTCAGACTTTTTTATTTTCATCATAGAAGCTAAACTTTTAAAAGTCGAGTCTTAGTCGAATCACTACCTCAAACACCGCGCTTAAGAGGCGTGCAATAAATAAATTACTTAGGAACCCTAAAAAAACAAACAGAGGATGAAACCGATGTTAAATTTTCGACTTCGATATGACGAGCGGAAATTCTAACATTTCAGTGATATTCGAATTCTAGCATCTGCAGATTCAGAGGATGTTTTGACGTAAATCCTCCGTATAAGAATTCACTTTAAAGATTTGTAAGAACCAAAAGTTTTCTTGACATTTTAGTTTTAACATTTGCAAATACTTATTTTTCCCAACAAGGTGCTTAAAATAAATAATTAAATACATAGGGACAAATTACACTGATTGAGCTAGCCCCAAAGTAAGTTCGAGACTTGTGTTATGGGATAGTATCCCATATAGTATAAGTAGTACCTGGGTGACCGAGCTTTGCTCGGTTGGTTACATCTCAAACATTAACTACATTTTTTTAAACTTGTATAAAAACAGTACAAAATAAAAAATTATATATAAACTTGAACATTAAAAAAACAAAAGTAAGTCACCAAGTGGGATTCGAACCCGTAACACTCTTTCTAGCGGTCAGCCTCCTTAACCACTGAGCTAAGCGAATGGCGGCCGGCGCGAGGAAATTAGCGACCATATTCTGCGTGGAAAGTAAAACGAATGAAAACTCGAAAACACGCGTTTTCCCAAACATAAGACTAATCTAGATCGATTGTTTACCCCCAAAAACCCCCATATACCAATTTTCAGCAAAATCGTTAGAGCCGTTTTCGAGATCACAGAAATTTATAAATAAATATATATATAAATAAATATACAAGAATTGCTCGTTTAAAGGTATAAGATAAGCAAACATCCAAGACCCAGGACAATTTGTAAAAGGTAATTTTTCAATGCACTTATTATTTAGTCTATTCAATGTTTATATAAAGTAGGTACATTTAAAAATTAAACTAAGCAATTATGTATAAACGTGATGTAAACACATAGTTTTGGAGTACAGTCTAGAATAAATATGTAGAAATTAGATATTTTGGTCTTGATATGATTGTATTCTGTTTGTGTTTCTAATAAAGTAAAATTAATAAATATATAAACTTCTCTGGGTAGCGGACTAGCACGATGACAGAAATACATCATCTTGAAAATTTAAACAGACAAAAGACCGGAGGTCGCGGGTTCGATTCCCAGCGGGGGCAACTACTTTGTGTTGTCCTAGTTTGGTTAGGACATTGTAGGCTGATCACCTGATTGTCCAATAAGTAAGATGATCCGTGCTTCGGAGGGCACGTTAAGCCGTCGGTCCCGGTCACTGTCTTTGACATTGGTCGTTACCTAAAACCATGTCAGAGGCCTTTAAGGCGGTTTAAAAACTCTGACACTAGTGTTAGTCACTAACACACGATAAGAAGAAGAAGAAACAGACAAACAGGCGGATAAACGGAGTCTTACTAATAAGTTCCTAAAAAGTAGACTAGAATAAACGTAAAATTCCCGACTCTTTGCGACAGTGTCGGAATTCTAACATTCGGCTAAAATTCCTAGAGATATGTTTGGCACAGACAAATCAATGATATTCGAACATCCTCCGCTTTAGATGTTTTGACGTGAATCCAACATATTGGAACTCACAGTAACAGTTGTGAATCAATTTTAGATTTGGAGCTATTCTAGTCGAAGGTTAGTTTTGAAATACTTCGACTTATGATCAATAAATAAATAAATAAATAAATATATAGGGACAAATTACACTGATTGAGCTAGCCCCAAAGTAAGTTCGAGACTTGTGTTATGGGATGCTAACTCAACGATACTGTATTTTATAGATACACATCCAAGACCCAGGACAATTTGAAAAAGGCCATTTTCCAACTTGCCCTGACCGGGGATCGAACCCGGGACCTCTGGGTGGCGGACTAGCATGTTGACCACCACGCCACGGAGGTCGTCATCAATGCATAGTAGATTCAATTCAAAGACGCTTCTCGCAGTCTTACGTGTTGTTCTTGTAAAAATAGGTTTCTTTCGACGTTTCTTCTCGGCAGTGGCCGTAACGAAGAGCTGGTATCGGGAGCTTTTCTTTAAAAATTATTTAAATTTTAGTACACACTACACGTACCTAATGTAAATTATACTTACTGGCATGTAAAAGTGCCGATAAAGGTCTAGTTAGTGACTAAACATTAAAGTTTCGTTTTTCACTTGATAGAGATAAGAAGAATTTGAATAAAACGCAATTATGTGTAAAACATACTCAGTAAAATCGAAGAAGGCCGCTAATGGTATATTTATTTATTTTATTGGTTCATGTACACTTGAAAAAGTTACAGAAAAAAATTTAAAAAAGTAAACTTAGTACATAGGTGCTACTTATTTCTAAAGAAATTTCATCCAGCAGACCCGAGAGAGGAAATGGGAAGAAAGAGGTAATTGGCGTGTACAATACAAAAATAAATACCTAGGTATACAAAATACATAAATATTTTAAAATAAAACGAACATACCTACATAAGCATACGTATAATGAACTTACATAAATACTCATATATAATCATACATATTTATATATACAAATAATAAATACATAAGGTAATATTTCTTAATATGATGAACAGGATGATAAAGAAGGTAATATTCTTTTACTCGTTTCTTAAACGTCATTATGGTTTTAGAATCGCGAATTTGCGGTGATAGCTGATTCCAGAACCTAACTGCTTGCACGGAAATGGACTGGGTATAGGTTGCGGAGCTATGTATTGGGAATTGAAGGATGAATTTACGGTTGGACCGACAGGATATATCTTTAGAAATTAGATATTTAATAATTATTTTATTTTATAGTAGATTTTTAACCCCCGAAATAAGTTATAAGTTTAACGCTGGTGAGTATGGGTCTGTCTGCCTGTCTATACGTGCCGAAGAAGCTCTTGAACGGATGGACCGATTTCGATGCGGTATTTTTTTACGTGAAATCAACCATGCTAGTCTGGGAGAAACAAAAAACTTAGAATGTACCAGCTGCTTCTCTTTCCACGCAGATCGTAAAAGCCGATCGAGGGAATGGGCAAAAACGCAAATCATGTTAACAGGCGATGCGGCTAGCAACCCATCACTGTATTGATTGCTTTTCCATCTTCTCGCCCACCATGACGCTAAAAGTGGCTTTTGGGTCTTGCGGCCCTGGGCTCTGCATAGAACCGCAAGACCCAAAATGCTCTGTCTGCCCCATTAGGGATAAAGATGTGATAGTATGTATGTATGTATGTATGTAAATCAACTTCCCTTGTGGTGGTTCTTAGGCATGTTTGATGAAAATTAGTTCAGTCTTTTAAAAGTTATTGGGTGATTATGCTTATAATTCGGGATTTGGTAATTTACTTTACAAATAATTATGGCGCTGCGGTATCAATGTATTACGTAGTTCCACCATTAATTACTAGTTATTTACCTGACAAATAATAGATGGCGCTTCCATATCTGTGTAGTATCTAGATTTGCCACTTATCACTTGATTGTGTCGTCGGGAGTTTCCTAATTTGGCTTACCAAATAAACTTGTAATTAATAACATAGCAATTTTAGTTAAATTGAAACATAGAAAGTTCGAGATTATTTCTCTCTTACTTTGAATAACCCATTAAACAATATTTCAGTCTATTTCTTCCCGATCAATATCTGAAACTGGCGCCAAATTGATGATATATGGATATTCGTTGAACTTCGACCCGCTGCGAGCATTGGTTGACCTTAACTTGGATTTCCATTTGTCATTGAATTTCGTATGAGCTTTCAAAGCCAAGGCATGATGGAAGATTATTCAGATTGTATTGGGTCTTTGGAGTGTATCTGTATTATGGTATTTATTATTAAATATACACATGATATATACATATTATCACGCCTGTTTCCCACAGCGGTAGGCATAGTTTATGGACCTTCTTTTGTTATAATCCTGATAGACCTCTTTCGCTTCATCAACATTTATTACTCTTACCTCTCATTTTTCAAAAAAATCTGCAATCACATTTGCTTTGTAGATCATTTAGTAAATCTCCTTTCTACATGTCCGAACCATCCCCACATTTATTTTTCAATGTTTGTTACTACATCTTCTTTCAATGCACACATGCTTTCTTATGACGTCACTTCTAATCTGATCTTTCAAAGTAACGCCCCAGATCCTCCTCCTCTCATTTCAACTGCATTTTATCTACTTTCGTTATAAATTATAAAAAAAAAATATCTTTTGGTACTGAATTAGTAAGGCAGTTACTGTTAGAGAAAGTCCTTAGGTTTTATGTCCGCCATTTACAATATCTGCCCCAAGGGGTACAAAGTAAAACGTGATAAAGTTTAAAATTCTTGTAACAAATTTAAAGATCCAATAATACAAGTCCGAAAATTTTTTTGGAGCTAGCTCAACCTATGTTATTGTTATTTTTTAATTAAATGACAGCGTTTGTGTATCTATATTTATTTATTTAAACCTTATCACACAAAAATAGTGTTCAAATGGCAGACTTTATATACTCGTCATAAGAATTTATTTTGTCTTGTCATACAAAACTGTTTTATAATATTAGGTATATTCAGTAACTTGTAAAAAAATACTTAACAACAAAAAAGTGAATTTTCGTAATTGTTCAAATGTGTCTTTATTATTATAGTTGACTTTGAAATACCCATTTAAATGGAAAAAAATGATAAGCTGTCAATAATCACGAACATGAATTTTTAAAGAGTTTTAGTTCTATATAGGTATAGATATTAGTTTAATAGTAGTAGAAATAGTTCAATTGACGTCATCATTATCCTCATCATGATCAACAACTTTCATGTTGTTGGGCAAAGACTTTTTGTATTTTTATATCTATTTTCCTTTTCATCGACGTACATAAATCTCTTAATTCCATGATAAATATATTCTCATTGATTGTCAGTTCACTGGTTTACACATAGATAATATAGTCTATATCTTGGGTTTACACGAATTGGTGGAAGCACACCGATTAAATAAGAACAAAGAGCATATTATCAACTTAGCGATACGACAAGATTGATCGGTGAATCACTTCAAGTAGAATAGTGAATGCAATGATCCGTTTATATTTAATCCCTCTATTGATCTTATCTCTTACATATTTTAGATCATTTGTTTTAATTAAAATTTTATTCATTAAAATAATCATAACTTACACAAATATATAATAGTATGATTAAACTAAATAAGGAAATCCTACTAATAATATAAATGCAAAAGTGAGTTTGTATATTTGTTTGTTACCACTTTACGCTTCAACCACTGAACCTATTTAGATGAAATTTGATATGGATATAGTTTGATACCCAGGGAAGGACATACAATACTTTTTATCCCGGAATTCCCACGGGGAGCGAAATCCGCGGGTACAGCTAGTATTTAATGAAAAAAACTAAACTAGATGTAAATACAATAAATAACATCAAATCATATGTGTACTTTATTTATGCCCATGCATATTTTATGTAATTAAATACACCTAAATTTTCTTCTTTAGATATACTTATCTAGTTAAATTTGCACCCCATCTACCATATTTTCTTCTACGTCCGAAAGATGAACTAATAAAAAATATATAACTAATAAAAATAATATAATAAAATTAAATAAAAATATATAAAAACTTGTGCCTAAATCGCTGCGCTCGTAGGGTAGAGCCTAAGAGGCTGGCGGCATTACCGTGTTGAATGGCCAAGCTCAGCTTTTGGTCAAACTGGGCACCAGCCCTTAGATCCCCTGAGGCATCGATTAGGCGTGCGGAAATCTCTTTATACATCAGTTGGATTCGAACCCACGACCTCCAGATCACAAGGAGAACGCTTTGACCATCCCGCGGATAGACATGATGGTTTATCAGACATGATGGTTTATTAGCATCAATATTTACGCAAAAAGTAACACTTGAACCCCAAAGTGTAAATACATCTAAGTGAATGTGTTTTCTATCTAAGGTCGTTACGGCGGGTCGGTCAAGAAGATTCACTTTGCTGGAATGGTTCCCCGTGCCCTTTTCATGACTCATTTGCCGTTTCAATCTAGACCTTTTACGGATTAAGAAGTGTGTTGAAATATTACATACGTACATACTATCATGTCTTTATAAGGCTTTTTTTTTAATGCCTGATGTTGATCCCAGGGCGAGACCGATATCCCGTCAGATGACTACGGCCAAGAAACTGGATAGATGGGCCCATAAGGTCACCTAGTGGGTACCAGATGGGAGAAGACGTAGGAAGACCAAGGAGGAGATGGCGGGATGACATCAAAGGTTACTCAAGTGGATGGCAGCAAATTGCTCGGGATAGAGATAGATAGAAAAGAGAAGAGAAGGAGAGGCCTTTGCCTTGAGGCATAAAGGCATAAAGATTAAGTATTTTGCATCTTGCCGGTCTAAGAAGATAGAGCCAAAGATCCGCAAGACCCGGCTAATAAATACCAGCGTAATAATAATGCACGTGAATGTGTAAAAAGAGTCAAATTACTGATGGTTTGCTAGCCATCGCCTATTAACCTTAGTCGAAATTCCGCCAATCTCTCGATCGGATTTTATTATGGAAAATCTCACTGATATTATAAAGATATAAAGGTGAAAGTTTGTGTGAGTGTGTCTGTGTTTGTTATTTCATCACGCGTAAACGGCAGGACCAATTTTAATAATATTTGGTAAGGAAGCTGACATTAAGGATTAAAACATAGGCTATTTTTTAACCGCGGGTAACTTGTCCAACATAATAAAAGAAAAAAGCTTATTATGTTCCAATTATAAGTTAATTATAAAAAATACTTTCAAGTCACAGCGGAGGGCCCGGTCAGGTTAAGACGATCTTTTTCAGATTGACCTGGGTTCTGGGTCTATATATGTATTTTTAATAAAGTATAGTATCGTCGAGTTAGTATCCCATTACACAAGTTTCGAACTTACTTTGGGGCTAGTTCAATCAATGTGATTTATCTATATTTATTTATAACTAGCAGTCCATCCCGGCTTCGCCCGTGGTACATACATAGCCTATGTCACTCAGGGATAACATACCTATCCAACAGTGAAAGAATTTTTAAAATCGATCCAGTAGTTTCGGAGCCTATTCAATACAATCAAACAAACAAACAAACAAACAAACAAATCTTTCCTCTTTATAATATAATAATAATATAGTGTAGAAGAGAAAGGCACAGAAAGTAAAATATCATCTTATATTAGTTTACACGTTACGTTCTTCTAAACAAAACCTCCCCAAGATTGTGAAACTTTTTTTAATCAATAGATTATGTGACCTCATCGTATACATATATGTAACACGACCCTAAAACTTTATTCGTTCAACTTCGTAACTTCATTTCCAACTAGATAAGGTTTTTCCTTTTGATTTAACCCGAGTTTGGACCCCAGGTAAGTGAAAATAAGCAAACACATCTTTTTTGCTTCAATGCTTTCGGCAAAAAAACAGAAAAAGTTTTCACATCACGCGAAAAGAATATTCGTAAATTTGTAATATCTAGAGGTGTAAATTTGTATTATATACTTTTTTTTTATAAATAACTGTTGACTGTGGTGAGTTTTTATTACAAACTTTTATTTAACTTGCAATGTAAATCAAATCATCCATCTCAACCTTGGCTGCTCTGACCTAGTATGGCTCAGGTAGTACATAGAGGGACGTACTCCTGCAGTGAAGAACAAAAAAGACTGAATGATGATGATAACTGAACCTGTTAAGCTAAAATTTTGCATTCTTGTGTAAGTCGAATGACAATACATCAGTATTATGGAGTCAATGAGCTGTTCTCAGTTGGAAGATATCCTACAGACTTAGTTATAAAACAACATAACCTTATTGAGTAAGACTCGTTTGATTTGTTTTGATTTGTTGAGTTTGAGATTTGTTATGGTAGAAAATGCATAAAAAATGTTAACTTAAAAATTGGCAGATTTAAAAATCAACACCAATGTTAGCCACATATACGCATGAAAAATCTAAAAGATAATGAAATAATAATCACTCATATCTTAGTAATGTATCTAATTTTATATAAACAGTAAATGAAAACTATTAAAGAACCTATATATGTTACTTTTGCCGTTTGGTTTCCCGCAGGGTAAAATAGAGCCACTCCAAGGCCTCCCGTGGATGTCGTAGAAGGCAACTTGGGAAATACAAGCTTAACAAAGTATATACAATATCAATGAGATAAAGTTTTTACAATATGTCTCCAAACTGTCTGACCTGCGAGGAGAGTGTAGGCCAAGCCCTGTGTGCTCTGGCCAAGCATCGCTCTGGTAGTACAGAGAGGGTTGTGCTCCTGCAGTGGGGACGAAAAGACCTGATGATGATATGTTACTTCATCATCAGGTCTTTTTTTAGGAGCACGCCCTTGTTTGTACTACTTAGCCTGAGTAGCTAGAGTATTTAGCCTACACTCTCCACGCTGGCCAGACGGGCTGGAGAGGTCTCATTGATATTGTATAAGCTTTGTTTAACTTGTATTTCCGAATTCGCCTTCTAGAACATCCACGTTAAGATTTGGCGCGGTACTATTCTATTCATACGGAAACCACACGGCCTATATATGTTTTACTTATACCTATAAAATTTGCCTCCGTGGTGTAATGGTTGGAGCGCTTGGCTCATACCCGGAGGTCGCGGGTTCGATTCCCAGCGGGGGCAACGACTTTGTGTTGTTGTCCTAGTTTGGTAAGGACATTGCAGGCTGATCACCTGATTGTCTGATAAATAAGATGATCCGTGCTTCGGAGGGCACGTTAAGCCGTCGGTCCCGGTCACTGTCTTTGACATTGGTCGTTACCTAAAACCATGTCAGAGGCCTTTAAGGCGGTTTAAAAACTCTGACACTAGTGTTAGTCACTAACACACACGAGAAGAAGAAGACCTATAAAAATTTAATAAAGCTAATAAAAATTGTTAGACGAAATGTACAGTCCGCTAATAACATACCTGGGCCGGCTTTCTGCCTTTATCTTGAATTTGAAACTAAAAATAATATTATCATGAACATGTATATTTAGCAAAGCCTTCATTTAAATCTTTCTGAATATACATTTTCATTTTAATATTATTTTGTTTTTAAGACAAAATTCAAGACGTAGGTAGAAAGCCGACCCAAGTAGCTCGTTAGCCCACTCTACACGAAATATTAAGCTTAAATGATAAAATTGTTGGAATTCGACTCCACTGTACATCAATTGATATTATTATAAGCAGAAAATATGTGAGAATGTCTTATTATTTGTCTTCAAAAAACATGTTCCATCTTCTATGTCTCATATTAGATAGATGGATTTCATCATCCTAAGTGAAAGGTTGGGAGTGGCAAAAAATTTTTACTTTTCTGATAGATTAAAGTTTATGTATGTATGTGTAAGAATTTACAGAAACCAAGTCTTAGCTTGGCAAGTAGCAGCGTAAAAATTGTTTTAGAGTTTAAAGAGGACATACAGACAAATATACTCGCCGGGAGACCTAAATTTATAAATAGATCTAAAAGTATAGATAAATGTAGTTTTTTTTTTTTGTAACTGTCATATCAAACTATCATACGAAGATAAATCTATTGGCCCTGAGGCCAACCTCAAATAAAATAACACGAAAGAAAATACATTCTACATCCTCCTATTTAATTAAAGTTGTTTTTAACCGACTTCAAAAAAGATGGAGATCACCGATTCGACCCGCATGTTTTTCTTTTAATTTCTTCTTTAGCGGCGTTGTGCACTTTTTGTGGAATGGGTAAAAAATGTTAAACTCGCGTCAGGACACGTGACCTGAAATATCAAAAATGCATAACGTTAATATTCAAGTTTTTCACTTCTGCCGTCGTTTTTTTTGTATACATATAATTTCCAAGTGGGTCCTACCATTATTTAGTGAAGATATAAATAAAATAATATTAACTTAGTGAAAAATTACACAAGTTGCGCGCACCCCAAAGTAAGTTCGAGACTTATGTTATGGGATAATTACTCAATGATGCTATATTATACTAAACTAGCTGCTCCCCGTTTGCATACCAAATTTTATCAAAATTTGTCCAGCCGTTTGCGCGTGAAGAAGTAACAAACAGTAGTGTAAAAATATTAGTGTGATTATAGTGATGATCAGGGATAGGATATTCCAGTGCATATTTACCTAAACTTCGAGGAGCTACATAACATCAGTGGATACCATTACCACCTCGAAAATTTTAAATCGTATTTATAATACAGGGATTTCTTAATCATGAGTTGTTATTTTATTGCATAAAAATAATAAAACTTTAGGTAAAAGTTTTTGATTGAAGGATATTAGTCCATTTTCTAGAGTTTCTTGTAAAAATTAAGTCACATAACTTAACTCTAAAAATATAATAAATTATGCTTCAATCAATAAATTGTTTCCGATTTCTTTTATTATTTCAATGCAATAAAGTAACAACTCATGATTTTTAAATCCCTATATTATAATTAATATTTAATATTTTCGAGGTGGTATTATCCACTGATGTTATGTAGTTCCTCGAAGTTTAGGTAAATATGCACTGGAATATCCGATCCCTGGTGATGATGTTATTTTAAGATATGTTGAAGTATTTGGAATAAAATTTACCGAAGTACACACGCACAGACTTCGTATCTTCTGAACGCGCCCTTAAAATTTAAATCTCAATTCACTCCATATAAATATAACGTCCAAATAATCTTTTCTAGGCCGCTTGGTTTGAGGTCGGCAATATTGCGGGTCTGATGCGATAGGTGGCCTCTATTGCCATGCAAATAGTCCCATGGGGCTTCTTATTCGCTCGGAGGTCATATTCAGAAGGTATATTTCGCACGTTTAGTATATTTTGCAGATTCGCAACAGCTTGGTTTCGAAATATATTCAAAATTATAGGTACGAACTGAGCAGGATTTTTACAATATTCTACATCTACAAATAATCCATAATAGATATGTAAAGTTCGTCATCTCACACGGCTTACAAAGGTAATAAAAAAAAATTCGAACAAGCCTGTTAAGCAACTCTGCATTTGGTTTTTACTAAGATTGGTTACATTATCTCGAGCACTTTACGCTCAGCAGTCATTAGTAGTAGAAATTCTTCAGCTACATATACTACAACTATCCTTTCGTCTGGGAGAAAAAGAAAACTTGAATGTGATAGCTGCTTGTATTTCCGCGCATATCATAGAAGCCGATCAAGAGAATAGGCGAAAATGAAAATTATGTTAATAGCGATGCACCTAGCAACTCTTTTGATTCCTTTCTTCTTTTTTTGCCCACCATCAAGCTAAAAGTGGCCTTTGAGTCTTGCAGCCATAGGCTATGACTGCTAAGAGCCGCAAGATCCAAAATGCTCTGCCTGCTCCATTTGGGATAAAGACGTGATATATACGTGATAATAGTAAGTAAATATACTACAAATACGAAAAATGTACTAAAACAGTAGCGATAAACCTAGCAACCGATCACTCTTTTGATTTCTTTCTTCTGTTTTTTGCCCACCATCAAGCTAAAAGTGGCCTTTGAGTCTTGCAGCCATGGGCTATGCCTGCTAAGAGCCGCAAGATCCAAAATGCTCTGCCTGCTCCATTTGGGATAAAGACGTGATAATAGTAAGTAAATATACTACAAAAACGAAATACAAACTATAACAGTAGAATTTTAAAAACACTGAAAGCAAACTAGGAAAATGTAAAAAGGAGAAACGACGCATTTTATGAAAACTCACAGCTTTACAATCCTCTTAAAACGTAACAAAGCAAAATAATTTTAAACGATTCACACTTTTACGGACGAAATAATAGCAGAAAAATCTTAAAAATTACAATGTTGCGACGAACTATGCAGGCGGATACGGCTTGCAAAATAATAAAGTTAAACATGAAACTGATGTAGGAACAAAATTCTTGGAAGCGCTATTTTGTGTCAAAATAATAGTGGTATCAAAAGAACTGCGGTGAAAGACGACCGATAATATTACTTTGTATGTTTTACGCTACACAACGTGTGATGCAATTTATGAGAATTTCAAGGTTTTCTGTTTTGAAGAGAATGTCTGAAAGAGATCATTTATGTATTTCTGTATTTATGTATTTATCATTTATCAGCCCAAATTGCTCTGTCTGCCCCATTAGGCATAAAGACGTGATAGTATGTATGTATGTATTTATCATTTATGTATTTCTTATGAATCATTCTAGTATCTTCGTAACTTAGTTTTGTTTTGTTTTGTTCATGCTAATTATCTCTTTCTTCCCAATTCCCTTCACGGGTCTGATGAAAGAAATTTATTTAGAAATAAGTACCACCTTACCAGTGCACCTTTGTATTTTTGTAATATTTCAACTGCCGTATTTCTGTAAAAAAAAGAAATTTTATTCAATTGGCTTTAGGGCGGATATATTCGAAGGATTTACCTAGGTATGATAGTGTGTGTATCTTCAAATATTTCAAATCCAATATAAAAATCAAATCCAATTCTTCTACATGAAAATTCTGTTCTCGCTGAGCTAAGCTTATTAGTGGTCGACCTCAGAAACTGTCTACGATCGACCTTGTTTCCAGTAACTCAATTTTGAAGTCAGGCTTACTGTGTTCTACAAACTATGTGGGGATGCTTTGCTCAACATGTCTTGCTCTTTGATCTAAACTATTTTGTGTACTTCCGCCATCCGTTAGTTCATGAAAACTGTTCTCGGCCGGCGCCCACCCACTTATTATCATCATCAGGTCTTTTTGTCTCCACTGCAGGAGCACGATCCTCCTCTCTGTACTACCAGATACAAACCATACTTGGCCAGAGCAACTAGAGGACTTGGCTTACACTCTCCACGCTGGCTAGACGGGTTGAAGAGGTCTCATTGACTTTTACCAGCTTTGTTTAGCTTGTTTATCCTAAGTCATCTTTGACGACATCCACGGAAAGACTTGAAGAGGCCCTATTCTACTCTGCCGGAAACCACACGGCAAACGGCTCACCCACTACTTAACTGTTACCATAATACCTGTCACCAACATTCCCAGCGTACCAGCCACCAATAATTTATGCCCCTATTCGGCTGCATACGTTGTGGCTAGAGCAACATCGGCTGTCGTTCTCGCGATACATGTTTCATCTCTTTAGGAGGCATTTTTAGATACAAAACCAACTGTTGATAAATTAGCGGTAAAATGAAAAAAAAAATTACACAAGAGATCGATTCAAAGCAATTAAAAGGAAGACAGAAATATGTACATATTAAAGTCCTGATATATTCATATTATTATAACAAATAAGCTCAATATTAGCGAGCTCCTCAACACAATGTTTTTAAGGGTATTCAGATGTTAATTATAATCATCTCTTTCAATATCTAACGTTTTCCAAGATAAAATTAATGCTTTACTTAATAAAAAAGATTGCCTTTACGAAAATAATAATTTAAAAAGTATATACCTGTAACAGAACATTGTCATTGAGATATATGTCATAAAGTAACAATCTTTGTAATTCTCATGAGAATGTAGTATTACAGAGCTCTATAAAATGCTATAACAATAGCCTTTTATCTATCTTCACAATATTATTATGTATCAAAATAATTACTTTTAGTCTGGCTGCTGTAATCACCGCACTGTCAAGGGATATGTCAGCAAATTGTTTCAAGCCACAACAACGAATTATAAAAAATATAGATGTGACGCTTTGTACCATAAGTAAAGAATTAATATAAGTATAACACGCAGAACAGAATTTCTTAAAGTCCCGAGCAATATGCGTCCTCATTTCTCGTTCCCCAGCTCTCTTCCGTTCTCATCTTGTCGAGGTTGTTGAGCGGACGAACACACACACACACATTGCCGTGTGTATGAATGTATAATTTCATTTGTAGTAGTAGCAGGCATAATACTCCGCTTCTACGAAGTGCCATACCCTGGCTTTTAGCATTAAGTCTGCTATTTGTTAAAAGTAAGTTTTAATTTGGAACAATAAAGTGTTAAAATAAATAAATATGCGAGAATAATATACGCCCTTCATCTAAATATATTATAATAATATGCTTTTGTTACTAATCAGACTTCGTCGTAATAATTATTTTCTTTTTAAAAACGCAATTATTTTATAACTTAGTTTGATTTAGTTTAGTTTTTTTTTGTTGTTCTTTCTTTTTTGTTAATAAATCTAATTAACCTGTATCTAAAAAAAACGCAATTCTTAGTGTTAAATTCCATGAATAATTCTTAATTTCTCTCTTCAAATTGTTAACTGAAAATTTCTTTCTAGAACTTTTATTAGTAAAAAAGAATCAAGTAGGTACTTGTTTCGCTTCACATCTACATGTTTACGTTGTTTGTGTCTGTCCATCCTTGCGTTACTTCAGTCGGTCAGATGAATATCAAAGGCTTTGTCAGTCTAACAAGACGCGTCGGGGTTTCGTTACTAGACTACGCTACAAGCCTTTATTGTATTCTATGTATTGATTGAAATTGGAGTGCTTTTCTAGAAGCAAAGGTGTTTGCTATGGTCATAGTTCAAGATTTGAAGCAAAAGTTTTTAAGATTTTGCTTTGTAATGGTCTAATGGTAAAGTAGTGGTTTCATCAGATTGCATCATGCAAAAGACAGATGCCTGCTCAAATTCACTTATAAATTAATAGTCATTAACGGATTTTCTGTGAACAAAAGTCGTGTGCAAATCCTAGTATTGACGTTTTTTTAATAGTCTATGTAATATCCTATTGTTGGGAAAAGGCTATTATATATTGACTTATAATGTCAGTTATTAATTTATTTCAGATATCTCAAAGATATCTTAAACACAGATTATTTAAGCTGCAATCAAATGTCATATTAATAATTAAAAGAATAACTTTGATGCAATCTGTAAAATTCTTGCATGTACTGTGCACATGAGACAGAATTCTTAAGAATTTTAGCATTAATAATAATTGGTTCGTGGTAAAAATACCACCTTCTTGTTTTCAATGGTTGCAAAAAAAGTACTCCTACTGTACATCAGAGTCAGTCAAACTCATAAATTACGGATCAAGCGACAACCGTTTCAAAATACTCCATTTCACGATTCGACACGACATTTTGCGAAAAGCAATCGTGTCGTCTAAACGCCAATGAATATTGCTGTGATAATTCACGAAGCCGTAATTTCCGTGCCGTCAGTTCCATGCAACTCGCCAGCTACCGGCTAATCCCTGGAAAATAAAACGTTATTGCTCTCCCGCTCGGTTTTTGTCAAGTCAGAGTGGGTAAGATATACATCCTCTGCTGCCTCTATACATATCCGTTGGACGTTGTCATAGTATAATACAACATCGTTCAGCTATTGAGCTGGGACAAGACTGGATTTGACGGTTTGCCGCGAGAATAGAGGGACATTTAAATGAAAACGTTTCTAGTTTATGTCGATGATATTTTCTTTTATGCAAAAAAATTGTTTAAGTCGGAGGAAAATATTTTTTGTTGCTTTTAAATAAATAAGTTTTACTTGAATTTTACTTATAAATTTAATTAGTTTTACACATGGCCATACTAAAATTATGTAGATATGAAAAACCCGATCGTTAGTACATACCACACAATTTTGATCTCTACCCAGCAATGAAGAATAATATAATACTTTATTAGGTAGGTATGTTAAAATATATAACTACATTCTAGCTAGTGCCAGCAACTTAAAAAATATTGCTTTTTTGAATTGTCTTAAGTTTTTGTGTTTTTCTATAGGTATATGTTTTTTAGTAAAAAGTAGGTATAGATGAGATGAGATCCTATTCAAAAACACGCGTTAAAACTTACTTTGGGGCCAGCTCAATCAGTGTGATTTGTCCTTATCTATTTATTTATTGTAAAAATGTGCCGTGATGAAAACCAGAGTTAAGTCACATAAGAGCTGCACGTCATTAGCCGAGCTGTCAAAATAAAACGCAAAAGGATATCAAAATAAACAATTCTTAGTGCAGTGCGACCCGAATACGCTCAGAAACTCATCGCGCTAACAAATGGGACCTTTAGAAGCCACAGAGCGAAACACTCGCGGCAGATGAGACTTCTTTCATGCTGTTGTCGGCTGAAAGGCTTATTTACTCTGTGTTCGTGGTCAACTCGTATTTATGTTTGCTGCGATGGGAGATCTGACTTTTTTGGGTGCAAACGGACGCAGTGTTTTTATGCACCCATTTTGAGGGTGGCCCTTTAAAGGCAATACGAAATGTTACTATGCAGATTTCCTAAATAAAATAAATTAAGAGCAACATCTCTTCCTTTGGCTTGTACACAGAATTCTCATAAGAATCAACAGCAATATTGTGGCCTGTGGCATTGGTCAAAGGGTATTTTGAGGGTGGCCGTTTAAAAGGCAATACGAAATGTTACTATGCACTTGAAAAAATTGAGTCCACCATCTATTTTTCTTTCGTGGAAACAGTATTCTTATAAGGATTAACCCTTAACCGCCTACCATACGTCTCACAGATCCGGTTGATATAATAATTGTGAATATTTTTGCGCCGGAGTTTTGTATCGATTTGTTCGATCCTGTACCTTTTCCCTACGACCCTCTGTACCACATAACAGCTCCTCGAGGTTAGACGTGCGCGCGTTTGCCTCAGATGGAAAAATAAATACCAGCGCGAGTCTGAGAGACCCCTGTTAGGAGGTTACGTAATTTTTTTTTAGTTGTGTATTTTTATTGTTTTAGTCATAATGGTAATTAATAAAGCTGTAATTGAGCGTTGGGAACAAATATCATATGTGCCAAAACGAGACCGCATATGACACGTCGTAAAAGCAATGTGACATTGCAATGTGATATACGTCCGTATTAGTTAGTATAGAACGCATCTTCCAAATCAACGGGACCCCTTTAGCAGCTGTTCCATGCAAGAGCACTGGTGAAGAGCGATTAGTTGATCGTTAAACTGTTCCACTTGCGAATATTAAAAAAAACTCAAAACGCAATACATTTTTCGAATGCGAAGCGCCAATTTTCCTCGAATGCACGAACAAGATGCACTGCCGTAAAAAGCTCGAAGTTTAGAGCCTGCAATTTTGTTGAATTAATTATTATATTGAGTGTTATTATTTTTTTTAAAGTTCCTTGTTGATTGATTGATATAAAAAATTTAAGAATTATTTCCTATTTCTTAAAATATATTTTTTAGATCCCATTTTCTATAAGCGTTTGTAAGTAACCAAAAAACAGTGGATTATGCCAATTATTCGAAGTTATTAAAAAAAGTATTACTGATTTTCATGTTCCTTTTTTTTTAAATAAAGAGTATAATAATGTTCAAAACTGAATTTTAATTAAAATCTGTACCCACCCTTAATATTTATAGTAATTGTTTTTTTTTATTCTGGGGTCCCACAGACGTATGATAGGTGGTTGTGTGACAAAAATGTGTGGTAGGTAGTTAAGGGTTAACATCATGCAATACTTTTGCCTGTGGCATTGCTCAAAGGGCTTTTGAGAAATTCTAATTAACCTCTCGTATCGTATCTTGCGTAGATCTACACGAGAATGCATTGTATAACTATTTTATCTGATATTCCGGCTTACAAGGGGTTAAACCTCAATATTTCAGGATAAAGTATTTTTATGTTAATCCAGGAAATAAGTTAACTACATGTCACATCGCATTCTAATCCAATCAGGCGTTTTGTCGTAAAAGCGGGACGAACATCCATACATACATACATATAGGTTAGCCGCGGGAAAAGTAGCCTATGATTTAATTCAGGGTGTCTTCTTCTTCTTGCACACTAAATTTTATTAAAATTGGTCCAGCCGTTTGCGCGTGAAGATGTAACAAACATACACACACACACACACACTCACAAACTTTCGCCTTTATAATATTAGTGTGATATTATGATTAGTATATAATATGATTGAACCTGTTATTAAAGCACGCAAGTTCTTAAATATAAAATTAATTAATTCTTTTACTTAATTAAAGCATTCATACCAAAATTTAATTTGAAATTAATCTCTATTATACCGATACAGTTGTCTGTCGGCAAAGCACGCAGCTATATTAAACCCACAAAACAATTACCAATGACAAACAAACTTAATGAAACATGTATACTTAAACAGGCATCAGATGTCAACGCTAGGGCTTAACCGAAACCGAATGCGATTTTCTGAATACATTATAATTTAATGCGCATGATTTCAATTATAAACGGAATACTTAGTTCAGTCATAGAATTTATCAGAAAGCAGTTTCTGCTTATTTATCGTCTAATGCTAGTAATTACAGTGTTAGTAGGTAATTTATAGTAGTCATGTTTAAGGTGTATAAATATGTAACAAAATGTATAAAGTTTGAATTTAAGTATGTAATACTATTATTAATTCTGTGGTTTGAGCCAACGTCTAATGTCAATATTTCAATATTTTTCAATAATCCAGTCGGTGTACGGGATGTCTGTACTAAAAACTATGCAGTTTTTAGTAATCTCTTACGACATGCATGGATGGACGGAGTTATCAATCTAGCCTAAAAACTACAAGTCTTCATCTTATCGCGTGTGTTAGTGACTAACTAAACTACAAGTAATACTGTAATATCCGAATAAACGAGAATACAATAACAGACAATTTCAGATTTAGGTTGAAGTATAACAGATAGTTTGGGGATGGACTCCCGGGTGGGGAATGGACTCCCGGGTGGGGAATGGACTGGGCGCTTTTAGTTAAGTATCTCCACCTTTTATACTTACGCTATAATATTACTACATTCTGTTAAAATGTTTTTGGCAAATAAAGAATAAAAGAATAAAGATTGCACAAATTTATTTGTTACCAATTCCCGAACTGGAGAAAGTCTGATGTTAGCTGAGCTGAGCTGAGCTGGTATTACACGGTGATTCATTTACAATATGACTTTAATACACTCGGCATGTGATCTCCGGCAGAGTAAAATAAGAACACTCCAAGTCTTCTCGTGGATGTCGTAGAAGGTGACTTAGGGAATATGCTAAACAAAGCTTATAAATATCAATAGGCCCTCTCCAATACGGCTGGACAACGTGGATAGTTTAGGTCAAATCCTTTAGGTTCTTCGGCCAAGTATGGCTCTTGTAGTACAGAGGGTCGTGCTCCTGCAGTGGAGACTAAAAAGACCTGATAATGACGATGATGACTTTAGTAAAATTGACGTCTTGGAAATTAATTTATGGAATAAATATAATAATCTAAGAATGCAATGCTATAGAGCTTGCAAGATGCTTGTGTTAAGATTTTAAATCGCCTTTTTTGTCACACTCTAGAAGTGGTATTATCCTAACCCGAAAGACACATGTCAAATCTTTTTAACACGTATCTCGTAGCAAACAATGTTAATAGAATAAACAGAGTAGGCATAGGATTAGCCTACACTGTATTTCCTAAGTCGCCTTCTACGACATCCACGGAAAGACTTGGAGTAGTCCTATTCTACTCTGCCGGAAACCACACGATAGCCACACCACACACTGTAATGTCACCGTTTACATAAAGGGGAATACAATTATACTCAAATTCAGATTTAGGTGAAAGCATGACATATCGCAGACGCGACTGTTCATGTTGCACAAATTTATTCGTTCGCAATTTCCGAATTGCAAAAGTCTGATGTAAGCTAAGCTGAGCTGGTATATCATGGTGATTCATTTACGATATGACTTTAATATATTTGACGTCTTGGGAATCAATTTATAAATTTTACAATTATCCATTGCTTGATGACAATCTTCTTTGAGAATGCCATATTGCTTGATGCAATGCAATGGAATATTGATTGTATAGATTTTAAATACCATGCGCATTCAACATGCGCAAGAAGTGGTATTATCACCCGAAAGCCACACGTCAAATCTTTTTACCACGACTCTCGTAGCAAATCTTATAACTTTAAACGAGCAATTCTTGTATATTTATTTATTTATATATATATATATATATATATATTTATAAAGGAGATGGCTAAATAGAAGTATGGGCAACTGCCCTAGCAATGTATAAATATCGCTTCTAGTGTATTGTAATGCTGAATAGCTGTATATTAATATTTCATGTGAAAAAAGTTTCAGGAACTTTTGAAATGACAACAATTTTAAAAATAAAATCATTGTAATCCCTTCCCCGATCGATTGGTTACAAACGCTTTTGCTAACTCCTAATCATGTTCGATAGGCAGGTAAGTCCGTGTAGAATAGCTAAAGGTCAGTAGGCAGTCGATCACATAGAATAGTCTTGTAAACAAACAAGGGTCAAAGTAAAATGAAAAAAGTACTTTGAAAACTTAAAAACGCAACTGACGCAACCGGTACAACGAACACCAGTGTTGCCAGATTACCCTCATAATATCGATTATCTATCGATTTTATTTTTGAATTTTTTTATGAAATCTATTATATTCTCGGTCGCTTGTTGGTTTTTGCACACGAGTCAAAGGGACTTTGGCACGGGTGTCGGGTATGCTCTCATCGAGAATCTTCTAGGCCGAACCTCTCGGCGAGCGTTTACCGTGGCGTAGTTAAGTGGTCACCATGCTAGTCCGCCACCCCCTCTGGGTAGCGGACTAGCATGGTGACCACTCCGGGTTCGATCCCCGGTCAGGACAAGATGGAAAATGGCCTTTTTCAAATTGTCCTGGGTCTTGGATGTTTATCTATATATGTATTTGTTATAAAATATAGTATCGTTGAGTTAGTATCCCGTAACACAAGTCTCGAACTTACTTTGGGGCTGTAACATTCTTCGCCTACCTACAATTTTCCTAACCCTCTCTATTCCATCTACCCTAAAGAAAATCTAAAGTTTCCGTTTAAATCAAACGCAATCATCCGTATGGCCAGAAAATGTGATCGTCTATTATTATTTAAAGGACCCGTTGTGTAACGCAAATAACTAACGTAAAATAAAACATTCAAAATATTTACGTCAAAAAGAAAAGTAAGGTGATTAAGTCAAATAAAGAAAATTATCACTTAGCTTTGGATCTGATCGAAGACCACAGTGAAGGAGGACCCGTTAGTACGACACCGCGAAGTTCCGCGACGACGCACCGTCGTCGACGTCGATCCATCACATAACTCCGAACGCTCGCGCCTCCGACGTTTCGATATCCCGCCGATCTCGCTCGCGCATGAAAACAGTTTTTCCGCAGAGTTTACATTTGTACAGGACATATCCGAGTGTATTAAATATAAAATAACATACAATATAACATAAGATATAATATAAAATATGAGCTTTAAATTAGACAAACAACCAATTAATCTCCGGAGCTCTGGTTTGTAGAAGGCTGTATAGGAGGCGGACTATAAAAGTCTAGAATTCCTATAAAAAGGGGTTAGATACGGGTCTCCCAACACACCTTATAACCCGTCCACGCATTAGTCAGTTCCAAGGCAGAATTGGATGGTACGATGGTCACGAGTACCTGACTAAGCGTCCTGCGACCAGACTAGTCGACCTTGTGACCTAGAGACTAGACCCTAGAAACTATCATCCTATCCTATTCGTCTGCAGACGTTTTATTTCCTATCTTTAGGGGCGGTTGATTTCCCTACTACTTTACCTACGTAATTATTTACAAATTATATCCTCCAAAATACAGTCAACTTTTATTTGCCCTAAAGCCAGCTTTCTGTGTGTGGCATTGTACCCACGTCGCGGCTACTGCCGATCTAATGTCAATAGTATTATGCAGAATCTAAACTGTAAATGATTACAGCTATCATTCCCTTAAGATGTTTTGTTCCCAAACTTTCGCGCGATTGATTTCCTAGGTCATCTAACTAAGTACTAATGTAATTATTCGCAGGTTATCGTTCTTCAGAATACAGTCGACTTTAATTTACCCTAAAGCCAGCTTTCTGTGTGTGGCATTGTACCCACGTCGCGGCTACTGCCGATCTAAGTCAATAGTATTTAAAGAATTCAAACTGTTAATAATTACAGCTATCCCCATAATAAAACTATAAAACTTCGACATTTATCCCTAGGTCTGCGGTTATTAAAACAACTTTCAATCGCCCCCATGAATTAGTGTTGGTGGAGTTCATTTGTATGTCCTAGGCGTCAAACACAAAACGTCAAGAATATTAATATAAAATATTAATTAATTTCAGTTGAGATAATGAGATTTAAAGTACGTCCCTATCAAATTCCTAAATTATTTATCACAGCGCTATTAATCAGACAACAAGTAGCTCACACATACATTTAGATTCTGGTGACAAAGCTAGATTAACAAAAGGTGAATAAATTTCTGCGACATTAATACCTCTGCTAGACGGAGCCTCGACTTTACGACCTCTCCTTTCCTACAGTAGGTAAATAATAAATACAGACATGCAATTAGAAATAAAATATATAAGTTAAATAAAGTTTATACAACCTGATGTCCTTAATTTTTTTTCGCGTCGCGTTTGCACTTTATTGATACGTGGATTTGAATTGACGCGGAGATCACTTGAATTTTTATTTATCATTTGTTTAAAACTTATCGCATGAGCTGACAAGATTAAAATTAGGCAACAACGAATTTATTTAAGTATCTAACAAAAATACGAACTGTAACCCGTACGATTATATTTTTCTACCCCAGAGATATCTCAGTTTTTTCCGAAAAAACCGTACGACCTTGCGCGCGCGCATCTAAAACCTCACTCTCGAGTTTTCTCCCCGAAAAACCTCCCCTACTATCTCAACCCCGCTAAAGCCACGCCTTTAAATTATAATCTCCACCCAGGAACCACGGAGAATTATTCTGTACTTGTCACACTAGTGATTAAATGTATATTATGTCTCTCTCTCTCTCTCTAATTTAGCCAAATTCTGACACGACAAATATATGTCTTATTAATCAAAATAAAACTTATATATATTTATTACGTTTATAACTATATATTTAGACTGTAGACAACAAGGTTGGTTACAGAGCGCCCCTTGACAAACGATAAATTTTATGGCACAGGAAATTTTGAGTGAGTCACAATAGGAAAACTCAGAGAAATTATATAAAGTAATTGTGATAAAAGTACTTTTCCTATTTGTAATCCTTGCCCCTTATCGTCACGTATGTGTTTAGTATCTTCTTCGAATTGTTAGTATACCGTCTACATTCTGCGTTGCATGTACCATTGTAGCAACTAAAATCCATTCAGTAGTTATAGATAGAGGAAATATTTTAGTCTCTCTCAACTTAGCGTATTTCCAGTTGCTTCCCTAGATGCAACGCTGCAAAGCCTTAGGTAACAACATGTCATTACCTACTACTCCAAATCAATACTCATATAAACTTGGTCATTTGTAATCATTTCTCATTAGAATCCCACTAACTTAATGTAGCAAAAGAGAGGAGAAGAATTTTTTTTTCCTTCTTTTTCTTTATTAATGTCGATAGCATATGCTAGTAATTCCATCAAAATGTTTTGGCATTATCATTATACACAGGTATCTAGAAACTCACTTACGTAAAAGGCCCCTCTTCAAAGGATGTTTTTGGGATTTAATCACTATATTTTAATATAAATTGTTATTCGCGTCATTATGTAATTTTTAGTACCATTATTTCGCTTATAAAATAAGTTTTTTTTTTTTTGTGAACTATATGGTGTCTTGTCTCACTGCTTAGAAGTATATATAATTTATTTTGACGTTTTTTTTAATCGGTTATTTTATCGTATCTAATACAAACGCGAGATTACATAATCTGTACCATACAGAAGATTACGCTGCTGGTCTACTATTAATTCATGATTTATTTTGTTAAGTTATCTCTTACTTAATTTATTTTATGCGGAAAAAAGTGCGAGAAGGAATAACTTAGCTTGATTTATCGTTTAAGAGAGTTCATGCTGGATCCTTACGACTCGCCAACTCTCTTACTCTCTTTTGCTTGTCATCATCAGCGGCGCAGGATGAATATCGGCCTACTCCATTCCTGGAATTATTTATATTAACAAATTTAACACTTTTAATTTAAAATTGCAAGAGTCGTATGTCAAAGAACAAAATTATATTAAAAGTATTACTTTTAATAGTCGCCAAATGTCGACCTTACTTTTTCATTATGTCAATGGAAATAATTTCATGCCCCTCAATAATATCCCGATGATGAAATAAACGTGTGATTTATTAATACGAGTTCATGTTCACCATTTAGTGTCAAGTATCCCATTGAGATTTGATTCTTTCTAACAGCAATAAATTTCCATAACTTCCCATTAAGAGCTGTCATTCCAACATCAACTTAGTAAAATATTTATTAACATGTGTTATTTATCTAAAATGTTGAAGTGGATATTCCAACACTTAACCAATTTGTAAGTGGACACATTCCCATTTATTTATTTTCTGTGTATTGGTTCTAAGTTTGGTTTTTTGCAAGGTATAATAAATAACTAGATGTTATAGAGGGCCAGTTTTTTTTTTCTTAAACAACAGTCCCTACACATGTGTAGACCATTTAACTTTCTTAAGGCAGTCTATCTTTACTTTAATTTGTATCCCGCGGACTTTCAAGAAGGATCCCTGCCTTTGTTTTTACAAGACAAAGAACCCTGCCACACGTGCATTGCAGAAGGCAATTTGTCGGTTCTTCAGTGCATCCGTCGTAAACTCAATTACTAGTTGTTACAATAACTATTCAAAAACCCCTTGTTGTGACCTTCAACAATACTAATGTTAGTCACTTTTTACGTCACCTCATTTCTCTGGACATAAAAAAGCAAAGCTCCCCGTTTTAGTGTTTGATTATTTTGGGCTAAAGAAAGAGAGTAATGATAAAGAAATGTTTAGTGTAAGACTAACCTATTATGCTGTATAAAGTAATAAAATGCATAATCTATTTTATGATCACAACAAAATAACCTTATCTTAAATTTCATTAAGAAATACACGGCACTTGTGGTATTTTGCAAATATTTCTAGTATTTTTTTTTTTTAAATAATAGGATTCTAGATTTAACAGAGTATTCAATATACGTATAGGTATTTGTCAGGCGTTGACATCAGAACCTTATTATGTTGTTTATTTATTTCATATGATATGTATCAAATAATGACCCAAATAGCTAAACCAAAGTTTCTGTACGAGTGATTGAATAAAATAATACAAACGTACATGAGCACAGAACTTTTCATCATCAATACCTATTAAAAAATACCCCGGTCACTAAATGATCTATATGTGAATCACATATCAAAATCTTTTGAATGTTAACTTAAACAACAAACAACAAACTTACATTCCTCATCACTAATTTGATTTGATTATGAGTATAGTGATGTATGTGTCTTTATAATTAATCAAGACACTAACATTATAATTATAATGCGGTAATCAAACTCGCCAAAGAATGTAATACCAACTTATAACAACTTCTCAAGTCTGTGGACCACCTAACCAAGTACAAACGCACTGCAGGTAAGCACATCCTCTACAAAATAAAACTTACAGTTTGTATACGGGAATCGAACCCATAGTAATAATAAAGTAACTTACACTTATTTTTGCTTTAATATCTATTTATAATACCCTTACATAAAGGCATGTTTTTGTTTTAAACGCCACATTTTTCTTTACACGGGAATCGAACCCATGAAAAATCATCATCAACATCATCATTTCACCTGCATAACGTCCACTGCTGGAATAATAATAATATTAACACCTAAATATGGTCAAGCATGTTTTTATATCTAACTAACACATGTGTTATACATATACGGGAGTCGAACCCGAATTAATAATTCCCGGCTATTTCAACATACTCATATAAATTAACTTTCATACATTTAATACCACATACATTTACATACACACAGGAGTTGTAAACAACTTCGTAAGTTCTTGAATTTAATGTTATACCTATTTATCTACTAACTATACCTAAATATAAGTTAAAATTTTTGTTCAACCACCTAGAAGTTGAATCTGCTTTTGACTAACCAAGTTATGGACCCATTATGTTTTTACACATAAGCTTTTAATAATACCAATTCAACATTTCATTCAGGAATCGAACCTGAACTAAAAGAACTAATTCCACATGTATTTCATTCAGGGATCGAACCTGAAGTAGTTAGTATTACCATTTAATTAGTCTTATTTAGCAAATGAGCTGCTACAGGTAATGTCACGTCACTGCTTAAACATTAACAATGAAATTATTTAAAATGGCGTAATATTTACGCCCCTAAGAATGTTAATAATATTTCTAAATATCTAAACTATAATAAGTCCTAAATAAAATATAACGCTCCTCTTCTTAATATTTAAATATACCTATAAACTCCTAACCTACCATAGTAAATCAGGTTCTTTTACATGCGTTCTTGAACTTATAAAGAAGTTCAAGATTTAATGACGCATATCCTGGTTTTCACGGCACCACTCTGTAACATTCTTCGCCTACCTACAATTTTCCTAACCCTCTCTATTCCATCTACCCTAAAGAAAATCTAAAGTTTCCGTTTAAATCAAACGCAATCATCCGTATGGCCAGAAAATGTGATCGTCTATTATTATTTAAAGGACCCGTTGTGTAACGCAAATAACTAACGTAAAATAAAACATTCAAAATATTTACGTCAAAAAGAAAAGTAAGGTGATTAAGTCAAATAAAGAAAATTATCACTTAGCTTTGGATCTGATCGAAGACCACAGTGAAGGAGGACCCGTTAGTACGACACCGCGAAGTTCCGCGACGACGCACCGTCGTCGACGTCGATCCATCACATAACTCCGAACGCTCGCGCCTCCGACGTTTCGATATCCCGCCGATCTCGCTCGCGCATGAAAACAGTTTTTCCGCAGAGTTTACATTTGTACAGGACATATCCGAGTGTATTAAATATAAAATAACATACAATATAACATAAGATATAATATAAAATATGAGCTTTAAATTAGACAAACAACCAATTAATCTCCGGAGCTCTGGTTTGTAGAAGGCTGTATAGGAGGCGGACTATAAAAGTCTAGAATTCCTATAAAAAGGGGTTAGATACGGGTCTCCCAACACACCTTATAACCCGTCCACGCATTAGTCAGTTCCAAGGCAGAATTGGATGGTACGATGGTCACGAGTACCTGACTAAGCGTCCTGCGACCAGACTAGTCGACCTTGTGACCTAGAGACTAGACCCTAGAAACTATCATCCTATCCTATTCGTCTGCAGACGTTTTATTTCCTATCTTTAGGGGCGGTTGATTTCCCTACTACTTTACCTACGTAATTATTTACAAATTATATCCTCCAAAATACAGTCAACTTTTATTTGCCCTAAAGCCAGCTTTCTGTGTGTGGCATTGTACCCACGTCGCGGCTACTGCCGATCTAATGTCAATAGTATTATGCAGAATCTAAACTGTAAATGATTACAGCTATCATTCCCTTAAGATGTTTTGTTCCCAAACTTTCGCGCGATTGATTTCCTAGGTCATCTAACTAAGTACTAATGTAATTATTCGCAGGTTATCGTTCTTCAGAATACAGTCGACTTTAATTTACCCTAAAGCCAGCTTTCTGTGTGTGGCATTGTACCCACGTCGCGGCTACTGCCGATCTAAGTCAATAGTATTTAAAGAATTCAAACTGTTAATAATTACAGCTATCCCCATAATAAAACTATAAAACTTCGACATTTATCCCTAGGTCTGCGGTTATTAAAACAACTTTCAATCGCCCCCATGAATTAGTGTTGGTGGAGTTCATTTGTATGTCCTAGGCGTCAAACACAAAACGTCAAGAATATTAATATAAAATATTAATTAATTTCAGTTGAGATAATGAGATTTAAAGTACGTCCCTATCAAATTCCTAAATTATTTATCACAGCGCTATTAATCAGACAACAAGTAGCTCACACATACATTTAGATTCTGGTGACAAAGCTAGATTAACAAAAGGTGAATAAATTTCTGCGACATTAATACCTCTGCTAGACGGAGCCTCGACTTTACGACCTCTCCTTTCCTACAGTAGGTAAATAATAAATACAGACATGCAATTAGAAATAAAATATATAAGTTAAATAAAGTTTATACAACCTGATGTCCTTAATTTTTTTTCGCGTCGCGTTTGCACTTTATTGATACGTGGATTTGAATTGACGCGGAGATCACTTGAATTTTTATTTATCATTTGTTTAAAACTTATCGCATGAGCTGACAAGATTAAAATTAGGCAACAACGAATTTATTTAAGTATCTAACAAAAATACGAACTGTAACCCGTACGATTATATTTTTCTACCCCAGAGATATCTCAGTTTTTTCCGAAAAAACCGTACGACCTTGCGCGCGCGCATCTAAAACCTCACTCTCGAGTTTTCTCCCCGAAAAACCTCCCCTACTATCTCAACCCCGCTAAAGCCACGCCTTTAAATTATAATCTCCACCCAGGAACCACGGAGAATTATTCTGTACTTGTCACACTAGTGATTAAATGTATATTATGTCTCTCTCTCTCTCTCTAATTTAGCCAAATTCTGACACGACAAATATATGTCTTATTAATCAAAATAAAACTTATATATATTTATTACGTTTATAACTATATATTTAGACTGTAGACAACAAGGTTGGTTACAGGGCTAGCTCAATCTGAGTGATTTGTCCCTAATATTTATTTATTTACTTATTTAGGTACCTATGATTAATTATTTCGATTATAGTTAAATTCATAATCGGCTTACATAGTACAGGTAACAAATAGAAACTCAAATCTGGCAACACTTAGGTAGGTCAATGGAGGAAATGAAGAAACCCAAATAAAAAACTTATAATTATGTATTATTTTACTGAAGTTCTAGGGTAAAAATAAAAACATAATAATTCATTAATGAATATTTCGGTTTTATAGGATACTACAAAATCTTTATACATTCTTAGGGCAGTCGTTTAGCCATCTCCTTTCTGTGATCTCGAAAACGGCTCTAACGAATTCGCCCAAAATTTGTATATGGGGGTTTTCGGGGATAAACAATCGCTCTAGATTAGTTTTATGTTTGGGAAAACGCGTGTTTTCGAGTTTTCATGCGTTTTTCGTTCCACGCAGAATATGGTCGCTATTTCGTCACGCGGACGGCCTTGTTTTTAGCTCAGCGGTTAAGGATACCGACCGCTAGAAAAAGTGTTACGGGTTCGAATCCCACACGGTGACTTACTTTTTTTTATGTTTAAGTTTATATATAATTTTTTATTTTGCATTGTTTTTAGACAAGTTTAAAAAAAATTAGTTAATGTTTGAGATGTAACCGAGCAAAGCTCGGTCGCCCAGGTACTAATTTTAATTTGTACAATAATGTCATCGTTCAAATATAGGAGAATACAATTATACTCAAATTCAGATTTAGGTGAAAGCATGACATATCGCAGACGCGACTGTTCATGTTGCACAAATTTATTCGTTCGCAATTTCCGAATTGCAGCACAGTCGGATGTAAGCTGAGTTGAGCTAGTGTGATTCGGTGTAGGATTTACAGTATTACTTCTATTAAACTATTGCTTCTTGATCATAACTTATTACTTTAGCGTTTTGCGGTCACGATTCTACTCTAGTCTCTACTTCAAGTCTACTGAAAGAATTTTTTTTAGAATTATGTAGCACCTATGTACTATGTTTACTTTTATAATTTGTAACTTTTTCAAGTGTACATGAACCAATAAAATAAAATAAGTGTTATTAATATATGAGCTTAGAGTTTTGCGGTCACAAGTGATTAAGCTTTGTAAAAAGTGTGTGCGAACAACAAAAACAATTCTCGAACGGACACCGTCAGTAAGGACTTACGAAACAAACGACTAAGAAAGAGGGTAGACCGATATGGTTACCCTTGACAGCCGAACACCCATCGCAGTTCCTCAGTCGGCTAGTAATCATGACGGCAGAAGGGTTGTCGAAATATCTGCCAAAAACAATATTAATCGCGGTAAGTCCCGTAATACTAATAATGTTATTAATAGGTATTTCGGGACTTACCGTGACTGATATGTAGTTGATATTAATCATAGATGAATGTTAATAGGCGATTGTGGCTTGCAATATATTACTATTTTGATATCCTTCTTCACTTTCTCGTCCAACCTAAAAGCGTCCCTGGGCTTTGCTTGCTAAGAGCTGCAATCTAGGGTTTTGATCAAAAACCTAATTTTATGATGTGATAGTTGATAATATAAAATCAACATACATACTATCACGTCTTTATCTCTAATGGGGCAGACAGAGCATTTTTAAGTCTTACGGCTCTAAGCAAATAGAGGGCCACTTTTAGCTTGATGTGGGCAAGAAGGTGGAAGTAGGAATCAAACTAGTGATGGGTTGCTAGCCGCATCGCCTATTAACATGATTCGATTTTTTTGCCCATTCCCTCGATCGCGCTTACGATCTGCCCGGGAAGAGAAGCAGCTGATACATTCTAAGTTTTTTCTTTTCTCCCAGACCAGCATGGAAGAGAAAAATCAACATACATGTACGTATTAATACGTATTTCATTATCACTATACTATTATAGAGATCTAGTATAGCCCGTGATTCAATTATTTACGGCTATGTTCCTACCACGTTGTTTATTACACCCTTGATTTTCTACTACGTAACCCCCTGGCCACAGCCCACGGAGGCGCGGATTGCGGCGCGGATTGCGGCGCGGCAGGCGGTGAGCGGCGAAAACAAATGGTAGGGAATGTATGGAGTATGCCACAGCTGCCGGCGACGCGGATTGCGGCGCGGCGCGCGGCGCGGGGTGAGTCGCGCGGCACCCGGCCGCGCGACGGGCGGATGAAACAAATGTATGCGCGAGTATCGAGGTGGCCACAGCTCGGCGCGGCGTCAGCGGCGGCAGCGGTGGACGTAATCAGCGTCGCGCGACCGAAACAAATCATTTTGTTTTTACCGCGCGGTGAGCTTATATAAATAATGAATTCGGAACAATTTATAAGTGAAATACTGATTAGACCAGCATCATGGATGTCAAAAAATCCAAACCATAAATATAGGCAAGTTATAAAAAAATTGTGGATAGAAAAAAAAAACAATTCCCTTCCATTTTAATAGTTAGCTCTTCTCTAAATACGTCCACCGCCGACGCCGCCGCGGTCGCAACATGTGAGCTGTGGCATACCACCTCGAACCGCGCCGCACGCCGCGCCTCCTGCCGCACCGCGATCCGCACCGCCAGAGGCTGTGGCCAGGCCGTAACGGCCTGGCCACAGCCACTGGCGGTGCGGATTGCGGTGCGGCAGGAGGCGCGGCGTGCGGCGCGGTGTGCGGTGGTATGCCACAGCTCACATGTTGCGACAGCGGTGGCGGCAGCGGTGGACGTATTTAGAGAAGAGCTAACTATTAAAATGGAAGGGAATTGTTTTTTTTTTCTATCCACAATTTTTTTATAACTTGCCTATATTTATGGTTTGGATTTTTTGACATCCATGATGCTGGTCTAATCAGTATTTCACTTATAAATTGTTCCGAATTCATTATTTATATAAGCTCACCGCGCGGTAAAAACAAAATGATTTGTTTCGGTCGCGCGACGCTGATTACGTCCACCGCTGCCGCCGCTGACGCCGCGCCGAGCTGTGGCCACCTCGATACTCGCGCATACATTTGTTTCATCCGCCCGTCGCGCGGCCGGGTGCCGCGCGACTCACCCCGCGCCGCGCGCCGCGCCGCAATCCGCGTCGCCGGCAGCTGTGGCATACTCCATACATTCCCTACCATTTGTTTTCGCCGCTCACCGCCTGCCGCGCCGCAATCCGCGCCGCAATCCGCGCCTCCGTGGGCTGTGGCCAGGGGGTAAGAGATAAAGCTTTTTGTTATTCTTGTATTATTTTATATTGTATTAATACAAGTCAAGGTTTGGTGTGGGAGTCACGTAAGCCATTCCTCTTCTTTATTATCCGCCAAAATTAATGATCGACGTATCAAAGTAAACGTGACACATTTGTCGTGTAGTGACTTATATAACATTTAGGTATTTCTTATAATAAAAATCAGGTTTTTGTCATGTAGGAGGTCTTTATTTTTATCTGATCTTTAAATTTTAATGTGTGGTTATATTGATTTAACTTAATTATATATTTTTAATGTGAATATTTCAAACGTCTACCTATTGACATTATTAAAATCAGGCATAAAACGGCAAAAATATCACGTTTGTTGTATGGGAGCCCAACTTAAATATTTATTTTAGAATTTCTTGTTATGGAGGCAAAAGAAATATATCGTGTGTAAAATGTTCAACTTTTAAGCTATCACGGTTCATACGATTCAACCTGGTGACAGACTGACTGACCGTTTCCGTAGTTAACCAGGAACCTTTATAGTTTTGCCATGACTGTCTGTCCAACTTATAAATAGTACTCAGAAAAGGAAAATTTTATACAAATTCAATAGACGTTTTTATTGGCATGAACTCAAAGTCGGCATTCGCAACTACGGAACCGTACACTGCGCATGGCCCGACACGCACTTGGCCAATTTTTACCCTTTGAGTACGGAACCCTAAATGTGATTTTCAGCTTAAGAGAGAATAAGTAAAAATATTACAGTCCTTTCAAAGTAACAATGTCTTTGTGTAAGACTTGTAAAAAGTTAAGAGTTCTCCCACTTTTATTGTAGGTCTTCGATTATTAAAATGTCGGAACGGACAGAAAGTTGAAGATTGAACATTTTGCTTGATTTTTAAAAATGTTTTAAATAATTAATTTTAGAAATAGAAATAGAAATGGCCGTATGGTTGCCGGCAAAGTGGAAAAGGACCACTCCAAGTCTTTCCGTTGATGTAGATTTAGGAAATACAAGCTAAACAAAGCTTGTACGTGTAAAAGCTGTACTTGCGCTTTGGAAGCGGCAGTAAACTTAGCTATAAGTAAATGATCTGACGTCAACATTTACCTTATAAGAAATCGAAAGGAAAAAAAGTGACAATTATCAAGTGATACAAATATCCAAAGATAAATAAATGAATTTGACTTTGACTTTGCTTATCTTATATTATCAGTGACACCTCTCCAACCTGTCTGGCCAACGAGGAGGGTAGACCAAGTATCCTGGCTGCTATGGCCAAGCATGGCTTTGGTACACAGAGGGTCGTACTCCTGTAGTAGAGACTAAAAAGACCTAAAGGTAAAAGAAGAGATATTATTTTTAGGATGATACTAAACTTTTATAATCTTAAACAGTATTCATTTTAATATTTAAATCCAAGCAGAAAGAGCTTAATTAATAATGTTATTGGCCGCATCGCCTATTGACATGACTCTCATTTTCGCCTATTGACATAACTCTCATTTTCGCCTATTCCCTCGATCGAGTTTCACGATGTTCGCAGATAAAGAAGCAGCTGGTACATTCTAAGATTCCTTCTATCTAAAATAAACAGAATAATGTGACTATTTTTAAAAAATTATTTTATAATCTAAACTATCCCAATCCCAACTAAATGTCATAAATGCAAAAGTGAGTTCTAAAAATTTGTTTGACTTTTTGTCATAAAGTATTTGGCTTTAACCACTAAACGTTTTGAGATAAAATTTTGTGTAAGTATAGTTTGAGATCCATAAAAGGACAAAGGGAAGTTTTCATCCCAAAATTTTTACGGGGGACGCGCACGAGCATCTAGTCATTTCGTATAATTTCCACAAGTTCCCGAGTTTTACTGATCCGTTGAAGTTAATCGGATACAAAAGTTGTTCAGACAAAACAAAAAAATTGCGTGCTAATAAGGTTAACAAAATTTTTTTGTGCCATTTTGAATATTTTCCGAAATATCTGAAATAAAGTTGAATATTTACAAAGTTTTCAACCCCTATATTTCGTTCATTTTGAAAAATTTCAAAACACTATTTGACAAATACATTTATATAATTTTTAAACCGTATTATAAAGTTACACGAGAATCGGTTGAGAAATGCGACCTGTAAGTAAGAACAAGGACAGACAAACTGACAGACAGCTGGACAAAAACCTTTATAGCCAATCTCGAAACTGAGACACTTCGCTCGCTCGTTACATAAAATACGTTCCTTTTCAAGTATTTTTCATCCACTGCTTGTAATTACTGAATGTGATTGCGATGAATTATTCTCACGACTCGATCGGAACAATTGTCTGGCGGATAATTAAATCCAATGTATTCATGAAGCGCTGCATTTGGAGTTATTCACTACCAATAATGCGACTCGCAAATTCGGTCGAGTATTTTATTGTACCGGACGATATGAATTAACAAACCTGATTTAATGTCAGTGTATTGTGTCTTGTTTTAAGCTAGCTGTGCCCGTGGGCTTCGCTCCCCGTAAGAATTTCGGGATAAAAACTATCTTATGTCCTTCCCTGGGTTTCAAACTATATATATATCAAATGTCATCTAAATAGATTCAGTGGTTGAAGTGTGAAGTGTGAACAAACACATATACAAACTCACTTTTGCATTTATAATACTAGCTGTTCCTTGCTGTAGCTGGCTTCGCTTTCCGTGGGAATTTCGGGATAAAACTATCATATGTCCTTCCCTGGGTATCAAACTATGTCTATTTAGATTTAGATAGATTAGTAAGGATGCTTTGCTGGATATGCGGTGGATACGGCAACCTTCATGTCTGTGACATAGCAGACAAACTGCAAGAGAGTCTCCTTGTTTGTGCGGTCATTGTTGGTACGGTCATGTCTTGCGGAAACCTGCAAGTTACATGGGAAACAAATGTATAACCTTGCCGCCTGCACCAGAGCCCGGCAGCCGTGGTAGACCCAAGAAGTGCTGACTTGACGTAGTCTAGGAATCGTCTTACAACCAAGGATCCTCAAGACCCTGCGAAGTGGAGAAGAAAAAGGCGGAAAGCTGAGGATGTAACTAGGACTTTCAGACTGACAGACGGACCGAAAGACGGACAGATAAGACTTAGTAGTAGGGTCCCATATTTAATTCATTTTTGAAATTTCCTTTTACGTCTAATCTGGCGTATAATCTTTTGGACTCAACTATTATATTATAAAATAAAATACAACCATAGTTTTATACTCGTTACAATCAGATTCAGTAAAAGAGCGTTGAACAAAAATAAAAGCGAAAACGCATTATTTATGTTAAGTCGCGGCGTGCCGGGAGATTAAGGATGGAAACATTGTGTAAATTACAGGACAAAAGCGAATTTTTGATGGTGAAATACAGTCGAAACATAAATATATGCACGCTTCAACATCATCATCAGGTCTTTTGGTCTCCACTGCAGGAGCACGACCCTCTCTGTACTATCACATCCAAACTTGACAGTGCAGCTAGAGGACTTTGGCCTACACTCTACGAGATTAAGAATGGAAACATTGTGTATATTACAGGATAAAAGCGAATTTTTGATGGTGAAATACAGTCGAAACATAAATATATACACGCTTCAACATCATCATCATCATCAGGTCTTTTTGTCTCCACTGCAGGAGCACGACCCTCTCTGTACTATCAGATCCAAACTTGACAGTGCAGCTAGAGGACTTTGGCCTACACTCTGCGAGATTAAGAATGGAAACATTGTGTATATTACAGGACAAAAGCGAATTTTTGATGGTGAAATACAGCGAAAACATAAATACATACACAATCATTATCATCATCAGGTCTTTTTGTCTCCACTGCAAGAGCTCGACCCTCTCTGTACTACCAGAGCCATACTTGGCCAGACGGGTTGGAGAGGTGTCATTGATGTTTGTAAGCTTTGTTCAGCTTGTATTTCCTAAGTCGCCTTCCACGAAATGCACGGAAGGACTTGGAGTGATCCTATTCTACTCTGCCGGAAACCACACGGTAAACATACACATGTTTACCTTACAGGGCATACAGACTTGACAGGAAGCTGTTCTTGGATTTTTAATTTAGAAAAAAAAGCGACATCGCGATAGACGATAGCTCGATAAACGCTGTTGCCGGTGCCATCCTACGTGAGCAGCTAATAATGTACTAGGTACTTTTTTCTTCCAGACAAGAAAATTTCAAATAAATATCATCATCGACATTTCAGCCGCATAACGTCCACTGATGGACATAGGCCTCTCCCAAGGATTTCCAAAATGACCGATCCAGAGCAGCCTATTATAGTTGTCTGTACTTTCCACCTTGTAGGTAGGTGTCCTACTCTTCGCTTGCCAGAGCTCGGTCGGTATTTGAGATCATCGGTTCCTCGCGCTATGTGTCTCCTCACCTACTGCTACTTCAACGAACAAATCCGCTGGGCTATGTCAGTAACTTCTGTTCTTCTACGAACTTCCTCATTTCTGATCACGCAAAAAAACACTGAGCATAGCCCTCTCCATAACGCGTTGAGCGACCTTGAGCCTTCTTATGAGACCCATAGTAATGAGACCACGTTTCAGAGCCATAAGTCATCATTGCAAACAAATATCGCATATAAATCAAGTTTATTTGCCAGGCAAATTTAAAAAACCCCGACTTTCAATAGTTTTATATGTAAACGCCATCTAGTGATGAGCGGAGGAACTAAATAGTAAAATTAATATCCCTAGCTCCAACCTTTGTTGACAGGCAAATTACGAGAACCCAGAATTTTAAGCGAATAACTTTTTAACGGCTAAATCGATTTTCATTAAACATAATGCGGTGGTTCTTAACGATTTTCGTTAACAAAGGAACTTGCTTTCACAGAAAATAACTGCATCGAAACTGGTTCATCGGTTCGAGCGCTACGAAGCCATAGACAGACAGACATTAGCGTACAACTTATAACACCACTCTTTTTGTCGTGGGTAAAAAACAAACGATAGTGTTGGTTAGATATCTAGGTATTACGGGTTACATTATTCTCTGTGGTAATTATGCTAACTCCACTGACCTATTTTGCAAATGAAAGGAGATTGCAAAGATTTAAATAAAGTTTGCTAAAGAAAAGATACGAGGAAATAGGAAAGGAAAGATATTCTTATCTTATTACCTAGCTGTCATTGTTCGTGCCCAATGTGAAATTCGTAGGCTTATAGGCAAGACTTTATAAAACGCCCTTACTCTAGTATTTAATTGAAACTAAGAAAACTTATTTGAAATTTATATACATACATACATACATAATATCACGCCTGTTTCCCGCAGGGGTAGGCAGAGACTATGGACCTCCACTTGCTACGATCCTGACAAACCTCTTTTGCTTCATCTAAACTCATTAATCTCTTCATACATGCCCTTAGGTTACGGGTACTTTTTACCTTTCCTAAGGAAAGATATTCTTATCTCATTACCTAGCTGTCATTGTGCGTGCCCTGTATGAACTAGGGCACGCTTATAGGCAAGACTTTATAAAACGCCCTTACTCTAGTATTTAATTGAAACTAAGAAAACTTATTTCAAATTTATGTAATAAATTTTAAGTTATTTTACTGCATATTGTTTTGGTTAACATGACTGATTGAAATATTTTTTAAAACAACAAAAATATTGGTTAATTAATAAAGTAGTAATCAGTTTTTTAGGGTTCCGTAGTAAACAAGGAACCCTTAGAGTTTCGCCATATCTGTCTGTCTGTCTGTCCGTCCGCGGTCCTACTCAGAAGCCGTAAGTACTAGAAAGCTGTAATTTAGTACGGATATGTATATTAATCATGGCGAAAAAGTCGTAAAATAAAATATGGAAACAAATTTTTTTTAGGGTAGCTGCCATAAAGAGGAAGTCAATATTTTTTTTCTCTACAAACACATTGTGTGGGGTATCGTTGAATAGGTTTTTCAACAATATTGTGAGCTTGGGAACACCATTTTTCGATTTAGGGATCCGTTTCTGAAATATTTGGGTTTGAAATTCGGGTTACAAATTCAGTAGATATTAGTTTTTAGACGTTTTTAGTGGCAAGAACTCAAAGTTGGCATTCGCAACTACGGAACCCTACAATGCGCGTGGCCCGACACGCACTTGGCCAATTATTTTACATAAGAATGGGAGCGTAATAGAAACATCTCACTATCTCTTACCCGAGAGACCTAATAGCGTGACGTCAAGAGCGCTGTACGTGCATCCTTTTTCTGTCACTTGACAGTTTCCCCTTCCATCCGATTTTAAAAGCTTTACATAACTTATTTTTGGGCTAATTAAAAAAAATATTTTATTTTGCGCTTCGAATTATGTTACTTATTGATAGAATAATAATAATATTTTTTTTAAATACCGTAATTTTTGTTTGTTTCCATGTGTGTAAGTGGCCAACACTTAAAATCTGATTTTTCAGGCTGCCTAAAGGCAAGTTAACATAGCTTAGGCATACAATAATGACGAGGCCAACGGCTTTTACTACGGTAGCAAAGCAGAATAGAACAACATTGGCAAACAAAAAAAATATTTAGAGAAAATGGCAAAATATTTGATACTATAATTTTTCAAAACTAAAATCCGACTTCACCCCCAAATACACAACCGATTTTTATAAAATTTCTATGGGTCTACGGCGCAAGTATACGGCCCTTTAACCGCGAGCGTCGCATATATGTGACAAACATTGTCGGGCCCATTCCGCGAAGGCCGCATATTTGCGACAAAAAAAAATGCTCGTATGGCACATAACTTACGTATCCATATCCGTTTTAGGTTGTAGATAGGTATGTTAGATTTACCATGTCTCGCGCTGGGGGCACGACAACTGATATAAAGTCTCGCGGTGAAAGGGTTAAAAAGATTATGGTAACCTTTATGTAAATAGCCTAATAGTATTCAAATGTTATTAAACCAAGTTACTTTAAACAAAAGGGGGACCACTCAATAGTCTCAATGTGGTAATTTAGATAACCTTATGGTCATAGTAATAAAGTTGAGAATTGAACGAGAAAATACATATTCTATTGAAAACTTAGTCTGATGAAGGTATTTAGATTGTAATTTAGATACTCCGAGGATTTCTTTCCTAGATACGATCTTGCTTCAAGGAAGGTTAAAAGGAGATTTTCTGTAGCTTGTAAGCGGGCTTGTAAAAATATGTTTTTTGTCAGGTGCAGTTTATGTTAGAAAAATCCTATCCTACTTCCTACTAATATTAAAATGCGAAAGTGAGTTTGTATATATGTTTGTTTGTTTGTTACCTCTTCACGCTTAAACTACTGAACCGATTGGATGAAATTTGGTATGGATATAGTTTGAGACTCGGGGAAGGACATGGGGTACTATTTATCCCGGAATTCCCACGGGGAGCGAAGCCCGCGGGTACAGCTAGTATGTTATAATACTGGTCAGTGCCTTGTTACTGTTTCGTTCAAGTGAGGAGAAAAGTCTTTTCAAATATTTTTAAATAAAGTCACATATACACGCTGACTTTTCATTGGTTTTGGAAAAGAAAATGTCGTATGGTAAATAAATTACTCTATCCATATATGTAATCCAAATTTGTGTATGACATAAGATAAAAAAGTTACAAAAATGATTTTCGATCGAGACCACGTAGTTATACGCCGGCCGCCAGCTGCGTAATGTCGAGTCGATGACCCCGGCTGGCCGGCGGGCGATGTAATGTATGGCGGCGGTTCTACTAATTGATCTCACAATTTTGCTTCTTGGTTTTAGACAACATTTTTTGTTTCTGAATTTTTATTTTGAATAGCTAATTAGGTCTTACTAATGATGCCTATGAAGTGGCCTTCGGCTTCAAAACCAATGAAAAGTCACCGTGTATATACTGAAACTATTTTAAAGGTGAATTCAGCCCGTGATACTGAACAACTTTCTTCAAGAAAAGTCTGTCGAAATACGAATAATTATTTTTAACTTTCCATACAAACTCGGATTGATCAGCTGATCGGTCAACTTGTATGGTAGGTCAAAAATTACTACTCATATTTCCATATATGTTCCTTGGGGAAAGTTGTTCAATATCATGGACTGAACTCACTCTTGAAATAGTTTTAGTTTATTTTGTTAGACCTTATATAATTATTTATGATTCTTGGAAGTATTAAATTTATATTTTTCTATATAATTCTCATATTCTGTCGCATCACCCAAATTATTTCTCGACTTGATCCAATGGTTGACTGGCACAGAACGCCATGTAGTGTTAAGTCAGCTATTTGTACACTTTTTGTGTGCAATAAAGTTTAAATTAATAAATAAATGTCATAAGAAATAAACGCAATCATGAAGTTGATTACAAATAAATGCTCATCATCATAATATGATAAATATTACAAAGAACTTTGTTATTTTCGGTACAGTTTTATTAACATGACAATATTAATTAAACTTTTACCAAAAAAAAAAACCGACTTCAATTTTTTTCAGGAGTTTCTTCCATATCTCCAAAGTTCTTCATCGTGTCTTCACCAAATTAATATGGGACCAACTTGAAAGTAAGGGTTTTCAAATAAAAAAGAATCATCAAAATCGGTTTACGGCTGCCGAAGATATCGCGTCGCATACATACAAAAAAAAACATACAATCGAATTGATAACCTCCTCCTTTTTTGAAGTCGGTTAAAAATTTATAAATATCTATGTATCTACTAGTCAGTTTTTCCGCACAAAAACAAAAACCTTAATTTTCCAGTACAGCTAGCTACAGCCAAAAAACAAATATTAATAACTTCCAAGTGAATGAAGCCTCTGACGGAGCATATTGACCTAAACCCAATATTTTATAGGCATATTTCGAAGGTTCGAGAAAATGCGGAGAAACCAGGTGCGGCGTCTGATGTACAATGAGCTGGGAATAGTTTTCGTTTTGGGGTAGCGTTTATTTCGTACCTAGATATTATGCGTCATCTTTTATTCTTAGTCAGAATGAGCGCAAATGGTGTGAAATTTATTCAAGACTTGTTGGAAAAAGAGACTTTCGCCAATAAGCATGACGATAAAAAATTTCGAGGATTTAGAAACTATTTTACAAGCTTTTATTTAATTTCACCTGTCCCTTTATCTGTCAGTCTGTCTGTAATCCAATCTCGTAAGTTGAATTTGACCAACTTCTCGGTTTCCGATGAAATTGTGTACATACATACATATTTCACGCCTGTTTCCCATGGGGGTAGGCAGAGACTATGGATTTCCACTTACTACGATCCTTGCAAACCTCTTTTGCTTCGTCAACACTCTTTTCATGCATGCTCTCCGGGTATGGGTACTCCTTACATCACCTTTCTTCAGAACATCTGCTATTTTTTCGCGGTCGACCCAGTCCGGTTCTCCCATCCACATCAGAAAGATAAATCTTTTTTGTTAATCTTCTTTCATCCATCCTCTCAACATGTCGAATTGTGTACGCATATATGATGCAATATCATGATGATTTGGAACTGATCTGATGATAAGCTGGAAGGTGGTTATGGGAACTCTGTAACTTGAGCACTTTATACTGTAAAGTTTATTGTTTGAGATAGAAACTTGTTTTAAAATATATATTCTATAAACTTTTTTAATACAATTCTTTTCTCTGACTAACAAAAAATGTCTAAGATACTGGGGGATTACTCCATAAAAGATACGTAAGTCGTATTTGTATGACAAACTAAATTAGACTATATCATTACACATTAATGCTCAATGTCGCTTGACACTTCTTCTTCTTATCGTGTGTGTTAGTGACTAACACTAGTGTCAGAGTTTTTAAACCGCCTTAAAGGCCTCTGACATGGTTTTAGGTACCTACCGACCAATGTCAAAGACATTGACCGGGACCGACGGCTTAACGTGCCCTCCGAAGCACGAATCATCTTACTTATCAGACAATCAGGTGATCAGCCTGCAATGTCCTAACCAAACTAGGACAACAACACAAAGTCGTTGCCCCCGCCGGGAATCGAACCCGCGACCTCCGGGTATGAGCCGAACGCTCTAACCACAACGCCACGGAGACAACGCAATATTACACTGAGAAAAAAATAAGCTGGCAAAGCATTAATAAAAGCGTTGTTAAATATTTATAATTACTGCAACTAAACACTTGACATACACTAACAAAGGGTAAATTATGCCCAAGGCAATCTTTTTATGGTCAGATATTTATTGTACCTGCGGCTTCGGAAATTTTAACCGTGTAACAATGTTGAATAACGTTGTTAAGGTAACAACTGCTACTGTTGCTCGAATATTAAAATAGGTGTTTAAAGTATAACAAAATAACTACTAACAAAACGAAAGTTGCTGTCATGTGTAATTGATGCATCGCTGGGTCAACAATACTCAAAAGTAACAAAATATTAGGGTGTTCGTTTAACAAGTGAACTAGTGTATCGTGACAAAATACTAGTGCCGTTTTGCCGTGGTTTAAACTCAGGCGCTTAGTTTGTTCGCGAGTGTTCGACCGCGTGGCTGCGTTTACTGCAGTCGTGAAACTGTTTGTGAAGTTTTAAATTCTAGGTATCTAAATTTCATCATGGAGGACAGTAATGTAATCAAATCGTTTTGTGAATCCAACGGTGTGCGGTGTCGTACCATGTTCGAGCGTGTGGTGCACTTTACGGCGAACAATATCGGTGCGGCTGGTTCGATGTGTCTATCTGTGCAGTGAACAGTAAACAATTGGGATAAATGTAACTTGTGATGAAAAATCAGACACAAAAGCATGAGGTGTAAGTACCTGTCAGTAGTGGGAGATATAAACATTTTTTATAATTATTATTGTACCTAATACTTTGATACTGCTGCAGTACAAATAAAAATAGATTGTCAAAATAATTTTGTTTCAATAAGCAGCTGTCCTAACGTTGTTTGGTAATAAGTTGCCCCAATCAATTAATTGTAAGGTTTACAAGGGTGGCGATAAAGGTAAACAAAATGCAAGTTAAAATATTTTATATATATATAGTTATATAATTGTCTTGCGATCCTTTTTGAACATAATACCCTTTTTTGCTACAAAATGTAAGTTTTGAGATTTTAACTTTATCTATTTCGGCACCCATAACTAGGCAGAGTAGATATACATAATATTAGCCTATTTTATTTTTAAGCTCTTCCTATTTTTCTTTTGCTATTTTGTAAATGTGATTTACCCAACCGTTTTCATGTCCGTTCTTGAATCTGGTCACTAGTTGTAAATTATCTTTTCTTTCTTTTACATTTGTTGACATAAATAAGTACTACAAAAATATGATGTGTAATACTACCGCAATTAATATAAAAGTTGAATTGGTGCCTTTTACATTCCTTAAAAATGCTCAAAGGATTGTTAAAGGCATCAATGAAAACCCTTACCCATGATATTGATCACAGCAGAAAACACAACTTTCTTTTGTATTGCTTATGTCAACGAATTCAAAAGAAGGAAAAGATAATTTACAAATATGGCCAGATTTAAGAACGGTCATGAAAGGGGTTGGTTAAATTGCTGAGGCAGCAAAAAGAAGACAGCTACAGGCACAAAGTTACATTTTTAGGGAGGCAAAATGGGGAATAGATAAGGTAACAAAGTCAGATTGCTGGGGAAACAAAGCCGGAATGGGTATGGGAACAAAATGATATAGGTATTGGAACAAACGGGAATATGTATGGGAACAAAGTTCAATTGTTAGGGAAACAAATAGGAGTATTTGATATGACAAGATTGCACCTTGCTTCTTCAGCGATGTATTGTTGTTGCCGAATCAACCCAATTATCGATTTCATTTGGCAATAAAAACTTTTATATGGTAACAATTAACTATGGACGGCTCTCAGGGATTAAAGTTTTATTGTTAATTCAACAGTATTTTTTTCTCAGTGTATGATGATTTGGAACTGATCTGATGATGGAGCTGGAAGGTGGTTATGGGAACTCTGTAACTTGAGCACTTTATACTGTAAAGTTTATTGTTTGAGATAGAAACTTGTTTTAAAATATACTAGCCGAAGCCCGCGACTTCGTTCGCGTAGACTTTATGTCTCTGGAAAATGCTCATCAGGCTGAACAACTTTTACTAAGGCGGCATTTTTATATCTCTTATAGTTTAGCTGGACCATTATGGTTCTGCATCAGGCGTTCCATTTTCCAAAATCATTTATACCTTATATGTTGCCCAGGCTTAATAGCTATATAACAAAAAAAGTTTCATTTGAATCCGTCCAGTATTTCCGGAGATTAGCGTGTACAAACAGACAGACAAACAGACAAACAGACAGACATTTTTTTTCAAATTCTTACTCTATAACTACGTCTCCATCGCCCCCAATATTTTTTTTGGAAATATATTTAATGTACAGACACACTTTTTTTACTGTTTTATTATATGTATAGATATCTATACATATAATAAAACAGTAAAAAAAGTGTGTCTGTACATTAAATATATTTGCAAAAAAAATATTGGGGTCGATGGAGACATAGTAATAGAGTAAGAATTTAAAAAAAAATGTCTGTCTGTTTGTCTGTTTGTCTGTATGTCTGTTTGTCTGTTTGTCTGTTTGTCTGTTTGTACACGCTAATCTCCGGAAATACTGGACGGATTCGAATGAAACTTTTTTTGTTATATAGCTATTAAGCCTGGGCAACATATAGGGTATAAATGATTTTGGAAAATGGAACGCCTGATGCAGAACCATAATGGTCCACCTAAACTATAAGAGATATAAAAATGCCGCCTTAGTAAAAGTTGTTCAGCCTGATGAGCATTTTCCAGAGACACAAAGTCCACGCGAACGAAGTCGCGGGCTTCGGCTAGTTCTATAATAAACTTCTCTGACTTTCTCTGACTAACAAAAAATGTCTAAGATACAGGGGGATAACTCCATGAAATGATACGTAAGTCGTATTTCTACGACAAACTGAATTAGACTATACCATCACACATTAATGCTCAATGTCGCTTGACACTTCTTCTTATCGTGTGTGTTAGTGTCTCCACTGCAGGAGCATGACCTTTTCTGTACTACCAGAGCCATACTTGGTCAGAGCAGCCAGAGGACTTGGCTTACACTCTCTTCGCTTCTTCTTATCGTGTGTGTTTAGTGACTAACACAAGTGTCAGAGTTTTTAAACCGCCTTAAAGGTCTCTGACATAGTTTTAGGTAACGACCAATGTCAAAGACAGAGACCGGGACCGACGGCTTAATGTGCCCTCCACAGCACGGATCATCTTAACTATCAGACAATCAAGTGACCAGCCTGCAATGTCCTAACCAAACTAGGACAACAACACAACGTCGTTGCCCCCGCCGGTAATCGAACCCGCGACCTCCGGGCATGAGCCGAACGCTCTAACCACTACACCACGGAGGCAGACACTGAAATGCGGATACGTTGTAACGTCGGTCTTGCGAACCGCTTTTAGAGTAATCCCTCAGCGCATTTCCAGTTCGCGCTACGTCATACCTTGCTACAATTTTAACCCACAACAGAAAAGAGTGGTGTAATAAGTTTGATGCTAACGTCGGTCGGTCTGTCTGTCTGTCACATCGTAGCGCTCGAACAGATGGACTAATTTCGATGCGCTTTTGTTTCACTTGAAAGCAAATCCTCTTTCTTTGGTTCTTACTCTTAGCTGCTATGTTTGATGAAAATCGTATCGTTACAAGGTTTTTCGAAGTTCAGTTTGGAAGTCATGATAAGCGTGTTGATGGAAAGAGAGATTTAAAATAGTGATTAAAAGGAGACTTATAATATAAAACAACCAGTCACGTGCGAGTTGGTTTCGCGTACCAAAGAGTTCCGAATCATTATTATGTGAAAACCTGTTATTGGCTTTTTGTTTACTGCTTTGTAACATTTATTGTCAGTGTAGCTGTTGGTCTAAAAAATATGTATAAAGAATCACGTTTGTTGTATGGGAGCCTCACTTTTTTATTCTGTTTTTAGTATTTATTGTTATAGCGGCAACAGGAATTTCCATGAAAATTTTAACTTTCTAGCTGTCGCGGTTCATGAGATACACAGGCTGGTGACAGACAGACATACAGAAGACGGACTGACAGCATAGTCTTAGTAATACGATCCCTTTAGGCACAGAACGTTAAAAATAAAAATAAGGTTACCTGTTTATCAATAGCTATTCCAATTTTAACTGCAAGTGACAGCTGTACCTGAAAAGAAAATAGATTATAAATTATTACAAAAACAATATGTAAGAAAAAATTTATTTACCTCTTCAAATTGACAATAAGGCCCAACGCAGACGACAGACTATCCAAGACGCACTTTTTAGCCTGCGATAGTGTGCGAAAATAGAACCCATGGAATCTGTTACTGCATGTGATTCCATGGGTTCTATTTTCACAGACTAAAAAGTGCGGCGCGGATTAGTCTGTCTTCTGCGTTGGGCCTAATGAGGAAGTTTCCTTGGTCAAAACTTTTTTTTTATTCTATTAATATATTTAAATGTCACAAAATAATGTCAATTGTCATTGATCATATCCATTTTCAACGAGATTTTAGATTTATTTTTGCAGAAAAACTGATATTGAAAGCGCTGTTTGACTCCAAGAATTTATGACGTTATTAGTCTTTATTTCATACTTATCCCATAAAAATTTTGTTTGACGTTAAGAAAAAAGTATTTGGTTTGTGTTGTCGGAAACTACCTTACTGAAGTTTAACAAAACTTTTTCTGTAAAAAGCAATGATTGCATATACAGCCTACCCCCATACTTTCTTCCCGTTTTATTTCAAATACTTGGGTGTCTTAAAGAAATAACTTAATGATATAAGCCTGCCATAGTACATTTTTTTAATGCGTATGTTATGTAACTTATTTATACTATATATTTAAGAAAATTCAAGAGTAAAAAAATCAACATTTAAATGTAACTCTTTAATCACATTTAAATCTTTCATATTTTCACGCTTGTCTCTGCTCACCCCTATGGGAAACAGGCGTGAATATATGTAATATTTTTACATGTGCAATACAGAGTTACAAACACATAAAGTAAACCTTGCTGTCATATAAATGCAGATACAAAAGGACGCTTCCATCAAAAACTGACGGTATAAAACCAAAGGGATAAGAGAGACCGATGATTTTAGATATTGGATTTTGAAAGGTGTGGTTTTAACCGAATCTACAAAGGAGTGTCATGGACCCCGGAAAATTCAGGTAGTTAATAAAAATACTATACTTTTAATTTAAATATCCATTAGATATTCTTTCTACTGACATGGAAAATAATATTCTTGTACGCAGCAATGTTAGAAAATATGTCAATTGTTTTTAGTAACAGCGTGTGTTCAACATGAATAATAAAAGCAGTGTAAAATGGAACGGATCCCTCATGTCAAACAACATGTATGTTTCTATCATAGATTTTTTTTACTGTTAATTCTTAAAACTATGGTTTTTATAATATTTGTAGCGTAAACGAGTAGTCAATGAACAAGAACCACTTGACTTGACCGATTCCTTCCAACTACTACTACCTTCCAAAATGTTGCATGAGATATTTATTTATTAGGTGATTAATTAATCTTTATTGACCACAATGGTACAAAAGGTGAACTTAATGCTAATGCATTCTCTACCAGTCAATTTATTCTCTTAAGTCTTTTAGTTTTCCTAAACTCGTGGTCTTATTCCAGGAAACCATAGTACACATAATGAAAAAAAAAATTACCTCTATTTTGGAACTAATACTAACGAAACGTAACGAACTAGGTTTTAGTAGTTAACATAGCAATATAATGCTCAGGGCTGGATTTAGAGGTCTAGAGGTCTCGGGGCAAAAAAAGGGGGAAGCCATATTATTTTCCAAGTAAAAATAACCTTTTTTTTTAGTCGAGTATTCAATAAATAAATTTATTGTGAAATCAAAGGTAAAATAGCGAAACGTAATTCAAAAGAAAAGTTGTTTTAGTACTAGTGTTTACGAGTTAAGTAATACTTTATTGTACACTAAAAACTGATATGATGATATTGATGATGTTGATGTCTGACCGGTTTCGTTCATGGCGACTGATTCATAAATGAGGAACTCGCTCATGTGCTCGCAAGTGGTCTGTGTAAATCTCAGTTTTTATTTAATAGTCATAAACTAAGTACTTAAGTCAAAATTTACATAAATATTTAATTTGCTAAAGCTTATGGGCAGTCTTTTCGCTGAAACTACGAGTCGGAATTTGAAAGATATTTTTTCGAAGTCTCTTTTGTGGAGGCCCCGGGGCTATAGCTCCGGTTGCTCTCCCCTAAATCCATCCCTGATAGTGCTCATCGTCCACATATGTTACTGAGCCTACATTTGCGCTCAATAACAAAGAACGCAGCACTCCCCCATCCCCAACCCACTCCTTTGTTCCTGCTCGGCCCGGTTTATGATCAAGTACCTTTCGAGTACGTATCGATTCAGTATATTGCCTGTTTACTTATGCGCCAGGAGGTTTTTATTGCCTATTTTCTATCGAAGCAGTAGCTTAGGTAATATATCCATTAATTGTGACTAATTAGTTTTATTAAACAAATGCACTTTGAGGTTGGAATACTTTTGGATATGTTTTTATTATAATTAAGTCTAAGTAAGTTTTATATTTTATTAAAAACGGCATTATAATTTAGTTCCTTAATTTGTGAGAAAATAAAGACCATAAATCTTTGAGGTTCATTATAATTCTCAGTTTCTATTTCATCCTCTCCTCCTCACTCCAAGTCCTCCCGTGGATGTCGTAGAAGGCGACTTAGGAAAAACAAGCTAAACAAAGCTTATAAACATGAGTAAGACCTCTATAACTCGTCTGGCCAGCGAGAAGAGTGTAGGCCTAGTCCTCTGGCTGCACTGGCCAAGTAATGGCTCTGGTAGTTCAAAAAGAGTCGTGCTCCTGCAGTTGCAGAGACAAAAAGACCTGATGATGATGACTTCTAGTTATAAAGTAATTTAAACCACTACATATTCCGCGAAATTAATTCAACAAACAAAATGGCCACCAAGCGAATCAACGACAAAGAAAAAGGATTAAAACTTTTGTTAATTATTCATTTATATGGAAATTATTCGAGAACTCCATTCTCAGGGGTAATTGAAGTGACAATGGGAAACTTTGAGCTAAGGCAGAAAGTAAGTATTACATCTTAATAATAATGGTCAAGACAGAATTTTATGCAAAATGAAAATAAAAAACCCTTTTCCGATAAATGCGTTGCCAAAGAGGTTTGACTTCAGGTAGGGGGCCGGTTGTAAAAATCGTTTAAACTGATCTGGCTATATCTTCTCTATTTTGCAAGGTCTTTCGCATCTTTGGGTAATCATTGCACATTTGAAGAACAAAAGTTTATTTACGAAGCACATAAAAAGAAAAACCGACTTTCAAGAACGCCAACTAGTGATAAGTAGCGGAACAACCAATACGACTTCCGTAGCGCCATCTATTTTTGCTAGAAAAAGACCCTAACTTTCAATCGTTAAACCCAATAACTGTTTAACGGCTAAACCAATTGTCATTAAACGTAACTAAGAACCTGCTAGCTGGGAACTTGCTTACACGTAACTATACCGCATCGAAATCAGTGCCTCCGTTCGAGCGCTATGATGTCACAGATAGACACACAGACAAACAGACCGACGGACGTAAGCGTCAAACTCATAACACCCCTCTCTTTGTGGGGGTAAAAAAGAAGCGAAAACAGCTTGTTATACCAACTAACGAAAATTACAAAAAAAAAAAACTATTTACCTATAAAACGCTAGGTCACTCGCAGCGAGGAAATAGACACCTATATTCCAGGAAACTCGACAGCTATCATTTCAGCAATTTCACGGACACCCTCTGTTTCCGCTGGGTTCACACGCCGCGAAAATTCACGCACGTGAAAAAATATTTGAACAAAACAATTTGACGGTTTAGAATTGTAAATTTTCGTTTTTGCGAAAAATGTTTCGTCAGAAGTAAAAAGCTGTTGAGTTGTCATATCCAGAAATGTTGAATGTGTAGCACTGACTCTTGAATGGCCGTGGTCATAGTTATAAAGGTATAAGATATACACAGCATAATAAAAAATAATAATAATAATTCAAATACTTATTCGTATGACGACCTCCGTGGCATAGTGGTCACCATGCTAGTCCGCCACCCAGAGGTCCCGGGTTCGATCCCCGGTCAGGGCAAGTTGGAAAATGGCCTTTTTCAATTTGTCCTGGGTCTTGGATGTTTATCTATATATGTATTTGTTACAAAATATAGTATCGTTGAGTTAGTATCCCATAACACAAGTCTCGAACTTACTTTGGGGCTAGCTCAATCAGTGTAATTTGTCCCTATACAATGTCCTTTTTAATTAAGTACAAATATTTTAAGGGGTGATTCAGTCCATCATTTCGAACAACTATTCCCAATAAATGTATGTCGAAATACGAAAAAAAAAATTTCATTTTCGATAGTAATGATATCACGTAACTACTTCGATTTGTATGAAAACCTAAAAATTTTTTTTCGTATTTCGATATACATTCATTGGGAAAAGTTGTTCAAAATGATGGACTGAACCACCCCTTAAAATATTTGTACTTAATTAAAAAGGTCATTGTATATATATATTTATTTTATTTATTTATTTATTCAGTAATCAGACGTTTACAGGCACTTTTACACGTTAATAAGTAAAATTTACATTACGTGTAGAGTATATTGAAATTTAATTAATTTTTTCAAGAAAAGCTACTGATATACTCTTCGTAACGACCACTGCTGAAACTCGTTTTCAAAGTTTGATCGCCAAGTCGCCAGAAGAAATGTTTTTGTGTGACGTTATTAGGGCTGTATTTATACTACACGAACGATCCCAAGGTAAGTAGGTTATAAATAAATGCAGTTTATAGTTTTAAAATCCAACCTTAAGAACCAAGGTCGCTGGTAGGCGCTGGATGCAAGCCGCTCTAGATCAGTCATTTTGGAAATCTTTGGGAGAGGCCTATGTACAGCAGTGGACGTTATGCGTCTGAAATGATAATGATATAACCATTTAGCTGATAGAGGGGGTGAGGACTTTAACAAAAATTGTGTTCCCATGCTTACAATATTTTCGAAAGACCTATTCAAAGATACCCGCGTTGTGGGTTAGTTGAAAAATAAAAAAACGATTTTCACTTACGGGAGCAATTCTTTATTTTAAGACTTTTTTCCTATGATTCATATTCATACCGATGCCAAATTACAGCTCTCTAGTACTTATAGTCTTTGAGTTAAGCCACGGACGGACGGACGGACAGACAGACAGACAGGCAGGCAGATAGTACCAAACCCTGAAAAGAAGAAAATAATGCCTAAATCAAAGCCCTTACCAGTTTGCTTGAAGGTAGCACTCACCCCTTACGCCATATTTCTCTCGGCACATTTACATGTTCCAGTTACATATCATTTTTATATATCTCATTTTTTCACGCCTCAATTGAGTTCGCACCCTTAATGCTCACGCGACAGGTGAGATAAGATGTGAGACTAAAGATTTGGTTTGGTAACACTTTGTCATGAAACTATTTTTTAATCTTCCGTGCGTATGGAAGAAAGTAAAAAAACTTAAAATATACTAGTTGCTTCTCTTCCCGCGCATATCAAAGCGAAGACAAAAAAGTCAAAATCTTTGGATATTTGTATCACTTGATAATTGTCAATTCATCAATTTCTTTCGATTTCTTAATAGGTTAATTTTGATCTCAGATCATTTACTAACAGCTGAGTTTACTGTGGCTTTTTTCGCATAATTTATCGTAGAATCTGACCGAGAGAACGATAATGCAAATGTGGCTAGAACCCATCACTATTTTGATTTCTTTTTCCACCTTCTCACCTACCATCTCACTACAAGTGGCCTTGAGTTTTGCAGCTCTGGGCTTTGTCTTTTCTTTGTCTGCTAAGAGCCGTAAGACATACATACCTACTACAAGCAACATAACATAACATAACATACTATCACGTCTTCATCCCTAATGGGGCAGACAGAGCATTTTGGGTCTTGCGGTTCTATGCAGAGCCCAGGGCCGCAAGACCCAAAAGCCACTTTTAGCGTCATGGTGGGCGAGCAGATGGAAAAGCAATCATAACAGTGGTGGGTTGCTAGCCGCATCGCCTGTTAACATGATTTGCATTTTTGCCCATTCCCTCGATCGGCTTTTACGATCTGCGTGGGAAGAGAAGCAGCTGGTACATTCTAAGTTTTTTTTATTTCTCCCAGACCAGCATGGGAGATACTACAAGCAAAGATAATATAATTATTAATTACTAACGTAACAGATACGCCATAGAAACTATTGGAGGGTCCGTAAGTAGGCAAAACTGGAGTTGCGAGTAGGCATATAGAGATGGCAGCACACACGACTAGCAAAAAAGTGACAAAGGCAGTGTTGAATATGCTTTAAAAAAATTGCATTTCATATAAGTCATATTTAATCAATTAGAGTACTACTATCATTAAATAATACGAATAAAAGATTTTATGATCATCATCATCATCAGGTATTTTTGTCTCCACTGCAGGAGCACGACCCTCTCTGTACTACCAGAGCCATACTTTTGTACTGCATATCAGAGTTTTGTTTAGCTTGTATTTCCTAAGTTGCCTTCTACGACATCCATGGGAGAAATTGGAGTGGCCCTATTCTACTATGGCGGAAACCACACGGCAAAAGATTTTAATGCTTTAATTATTACAATAAAGCACCATTTAGTGACAATGAAGAGATTTTTTTTATGTTTATAAGGCGATGGGTGGCATGCTACAAGCAAAAAAGTTTTTCGGTAGTAAAAAATTTAACCAAATATTTTGCTGCCCAAACCACCGAGTATATCCAGGAAGTTTTTTACTGGAATGCAAATATTTTCCAGTAACCCAATCAACTCCCAAATGGCTCCCAAAATAATATTTTTCCAGTGATTTGCATGCAGTTTATTTAACGTTAAATTTTTATCACTCTACCGTAAAAATATTTTTGTTTAAAATCCAAGAGACGTTTTGCACCTCAATCAATGGTTTTTTTACCACCAACACGTAAAGAAGGGTGCTGAAGTTTGAGATATCTATGTATCTGTCTGGGACATTGTAGCTCCCAAAGGAATCGTTTTATAAATTATGATGCGGTTTTTTTCTGTGGCATTATAGCTCCTAAACGACTGGTTTAATAATTTTAGTTGCGTTTTTTTTTGTTTGATAGCTGATGTGATAAAGATGGTTCTTAGCTATAGTTGTACCGGATTACTTTTAATTTTTAATTACTCATATTGCACGCCTGATAAGCGGAGCGTTGAGGAAGTACTCTACTCTCAACATGTCAGGGTCAAGCATGGCCGGTGCTGAAGCATTTCGTCGCTCTCTCTCGCTCTAGCAGATGACGGATCTGAGCGACAAAAAAGGATAACATCATAGAAAAGTGATGTTCCGTGCTGACAGCTATAGCCCAACCCTTACCAAAAGCGGCGCGCGCGCATGGCGTTGACTACTGTAGTTAGGATGTGGTGCGTGATGTGGTCCTTTTTGCATACTACAGATATCGCCCGGCTTTGTTTTTTACATACATACATACATACATACTATCACGTCTTTATCCCTAATGGGGCAGACAGAGCATTTCGGGCCTTGCGGTTCTATGCAGAGCCCAGGGCCGCAAGACACAAAAGCCACTTTTAGCGTCATGGTGGGCGAGAAGATGGAAAAGCAATCAATACAGTGATGGGTTGCTAGCCGCATCGCCTGTTAACATGATTTGCATTTTTGCCCATTCCCTCGATCGGCTTTTACGATCTGCGTGGGAAGAGAAGCAGCTGGTACATTCTAAGTTTTTTTATTTCTCTCAGACCAGCAATAAGTAAATAAAATGTGTGTATCTATTGTATGATACTTTATTATCATCATCATCATCAGGTCTTTTTTAGTCTCCACTGATCTATCAGAGCCATACTTGGCCAGAGCAGCCAGAGAATTTGGCCTACACTCTCCGCGCTGGCCAGGCGGATTAAAGAGACGTCATTAAAATTGTTTTATACTCATATACTATATGTGTATGTAGTTGTTTATTTTGTAAAGTACACATTTATCTATTATTTATTATAAATGGAAATAACTATTTTATTTATTTCTATTTACGTAAATTGGTTCATGAACACTTGAAAAATTAACCAAAGTAAACAAAATATTATATAGGTGCTACTTAATTCTAAAGAAATTTAATATTATAAGTAAATTATGATTAGTGTTTATATTATTATGAATAATATGGTAAATTACTATTATGTATAGGATATATATATATTTATATATATCCTATACTATATTTTACTATTATGTAGAGGAATGCGGTTGCTCAGTTTGATGTGAACTGAACTGAATCCTTGCTAGTGTCATCTCATCTTGAGCTCCTCAAATTTCTAGTTATTTCCTCAGGTAATAATGCAGCACATCTATAATCAAACAAATAATACCAATACAAAAAAAAACGACGGGTTGCACTCGGCCACTACACAGACGGTCGAGCCATCAGCTGTCACCATCCATGGATGCGCGTAGCACGCTGTAACATAAACACACACGAACATTCGCGCAAGCGCCCTGCGCCGCCTAAACGAAACAGCAGGCGCAGGCATACATTTTCGCCGCGCCGTAGAAAGAGAGGGGGATACTCCCTCTCCTACGCCGCGCCAGCTGTCTACTCTCCATCCGTCTTACGAATTTTCGATCAGGTCACGTGTCCTGACGCGAGTTTAACATTTTTTACCCATTCCAAAAAAAGTGCACAACGCCGCTAAAGAAGTTTTCACTTAAAAAAACCAAAAGCTATTAATAAAATATTTTATTAATAACGATTTATAGCCCACGAGGACATATCTGTAAAATTTAAAAATTTAAAAACACATAAATGGACGCAATAGTTTTAAACAACATAAATATTGGAGCCCGTGTGACTGGCAGAGGATTTATAGCGCTATTCGTTTTCGGAGGCTGTAGGTCGTGGTAATCTATTAGGTCATGTTATTTTTTTTTTACTGCCTCCGTGGTGAAGTGGTTAGAGCGTTCGGCTCATACCCGGAGGCCGCGGGTTCGATTCCCAGCGGGGGCAACGACTTTGTGTTGTTGTCCTAGTTTGGTTAGGACATTGTAGGCTGATCACCTAATTGTCTGATAAGTAAGATGATCCGTGCTTCGGAGGGCACGTTAAGCCGTCGGTCCCAGTCACTGTCTTTGACATTGGTCGTTACCTAAAAACCATGTCAGAGGCCTTTAAGGCGGTTTAAAAACTCTGACACTAGTGTTAGTCACTAACACACACGATAAGAAGAAGATTTTTTTTTTGTATGAGACATCTCGTCATATTTCATACGAAGAATCATATGAAGACGAGCTTTTCATAGATGGTACTCAGTTAGTTATTAGTATTATTTTGCTTTTTTTTATAACCATGTATTTCGAGTAAGACGTTCTTAAGGAAATTAATCACTATTTTCATATTATTCATTTATTTAAACCAAGTGTACAAATGGCTGACTTAACGCTATATGGTGTTCTCTGCCAGTCAACCTTGAACTAAGTAGAGAAGGCCGGTGCAAGCATAATTTAGTCCGGTGGCGGTTTATTGACCAAACACAGTGTCAATGTGGTCATAACGACCAGACTATGACACACCTCCTCTCCTGCCCATCGTGCCCTACCAGCTGCACTAAGCGTGACCTATATGAGGCCTCAGACAACGCTGTAAAAGTGGCAACCCTCTGGAGGGAAAAAATCTAATTTCATTTTGAGCTTTCGACACGAGAAGAAGAAGTAGTAGAAGAAGAAATAATACTTATCAATAAGGGACACCCCGCGTAGTAGCAAAGTAAAATTTTAAGAGGACCACCGTTTAATGCACGTTTTTTATAAGGGCAATACTCAAAATCGCCGATCCGTCGACAAATGTCGTTAACTTTTTGTCGGCGGGCGAGGTTGGCTTCACTCATTGCAAGACGGAAAACTTTGTCGTCGTCAAATATTTTGCTCATTGGCAGTGACAGGCAGCGACAATCGCGGACCTACGAATAATAGTCGCCGACGGTGGATTTGGACCTTTAAAAATCAGAAACTCAAGAGAACAATAGAGAATACGCACACACCACGCACAACCACAGTAAACAAATTTGAAAGAATTTATAAAATATCTTAATCCGTGACGAACTTGTGATACTTTAAAGTTTCAATTAGAAAGAGAAGTCCGATTTGGACTGGTGACGTCAACGTCCATGTCATCTTTACATTTGCCATAGAAAATAACGTTTTTGCGAGTGAGATAGACATATTTTCGTAAAATCGTTATATCTCATTTGTTTTTAACTGTTTATTCTGTTTTTAACTGTTAGCGCTTTACTTCAGAATATTTATAGATAAACTGGTTAGATAACACATCATCATCAGGTCTTTTGGTCTCCACTGCAGGAGCACGACCCTTTCTGTACTACCAGAGCCATACTTGGCCAGAGCAGCCAGAGGACTTGGCCTACACTCTCCTCGCTGGCCAGACGGGTTGGAGAGGTCTCAATGATGTTTATAAGCTTTGTTTAGCTTGTATTCCTAATAACACATATTATATTGGTAATAGGGAATATGCATAAAAAAAAATGCATATTTCCTATTACCAACAAAGACGTGAAATGTAAATCACACAATAATCACCTCAACTCCCCCGTGTGTGAAATACAAACTAGCTCCCGCAAACAACCTGAAATGTATTCATGAACAACTGCGGAACTTGCACTCAAAGTGTTGATTCTGAATGTCGTACGTGATGCTTCCGGTTGCGAGTTTTGGTGCTGTCGAGAACGACGTTACTATGAGATCTCGAACGAAATAAAGTCGACGTTAATAAATTTTGATATGGTAGTTTATAACACACTATTTTTATAAAGACAAAAGTTTGTGAGTATGTGTGTCTATTTGTTACTTCTTCACGCACAAACTGCTGGACTAATATTGATAAAATTCCCCGTTTAGGCCATCTAAAATATACTATTATTACAATGTGCACGGCGACCACTCCAGAACGGGAAATTCAGTGACATGAATCTTTGTCTAAAGTATTAAGAATGACATGACTGACTTCTGACTTCTAGGTATCTAAATCAACAATTGCTGAGTTCTGTCGCGAGCTAAATTAAACTATATCCTTTCCACAGTCAGTAGCTATTTCTTTGAATTTCTTTGCTGAGTAAGACTTCTATACGTACTATACTACTATACTAGTACTCATTCTGTCGTCATACGTTAAACGTTTCCACATTCTTCTATTTTAAAGAAAGGACCTACTGAAAAGATTTAAATAAATAAATAATAAATAAATATATAAGGACAAATTACACTGATTGAGCTAGCCCCAAAGTAAGTTCGAGACTTGTGTTATGGGATATTAACTCAACGATACTATATTTTATAACAAATATATATATATAGATAAACATCCAAGACCCAGGACCATTTGAAAAAGGTCATTTTCCAACTTGCCCTGACCGGGAATCGAACCCGGGACCTCTGGGTGGTGGACCAGCATGGTGACACGGAGGTCGTCGAATTAGATTACAGTAGTAGAAAATCTTTTATTTCACATGAAAAAGTAGAGAGAGCATATAGTAATACCCTCTGCTAAATTTAGACACTCATATTTCTACTTCTGAATCGAGCTCCTTCCTGTTAAACTTGCACCACTCAACTTCTCGAATTAAAGCAATTCTAACATCTTTTACTGCCTGCGCACATTATGCTAATAAAATGGTGAACACCTACTGTAATTTTGGACGTCAACGGTAGTCTATTTTTTTTTTAAATTAATTTACGGCTCTGGATTGTGATCCTTTAGAGCCAATCTTTATTTATCTCTTCTTTATTCCTAATCCTAAACCCTTAACTATACAATCAAAGGTTGGTATAGGTCCTTTGATTGCTTCACGGGAGCTTCTGGCGACAAATCTATACGAGTCCACTGGTTTTCATAGCCGATTGAGTGGCGGACGGCGCCCAAAGACGCCCATCGCAGTCCGCAAATAAATATCACTACAACCGCACTATGACTGTCCACTTTAAACATTTCACATATTGTCCATGAGAATGAGCATTTATAACACCAAACTACACCAATTTCATATTATAAAGTCCACTAGAATCAATTTGCAAATCAATTTAAAGCAAACTCCAAATGGACCCCTTGACTTCCCGCCAAAAAACTCCGGTAGTCTATTTGTATTAAAATACTAAAGTCATTAAGTAGAAAGCGCTACCTGAGCATCCTACGACCATCTCCTTCATCTCATGTGAGATTCACCATACTGATGCTTCGGTGGTTGATTCAGACAAATAAATGTCGAAAAACAGTTCCGTACCCAAAGGGTAAAAACGGGACCCTATAACTAAAACTTCGCTGTCTGTCCGTCTGTCCGTCTATCTGTCACCAGGCTGTATCTCAAGAACCGCTAAAGCTAGACAATTGAAATTTTCACAAATTATGTATTTCTGTTGCCGCTATAACAACAAATACTAAAAGCAAAATAAAACAAATATTTAAGGGGGGCTCCCATACAACAAACTCGATTTTTCATAGATAATGGTATTGAACCCTTAATGCGCGAATCCGATTCACACTTGGCCAGTTATTTTTGACAATTTTTACTTTTGATTATAATTCTCTACCTCAAATCAGATACTTTTACTATACGTCAAAACAAACATTATCTAATAGGATTTGTATGAATTATGGACTAATGACGTCATCGTTTTTGGAGTCAAATAGTCAAATCATAGCAATAATAAATCTAAAATCCTATCCAAGCATCGGTTCTGGTCTATTACGCTTGCGGAGGTCAGACAGCAGTCGTTCCGTGTAAAAAGCAGTAACCTTGTCAAATCACCTAGGTTAGACAGCAGACCCCGGGTCCTTAAGCATTAAGGATGCCACGGAGAATACACTCGGATGATGAAATAAATTTGTAAATTGACATAAGTTTGAATCATTGACACAAAAATAAGAAGACAGGCATAAATTGGAGAGGATGCAACGGAGAATACGCTCGGATGATGACATAAGTTTGAATCACTAACAAAAAGAAGAAGACAGGCAGGAGTTTTTAGCGGGAAGTCAAGGGGTCCAGTTGGAGTTTGCTTTAAATTGTTTTGAAAATTGATTCTAGTGGACTTTATAATATGAAATTGGTGTAGTTTGGTATTATAAATGCTCATTCTCATGGACAATATGTGTAATGTTTAAAGTGGACAGTCATAGTGCGGTTGTAGTGATATTTATTTGCGGACTGCGGTGGACGTCTTTGGGCGCCCTCCGCCACTCAATCGGCTATGAAAACCAGTGGAATCGTATAGATTTGTCGCCAGAAGCTCCCGTGAAGCAATCAAAGGACCTATACCAACCTTTGATTGTATAGTTAAGGGTTTAGGATTAGGAATAAAGAAGAGATAAATAAAGATTGGCTCTAAAGGACCAGTATCAGGAGCCGTAAATTAATTTAAAAAAAAAAGAAGACAGGCATAAGTTTGGAAAAAATCAGCCACAGAACATTTCGACATAAAATATAATCGCCTCGACTAGTGCTCTAATGTGCAGAGGTTTTCACGTCGTCTCTTGAATACAGGCTGCAAACTTGACTGCATTTTTTGTTTACGTTTCCGACCCCGTTACATTGTTTATAAGAGCGACGAGTTTTAAATGAAACGTTGGAAATTTGAGGAAAGTTTTCACATATTTATGTGAGTTTTAAGTGAATCCCATGTGGTGTGTACAACTGCTTCCATGGTGTAGCGGTTAGAGCGTTCGGCTCATGCCCGGAGGTCGCGGGTTTAATTCCCGGCGGGGGCAACGACTTTGTGTTGTTGTCCTAGTTTGGTTAGGACATTGCAGGCTGATCACCTGATTGTCTGATAAGATGATCCGTGCTTCGGAGGGCACGTTAAGCCGTCGGTCCCGGTCACTGTCTTTGACATTGGTCGTTACCTAACCATGTCAGAGGCCTTTAAGGCGGTTTAAAAACTTTGACACCAGTGTTAGTCACTAACACACACGATAAGAAAGAAAGAATGAATATATACATAGCAGGAGATAGAATCTCCTGCTATGTATATATTCATTATGAAAAAGAGACAATTCTATTCTAATTCTACTGGAAGATATTTCTTTAGAAATAAGAAGTGCCTATGTCTATTTACTATGTTTACTTTTATGTTTTATTTGTAACATGAACCAATAAAATTAAAAAGCTTTTGTCCGCGTGTGAGCTTGTCTGTTCGCGCCTATTTTTCAAAATGGCGGTTTGGGGAAAGGGGGGGGGAGGGGTTGAAAACTTAAAAGTTATCATATTTCAGACATTCCAAAAAAAAAGTCAAAAATGTCCTAATTCTTTTTGTTGACCGAGCAAGTGAAGCGAGTGAGGTCTCTAAATCGAGTTGGGGGCGAAAACACATTGTATGTATGTATGTATGTATGTATGTATGTATGTATGTATGTATGTATGTATGTATGTATGTATGTTTGTACCGCAATAGGAGCCGAACCGATGGTTTGATTTTGATGAAACTTGGTAGGCATGTAGGAAACATCAATAGAATTTTCAAGTTCGTTGGGCATCAAAATCGATACAGTAGTTTTTGAAATATTAATAAAAATGTCCGCGATTATGTAGCAAACGAAACCATAGCGCGTTCTAACTTTGGATACCGCCATCTAGGGGTTATTTAGGAAACTGAATTGCAAAAAATAATCGCGAGGTCTAAGTTCGCGGCGAACTACTAGTTATTTTAAGACACAACTTTTTTATCGGTTAAACTATCGCATCGGGGTGAATTACAAGGTCTTCAGCCCACAGAACAACTAATCTACTACTAAAAATATGGCTTAGAATAGAATTACGAGAACTTATTTTTTCGCTATTTTCCATTTCAAGTTTCAGGGTCAGACCTGACGTCGACCCGTCTCTTCTAAATAAACTGCGGCCAAAGGTCGCTCCGGAAATTTGATGCGCAAAGAATATATCACAAGAATGTTTGAATATGACCGCGTGTAATTTATTGTGGACATACCACTTTATTTTTTACCCTACAAAAAGAAAAAAGTATTTTAATAATACTACATATCCAACAATCCATATATGTAATATTCCATATTCCTTCAAACGTCGGGCTCTGTATAGAACCGCAAGACCCAAAATGCTCTGTCTGCCTCATTAGAGATAAAGACGTGATAGTATGTATGTATGTTCAAACGTCGGACGCCCGGAGCGGGCGTCTGATGTGTTGTTTAACTATTGTGTCTGCACTGACAACAGGTTAAGGGATATATTAAATCGAAAATATTATATGACATAATATAACTTTCAAGGAGGAGGTTATGTTTTTTTTCATATATTTTCCCCCATTACTAGAGGATGCCTAGATCAATTTAAATTCATTTGAAAGGACATACATGTTAGGTGGTCCCGTAAACCGATATCTTAACCGATTACACAATCGGTCTAAAAAAATAATACTTTTACAGTTCACTTGTTATGTATGAGATACTAACTCAACGATACTATATTTTATGACATATACCAACATAATAAAAACAAACATTCAAGACCCAGCAGTAGCAGGGAAATTATACTATCGAGTTCACAAAGAATAATTAATGAACGTATAGGACAGTTGAGATTCCAGAACAAATAAACGTGGAATAAAAGTCAGAAGGAGGAAGAAGGAAACATTATTAAAATAATTAATTGATATGTAGTGACATATTACACTGATTGAGCTAGCCCCAAAGTAAGTTCAAGACTTGTGTTATGAGATACTAACTCAACGATACTATATTTTATGACATATAATAAAGATAAACATTCAAGACCCAGCAGTAGCAAGGAAATTATACTATCGAGTTCACAAAGAATAATTAATTTATATAAAACAGACAAAGATTTCTCTCATTACAATAAAATAATAAAGTCAAACAGCGACAAAAATGTTGCTTCAAAACATCACCTACAGAACTATACTCGTAATTTATTTTAAAGTTGTTTGCTAGGGAATATTAATGTGCCTTATGGTGCCAGACTAAAACATTTACTAATTGTTGCATTATGAATTGATTTATGTTATTAGTGCTCCTACTTTGATGGAAAATGTTTAAAAACATTTTTCAACAGTTTCCAAGCAGTGTGGTTTCCTGCAGAGTAGAATAGGGCCACTCCGAGTCTTTCCGTGGATGTTGTAGAAGGTGAATTATGAAATACAAGCTAAAGAAAGCTTATAAACATCAGTGAGACCTCTCCAACCCGTCTGGTCAGCGAAGAGAGTGTAAGCCAAGTCCTCGTGCTGCTCTGGCCAATTATGCTCTAGTAGTACAGAGAAGACCCTCTCTGTACTACTAGAGCATAATTGGCCATGCAGGCCGGCTCCTGCCGTAGAAAAAAAAAAGGCCTGATAATGATAATGATATAACATTTGAAAACATGACATCACACGCCTAAAACGGGCCCGCACTCTTGGCATACCCCGCTGTCACCTGGAGTTTACGAATAAAAGATAAAATAGAAATAAATATAAATAAAAGATGTACCGACAAATTACACAGATTGAGCTAGCCCAAAGTAAGTCCGAGGCTTGTGTTAAGAAACTAAGATATATACTATAGATACTAAGTCAACGTTACTATATTTTATAAAACTTATATAAATAAACATCCAAATGAAAACAAAACAAACAAAAGGTAACAAATGTTTTTGTTACAATATGTGAGCTAACAAACTTGTTCAAAAATGTTCACCCGTCACCTAACATGAAAATGTTTACTAACTTTACAAAGCCAGTGTGGGAGCTCCATTAAAGGCATCTAACAATTAGGTATGTAAGTCCAAAATGCTGCTCTGCTCCTTCATAGCTAAGGGCACATTTTCTCCTTTTATATAAGGGCAGTTAAATACTGTCTGTACATAATTGAATAGCCTGAAATAGGTTTTATTGCGAAAACAGACATAAAACAACAGCCTATTAAGAGACGTGTGTCAACAACAAAGTTTTACTACAATGTAAACGATATTATCAAGTTACAAGCAGAAAGCGATTTTAATGATAATCAAATGTTCTATATACCCGCAAGTATTACATATTGATTTGTACAGCATAACAGTGCTCGGAACTATATCAAAATTTAAAATATGCGATAAAAAATTGGGCCACGATTGAAATTAGGACTCACCTATTTCAGATCTGTACTGTAAGTGCATTTTAATCAATTATTTTTCTAATTCATATCAATAAGTAACATAATCAGAAACGTAAAAAAGTTAGTTTAAGCTTTTAAAATCTGATGGAAGGGGAAACTGTCAAGTGACAGAAAAAGGATGCAGGTACAGCGCTCTGACGTCACTGCTATTAGGTCTCGCGCGTTTGAAAGAGATAGCAGAATGTCCCTGCTCCGCTCCTACTCTCATGTTTGAAATGCTAATAATTACTTAATTAATTTACAAATTTTCTTGCTGTTTAAAATTATAACATAAACTTAAATACCTCTAAAAAAATATTTCAGTGGTATTATCTTCAACCTTCATGAAGGAGGACTTCTGGCCGCAGGGTGTCGTATTTCGGAGGTTCCGAGGTCGGCTGCCCGACGATACCGTGCGTCACACGTCACCGACACTACGTGTACATTAGGATAGTAATTATATATAGTGTATGTTAGTTATAAGGTATTTATAATATGTGTCTCTGGCATTGTACAAAATTTGTAAGTACAATGCTATTGCCTGAAATAAAGGAATTATTATTATATTCTTATTTGATAGGTCAGTTAAGTAGGTACTCAGTAAAAATGGCCTATTGTGCTACCGTGACTTCGAATCACTAATAATTTCCAGCTTTTCTTGGTTAGGGTAAATAGTTTATTTTTTACGGTTTTGGAAAAACTTTGTAAGCAAATTAAAGATTTTAACCTAAAGTACCAAAGTTTTTAAAAGGCCACTTTCTCAAAACTTGCGGCCTAGAACTTGCGTTCGGAACGTTAGATTTACGGCAGCCATTATGATGACGTCACCGTAGGCGGTGCCTGAACAAACGACTGTTGTTACCAACTGCAGTTCCTTATAGGCCAAGCTCCACCAAAGATAACATGTCTTTTAAAAACCAATACGATTTCATTATTGACGCATCGAAAGATATAGATAAAGAATTGTTTTAGTAAAAACATGGTAGAAAATGGGAGTGCCGACAGAAGTGAAAACTTGGTGTCGGTTTCGGAAACAGTGTCGCGAGTTCAGTGGTTTTTCTCAGCTAAAAAATGCGTTTAAAAAAAACTGTGGTTTTCGGCAGAATAGAATAGAATCATTTTAAATCTTTTCTTGTAAGTATGTCGTAAAAGACTACTTAGGACACTAAAGCTAAACAGACTTATAATCATCACTTGACCTCTCCTACCCGTCTGGTAAGCGTGGAGAATGTAGGCTAAACCCTCTAGCTACAAGATGGAAAATGGAATGGAAATTTTTATCAGTTTGACTGAAAAATATCATTTTGCATCTTGACCTGACCGGGGTCGAAACCAGGACCGCCAGTGCGATAAGCATGGCACGATGACCACTAACCCTCAAAAAATATTAATATTGTTACGTTACCTGTAGGTTGACTAGTACAAAAGGCCCTGGGCCTTACAATTTTTGTAATAAATTTGAATACATACATACATACTATCACGTCTTTATCCCTAATGGGGCAGACAGAGCATTTTGGGTCTTGCGGCTCTATGCAGAGCCCAGGGCCGCAAGACCCAAAAGCCACTTTTAGCGTCATGGTGGGCGAGAAGATGGAAAAGCAATCAATACAGTGATGGGTTGCTAGCCGCATCGCCTGTTAACATGATTCGCATTTTTGCCCATTCCCTCGATCGGCTTTTACGATCTGCGCGGGAAGAGAAGCAGCTGGTACATTCTAAGTTTTTTCTTTCTCCCAGACCAGCATGGGAGAAATAAATTTGAATAAATAAATAAATACTGACGCTACTGGAGTTAGCGCCTTATCTTTTGGAGTCTGAGCCTTTTTGTCTGTGGGGGAGATTGGGCTGATGTATTGTGTGGAGAGATTAAGGGGCACAGGATTAAATGACTACTAAAGGAGTTTGTTGGTCCAGCGGGAGTACGCATTGCTAGAGCTTTCGCAAGTTAAGTAACATCGGGAGTAGTCCGCACCTTGTTTCAAATTATTTTTGGAACGTTGTTTTTTATCGCGCGTTGCAAAAGTGGGCTAGACGGAAAAAATTAGGACCAAAAGTTGTAACGACACTTTTTGCTACAGTTGTAAGCCGTGAGGCGTGCGCGTGTTTCTCTGTCTGTCTCTCTCTCATCGAAAGCAAGCAAGTTATTTTCGTCTTGTCTTTCTACTTTGCATTGAACAGTGTGGTGTCGCGACGATTATTTTTGTTGAGTGTATACAGGTTTTTTGTACATAATAAATTATAAAATACTTTTTTTTATAGTGACCAATTACACTGATTGAGCAAGCTCCAAAGTAAGTTCGAGACTTGTGTTATAGGATACTAACTCAACGATACTATATTTTATAACAAATACATATATAGATAAACATCCAAGACCCAAAACAATTTGAAAAAGGCCATTTTCCAACTTGCCCTGACCGGGAATCGAACGCGGGACTTCTATTATAATCTCTCAAGTTTTTTCTTTCCTCCACCCAAAGGTTGGCTGGAAGAGATTACATTTATAGCGATAGGTCATCCGCCTTTGTGCCTATATTGTTTCTTGTTGGTTTGTAATTTTTTTATGTTTATTATGGTGCAATAAAGTTAATTTGTATTGTATTGTATTATATTGTCTGCACTTGAATGGGCGACCACAAGTGGCATAAATTTTTTTTGAGATCCTCTATGCCTTGGAAGTCACAAAAAGCCTTTCCGGCTGTCATCATTGTATGGCAGTCGTTGAGCTATGTCGGATCCCTATACGAAGCTTGAAAAATCGGACCAGTTTATTATTGGTTACACACGAAAAACAAACAAAAAACTAACTAACTTAAGTATTTATTATTTCGTGTGATTCATCTATTTAGTTTAAAATTTAATTTATTATAGAATTATCAGTTCGTAATTGGTTTGTTAATTAAAAAAAAGACGTGTGGCACTCGGGGACTGCCGCGGTAAAGCTATTGCAAACGAGGAAGGACGGCAACGTCGCAAACGGACGACGGAGACAAAGCGGCAACCTACATGGTAGGCGGAGTGGGGAGAGCGTGAGGTTTTTTCGTTACGGAATTTCTGGATTCGATCCCCGCGCTCAAGGCCCGCGATAGAAGCTATGCAATAGCTTAAAAATAAATTTTACTCGGGTAATTTAATCACACATAGTGGCAACACTCCCAACTGATGACGTATTCTTCACGGGAAGAGAATACCAGGCAAAGTATAAAAATATACCAAGCAAATAATTAAGTTGTAGCAACTAACTAGCAGTACTAACAAGCACTAATGTTTGTTCGTAAGTTAGTTCTCTACACGGTAACTTTGAATAAATATTTGAAGCTTCTTGTCACTGCAGTAATTCTGAAATTGTATGTCTACACTAATATTATAAAGAGGAAAGATTTGTTTGTTTGTTTGTTTGATTGTATTGAATAGTCTCCGAAACTACTGGATCGATTTTAAAAATTCTTTCACTGTTGGATAGGTATGTTATCCCTGAGTGACATAGGCTATGTATGTACCACGGACGAAGCCGGGATGGACTGCTAGTCTTGTAATAAAACTAATTGAATAAGTTTCAACGTTTAGTTTTAGTCATTATTTTGTTAGTGTCATAGGTGCTATATTATTTACTCATATATATATAGTGAACTAGCGTACCCCCGGGCTTAGCTCCCCATGAGAATTTTGGAATAAAGAGTACCCTATGTCCTTCCCCGAGTCTCAAACTATATCCATACCAAATTTCATCCAAATCTGTTTAGTAGTTTAAGCGTGAAGGGGTAACAAACAAACAAATATATGAACTCACTTTCGCATTTATAATATCAGTAGGGTTAGAAACTAAACATCACTAGATATTTCAACTTATTTTATAGAAATGTATTCAATATTCAGTTTTAAAAACAACTACCTACTTACAAATGTTAAAATTTGTAAATAGATAAAAACGCAGAAAGCCAAGCTTAATATTATAAAATTAATACAATAATGAAAAAAAAAACCGAGCGAAAAACAAAAAAAATTACCGATCGCCCAATTGGAAACAGTTTAATCAATTTAGTCCGCTCTAGATCGGTCATTTTGGAAATCTTTGGGAGAGGCCTATGTCCAGCAGTGGACGTTGTGCAGCTGAAATGATGATGATGATGATGATGAATCAATTTCTTTGATTAATATCCACAATCAACGCCGAAGAAAGAATTTCCTTTGCCACTTAAATTTCTTATAGCATATGCTAAGTCGTATCACTAAAGTATAGTTTCGTAATAAAAAAGTATTACTCTTGTGATATTAAACCTTACATCGCCGGTCGTAACAACTTATTTACATACTCATAAAGAACATATTATGTGTCATAATTCAGGTTGTGTTGGGAATTTGTTTCCCGCGCTAATAGTTAGTGAAAAATTATGTTGTGTAGAAATAAAAGTATGTTGGTTATTTTATCTACCTTAGAATGCTTTATCTTCAACCAGTTTTAGGTTTTCAGGCCTCTCGAATAAAATTTTTTTGGAACGAAGTTCCTTATAACGCGTTGTGAAAGGAGGCTAGACGGAAAAAATTAAGACCAAAAGTTGTAACGACCCTTTTGGCTATAGTTGTAAGCCGTGCGGTGCGCGTGCGCGTGTTTCTCTGTCTGTCTCCCTCGCTCCTAATTAATCGAAAAGAACTTCGTTCCATCCGGGTGTCCCTTGACAACTCTCAAGTTTTTTTTTTTTCAGAATTTACTAAATTAAACTTTTTCTTAACAAATTCCAAAAGAGAGGAGGTTATTGATTCGTCGCGAAGATCATTATCTATCTTGACCTGATCGGGGATCGAATACGGGACCCCCGGTGTCAGCGTTTCATAATAAGCACTAGGCCACAGAGACCGACGTTTTTTTTTTGTTAAGTTTAGATTAGTTTTCTTTTTATGTGGCAATGCTGCCAGCCTTCTGGGCACTCATTAGCAGGGAAGGGATTTGAAGGACATTTTTAGAACATTTCGTTTAAATATTAGTTTTTTTAAAGTATAGTTATATTTTCTTCATTTATTTCAGTTTTAGTAAAATTATCTATGTATTATGCTCATGTTACGTTTTATTTATCTGTTCTTGTATTTACTTCTTTTTTCTTAGATTATAATGATAATTAATTCCAAGAAAAATTCCACGTAGTGTACCTAAACCTAACTTTAGTCATCTTTTGCTCTTAATGTGCTTATTATAGCTTTCAACTAAAAAAAAACTTTGTTGTATTTGACCTCGCATTTTTATTTAACGTTGTTTTATCAATATAGTTTAGATCATTCATTTTGGAAATCTTTGGGAGAGGCAGTCCAGCAGTAGATGTTATGCGACTAAAATGAAGATGACGATGATATCTATAAAGTTACTTTAAGGACTAACTCTTTTGTATACATTTTGTTAAAGCTACTTGGTTGTCTGAGCTGGAAAATAAAGAAGAAATGTATAAAATTATGAAAATATCTTTACATTGGCAATTTGAAGAGTTCTGAAGTGAAGTATTTAATTTTAAAAAAAAATATTTTTTATACAAGCTTTCCTAGTGAGGCCTAAGTACCAACAAATGAAATAAGCCTAAACTCAATGGAGTTGCGTCGTCTTATTACAGAGTTCCATCGATCACTTTCCGTCTCCGTGATCAGACCTTAGACATTATCTACCATTAAATGCTCGTCATAACAAATGAACATGTCCTTCTCAATGAGGTAATGTTGTTTTATAACTGAGTTCAATCGAATATCTCTCAGCTCCATCCCCAGAACATCCTTTACCTCCATTATATTGTTTTATCATCCAACTTACACAAATATACAAAATTTTGGCTTAATCGATTGAGGATAAATTTAATCACCACCTTTGATCATTATCTCCTCTGCTTGTAAGGTTGACTAGAAGAGATCCCTGACAGGAATAAGTCCGCCTTTGTACTGTTGTGTTTCATCTATGTTTCAATTGTGTCTATTTATGTATAATAAAGATTTTACAATACAATACAATAACTGGTTGAAAATTGAGTTGCAAGATTTGACCTAAACAAACATACAAACATACAAAATACATTGCAAGTTAAATAAAAGCTTGAAAAATAACTCTCTATATTGAGAAAACCACCTACAAAATGATCGCAACTTTTGCTTAATGTTCCAACTGCTTATACAGATGTAAATACATTTAGAACTGGCTTCAACAGCAATTAGCAGAAGGTGGCAATAATGAGGTTATGTTGATTTATAACTGAATTCCGACGAATGTCTCCGGGCTCCATCATCAGAACAGCTCATTGACTTCATAATATTGTATTGTCATCCAAATTACACAAATAAACTAAATTTTACCTAAATCAATTGAGATAACTAGTTGGAAATTCAGTTGCAAGATTTGAACTAAACAAACATTCATACATACATACAAGATACATTGCAAGTGAAATAAAACCTTGTAAAATAACTCTTAAATTGAGAAAACCACCTACAAAATGATTCGTAACTTTTGCTCAATGTTCTAACTGCTTGTACAGATGTAAATACATTTAGAACTGGCTTCAACAGCAATTAGCAGAAGGTGGCAACAAATTGCCACAGTCCCCTTTGAGGCCACGAGATGACTAAGTCTGGATTGTGGCACGATTGCAGAGTACGTTTCAATCTGTCTGGGTCACGCTAACTACTGGCCATGCTACGTTTGAACGAACAGATTTGCTTTTATGGATATAACTGGATTGGTTTTATAGTGTATTTTAATGATAGACGTGTTTTTATTTGTAAAATCGTATAAGTCCGTCGTTTATTAGGACAGTCCGTTTGTTTTAGATGTTTTTTTTAAAGAAGTGTTTTTTTTGTACAGTAAAGAAAGAAAGAAAGAAAGAAAAATGGTTTATTATTAGTAGTGGACATAGTGCTCCTTTACTTGTGAATAAGAAGTTTAAGAGTTGAATGACTCCGATAAAAATATACAAAACAAAAAATGTTATTAAAAGTCATCACTCGTATGATTAGTGTATTCCAAGGTGCATCTTTAGCGGTAAACGTCACGGAATCATTTTTCTTTTCGGATAATCAGATGTTTCAATAGCCTAACCAGACATTATTACATATAAATACAAGATACATTGCAAGTGAAATAAAAGTAAAAATAATAAAAGTAAAATAACTCTTTAAAATGAGAAAACTACCAACAAAATGATTCGTAACTTTTGCTCAATGTTCCAACTGCTTGTACAGATGTAAATACATTTAGAACTGGCTTCAACAGCAATTAGCAGAAGGTGGCAACAAATTGCCACAGTCCTCTTTGAGGCCACGAGATGACTAAGTCTGGATTGTGGCACAATTGCAGAGTACGTTTCAATCTGTCTGGGTCACGCTAACTACTGCCCATGCTACGTTTGAACGAACAGATTTGCTTTTATGGATATAACTGGATTGGTTTTATAGTGTATTTTGATGATAGACGTGTTTTTATTTGTAAAATCGTATAAGTCCGTCGTTTATTAGGACAGTCCGTTAGTTTCAGATGTTTTTTTAAAAGAAGTGTTTTTTTTTGTAAAGTAGTGGACATAGTTCTCATTTACTTTTGAATCTTATACCTTTAAACGAGCAATTCTTGTATATATATTTATATATATATTTATAAATTTCTGTGATCTCGAAAACGGCTCTAACGATTTAGCTGAAAATTTGTATATGGTGGTTTTCGGGGGTAAACAATCGATCTAGATTAGTTTTATGTTTGGGAAAACGCGTGTTTTCGAGTTTTCATGCGTTTTTCATTCCACGCAGAATATGGTTGCTAATTTCTTCGCGCCGACCGCCTCGTTTTTAGCCCAGCGGTTAAGGATACCGACAGCTAGAAAGAGTTTTACGGGTTCGAATCCCACTCGGTGACTTACTTTTGTTTTGACGTGATAACGTCTTTAAAATCGTTTTAGTCGGGTGACATGTTCAGAAACTTGTGTCACACCAAAACCTCACGAGCGCGATCGCAGGTATAACGAGAGAGAGACGGACCGATCTCCCGTCTCATCTCGAGCGCTGCCAGTCATTCCGTGAAACGACGTTATCACGTAAACATCTCGATCGTAAACCTACTTTACAAACAACCAAATTTTTTTTTATGTTTAAGTTTTTTATATAATTTTTTATTTTGCATTGTTTTTAGACAAGTTTAAAAAAAAATTAGTTTATGTTTGAGATGTAACCGAGCAAAGCTCGGTCGCCCAGGTACTAAGAAGTTTAAGAGTTGAATGACTCCGATAAAAATATACAAAACAAAAAATGTTATTAAAAGTCATCACTCTTATGATGAGTGTATTCCCAGGTGCATCTTTAGCGGTAAACGTCACGGAATCATTTTTCTTTTCGGATAATCAGATGTTTTAAGCCTGCAATATCCTAACCAGATCGGAAACATCTTTTCACAAAGTACGCATCCTAGTGGGATTCGAACCCACGTTCTCCCGATTACAAAGTAAACGCCTTGACCACCTAGACCACGGAGGCAGTCAAAAAATGTTATGAAAAGTATGGAAAACTAAATAAGATGTAACCAGTTGTACATAAGTAAATTAATATCGCAAATATCTACAATTAATATAGATTTGTGTTCAATACGATCTCCCGATTTGATTTGAACTATATCATCAAAACCAATTGCATAAATTGTGCCATCCCAACTTTGGAACTAGGTTACCGTGTAATTTCTCACAGTCAGCAACTTTTCAGCAATTACTCCGCCAATTTAGTTGCATTTGCAGTCAGCAACTTTGCTAAGAGCGATCGACGAGTTTGAGTAATTTGCTGTAAGGTTTGACATGTAAATTTCCCTTAAATGTTCTCTTTGTAAATCCTTAGAAGAATCTTTTTAAATACTAATATTTTTATATTTATGTGTTATAGTATGAAATATATTATTTTATGTAGAATTTCGGTAAATGTATGTATGACGTGGAGAACAGCGTCCTCCCCAATTTTGTTGTCCCTAGATGTAAGGCGTTAAATTAAAAATCTAGTTAGGTGGGTCCACATTTTGTAAAATAATTATTTTTAAGTATCTATGAAATTAATTTTAAATCGAAACCCTGTAACCACAGGGTTTCGATTTCAAATTTTCCTTGTATTCCTATAAAATCTCGTCTGTAAGCAGATCGGAATCTAGTCAACGTGCATTTTTTTAAGGATTTACTACTTATTAACTCAAAACTTTAACCAGTAACGTGGCTTAACCTAATGTATACAGCTTTGCCGTTAGAGTTGAAATCGTTGCATAAATCCCGACATCTCAACTTTGGAACTAGGTCACCATTTAATTGCTCATAGTCAGCAACATTTCAGCAATTACTGCGCCAATTTAGATGCATTTGCAGTCTGCAAATAAGAGTGATCGAGGAATTTCAAGATAATTTAAACAAACCATTATAGCCATAACCAATGTCCGATGAGGCAGAAAGGTTCTATAATAGCGACCACTTGCTAGCAAGCGGAGCGAAGGACACCAGAAGGTGGTCAGACGATGTCGCTGGATGCACGCCGCTCAAGATTAGTCATGGAAAACACCTTGTGGAAATCCTTTTGTCTACATCCAGTAGAGGACGCTATGCGGCTAAAATGATAATGATGAATATATATTTAAAGACATAAAGGTATGCCTCAGAAGAAAATAATTTGCGTTACAAGCATTTTTGTAGATTGCTTGATTAAATAATTATATCAACACTAACATTTGTCTGTCTATACGTAAATGGTACCTAAGTTCTTTAAACAATCAATCCAAACCGTCCAGCCGTCAAACCACGGTATAGTTAGATAAAATCATTGCATAAATTGTGACTTCCGAACTTTTAACTAGGTCACAGTTTAATTACTCACCGTTAGCAACATTTCAGCAATTACTGCGCCAATTTAGTTGCATTTGCAGTCAGCAACTTTGTCTAAACGGCGCGATTGACGAGTTGACGAGTTTGAAGGTTTCATTGTATTTCATTAGGAACATTACGCTTAGTTTTTTTATTTTATTTTATAGGGATGTTGACTAGGTAAAAAAATATTTTTTTTGGAAATATTGCGAATCCTTGGTTCTATGTTCAGCTGTGAACGTTATGCGGCTGAAATGATGATGATATTATATATTTAAAGACTTAAAGGTATGCTTCAGAAGAAAAATTGCCTATGAAGTATTTTTGTAGACGGTTGCATACTTAATTATACTCGTATCAACACAAAAATTTGTGTGTCTATACATAAATGGTACCTTATTTTGCACAATCAATCCAAACCAAGTTGATCCAGCCGTTAAACCTCGGTAGTAAGTTAGAATCATTGCATTAATGGTGACTTTCGAACTTTTAACTGGGTCACAGTTTAATTACTCACCGTCAGCAACATTTCAGCAATTACTGCGCCAATTTAGTTGCATTTGCAGTCAGCAACTTTGTCTAAACGGCGCGATTGACGAGTTGACGAATTTGAAGGTTTCATTGTATTTCATTAGGAACATTACGCTTAGATTTTTTATTTTATTTTATAGGGATGTTGACTAGGTAAAAAAATATTTTTTTGGAAATATTGCGAATCCTTGGTTCTATGTTCAGCTGTGAACGTTATGCGGCTGAAATGATGATGATATTATATATTTAAAGACTTAAAGGTATGCTTCAGAAGAAAATTTGCCTATGAAGTATTTTTGTAGACGGTTGCATACATAATTATATCAACACTAAAATTTGTCTGTCTATACGTAAATAGTACCTAAGTTCTTTAAACAATCAATCCAAACCGTCCAGCCGTCAAACCACGGTAGTTAGATAAAATCATTGCATAAATTGTGACTTCCGAACTTTTAACTAGGTCACAGTTTAATTACTCACCGTCAGCAATTACTGCGCCAATTTAGTTGCATTTGCAGTCAGTAACTTTGTCTAAACGGCGCGATTGACGAGTTTGAATGGAATTTACTTCTTGACCTCTTGTTGTATGAATGATACATGGAGGTTTGATTGTTAGTATTTCATATGGAAGATTATGCTTGGTTTTTTTTTTTATAGGGATGTTGACTGAGTACAAAATATATTATTTCATTTAGTCCGTCAACTAGATTTTCTGAAACCATATTTTTTTGTTTAGCTAAGTAGTACAAATTCACAAAGATACAGCTTTGGAGTGGGAGTGATATATATCACCTTTGGTTAAAAAGCGTATCGGATCATGACGTCATGTAAAATTTAAATGCACTGTATCTTCGTCATTATTTGCTAATCAGAGAAACACAATGTCATACTTTTGAATAATCTATCTCTTCTTTTTCTTATATTTAAGAGCTGGGCTCTTTTCAATGGAGTGCTCCCCTTGTCTCTCTTCTTTCCGCTAAGTTCACAACCTCCTTATATAATTTTACGTTATTTTTGGAACGAAGTTCCTTATCGCGCGTTGTGAAAGGAGGCTAGACGGAATAAATTAAGACCAAAAGTTGTAACGACACTTTTTGCTATCGTTGTAAGCCGTGCGGCGTGCGCGTGTTTCTCTGTCTGTCTCCCTTTCTCCTAATTAATCGAAAGGAACCTAGTTTCATCCGGGTGTCCCTTGACACCTCTCAAGCTTTTTTTTCTTTTATTTTATTTAAAATATTTCTTCTGGGTTTTTCTACTCCTGTTTTTCCATATTTTTTTGGTTTAAAGAACAACCATCAAAATAACCTATCTAATGAGTAAGAAAAATTACTACATCCCTATTACTCACAGTTTCAGCAAAATTCCAGCAATTATGTTGCAGATTTAGTTGCATTTGCAGTCTACAACTTTATCTGAATGGGGCATGAACAATCGAGGGATATTCAACATAGAAATGAAGAGCGTACAGAAGTGGTACTTCTTATAAATCAGCTTAGTCTTATCCTTTTCCTTACTAATATTATAAATGCGAAAATGTGTTTGTATATTTATTTATTTATTACCACTTCACGCTTCAACCATTGAACCTAGTTAGATGAAATTTGTTATGGATATAGTTTGATCCAGGGAAGGACATAGGATAGTTTTATTCCGAAATTTCCACGGAGAGCAAAGCCCACGGGCACAGCTAGTAAAAAATATACCACTAAACTGATAAATAGTCTTGTTCCGTTTTGAATTGATAATAAAATATATAACGGTTCTGTAAATGTAAATATCATTATCACTTCGATAACCTGTCATCTGTGAGCAGACCGGAATCTGGTCGACATGCATTGTTTTACTATTGTGTCTGGTATTTTGCACAGACAACAAAGGTTAAATAAGAGTTAAATAAGTAAATAAGTTAAAACTAGTTATTTTCAGAATAAATGTGTATGTATGCATGCACATATATTCATGAAACATTATCTATTGTAACATTATTTTTATTAAGTTTCTAAAACAACTTGTAAGTTTTATTATAAACCATTTGAACAAATGACCTGTATACCATTCGTGAACTCCACAATCTATCCTCCCGTACTGTCCTTAGTTTACAGTCCATGTAATTGCTAGCCTATTGTGCGATTTGACGGCTGAATTCCATTACTACTACCTCAGTCCGATCAAATAGTTATTTTTATTGTCCAAGGAAATTTATGACCGCAATTTCGACTTTTATTTGAGTTTTAGAGTTTGTATGCATTTTTATGTTTTTCATTGAGATTATTTTATTGGACGTTAATAGTGGAATGGCTTTGCGAGCTTTTATTGTGAATTTCGCATTCAAATGCATTAGTGTTACATTTATGTGGTTGTAAATGCAGTTTTATGTTATGCTTTAAAGCTGGTATGGGAGAAAATAACTAAAAATGTACCAGCTGTTAATCTTCCGGCAGATCGTAGAAGCCGATAGAAGGAACGGGTCCTTCTATTACTACTGATAAAATATTGTTTTTGAGCATATTATTTCTTTGACAAAGAAAAAGCATCGGCATTAGGCAAGATGGATACATTGTTTGAAGAAAGTTGTTGCAGGGGGCATGAGGGTGATTTGACGTAATTTGAATAGTCAGCATTGAGAGATCAAAGAAGAATTTGTGAAAATTCCATATAAAATTGAATTTTGAAATTAAATTTGAAAATATTGAAAAGATCGAAAGGAGGTAGGCAAGAATATGAAGGATGGAGCTTATTAAAAATTGTATGTCGATTTTTTTTTCTTGTTTTTTACTGGTATTTTGTTTTCATTATACTTTAGTGATCTAGTATAATAAATAGCCTTTGGTTCAATTTCTTACGGGTATGTCCCTTCCTCAGTATGTATGTCAGCATGCTGTGGAATTCTAGAACTGAGTAAAGCCTTTGAAAAGCCAAACTTAGCATTACATTTCAACCTAGACTACTTTTTATGATCAGGTTGTCTGCAATCCTAACTTCCTAACTAATATTATAAATGCAAAAGTGAGTTTGTATATTTGTTTGTTGGTAACCTCTTCACGCTTAAACTACTGAACTGATTTAGATGAAATTTGGTTTAAATATAGTTTGAGACTCGGGGAAGGACATAGGGTACTCTTTATTCTGAAATTGCCACGGGGAGCGAAGCCTGCGGGTACAGCTAGTTCCTAATAAATCAACTTTGAGGATGTTATATGATACTCACTGGCTTTCGAAACTTATAGTCAGGGAACTAAGTTGCGCAGTGAACGATATCAGTGTATATAAACTCTGTGATTTAAGTACGCGTTTGATGGATTTTCCTCCGACCAACGGAACCGACCAACTGAAACGGATCAACTATGTTAATTCTCACCAATACAATTTTTTGGTTGATCCAATTGTAATTTAATACACTACGCGTTTTTCACTATGTTATAAATGAGACTAGTATTGTATGAAAAAAAATGCATACAGCCGGCCTGTTAAAACATGTCTATATAGAACACATATTCAAAAGCTTTACGCAAGTAAAACTGTTAGGTAGCGAAGTTTAAAGCTTATTTTCCTGGCATCCCGACTTTTAAGCGTTAACTCCCTATAATTTTTAAACCTCTGAACTGATTACCATCAAACATAGCTAAGAATATCTCGATCAAGTCAGCACTCAAACAAAAAAAACGCATTAAAATCCATACCTTTGTTTAGGCGCTACGATGCCGGTGTGTGCCTACGGGAGATAAATGATAAGGCGTGTACAATGCTACAAAGTAGAATGACGAATGAATCATTTATTTACTAAATCGAGCTCATGTACAATCGTTAGAAACAAACATGGCCTAATAAGGTTGTGTTCTCGTTCTTGTGCTGTGAATGCTGTGATTGGCTGTCTTGCCTTGTGGTATCCCGCAGAGTAGAATAGGACCACTCCAAGTCTTCCCGTGGATGTCGTAGAAGCTGACTTAGGAATTACAAGCTAAACATTAAACAAGGCTTATAAACATCAATGAGGCCTCTCCAACCCGTCTGGCTAGCGAAGAAAGCCAAATCCTCTGGATGCTCTAGCCAAGTATGGCTCAGTACAGTGTAGTACAGTAATCTAGTCGTAAAACGTCTCTTTCTCTTAATGCCTCTTTCGCAGAATGTCTCTTTTTCATAAGGTTTCTTTCGCAGAGTATCTCTTTCCCACAATGTCTCTTTCGCAAAATGTCGCGACAGGGACTTATTAATAGTAGTTCGCCACGAACTTAGACCTCGCGATTATTATTTCAGAATAATGTACCTGATTTGGATGAATTATCGGTGCAGGTTTACCGATATGCGATTTATGGTTGTGACCAAATTTCCAAAATAGTTGGCGATCACAGCCCATTCTTTAAATGACTTTCGATCTAGCTCTGAAATGTCAGGAGCACCTTCCAACCATACAATCCCATGGATATGAGGTCTACCGTGATGCTAAAATTCAGTTCTGTACCAGTAGTCTTTCACCGAAAAATGACCCATTATTTTTCAAATGACAAATTCAGCTCGTTGTGGGATAAACCAGAAAACTATTAATGGGTTTTCGTTTATATGTATATTTGTATTGCCATGGCTCTATGCCGCTGCTCATTGGTTTCTTTCTCTCTTCGTAAAGCTACTTCGCGTGCTTTGATTGCTGTTGATCTCTTGTTAGTTCGTAGCATAATTACTAATACTACTACAGAAGCACAGACCAGCAGCGATAGCGATTGAACGAACGTTCGCTCAAAAAAATTGCTAAATTTAATAAACAAGCCAACAATCAATCAGAATAAGCAAAAACTAAAAAAAAAAATCTAATCGTAAAGTAAGCAAAACCCTTTTTTTTAAGTCGGTTAAATATGATAAAATTTATAGAACTACTTATGAAACTCAAAATAATAACCATAATAGTTATTCAGAGAAATTACTTCGTGGACCCCAGGGTGTATGAATTTTTAAGAAAGTTGTTCAGTAACCCGGACTGATAGTTTCAGTGTATTTTGTAAGAAGATTTGTATTGTATATCCGTCACGGCTTAGTCAGCTAGACTTCGCGAGTCACCCTAAACCCGTTTAAGTATAACGTATAAAAAAGTTGTTCAAATAAAAAAAATCGTTTTTATAATGGCAACAGAAAAGTCTAATGATATTTTTGAAAATATTTTGAAATGGCGGATATATGACAGTTTTGAAATTTTAAACCCCCATATTTCCGCCATTTTGAATAATTTCGAAAAACTGGCTCTACAAAAAAATTCTATGTTGTTGCTGAACCTTCTTACAAAATTTCATGAGAATCGGTTAATAAATGCGACCTGTAGGCGAGAACAGACAGACAGACAGACAGACGGACAAAAGAATTTTTGGCTAATCTCGAAACTGAGACGCTTCGCTCGCTTCGCTCGCTCGGTCAATTAAATATACGACTCCCCTAGTCGTCACAATCTCCATTTTTGGCCATCAAATATACTTAGGAATGAATCGGGCCATAGGAGCAGTTGCGCGCCGCGCCACGTTTCGCTAGTTCCGCTGCTCATCAGTAGAAGGATATCAAATCAAAACAATAAAATAAATATTTTACTGGAGGTCAAAAAAGTCGACAATCGTGATTTTTTAGAGTTTCGTACCCAAAGGGTAAAAACTGGACCCAAGTACTAAGACTTCGCTCTCTGTCGGTCTGTCCATCTGTCTGTCACCAGGCTGCATCTCAAGAACCGCGACAGCTATATATTTCTGTTGCCACTATAACAACAAATACTAAAAGAAAAAATAAAAAATAATAATTAAGAAAGGCTCCCATATAACAAACGTGATTTTTTATTGATAATGGTATGGAACTCTTAGTGCGCGAATCCGATTCGCACTTGTCCGGTTATTATACATACTAATACGGAACCCTTCGTGCGCGAGTCCTACTCACACTTGGCTAGTACTTTATTTAGTTGACAGACAAGACAGTTTAGATGATTAAAGTAACTCAATATAAAAAAGAAGACCCTTAAAAGTCTAGAAACTTAGGAGTTAGTTTAAAAACTAAAACTGAGTATCCGTTACTCAAATGAAATGGGAACCCGTACAATCTCACATCCTAACAAGCAAATATGGAAGTACCAAATGTATAATTCATGTTTTACTACATTAGACAATATTGACATAATAATTATTACGTCATTCATTAGCCATAAAACCAAGTAGCATAGTTACTACAAGTTTTAAGTTATTTCTTTAAAAAAAATTTGCTTACACAAAGATGAGTTAGGGCTGTCAACGAAAACATTTATTATGTAATATGTGATATGATATGTATAATATATGTAATTGGTGAATGTGGGAGGGGAGAGGACTAGTGTATAATTCTTTTATGGACAAAAAAGGTCCGAAATAAAGATATTTAATTTTTTATTTTATTTTATTAACTAATGTAACTGACAGAGTACCTATTTTATTACAAGCTTATATTTAGTTTTGCCTGTCTTGTGTGTCTATCTGTAATCAAATCTTGCAACCTTTTGACTCACTTCAAATAAATAAATAATAAATAAATATATAGGAACAAATTACACTGATTGAGCTAGCCCCAAAGTAAGTTCGAGACTTGTGTTATGGGATACTAACTCAACGATACTATATTTTATAACAAATACATATATAGATAAACATTCAAGACCCAGGACAATTTGAAAAAGTCCATTTTCCAACTTGCTCTGACCGGGAATCGAACCCGGGACCTCTGGGTGGCGGACTAGCATGGTGACCGTTACGCCACGGAGGTCGTCAAAAAATTAACTTCAGTATGCCGTATTGTGACAATACAGTATTATGATGACTTGAAACTGATTTGATGATGTAGCTGGAAGGTGGATATAAGAACTTTGCAAATAAAACGGCAAAACCCCGTCGAGAAGTTTATAGTTTTAAATAAATGCTTGTTTTAAAAATTATATTTTTAAGCTATTGCATAGCTTCTATCGCGGGCCTTGAGCGCGGGGACCGAATCCAGAAATTCCGTAACGAAAAAACCTCACGCTTCCCACTCCGCCTACCATGTAGGTTGCCGCTTCGTCTCCGTCGTCCGTTTGCGACGTTGCCGTCCTTCCTAGGCTCTTAGCGGACCGAATCGAACCACCTTTATGCAATAGCTTTACCGCGGCAGTCTCCGAGTGCCACACGTCTTTTTTTTATTTATTTAAAACTTAGTAGCGTTTGACCGCTTCTCACTTGGTGGAAGGCGACAAAACGGTCTGGGATGGATCACGCATAATCAAGTAATACCTATTCACTCTTCTCTTGAAGACATCCAAATTGTATCTTTCGGGGAATAAGTGGGAGAGCAGAGCATTCCAGTCTCTAGCCGTACGTATAAGAAAAGAAGACGCAAAGCGTTTTGTACGAGTGGTTGGAACATGTACTACATAGGGATGGAGCCCTGACCCATTCCGGGTAGTTTGATAGTGGAACGGCGAAGGTGGAATTAAATCATGAAGCTGCTGAGAGCATTCTTCAAAGTGTAGCCTGTAAAAGATAAATAGGCGGGCCAGTCCACGACGATGCTCAAGACTCTGCAGTCTTTCAGAGACTAAGTTAATACTTGTTGAATTTTGCGGCTCTTAGCAGACAGAGCAAAGGCACAGAATTTTTAAAAGTATTATATACAGAACGGAATCTTCTACGGTTCCGCGCTATATGCGTTCCCGTTCCCCGCCCTCGCACCTCCCCCCATTCTCGCCTTGCAGAAGCGACTGCATTCGCCTCACTCCCCCGTTTAGCACCTTCAACAAGGCAAGAACGGATAAGAGGTGCAGTGATGTGAAACGAAAAAAAATAGTATGCAGGATTAACCCAGGGTGTCAACCCTGGGTTAATACATGGGTAACACTGCCGACCGCAGCTAGTTATTCAGATAGTTTAAAATATGCCGCTTTATACTTTATTATTCGTGGAACCCATGGAGTATTATTCCTGTGGTAAAAGTCACTTTCAGCGTAAATGCGGACAAAAATTTGAAAGATAAAACAAATTAAATGGTTACAAGTCATCGCATATAAACATGATTCACATTTTGCCTGATTCTCTCGATCGACGCATACGATTTGTACGGAAAAAGCAGCTGATACATTCTTATTTTATTTTGCAGAACTACAAGCAAGAAGTTTCTCATCTGTAATTTATATAATTTTAAGCATAAGGTTGAGCGAACGTCAGAAGTTTGCCTATGCCGGTACTGCATCATTATATAGTTTGGAATATTGAAGACATATAGAAAGAAATAGTATAATTTTATTTTCAATCCGTTAAGTAGCAGTATTTTTTGTGGTATCTCCTTTCATCTAGACCTGTGGGTATCCCGATCACTCTAATATTATAAAGGTGAATATTATGTATGTTTGTTATTTCTGCATGCGTAAACGGCTGGACCAATTTTGATGAAATTTGGTATGCAGGAAGCTGACGCCCTGGATTAACACATAGGTTACTTTAAGCGCGGCTTGAAATAAATAGTTTAATCGTAAATGTAGTGATAATTAACATTTTGTGAATTCCGTTAGGGTTCCGTACTCAAAAGGTAAAAAACGGACCCTATTATTAAGACTCCGCTGTCCAACTTTGCGTGCGTATATCTGTCACCAGGCTATATATCATGAACCGTGATAGCTAGACAGTTGAAAATAGTACCGATGATGGTATTTCTGTTGCAAATACTAAAAACAGAATAAAATAAATATTTAAGTAGGGGCTCCCAAACAACAAACGTGATTTTTTGACCGAGCGAGCGAAGCGAGTGAGGTCTCTAAATCGAGTTGGGGGCGAAAACACATTGTATGTATGTATGTATGTATGTATGTATGTATGTTTGTACCGCGATAGCAGCCGAACCGATGCTTTGATTTTGATGAAACTTGGTAGGCATGTAGGAAACATCAATAGAATTTTCAAGTTCGTTGGGCATCAAAATCGGTTCAGTAGTTTTTGAAATATTAATTAAAATGTCCGCGATTATGTAGCAAACGAAACCATAGCGCGTTCTAACTTTGGATACCGCCATCTAGGGGTTATTTAGGAAACTGAGTTGCGAAAAATAATCGCAAGGTCTAAGTTCGCGGCGAACTACTAGTTATAGATAATTATACGGAACCTTTCGTGTGTGAGTCCGACTCCCACCTGGCAGGTATTTTTTTTATACCACCACGATAGACTCGTAAAAAACTGCATGATAATTTTATAGCCGCTCAGACCGAAGACAGGTTGGGGCAGTAAAATTTTTATTACATCCCGAATCTGCTATAGAGTACTATGGAGTTAACTCTTTTATTACTTTTAGAATTGAATTCAGAGGCTTTATTTCCGAGTTTTTAGTTTTAGTTAAATTATTATGACTTATGAAAATTTAAATTGGTATTGGTCGTTATAAAATGCTAGTAGTTTTTATTGTTTTTACCCGACTGCGCCAGAAGGAGGGTAATGTTTTTTGAGTATGACTAGATAATTAATGTCAATGGTGCCGCGTGGTTTCTGGCAGAGTAGAATAGTGCCACTCCAAGTCCTCCCGTGGATATCGTAGAAGGCGACTTAGGAAATACAAGCTAAACAAAGCTTATAAACATTAGTGAGACCTCTCCACTCTAACCCGTCTGGGCAGCAAGGAGAGTGTAGGCCAAGTTCTCTGGCTTCTCAGGCCGTGCTCCTGCAATGAAAACAAAAAGATCCGATGATGATGAATGTCAATGGTCTCACACTAATGGATTGCTAAAGTCAGATCAAGACAAAGAATAGAAAAAATAATTGTAAGATCTCATATTCCAAATATATCGAATCCCTCAAAACCTAAACTTTTATTGGATAAATATGATAAAAATATCAATATTAAGTATCAACATCTCTTATAAAATTTTAGTCGTAGATTACAGATAATAAAATCTATAATCCAATAACCTACGCATCAGTAGATAAACATATCAAAATTCGCAAACACAAACATGTATTTATACTTGCAAATGATTCAAATTAACAAGTTCGACTTTGTAAACTTCGTAGACATTTGCCAGTTGGATATACTACTAAACAACTAATAAATACTATGTTCTAAGATCAGCTAAAGTTTGTTCTAATTGTTGATACCACAGCTGTAGTCCTTGTTAGTTTAATTCTTGATCAAATTTGAAATAGTGTAAACATTAACAAAGAGTTATTCATATACTATCTTGTTGGGAGTATCATGCCCAAATAATCGATGAAATATTTTGATATAAGGTGATCTAAGCAAAGATAGGCTTTGTGATACTATAAAACGTATTTTGAACAGTTGCCTCCACTGGTAAGAGAATTGCGACGAGTTGAGAGGCAAATTAATAAAATCTCCTACTTTTGAACAGTTTTATATGCAAACGCCATCTAGTGATGGGCTAAGGAACTAAATTGTACAAATTATCCGTATCGTATCGTATACATATATAGATAAACATCCAAGACCCAGGACAAATTTTAATAAAAGATTTTAATGTTTTTGTTAATATCAATAGTGCCATCTAGTGACTAGGGGAGAGAATTAATTATGTTTATAAGGCGAATGGTAGGCATGCTTAGGTATACTAAAGACACAAAGACAAGTTATGTCCGTGTTTGATTCACAACATTGAAAAACCAAAATATCTTCACAGCATTACAACAGCACAGAATCGGGCCCGAATCCATCTGCCCTCGGCACAGATTACTAAGCCTAGAAGCCTAATCTATTTTAGAGGTACACAAAGCCTAATCATACGTTTCGGAAGCGTACATATATAAAAATCAATTTGTAGGCAAAAGTATACTTATTAATGTTCAAATTTTTGAAGGATATGTAGGTTAGGAATATAAACTTAAATTAAAACACAGTTTAATCAAAGAGACAGCAATCACAAGCTTTTATTACTATGAAATAACAAGTGCGACTACTTTTAAACTAAAAAAAAATACTTGTCAGAAAATAAAAAGGAAACATTTGTACTTTTCCTAATAATTACGTTTTATTAACATTATTAGTTTTTACATAAGATAGTTTTAAAAAGTAATCAGACTTTTAATGAATAAATCATATTTTGGAGCAGTCTATGCAGACATCAACTTTATGCTTGCCACATATAGATAAAACACTGAAAGCGTACTAATTTTTAGGATCAGATTCTGGGTCAGTTTCTGTTACAGGAAGTTCCTCTGTGGAAGCTGATTCTTGCAAAGGGACCTCTTCAGTAATGTAACTAGTCTCATCTTCATTTTGAACGTCGTCTACGACGTCGTCGTCCTCATGTTCAAAAGCTGATTCTGTCATAGAAAAATGATCTCCCTCTTCCTCTAATATTACCAATATATTGTCATTATGTAGTCTCTGAGACCGTTACATACTGGTATCAAAAACAATGCCAAATATATATATATAATAACAAAAAAAATCAATTCGTTAAAAGTTACATAAAGCATAATCATACGTCTCGTAGGCGTACGATACCTTCGTAACTCAAAAATGGTGGGACTTATCTTAGCAATAAGGGCACCATCCGCAAGCTCGTGTCGGCTACTTAGTTGGTTGAACAGCTCGATGCGCTAACTTTGCCCGTTAGAAAGAGAGAGCGAATATTCGATTTTGTATACGCCTCGCAGGCGTAGATTAGGCTTCTAGGGCTAATAAGTTACTACGTAACAGATACATCACTTCCCTACAAACGCCAAATACCTACGCTTTATTTAACTAAACTTTCTAGCTGTCAAGCGACGCGAGCAAATATGAGCCTAACTGCTTTGACTCAACGGAGCGTTTTAAGTGCACAGCGGGCGATGACGTCGGCCGTTGTGAGATTACCTTAGGGTTGACTCAATGTTGTAAAATACAATAATGAACGTGACGCATATTTATGAAAAGAAATTTTATTAAAAAGGATCTATAGATGATTTGACTTTAAAAGTTGTGACGTAATAAGAGCGTGTGATTTTCATAGAAACTTCATAAACTGTGGATGTACCGTACATCGCAATGAGAAACATACGATATTGAGTAATTCTTTATAGCATACTTTCTAGTTCACGTAAATCGTTGTTATATACTTTACTAGAGGAGCTCGGTGGCCCGCACTAGCGCTTTCGCATGTAAAGCGGCACCGGGCGTGGTCCGCACTTGGATGGGTGACCACAAGTGGCATAAAAATTGAGCTCCTCTATGCTTCGGAAGGCACGTATAAGCCATTGGTCCCGGCTGTCATATTGTATGGCAGTCGTTAAGCTATGTCAGATGCCTTTAGGCAGCTTGAAAAATCTGAAACCAGTGTTGGCCACTTACACACACGAAAAACAACAACATATACTATCTGGATACAGAACATCGATGTTAAACTTTCGACGTTCAGTAGGACAATCAAACTTCATACCTACAAAATAATCTGATTGGACGAGACAGTACCAAATCCTATTCTATACGACTACCTACTTTTTAACGAAAAAAAAAAACACTTACTTTCCTCGTCTTTTGGCAATGTGAAAAACGACAATTCTTTATTGGTTCTTTGATTTTGATATTGGAATACCGCACAATAATGTCTTGACATTGTTAAATATAACGCTTGTTTATATTGTAAATATAATATAAATATAAGAAGATATTGTAAACAAACAATACGCAGTAAGCAAGTCTCATGCACGCGACTACACAGGCCGGAGTGCGGCGCCCCTTTGCCACTTGGGCGTTAGAAAACACGGCTAGTCGGTAGGTACATTTTGAGCGATCTTGATCGAGTGACGGAGGCCTGCCCTCGGTCAGCACCAGTCCTGCCTGATCCCGGTGTCGATTGCAAAGCCTCTGGGAGCTTTGTTAACTGGCTGGTATGTTTCTATTTCAGTGTTTCGTAAAAGAAATTTATGACGCTCGGCGGCTTAGTAGGCATAGGTGTTTCTAGCAATTTCGCATGTTAAGCAACCTCAAATGTAGTAGCTTATTGGTTTGTTAACTATGGCTTATCAATATCTCAATTTCTTCCGTCCTTTGAAAGGTACATTAGACACTGATCTAACTAAAAGACAATTATGTAGTCATCCGGATAAATACATCGTATTATGCTTTAGCCACCTAATAAAAAGTGTTATTCTGTTGGTAACTTACAACAATGAAAAACAAACAATCAAGAATCCATCATATGAGCCTAAGATTGACGGGTTAGGGAAAACTAAAATATCTTTACAGCATAAATCGGGCCTGAATCCATCTGCCCTCGGTCAGCAAACACCGCGGCTCAAATTAAAAAGTGTCAACACCAGTCCTGCATGATCCCGGTGTCGATTGCAAAGCCGCTGGGCGCTTTTTTAACTAGCCGGCATGTTTCTATTTCCATGTTTCGTAAAAGAATCCTATGACGCTCGGCTGCTTAGTAGACATAGGTGTTTCTAGCAATTTTACATGTAAAGCAATCTCAAATGTAGTCGCTAATTGGATTGGTAACTATTTGTGGCTCATTAATATCTCGATCTCCTCCGTCCTTTGGAAGGCACATTAGTCACTGTTCTAACTATAAGTCAGTTATGTAGTTATCCAGATATAAACATCATATTATGCATTAGCCATGTAATAAAAAGTGATATTCTGTTGGTAGCTTACAACATTGAAAAACAAACAATCAAGAATCCATCATATGAGCCTAAGATTGACGGGTTAGGGAAAACTAAAATATCTTCACAGCATAAATCGGACACGAATCCATCTGCCCTCGGTCAGCAAACACCGCGGCTCAAATTAAAAAGTGTCAACACCAGTCCTGCATGATCCCGGTGTCGATTGCAAAGCCGCTGGGCGCTTTGTTAACTGGCCGGCATGTTTCTATTTCCGTGTTTTCGTAAAAGTCCCATGTTAATATCCGGTGTTTCTACACAACCTTTTTCCTGAAAACAATTTGGAACTATTTTTTACGTTCCTTTGTTTTTGCGATGTCTGTCCTCGTCATGCCCAGAGCCTTTTTGTGTAATGGAACTCTTTATTAAAAGTAAAATGGGAATATTTTTGGACAATAATGTACGTAAAAAAGAACGCCTAGAGCTACAATTTTATTATGTTGAAATTCAAGGAATAAAATATGAAATGTTTTACAGAATTTATAACGTTTACAGGTTGGCTGAATGCTGAATTGTATAGGAACACGACTTGCTTTTTTGCTTTTTTTTAAGGGATATACTTTCGATTTTTACGATGGGTGACCAAATGGTCATTAAAATGAAATTGTATAGGAACGCGTATTGTTTTTTTTTGCATTTTTTGATGAGATGGATTTTCGATTTTGCGATTGGTGACCAAATGGTCACCAAAAAGAAATATCTCTAGCGTCCCCGTGCTTCGCGGGAGGCTTGTATAAACCGTTAACTGTCATTATTGTAAAGCAGCTGTCAAGCTATGTCAGATGCCTATTTGAGGCAGCTTGAAAAATCTGACACCAATTTTGGCCACTTACACGAAAAAAAAACAAGTATGAAATGATTATGTCTCGAGGCCATTTAAAATTTCTTACGGCCTCTTTCTTTTTTGACAGAACGATTTCAAACTATTATGCGACATCTGTTGACAAACCTCATTTTCACTGGAAAACGCCTCTTATTGAAACTCTCTTATGGGTGAATTCATTCCATGATAATGAACTACTTTCTTCAAAAAACAAATGTCGGAACATCATTTCATGCAAACTCGAATCAGCAGCTGATCGGTCAACTTGTATAAAAGGCCACAAATTACATTTCATATTTGGATATGTTTTTCTTAGGGAAAGTTGTTAAGTATTATGGACTAAATTTTCCCTTAATATAGTTTTAGTATATATATTTTTTGTCATCATCATCATTTCAGCCACTTAGCGTTTTCTGCTGGACCTATGTTCTCCCAAGGATTTCTAAAATAAACGCAAAAAAAGGCGCTGGATGCAACTTTCAGGCATATTTTTGTAGACTTTATATAATTGTTAGTCTAATAAACGCTATGTAAAAAGCAGTTATTTGACAATTGAAACGCAGGGCAAATAACAGTATTTTATTTTGATTTATATCGAAACAAGTTGTTCCCTGTTTGCGGGTTACTGTCGGAATAATAATGGAGTGCCACCGAGCCAAGCCCAAGTTTTAATGTTTTAATTTCATTATTCTCAAACAAGTTTGCGTCAACTTTCTTGGGTCTGCAAGGAGTTATTGAATGAAGAGAATTTTATGACAAGTGATTCTCCTTGCTTTGGAAGGTACGTGTAAGACTTTGGTCCCAGCTGTCATCATTGTATAGCAGTTTCAGCATCATTTATCAGTATCAGAAGAGCTGGAGAGATCTTATGATTTTTATAAGCTTTGTGTAGCATATTTCCTAATTCGCCTTCTACGACATCCACGAAAAGTTTTGGAGTGGTCCTTTACTCATCATCAATAAATGGAAGGGAAAGTGGAAGCCAAGAGAGGAAAAGGAAGACCAAGAAGGTCGTTCATGGATGAAGTAAAAGAAAAGGCAAAAGTTGTGACGTATAAGGAGGTCAAGCATTTAGCAGAAAATAGGGAGACATGGAAAATACTCCACCGACAAGAACCTAGTTCTTAAATTTATTGATGATGGTCCTTTACTACTCTACTTTAAACCATATGTCAGATACTTTTAGGCAGCCTTAACAATCTGACATCAATATTGATCACTTACACAAACGAAAATCAACAACTACAAAATTATAATATCTTGAGGCCATTTAAAATTTGTTTGACATTTTATTACTTTTAACTGAAAAATCAACATCTATATAATTGATAGTCAAATAAAGGCTATGTAGCCGTTATTTGACTGTTAAAACGCAAATAACAGTATTTTATTTTGATTTATATCGGAACAAGTTGTTCCCTGTTTGCGGGTTACTGTCGGAATGATAATGGAGTGCCACCGAGCCAAGCCCAAGTTTTAATGTTTTAATTTCATTATTCTCAAACAAGTTTGCGTCAACTTTCTTGGGTCTGCGAGAATTATTGAATGTAGAGAATTTTATGATAAACTTCCTGTACCTTTGAGTTTAATATAGTGACAGTATTAAACCTAGTGCATTTGACTCCGTGGTGACCACTGGGGTCAAGGTCTTCGCCTTGTGATCCGGAGGTCATGGGTTCGAATCCCACTGGGAAGCATACTTTGAGAAAAGTTGTTTTCAGTCTGGTTAGGATAATAGCAGGTTTGAATGCCCTGATTACTTGAAAAGAAAGATGATTCCTTATTTCGGAAAGCACGTTTAAACTGAAGGTCCCGAACGCCATCTAGCGTTTGCTCAAACCTATCCAAGGATTGGTGCTGGTTTACCCTTTTGATTGCGGTGGTCAGACCGCAGTCGCTCTGTGTAAAAACCAGTATAACCTTGCCAAATCACCTAGGTGAGGTACCGTAACGTCTGCAGCGTTACCGCGGAGGATGCAACCGGGAATACGTAAGGATGGTGACGATGATATAGAATAATATACCTAGTGCAGTAAATGTTGCTTTATACTAGGCCAGTAATACTCAAGGGTTTTTTTTTCCCTGGCTGTTATAAGTTTCACGCTAATGTCTGTCTGTCAGTGATCTGTCTACATCATCATAGCTCTTGAATGGTTAGATTGATTTCGATGTGGTTATTTTCTTGCGTAAAAGCTACGTTTGATGAAAATGGTTCAGCCGTTTAAAACGTAATTAACGCTTTGGGGTTAACGCTTAAAATTCAAGGTTTTTAATTTTCCTGGCAAATGATAGATGGCGCTATGGATATAAATTCTATTTAACAACACCTGGAATACGTAGTTCCGCCCCTCATCACTAGATGGTCTGGTTGGGGTGTTTGTAATTAGCCTGGCAAATAAACTCGGCAAGTACATAATGCTCCTTGCTTTGTATCGAGAACCCAATACTTGGGTAAAGAGAATTGGTAAGCACGCTAATCCGCCACTCGGAGATACTGGGGCTAACTCAATCAGTGTAATTTGTCAATATCGATTTATTTGCATAAACACAAAATACCCATTACTGCAAACTGAAAAGGATTAATCTTTTACTAATTATGCCCGTGGGCTTCACAGCCCGTGGGAATTTAAGGATAAAAACTATCCTATGTCCTTCTCTGGGTATCAAACTATATCCATATTAAATTTCACCTAGATAGGTTCGTTTAGTGGTTGAATAGTGAAATGGTAATAAACAAAAACAAACAAATATACAAACTCACTTACGCATTTGTAATATTAGTAAGATTAAAGCTACGTTTTGCTATGGTTTTGAAAAACCGCGAATGATAAGTTAACTATTTTTACCCGGAATAAAAAATACCCTTGCCACATAGAGAAAACAACAACAAAACCAAACACCAGAACAACGTCACAGTTTTCAAGCTACCACAATGACACTAAACATCGATGTGTAAAGTAAATACTCCTCTATGTACCTTTTGTTCCCTCCTGATAATTGCTTCCCACATACAACAAACGCACACAAAGTCACTGTAACAACAAATAAATACGAACTTGAAAACCCCTCAAGTCATATACTCGCACTATTATGCCAATATTTACTCTTCCCCCTTTCGGTAAGGCTGCGGTCTTTATATTAGCGGAAGCGGGTTAAGACCTGTGAAAATCAGTAAACGGTACCATGGTTTGAATTTAATACTACTGTGTGACGTCTTAGATTAGAACTAGTTAGATTATTTAACATGGAGGAGTGCAACAGAGAGAAAGTTTTTTTATAATACTTGAAAATAAACTTTAAACCATTATCATAAACTGCAAACCACAAGCATACTCACGTTTGGCAGCATTTCTTCATATTTAAACGCTTATACACTTTGGGGTTTGGCAATACGGTATTATTTTCAATTGAGTTAGTAAATTGCTCAGGCCTTTTTACTCTCTGTCTGAAATGACCCTTAAAAACATCATGAATGTTTGCGTATTTGGAGAAAATAATGCTGCAGAGCAATTTATTGCCACTTTACTTAACTTACAGCTAAGTTTAATGCCAAGCGGCACTAAACTTAGCTGTAAGTAAATTATTGGATATTAACAACTATTACGAAATCCAAAGAAACAGCAATAATGATATGGTACAAATATCCAAAGATATATTATTAGATAGATTTTTATTTTACACATTTTTTTAGACATATTTTGCCTAGCAATGGGACATTAACGGCTAATAAAAAAATGCATTTTTTTTAAAGAAATATTTACTTTGTTTGCAAAAAACCGCTATCTTCGCAACCGCAGCCTCCAAGACTATAAACACCGCAATTGCCGGCGTGAAGTCGCATAAATAGAGATATAAACAGTAACGCAAACATCGGAATGCGTCGGGAAAAATATTTTCTTTTGTGCGAGATGATAAGAGTGCCTAAATGTCCTTTTGTCGCGTTACAGCTGATATTTGTCATGGTTTTTGACGTGCGAGGAAAAATGTTCGTAAGACTGGTATTATTGAAACAAACATAAAATAATACGTAGGTACTATTTGGTTTCATAGTTTATCAAAATCAGTTGTGTAGTTTGGGTATAAAGTCGATTTTTGATTTAATATTTACAGTTTGAAGTGAGAACGTGAAGTTTTATAACGCATATTACCCAAAAGTGGCAGTTTTTCGCAAATGTGCGTAGAAAAGCTTCAGGTTCTTATTTCAAACTGAAAACAATAGTTCATAAAATAGTCTGACGGGTTATCTAGGGCTTGGTCAAGACAATTTTTTAAATCATATCTCCGTTTCTTTTCAAATAATTTATTTTACACTGCACTGGACCCCAGAAAATTTAGATAGTCAAATCAAATGTCATCATAAGTATTGTCATTCAATATACTTTTGTGTGCAAAATTTCAGCTCAATCGGAAACCGGGAAGTGGGGAAAAATTAATTGGCAAGATTTGATTATCAACACACAGATATATTTAAAAAAAAAAACTGAAATTAGTAACAATACATATCATACATTACTGATAGGTTGGTATTAGGGCATGCTTCCGGGAATTCCCGGTCTCAATCCCTGACAATCCTTCAACTGAAACCGCAATTAACTCGGACCTCGGTCCCAGTCGCCGGATCCAAAAAAATTATATATATTTTTCTTCCAGCAACTAGGACCTCAACCTAGTGCCGGGTAGATATCAAAAGAAGAACTAGTTAAAGTTTTAAACAAAAGTAACATCTAAAGTTAGTTTTCAAAATGTATTTACGCAGACATGTTTTTTCCAGAACTTAAAATGGCCGTTTAGCAACCATATCTCTATAAAACGTAGAAACGTATCATTCGATCAATCATCCGTACGAATGCACAGTTGTGAGTGGCACGCTTTAAGTGCTGCCAGGTAACCAATGTACGAAATTGTGCTACCTTGACTACTGCAAAAATGGGGCGCGCTGATGTAAAGTAAATTTGGGAGTGTTGCCAGCAAAAAAGAACAGAAAAGAGGTTGAATACAAAAAAAAGATTGTTTTTACGGTTGACAGTTAACTTTAGCATTATATTAGTAATATAGTAGCATTCTCGTAGTATGTTTAAAATTAGAACAGAGATTAAAAAGTATTGTATAATGTGGGTCTTTGGCGACGCTAATACTCGCAAAGTATTTAGTAGTTTATTAAATATAATTATAAATATACCAGAAGACCCGGCAGAACAAGAATGCGATGGCGTGATGAATTGGATAAATTTAAAATAATTGGAAAGAAACAGCTCAGAGCAGAATTGAATGGAAAGAAGCTGGGGGGAGGTTTGCCCAGCAGTGGGACACGTGATGGCTCGTATTATTATTATTATTTAATTATAAATATAATGTTAACCCACATTCGAATACATTTTATAAGTATGTTCAATATCATGTCAAATCAATCTATAGCACAAAATTAAGAATCATGGAGAAGTGAGAGAGTGGCCTTTGCAAAATACTGGGATATTGACGGCTATTAATAATAATTAATAAAATATGCTAAAGTAAACTGTCGACCTTAAAAATTATCTTTTTAAGAAAGTAGAACTATTTATTAACATTTGTATTAATGTCGATGTGGAATGGGTCAAAAATACATTATTATATTTAGTTCGTCAACTACATTATCCAAAAATAAAGAACCCCTATTTTAGGTTAGCAAAGTAGTTAAAATTCACGAAGATACATACAGCGCTGCGAAGTTTCGGAGTGGGGGTGATTTACGTCACCATTGGTTAAAATCGTAGCCAATCGTGACGTTACGCGAAATTTAAAGCGCTATATTTTCGTCATTATTTGCTAATCAGAGAAAAGAAAAATACGTTTACCTTATTATTTATTAATCTATCTAACGGGCAAAAAAAGTTTTTTTCTACACCCTATTACTACACTTTTAGAATAAATGTATTATGAAATATCATTAAGTATTATCCCATAACACAAGTTTAAAATTAGCTTGTTAAATTACTGTTAATTTGCTATCATACATTTATCTTTAGAAAATTGTGTGTATAGGAACGATGTCATATGACATGACAGTGTCAATACATATTCACGCGACTGCAACATTCAACGTTTTCCCGTTTCGTGGAATCCCAATGCATTTTGATGTCCGTACATTTGTTTTGTTTTCGCCAGAATAATACCGCGCCGTCCATTTTTACTTTTAGTTCGACGAAAAAACGTTCCTTTGCCACTGCTCGTTGCATGTAAACATTTATATATTTTTATATTCTTTTAGTGACTGATGTCATCAACTTCAACGGCGAGTATATCACTCACCTTCGATTTGCCGACGATATCGTTGTCATGGCAGAATCGATGGAAGACCTAAGTACCTACTATGCTCGGATACCTAAATCGAAACTTGATTAATGGGCGGTCCATGTTCATTTTAAGACCAAACAAGTTGGCTTTAAAATGAACACAGACAAAACCAAAGTATTGTTTAATGCCCATATCGTGACCCTCCCTGTTTGTGTTGGGAGTTCCACCCTCAAAGTTGCAGACCAGTATATCTACCTGAGTCAATTGATCCAGGCAGGATGTTCCAGCTTCGAAGAAGAGGTCTTTCGACGAATCCGACTCGGCTGGGCAGCGTTCGGTAAGTAACGCAGTATCTTCTCGTCCAAAATACCATTGTGCCTCAAGACTAAAGACTACAACCAATGTGTATTACCAGTTATGGCTCTGAAACGTGGTCCCTCATAACAGAAATAATATGATATATAGTAGTATGAACAACCGCGCTCATTGGTGAAATCCATTTCACACGCGATTTTTCTGTCGCATCATCATTATCACCATCTTTTTAGTCGTCTCCACTGTAGAAGTATGACCCTCTTTGTACTACCAGAGCCATACTTGGCCAAAGCAGCCAGAGAACTTGGCCTACACTCTCCACGCTGGCCAGATGGGTAAGAGAGGTCTCTGTAAGCTTTGTTTAGCGTATTTTCTAAGTCGCTTTCTACACATCCACAGGAAGACACGGATTGGTCCTATTCTACTCTGCCGGAAATCACACGGCATTTCGCATTTGATACAATCACTCAAACAGATTGCAAGAAAGCAAAAGAAAAAACATTACATAATAAATAAAATAAAAAATATATAGGGACAAATTACACTGATTGAGCTAGCCTCAAAGTACGTTCAAGACTTGTGTTATGAGATACTAACTCAACGATACTATATTTTTTTATTAGGTTGACTGGTACTATATTGTTTTGGTAAATAAAGTTTAAATAAAATAAAAAGATATTTTATAACAAATAAATATATAGATAAACATCCAAAACCCAAGACAATTTGAAAAAGGCCATTTCCCAACTCGCCCTGACCGGTAATCGAACCCAGAACCTCTGGGTGGCGGACTGGTATGGTGACCACTACATACCAAAAATATTAAACAATTAACTTACCAGTAATAAAAAACTACCTCTGCATCGATGTATCAATACATTCTCATGCTCACAGTGAAAGCTCACATCCACAACATTCAGCATTTTTCCGTTTTACTGAAATCCCAATGCATTTTGATGTCCGTACATTTGTTTTGTTTTCGGCTCTCTACAGAATGATACCGCGGCGTCCACTTTTTTGTTTTTGTTTGTCGAAAATGTGTGCCTTTGTCAATACTCGTGACTGTAAATATTCGTGTACTACAAAGTGAAGCAGAGGTTGAGGTCGTGTATGAGGACATTAGTAGGGCCATACATGCCTCGAAAACCCAGTTTACGGTTATTATGGGGGACTTTAACGCAAAACTGGGCAAGGGACGCGATGGAGAGACCAGGGTGGGGCAATTTGGATATGGCGAGCGTAACGACAGGGGACATAGGCTGGCTGATTTTCTGGAGGAAGAGGGACTCTTTGCGATGAACTCTTTCTTCAAAAAGGCGCCACAGAGAAAGTGGACCTGGATAGGTCCTAGTAAAAACGACCAGCCCCCTGTCAAGAACGAGATAGACTTCTTCCTGACGACGAAGAGGCAGATATTCAATGATGTCTCCGTGATCAACAGGATTAAAACCGGCAGCGATCACCGAATTTTGAGAGGCATCATGAATATCAGTCTCCGACTCGAAAGGTCCAAGCTGATGAAGTCTGCGCTACGACCATCGCAGAGTCAGATCCAAAACCCCGAGAGCTTTCAAATAGAACTCTCCAATCGCTTCGAAGGTCTCAAGGATTGCGTTTCAGTGGACGAGTTAAACAACGGGCTTGTTGAAACTGTCCAAGCAGCGGGATCTAAGTTTTTTAAATCCCGCCCTAAAAGGAAACCTCAAAAAATCTCTGCTCAGACCCTTACTTTGATGGCAGAACGACGATCCATGACGCTGCAAACCTCCGAAGATGCTGAGTCGTATCGGCGGCTCAATAGACGAATACAAAGGTCCTTGCGACACGACATTCGCTCCTTTAATACTAAATGTATTGAGGAGACAATAGAACGAAACAAAGGTTCCAAAGTGTTTGCAAGGATCATGTCTACTGGGCAAAGCAGGCTGACTAAGCTGAAGACGGAGGGCGGTAACATGGTTTCGACAAAGGATGGGGTGCTGGCAGAGATCGAGAGGTTTTATGGGCAGTTATATACATCCGTTGCAAATCCTGTGAATATGGCTACAGATCCAAGAGCCAAGCTCACCCGACACTATACCGAGGATATCCCGGACATCAGTCTTTACGAGATTAGAATGGCCCTCAAACAGCTAAAAAACAACAAGGCGCCGGGTGAGGACGGAATCACAGCAGAGCTTCTGAAAGCGGGCGGAACGCCGGTACTGAAAGTCCTTCAGAGGCTCTTTAATTCCGTTCTGCTCGAGGGCGTAACGCCAGAAGCGTGGAACAGGGGCGTGGTGGTCCTTTTCTTCAAAAAGGGTGACAATACTCTCTTGAAGAACTATAGGCCCATCACGCTTCTTAGTCATGTCTATAAGTTGTTTTCGAGGGTTATCACGAACCGTCTCACTAACAGATTTGATGCCTTCCAACCTCCCGAACAAGCCGGATTCCGAAAAGGCTATAGTACCATGGACCACATCCATACATTGCGGCAGGTTATAGAGAAGACGAGGGAGTATAATCGGCCGTTGTGTTTAGGGTTCGTGGACTACGAAAAAGCCTTCGATTCGATCGAAACGTGGGCCGTGCTTCAGTCTCTCCAGCGGTGCCGAATTGACTGTAGGTATATCGAGGTGTTGAAGTGCCTATACAACAAAGCCACTATGTCGGTCCGAGTACAGGAGCACAGTACGATGGATATTCCATTGCAAAGAGGCGTAAGACAGGGAGATGTCATATCTCCAAAACTGTTTACCGCCGCTCTAGAAGATGCCTTTAAGCTCCTGGAATGGGAAGGACTGGGCATTAACATCAATGGCGAGTATATCACTCACCTTCGATTTGCCGACGATATCGTTGTCATGGCAGAATCGATGGAGGACTTAAGTACGATGCTTGAAGACCTAAATCGAGTTTCCCAACAGGTAGGCCTAAAAATGAATATTGACAAGACGAAGGTCATGTCAAATAGGCACGTTACGCCTTCACTTGTTTCTGTTGGGAGCTCCACCCTAGAAGTTGTAGACCAGTATATCTACCTGGGTCAATTGATCCAGGCAGAAAGTTCCAGCTTCGAGGAAGAGGTCTTTCGACGAATTCGACTAGGCTGGGCAGCGTTCGGAAAATTGCGCAGTGTTTTATCGTCTAGAATACCTCAGTGCCTCAAGACGAAAGTGTTTAATCAATGTGTGTTACCAGTGATGACTTATGGCTCTGAAACGTGGTCCCTTACTATGGGTCTCATAAGAAAGCTCAAGGTCGCTCAACGGGCTATGGAGAGGACTATGCTCGGTGTTTCTCTACGTGATCGAATCAGAAATGAGGAGATTCGTAGAAGAACGAAGGTCACTGACATAGCCAAGCGGATTAGCTCATTAAAGTGGCAGTGGGCGGGGCACATAGCGCGAAGATCCGATGGCCGATGGGGCAGAAAGGTTCTCGAATGGCGGCCACGTACCGGCAAGCGCAGTGTAGGACACCCACCTGCTAGATGGTCAGACGACCTACGTAATGTTGCAGGAAGGCGCTGGATGCAGGCCGCTTCCGATCGGTCGTTTTGGAAATCCTTGGGGGAGGCCTATGTCCAGCAGTGGACTTCCTGTGGCTGATATGATGATGATGATGAAAGTGAAGTAATTATGGAATTAGTATAAAATAATAATAATATTCTACTTCATTCTAAATTGATAACGCTTGGCCACAAGCCCGCGCAATCAATTATACTCCTCAAAGCTTCTAGCCTTGAGAGAGAAAAAAAATCAAAAATATAAATAAAAATAATAACCAACTCAACCTCTGTTCATGAGACTAAACTTTATTTATTTAAAATACTTTGCACTTGGCTTCAGCCCGTGCCATTTTAACCTCTTTCCGGTGAAAGAGAGAAGAAACATTTCTTGAACATAAATAATAATAAATCGTTTATTTCATGCAACGAAATGAAAATTTACATTACAGGCCCATATTTATAAATACCTTATAGACGTACATAGATAATAATGTACGTACTTAAGTATTAGTAACTTATTACCTAATTTCTCATGACTTTTTTATGTAACATTTAACAAAATATACTGAAACTATTTAAAGGACTGCAGCAACCGCAGCAGAGAGCTTTAAAAGGCGCAAATATATAGCTTTGAAGAATTGGGTATTTTGGGGTAAAAACTTTTGGTCCCTGGGGTCCTTTAGCCCATAATTTATTTAAAATTATTTCTAAAGTTCTATTCCAAGTATCCCGTGACCAAAGGGCTGGTAACTATCTGGCTCAAAGAATCAGTATTGCCATACAACGTGACAACGCTGCCAGCCTTTTGGCGAAAATGCCGAGCGTTAATATTTTGATGGGACTGCCTAATTTGTATTTTTTTTAGTTTAGTGTAAATTTTAATAATTATAGTTTAGTTTGAATTTAAAGGGTTATTTCAGTCCACGATACTGAAAACTATATCGAAATACGAAAAGTAATTTTTCGCCTCCCATAGAATTTGACCAATCAGCTGATCTGAGTTTGTTTCTTTGTAGAAACCCAAAAAAATATTTTTATATTTGCTTTGGATAAAATGGTTCACTTTCAACTTTGTAATTTTATTTTAGTTTTTGTTTGTTAGTTTGTCTGTAATAACTTTATTAAACCAATAAACAAAATTAAATTCAAAAGACTCGAAAGGCTTGAGAGTTTTTTAATAAAGTTTGATTTATCTACCTAATTTAAATGTTTTATTATATCTTTACTTCGAATAAATGGTTATTCGATCATAAAAAATATCAGTTTATTATGTTATGATGACTATCAATATTATTATCATAGCAGCCACGGGAAGTCCACTGCTGGACATAAGCCTCCACAGATTTCCAAAGCGACCGATCGGAAATCAAAATCAATTTTCTTAATAAAGAAAACTATCAAATCTCGACTCATTTAAAGATATTTCCCTCCTTTCCGCTGCGTGAAAGTTGTTCTCAAAACTTTTCCTTTGAGCAAACTTTCATTGTTTTTCTCAATAAGTATCGTAGTGTAATTAGACAAAATGCAGACAACTTGTAGCTTGCTATAGGTCACAGCACACTTATCAACTCGGAAAGGGATCGACACCGTATCGCCTTTCGCCGCGCGGTCAACCAGGCGTCAACCTGACGTAGGCACGTAACCATACAGGCTCAGCTTCGGTACGTCGACTCGACTACGGCTGGGCGACGCCGCGCTTACCGCTCGCCGGCCGCTTTGGTCTGGCTGGCACTAGATAATTTTAAACGTAAAGTGTAGCGCACGGTTATGTCTTGGTTCACAATACGCGAGTTGGCAATCATAGCCATAAATTTTTGTTTATCTACAAATAAATAAAACGCGGGTGTGAGGAAACGGAGAGACGTCAGCTCGCATACGGAGAGGCGTAAGCGCGCGGACGACGACCCGCAAGCGCGGGGACCGCTAGTTGACCGACCAGCAAAGCGGTTCGTGAGCTGGTCCCGAGGCGAGGCGTTTACGTTACGAATCCGAATAGTGTGCGTTGCAGTAGGAAGTTTCATACAAAGAATACTGAGCTGCTTGAGTTGATACGTTTACGTTCGGTTTACGAGTTGATAAGTGTGCTGAGACCTTTCTGCATCGTTACTATTATGCACCAAAAACCAGATGAAATCTAAACATATAATAAAGCAGTAAAAAAATGCGTCTGTACATTGAATGTATTTCAGAAATAGTTCTAGAGTAAGAATTAAAAAATATCTCTCGAATAACATATGCCAGCAGTTATGATTTCTTATATTAGTTATATTGTATAATAAATATTTTTTTTCTCTGGTTCTATAAGTCTCTTGCTCTCCGACCTCTTTAAATTTCACACACGTGGGAGCACACCTTGCTAGCTTGGGCAGGTGGAGTTCCCACAAAACAAGCTAATCAAAGCTTCTATACAACAATGAGACCTCCCCCACCCGTCTGGACTGCGTAGAGATTGTAGGCAAAAGTCTTCACGGCTTTGGTAGCACAGAAAGAGTCATGCTCCTGCAGTGGAGACAGAAAGACCCGATGATGGATGATGAAATATTGTAATAGGTCACTTTATGAACTCGCCTCCTGGATATTACGCTCTGCTCGGGAACAGAAGAAACTGGTAGACTTTACTTTTTACTTTGCTCACATATCAACTTGAAATATTCTAGAGCAAGATAGAATTTCAAACGTAGAAACTATTTCTGAAAAACTGTTTACACATACCGCCACAAAAGTGCAGTTTTCTATCGTAGTTTCACGGATCAAATAAACCATGAAAATGGAAAGTGAGACGAGTGATGCTAATTTCATTCTGACCGAACCGCACAAAAGAGTTCGTTTTGCGTGTTCAATAGACCAATCGAAATTGTGGTATGCTTCGAGTGTTTTGTTATTTTATACTTTATTTTTAACCGACTTCTAAAAAGGAGGAGGTTATCAAACCGTCGCGATTGTTTTTTTATGTATTTTCAACAATTGTTCGAAGACGCCTTGACCAAAAGTTTTTTTTTTTGGAAGGACAAACTTTTGAGGTGGATCCATAGAAATTTTATTAGAATTAGTTGTGTAGTTAGGAGATGAAGTCAGGTTTTAGTTTTGAAAAATTATAGACACTTTTATGTAGTCAGAAGGCATAAAATATAATGTAAACGTTTATTTTTGTAAATTTTATCACGCATTTATGTTTACTTTAATTATATGTGAACTAAAATAAGAAGAAATAGAACTGTGGTGGGCATTAAGTTGTCAAGATTTCAGTGAAGGAACACTATAGTGTGCAGGCTTCCTCACGATTAAGTTATAAAAAATAAAGATATGCAAGTACTATGCTTATGTAAAGAAAGTACTTTGTGAGAAGGCTTGTTATAGGAACGATGACTACCTTAAAGACAAAAAAGTCTGGCTTGAGCTTAGCGCGGGTCCCTCAAAAAGTTTGTAATATAGGTACTCGCAAATGTCATAATTTAGTACATTGGAACAAACTGAATCTACAACTTGACATTATTTTAAAATTTTGACATTCTAAAAATTAAATTTAAATTATGATATGACATAACAAACAATGTATTCTCTGTCCACATAAACTTTAAGTATTAATTTATTTGTGAGTTGACGTTCTTGGAGAAAATGCTGCAGTGCAGTTTGTCACCGCTTCTTCTGCACTAGCGCTTTGGAAGCGGTAGTAAACTTAGCTGTAAGTAACCATATGACGTCAACAATTTTGCAACAAAATAATGACGATTATTAAGAGGTATTATAAATATCCTATGATAATAAAAATATATTTGAATTTATGGAATTCAATTTTTTTGTTGGTAAGTACCTTTTTGCTTTGCCATGGAAGAGTACCATATATTACTATATATGGTAATATATGGTATAGTAATTTAGATATACTTATCTATATATGTGTATATAATATATAAGATATAAATAAACTATGAAATAAATTTACTAGTGTGTAAAATGGATCTTGTCCATTATTTTGTTACCCTTATTAAGGACACAAATTTATGTTTTAATAACTTTTTTATTTGATGAACCTCAGGGAGTCACTACATGCTTGAGCTGTAGACCTCGTGAATCCCCAACCCGTTAAAGTTTATCAGTTAAAAAAGTTGTTAAGACTAAAAAGCACCTGAACTTCAAAATACAAACGTGCGAAGAATAATGGTTTGGAATATCGTACCTCACTTGTGATATAACAAACAACAACATTTTTTGTAGTCTCTAAGTTATCCTACAAAGGAAGACTAAGAAAGCTATTGCTGATACTGAAAGAAAATTTGATTACCTAAAATAATAAGCAGTCAAGTGCGATTTGGGTCATGCGCAGTGTAGGGTTCCGTAATTGCGAATGCCAACTTTGATTTCAAGTGACTAAAAACATCTAAAAAACTTATTTACTATTAAATTTGTGCATTATTTTACTTTTCTGAATATATCTCATATGTTGGTTGCCTACATCTTTTTAATTTGTAAACCGTTCTTAGTTAGCTCTGATAGATTTTCTTCATACTACGGTCTAAACTACAGCAGTGAAATTTAAAAAAAAACGATTTTATTTTACCTATTTGTCGGTCAGTTACACACCAAATTATAGCTTTTTAGTACTTAAAGTTTCTGAGTAGAATCGCGGACGTACATTAAAATATAGTAGGTACAAAGGCAAGCTTATCTCTTAAGCGATTTTTTCCAGCCAACCTTTGGCTAAAGAAGACTATAGATATATAGAAGGTGAAGGGAGTTGGAATATTTAGACTTTTACAGTGTAGAAGAATATAAGTATATAATTAAATAAAGTACGATATTTGCTGAGCTATTGCTATGTAGGTTAAGCTAACAAAACAAACGGAAGGATGTGCCAATATTTTCGTACAGAACAGTTCTTTCTCTGTAGATGTAATTCATGTTATGTAATGCGGTAGTAGTAGATATATTGTTAAATATATTTTTAAATAGGAAAGTCAACGAAAGACTAAATTCGTGTTTTTTTTTTTATGAAGACGATATTGTTTTAATTATACTTACAGCAATTTCTGCCATCTAAGATTTTTTTGTTTCACACCAAACCAATAAATACCAAATTCGTTTCAGTATTTTTGAAATAAGCGGCCAAGTGAGAGTCGGACTCGCGCACCAAGAGTTCCCTACCATTATGTTTAAAAAATCACGTTTGTTGCAAGGGACTGGGACTGGCGTGTACTTGAACATTTATTTTTTGTTTTTAGTATTTGTTGTTAAACAGCGGCAACATACATACATTATCTGTGAAAATTTCAACTATCTAGCTATCACGGTTCATGAGATACAGCCTGGAGACAGACGAAGTTAGTCCGGACAATGGATTCATAGTAATAGGGTCCCGTTTTAACACTTTGGGTACGGACCCTAACAAAGTTATCATTTATGAAAAAAAAAAAAAAAACATTCAATCAAAATATTACTACATAACTAATTGCTTTGCCAATATATTCTTTGTGTCATTTTTATTTTTGTCATTCTTTGGTTTTCGTTAAAAAAACAAACAAATACTCATTTTTATTTCTTCACAATATGCCTAAGGATCACGGTAACTGTCAAAGCTGTGTACATGTCGTAAATAGGATCTCTCGGAATAATTTAAAATGCTTTTTCGTTTCCCAAATGTATGTTCGAGAAATCTTTTTATAGCTAATGAGTTACGCAGCTTTTTCAAATCTTATTTCATTTGTTGGGTTAAAAGTAACAACATATACATAAGCAGAGAATGTAAGGAAAAGTCGCTCGTCTTCTTTAGTCGTTTTTTTGCAAAAACATAATGTTTCAAAACAAAATTAAATGGTATAAATATGCAACAATTGTGTGCTTAGCCATATTATTTAATTATTGTGGTGCAAAACAAATCCTTTAAAATTTTCTCGAACAATATTCATTTGAATGAACTAAAATCGGAGTTAAATATCGGACCCTGCGTATTACGGATTTCTGGAGTAAAAAACGTTAAAAAGATCCAAAACTTGTGGTAGGCCTCCAGGTGAGACAAAGAAATCCAATAGCACTTGGACGCTATATTCGGGGCCACTTTGACAACCTGAATGTAGTTTTTTTCCAGATGGTGTTTTTTCCAGATAATGCAATGAAAGTGCAGTAGTAACGATCGTTTTAACCTGATTCTCAGAGAGACGTGAGAATAAAAATTTATTTGCGAGAATCGTAAAGTGAAGATAGTAAAATACACATTACTTCCAAGTCATCGGACTTTCAACTGCCGTGTTGGTCTGAGAGTAAGTAAAACGTAGAATAACTATATATTTATCATCATCATCAGGTCTTTTTGTCTCCACTGCAGGAGCACGACTTTCTCTGGACTGCCAGAGCCACACTTGGCCAGAGCAGCTAAAAAATTTGGGCCACACTCTCGCTGACCAGTAGGGTTGGAGAGGTCTCATAATGTTAGCGCATAGAAAAGCTTAGTTTAGCGCAGCGTACCTACATATATATTAAATGCTTTTAATTACTTAACTAGATTTCAGTCGGTATTAAAAATAAGCGGCCAAGTGCGAGTCGGACTCGCCCACGAAGGGTTCCGTAGTAGTATTTTTTTTTAAATTTTTATATTTGAGTTGATTGAATGAAAGGTAAATTGCAGTTTATGACATATAGTTATTCATGGTAATGAACATCATATATTTTTTTTAGTTTTATCATTCTCTTATTTTAGAAGTTACGGGGGGGGGGGGGGGGACACACCTTTTTTCCACTTTGGAAGTGTCTCTCGCGCAAAGTATTCGGTTTAGAATAAAATTATATTAGAAACCTCAATATCATTTCTGAAGACCTATCCATATATATGTACACGTATGGGTTTGATGAAAAATATTTTTTTGAGTTTCAGTTCTAAATATGGGGAACCCCCAAAATGTATTGTTTTTTTTTTTCTATTTTTGTGTCAAAACCTTAATGCGGTTCACATAATACATCTACTTACCAAGTGTCAATAGTATAGGTCTTATAGTTTCGGAAAAAAGTGGCTGTGACATACGGACGGACAGACAGACAGACATGACGAATCTTTAAGGGTTCCGTTTTTGCCATTTGGCTACGGAACCCTAAAAACGCTCATATCCAACTTAAAACATGTAATGAAAAAAATCACCTCGAGTAGGATTCGAAGTTTCGAACCCACGACTCTCACGTTTACGCTGTGAGTGTATTACCAATTGTGGCTACCGTGATTTCGAATCAACCTGACGAATTTTTACTAGTTATCCATTTTTTAAGGCCTTTGTGACCTAGTGGTCATCATGCCACGCTGTCACACTAGAGGTCCTGGGTTCGATCCCCGGTCAGGTCAAGATGGAAAATAATTTATTTCAGATTGTACTGGGTCTTGGATGTTTGTCTATACACGGTGATTTTTAATTGGTTTTGGAGCCGAAGCCCACTTCATAAGGATCGTTAGCAAGATCTAATTAGCTAGTCAAAATTAAAGTTCAGAAACAAAAATGTGTCGCTAGGCCGCCGGCCGGACGGCGTAAAATCGTGAGATCAATGAGTAGTGCCGTCGATAGGCGCCGCTGGCCGGACAGCCAGGGTCATCGTTTGCACGCAGCAGTTTGGATGGGCGTATATACTACGTACATTTGGATAATAGTCCGAGCATTGTAATGCTGTTAAAAATCAAAATTAAAAATCTCATACTTAAGGAACTTTTCTTTTCTAACTTTTGTTTAAGGCGAAATGGTAGCAGAAGTGGCGCACTAATTGAAAATGAATTGGGTACTTTCCTAAGTCAAAAATAAATTATTTTGTACTAATAAAAAAATAAAGCGTCGCAAAATAATGTCACTTGCCTTTAAACATATCCATTGTAACGATATTTTAAATTTATTAATGTAGAAAAACTCATAATAAGAGCGCTATTTGACTTTAAAAATCTATGACGTCATCTGCCTGTATTTCATACAAAATCCCATAGAAACTGTTTGTTTTGACGTTTAGAAAAAAGTTGCTGATTTGACTTGTTGGAAAATAGCGTATTGTTTAAAAGTAAATATGAAAATAATTAGAAATTTAACTTGCACCATTTTGTAGAAAGACTTTTAAATTATTTTATGAATTACCTTTGAGCGCAGCCACTTTTGGCGAAAACTCATTTTTAAACTAAACGGATTATCAATAATACTTTCAAAAGTTATTCATAGAATAATTTAAAAGTCTTTCTACTAAATGTTGCTAGTCAAATTTATAATAATCACCATATTTACTTTTACTTCGTTTATTCAAAACCGCGAAAAAACTCATAGAAAAGTGTTTAAAACTATTTTTGAGTATTTATATACAATAAACTTTAATAAATTTTACTATTCACGTTAGAAGCCCCGCCCTACTCAAAATCTAATTACACTTTTGTAAGATCGCACTGAGAATATCCTTCCTTGAATTTCACAAATCTGTCTCAATTTCGCCTCGTTTCTGCCACGCTCGCAATTTCCCTCATATTATATTGGAAGGTTCCGCGCAGCAGGGTTAAGCGGACCGGCAAAAACTTCTTTAAATCCTATCTTTGAATACTGAATTGAAATTCGACGATACCCGTTTTTACGACGAACCGATATTCTTTTTCAGGAAACATATTTCCAGATTGATCTTTTTCGGCTTTTTTGATTAAAAATTTAAACTTTTTTCGGAGTTTTGTTTGTATTGTGTGATTGTGTTAGGTAATTATATTAGGAAACAATGCAAAAAAAGCTTTTTTGTGAGTAAAGTTGATATAATTTTGAAAATTAGTTTTATTAATTGTAAGTTGGTCAACTTGTTACAGTTGAATTTCTATATCGATTTTTAAAATTAGGTAGAAATTTTAAATTATTATATACTCGTAACTTCTTACGTTCCCTTTCATTTTAATATTTAAAAAGCTACATACCTAACCTATCAAATATAATTTTTAATAACTAAATACCGACTTCAACTCCAACTACACAACCGCATTTGATAGTAGATAACATACATACATACATACATACTATCACGTCTTTATCCCTAATGGGGCAGACAGAGCATTTTGGGTCTTGCGGCTGTATGCAGAACCCAGGGCCGCAAGACCCAAAAGCCACTTTTAGCGTCATGGTGGGCGAGAAGATGGAAAAGTATAGTAGATAAATATTAAAAATAAGTATAAACCTATAAAAATATAGGCGAATGTTATCTCCACCGAATACGAATAAGCGTAACTTTAGTCGTTGAACTTCTATATAGTCCGTATTATTATAAAACGCAGACTAGCTTTGTTACTAGGTTTAAACAATTGTCCAACCAAATCAAGTTGTTTTTTTCAGATGACACAATAGCATACTTCTTCTTCTTCTTCTTCTTATCGTGTGTGTTAGTGACTAACACTAGTGTCAGAGTTTTTAAACCGCCTTAAAGGCCTCTGACATGGTTTTAGGTAACGACCAATGTCAAAGACAGTGACCAGGACCGACGGCTTAACGTGCCCTCCGAAGCACGGATCATCTTATTTATCAGACAATCAGGTGATCAGCCTGCAATGTCCTGACCAAACTAGGACAACAACACAAAGTCGTTGCCCCCGCCGGGAAACGAACCCGCGACCTTCGGGTTGAGTCGAACGCTCTAACCACTACACCACGGAGGCATACTACTAGATATAAACTTAATTCGGTCAGATAATGGTTTAAACCTAGTAACAAAGTTAGTCTGCGTTTTATAATAAAACGGATTATGTTAAGGCACAAACTGTCTTATTATAAAATACAGACTAACTTTAGTACTCGTTTTAAACCATTATCCAAGCCCAAACAAGATGACCTTCCGTAATAGGTCACCTTATATGGATAAATATGGTTTAAAGCAAGTCATACAGTTAGACCCGGTTTTGTAATAAGACGGTTTAAGATTTTAAGAAGTTAAAAGTTAGTTGTTAATTTCCGTTAATAATATAACTTCCTCCGTGGTGTAATGGTTGGACCGTTTGGCTCATACACGGAGGTCGCGGGTTCGATTCCCAGCGGGGGCAACGACTTTGTGTTGTTGTCCTAGTTTGTTTAGGACATTGCAGGCTGATTGTCTGATAAGTAAGATGATCCGTGCTTCGGAGGGCACGTTAAGCCGTCGGTCCCGGTCACTGTCTTTGACATTGGTCGTTACCTAAAACCATGTCAGAGGCCTATAAGGCGGTTTAAAAACTCTGACACTAGTGTTAGTCACTAACACACACGATAAGAAGAAGAAGTTGTTAATATAGCTCTCGTTGTTATAATGAAGTATACCGTGTGGTATCCGGCAGAGAAGAATAGGGCCACTCAAAGTCTTCTCGTGGATGTCGTAGAAGGCGACTTAGGAATAACAAGCTAAACAAAGCTTACAAACATTAATGAGGCCTCTCCAGCCCGTGTGACCAGCGAGGAGAGTGTAGGCCAAATCTTCTATCAATCAATCAATCAATCTTTATTTGCATAAATGTAGGTAAATACATAGGATGTTAAAAAATATACATATTCCCAATACATTTTACCTTGGAAAGGTGTGCAAAATTGTTTGATGCAATTCAATTATTACAATTAATTATTTTATCATGCAATCTCAAAATATTATTATTCTATTCAATGTCAAGGAACTATACATGTCAATAATATTAATTATAAAAGGTCAAGATAAATAGTTTACATTCAATAAAATTAAAAAAACAAAATATGATATAAATATGCAAGTTACATTATTACAACTTTATTTTATCTGCTAAATATTCTTCAATGCTATAATAACACTTCTCCAGTAATATTGATTTAAGTTTATAGTCTAGTTGCCCTAGCCAAGTATGGCTCTGGTAGTACAGAGAGGGTCGTGCTCCTGCAGTGGAAACTCAAAAGACCTGATGATGATGTTGTGTTGGAATGGTTTTTAATAAATAATATGGTACATCCCATGCTGGTCTGGGAGAAATGAAAAAACTTAGAATGTACCAGCTGCTTCTCTTCTCGCGCAGATCGTAAAAGCCGATCGAGGGAATGGGCAAAAATGCGAATCATGTTAACAGGCGATGCGGCTAGCAACCCATCACTGTATTGATTGCTTTTCCATCTTCTCGCCCACCATGACGCTAAAAGTGGCTTTTGGGTCTTGCGGCCCTGGGTTCTGCATAGAGCTGCAAGACCCAAAATGCTCTGTCTGCCCCATTAGGGATAAAGACGTGATAGTATGTATGTATGTATATGGTACATACAATAATTTCTTCTTGTTTAAGAAACCTTGCCAGGATGCTGAGTAAAGCCCTTTTGATATTACGTTCTATCAAATAACCTGTTATTGGATTCATTTTGACATGGCTTGTTATGTCGGCTTCAAAATGCAAAGGCGTGAATCTCATTGTTCGAGATCAAAGGCCGAATTACAATAAACAACAATTGTATTTAGTATCGTTTTTTTGCATAGTAAATGAGCGTATAGATCAATATTTCTTTGTTATTTAAAAATATTTAGACTGCTACATTTTTAAAATACTAATTGAAATAATTACTTTTTTTTGCGTAGTAAATGAGCGTATAGATCAATATTTCTTTGTTATTTAAAAATATTTATACTGCTACATTTTAAAATACTAATTAAAGTAATTGCATTACGGTTTTTTTTTACTTTTGACTTTTTTTTCAGTCAACTTGTTTTGCTTTTGATGTGTGAGATTGCTCTTATTTGTCTAGTCTTGGGAACAATATTGTGTAAGTAAATACCTATATTTTTTCAGATTACATAATTTTATTTCATAAATTCGCAAGCTTATTATTAACTAAAGAAAACTCAGACAACTATTCATCAATACCTTGTAACGTCATTTGTTGTATTTTTTTTAGTTTATATAAATGTCACAGGAAAAAATACAAATAGAGATTTTATTTGAATTTTAGAACTAAAAAAGCCCTAATTAGGAACATACTTGGGTGAAAAAAGAAAACAAGGAATCGAAAACAGTGACAGGTTGCTATTTATAAAGTAAAAAGGTAGAATTAAGAAAAATATACTCAAAAAACAATTTTCCGTGTGAATTATTACTAGTTGCACCACGACCCTCGGAATCGCATTCAAAAGTCATACAATTATTGCAAATTCCATTTCAATCTTCATTCGCTCGATTGAACTCCCCTTCATTTTAAATTGATGCAAATTTTCTACAGAACCCCCGTATAGCTATAACTTTATTTTATTCGTATGGTTGAGGTAATGTGATTTCGGAAATGTTTACTTGGTATCTTTTATGATGCGAAAAAATTGCAGAAATTACGGTGAATTGATATTACTATTGCATAGGTATACAAACTAGAAGAAATATACCCGTACAAACCACGGGCTATAATAGATCACTATAGTATAATGAAATGAAAATGAAATTCATATATTTATAAAAAAATGTCATTTCCATACAAAAGTGTGCAGTCGCCCGAAAAATTTATTTGTAGAATGTCGAAATTTCTTTTTGTTTTTTTTTACTGTTATTTTATTATCATTATAAAGTGATTTAGAATAGCCTGTGATTCGATTTATTATGGGTATTGTATATATAGACTATTTCAGCTAGCACGTATACATGCGAAAAACAAACTAGCTAAGTCATACATCCTATTTACGGATTCAATATCTCCTCACAATTAATTCTACGTCATGCGTACAGTCAGTCACAGTAATCTCGATGCGTGGATCTAATTAACACGTCCGTCTTCACACGACATGTATCATTAATCACTGCTGTCGACTGTACACGGCTTAATCAGCCGCTGTCTTCAAGACGCCTGTTTCCAGACAATTGCGTGTACTATTGAAAGTCGTTTTATTCTCGCCAAATAAATTGTTCAAAACTTGAATTTACCTTGTTCAAGAAAAATCATAACGATAACCTTGAAAGAGTTATGATACCTTGGTATCGTAGATGTAATGAATATCAACATACATACAATAGCAACCGGTTGCAAATTATTCATACATTACAGTTTTTGTTAGTTTTTAAATAACCGAGTTCTGAAGCTTGAATTGATGCTATAATAGGTATTAATAACTAAACAAAAATAACGTAAAATAAGTAGATAAATACATAGGAATGTTATACCTAATTTATGAATACAAATAATAAGATATTATTTGGAAAAAAAGTAATTGTTCTATTAAGTAGAACTTCTTTTTCTCAAACTCTGTTAAAATTGTAAACACAAACCATAAGTAAACTACACCTATCAGCCGACCGCTTAAGTTATTGTTATACAGATTTAGTTAAAGTGTTTTAAACAGCAAAGTACTAAAACATGAAAAAATCCACTGAAATAAAAGCCTCCTTTTTTCGAAGTTGGTTTAAATTAAAAGACAAACCATCGTTTGCAAACCGCTAAGTCGACTACACCTATCAGGCGATCGCTAAAGTCATTACTGCTCTCTTAACCAGCTGCTTGCTTGCTGCTGCAAATGTACCAGCTGTTTCTCTTCCCACGCGGATCGTAAAAGCCGATCGAGGGAATGGGAAAATCATGTTAACAGGCGATGCGGCTAGCAACCCATCACTGTATTGATTGCTTTTTATCTTCTCGCCCACCATGACGCTAAAAGTGGCTTTTGGGTTTTGCGGCCCTGGGCTCTGCATAGAACCGCAAGACCCAAAATGCTCTGTCTGCCCCAATAGGGATAAAGACGTGATAGTATGTATGTATGTATGTATGTTTATCTCAAAGTCAGTTAACATTGTAAATACAAACCATTTTCTGCAAACCGCTAAGTCAACTACACCTATCAAGCGATCGCTTAAGTCATTATAATACAGTTATGGTCAAAGTGTATAAACAACAAAGTACTAAAGCATTAAAAATAAGAACCTCTTTTTCTTGAAGTTGGTGTAAATTTAAAAGGCAAACCATCGTTTACAAACCGCTAAGTTGACTACACCTATCAGGCGATCGCTAAAGTCATTACTGCTCTCCTAACGGCACACTTTTGTATTTGAGCAGTAATAAAAGTGTCGTTTGTTATTTTATTGAATACATTTTTCTTTTTTAGTGTGGTTAATTAGTGACAACTATAAGAGATGATCTATTAAGTTGCTTTTTTATCTCAAAGTCAGTTAAAATTATAAACACAAACCATTTTTTGCCAACCACTATGCCAACTACACCTATCAGGCAATCGCTTAGGTCATTATAATACAGTTATGGTCGAAGTGTATAAACAACAAAGTACTAAAGCATTAAAAATAAGAACCTCTATTCTTGAAGTTGGTGTAAATTTAAAAGGCAAACCATCGTTTGCAAACCGCTAAGTCGACTACACCTATCAGGCGATCGCTAAAGTCATTACGGCTCTCTTAACGGCACACTTTTGTATTTGAGCAGTAATAAAAGTGTCGTTTGTTATTTTATTGGATAAATTTTTCTTCTTTAGTGAGGTCAATTAGTGATAACTATAAGATGATCTATTAACTTTTTTATCTCAAAGTCAGTCAAAATTGTAAACACAAACCATTTTTTGCCAACTATGTCAACTACTCCTATCAGGCGATCGCTTAAGTCATTATAATACAGTTATGCTCGAAGTGTATAAACAACAAAGTACTAAAGCATTAAAAATAAGAACCTCTTTTTCTTGAAGTTGGTGTAAATTAAAAGACAGACCATCGTTTGCAAACCGCTAAGTCGACTACACCTATCAGGCGATCGCTAAAGTCATTACGGCTCTCTTAACGGCACACTTTTGTATTTGAGCAGTAATAAAAGTGTCGTTTGTTATTTTATTGAATACATTTTTCTTCTTTAGTGTGGTCAATTAGTGACAACTATAAGAGATGATCTATTAAGTTGCTTTTTTATCTCAAAGTCAGTCAAAATTGTAAACACAAACCATTTTCTGCAAACCGCTAAGTCAACTACACCTATCAGGCGATCGCTTAAGTCATTAAAATATACATAAGGTCGAAGTGTATAAACAACGAAGTACTAAAGCATGAAAAATAAGAACCTCTTTTTCTTGAAGTTGGTGTAAATTAAAAGGCAAACCATCGTTTGCAAACCGCTAAGTCGACTACACCTATCAGGCGATCGCTAAAGTCATTACGGCTCTCTTAACGGCACACTTTTGTATTTGAGCAGTAATAAAAGTGTCGTTTGTTATTTTATTGAATACATTTTTCTTCTTTAGTGTGGTCAATTAGTGAGAACTATATAGGATGATTTATTAAGTAGCTTTTTTATCTCAAAGTCAGTTAACATTGTAAACACAAACCATTTTTTGCCAACCACTATGTCAACTACTCCTATCAGGCGATTGCTTAAGTCATTAAAATACACATAAGGTCGAAGTGTATAAAAAACAAAGTACTAAAGCATTAAATATAAAAACCTCCTTTTCTTGAAGTTGGTGTAAATTAAAAGACAGACCATCGTTTGCAAACCGCTAAGTCGACTACACCTACTCGTATCAGGCGATCGCTAAAGTCATTACGGCTCTCTTAACGGCACACTTTTGTATTTGAGCAGTAATAAAAGTGTCGTTTGTTATTTTATTGGATACATTTTTCTTCTTTAGTGTGGTCAATTAGTGACAACTATAAGAGATGATCTATTAAGTTGCTTTTTTATCTCAAAGTCAGTCAAAATTGTAAACACAAACCATTTTCTGCAAACCGCTAAGTCAACTACACCTATCAGGCGATCGCTTAAGTCATTAAAATATACATAAGGTCGAAGTGTATAAACAACAAAGTACTAAAGCATTAAAAATAAGAACTTCTATTTCTTGAAGTTGGTGTAAATTAAAAGACAGACCATCGTTTGCAAACCGCTAAGTCGACTACACCTATCAGGCGATCGCTAAAGTCATTACGGCTCTCTTAACGGCACACTTTTGTATTTGAGCAGTAATAAAAGTGTCGTTTGTTATTTTATTGGATACATTTTTCTTCTTTAGTGAGCCGGATTAGTGAGGGCTATAAGCGATGTTAAGATTAATCTGTTTGTCCGTTCTGGCAATTTTTCGTGATGGATTCCTGTTAGGAAATTGTTTTTCTCGCTCAATAAGCTGGTAGATTTATCCAGATAGTGCTGTATGAAAAATTACGTTATTGTTATTGTATCTGACTTTATTATTTGGGTCTAACCAAAAATATTAAGGATACAAAAAAGCAGTTTAGTTATAACTACTTTTAAACTATGGCGTTGCATCGTTACTTAATCAATGCAAAAAATGTGTTAACGATTGGTATATAAAAAGCAACTGTTTTGTTAAAACGAGTTAAACTATGGTGTTGCATCATTCCTAAAATAATGCATACGGAAATTTGCACGAAATATACCTTTTTTATATTTTTGCTGATATTTCATCCAGATTGCACACATAGACCTAGTTTTTATACTTCTAAATCTGGTTACACCAAACGTGATCTCAGCCTGACTCTGTTTTAGTATTTCATTTGAAAAATGCCAAAAGTGGCAGTTTTTCGCAAATGAGCGAAGAAAAGCCTTAAGTTCTTACTTTATGCTCTAAACAGTAGTCAATAAAATAGCTTGAAGGGCTTGGTCAAGACAATTTGTATCCGTCTGACGAATAAATTTATCTCCGTTTCCTTTCTAATAATTTATTTTGAATGAAGGCAGCACTGGGCCTCGAAAAAGTCAAGCATTTTCACCTTCTGTAGGCCAGCTACCCCTGACCTAATAAAAAAAAATCAATTTCGACCACTTTAGTTATCAATGGCATCTCAGTCAAGCGACCGTTTTGCAATTAAAGTAGTCAATGTCACTCAAAAAGTTGAGAGAGATGCCGTACGTCATACTTGTAAAATTTTAATCTTTTATATACTGTGTGTAGTATCTTATAAATGCTGCTATCTTAGTTTCTTTCTGCATTTCTTCTTAGCAGGGTTCATTGCAAAGCGCTGGTACCGGTAGATGTTATTAAAAAAAAAAAAATACACTAAAAAAAAATTACACTACACGTAATGTTAATTATACTAATTGACGTGTAAAAGTGCTTATAAAGGTCTAATTACTGAATAAACAATTGAATCTTTAAATTTTTCTATAGAGGAGAACATAGAATATAATCATCGGTTATTTAAAAAAAAATACGGAATGTAAAAGCACAAATTTACTCACCAAATGCATTTGTTTAAATGTAAGCACTGATATCAATGACACAGTAAATACTCCTGCCATTGTACCAAGAATATTAATATTGATTGTAATCCATGTTTTCTTTTACTCATAATTTATTTTTTTTATAATCAAATCTTTCTTTTTTCCCTAAAAAGGAACCGCCCATACAAAATTAATTGTTATTCACAAAAAATGAAGGGAAATGAGCGGAGTATCACGAAATTATGGACCCTCATTATAAACCCAAAGGGCGGCAATTGAAACCATCCGACCTTTTTTCATCTTGAAAGTCGTATCTCGCTAATTCATTCCATCCATCGTTTTTCGAATATTTGAGGGGAATTAAAAATACCGATTCCCTTTTGACGACCTTCGTGGTTAGATGATTGGAATTTGTTCGAGTTGATTTTTATTGTAATGTTTTATTTATGGGTACGGGAGGAATTTGGGTTACACATTTTTTGATTGTGATCCTTAATAAATTTATGTAATGAGTAAGTAGGTATATAATTTATTCTTTAAAACTCTTCCTTCTTTCTTTCAAATTTTTTTCATCTTGCACCCCATTTACTACCTTCTTTGCTACGTCCCTAATTCATCATCATCATCATCATTTCAGCCGCACAACGTTCACTGCTGGACATAGGCCTCTCCCAAAGATTTCCAAAATGACCGATCTAGAGCGGCTTGCATCCAGCGCCTTCCAGCGACCTTGGTTAGGTCGACAGACCACCTTGTGGGTGGGTGTCCTACGCTTCGCTTGCCTGTACGTGGTCGCTAATTAACTGGTTGACAATGCTTATATTCAGTTCTAACTTTTTTATAAATAAATAAAGTGTCCAATAAAGACGAAAGGTTCTGAAAAGTATTATTTTAATTTAACCTTTAGAAGTGTCGTTACTTTTTTCTTAATTCTGAGATTTACGCTGTGTATATAAAAAGGCAGTCAGGTTTTTGTCCTTTTTTAAATAATTACTTGTTCTAAATAAAAAAAGATAACTCGCCGAGAATATCCAAATCTTCCTTCCACAAGGGCTGTAAAATGTTTTCCCTTAGCAAAGAAATAAACCGTAAGTACATTTAGCAGGAAACAGAATTTTGCCTAACAAAGATTTGTTATTGTTATTTTATAACTAGTTTACTATCTTGTTGGGTTGTTGGGGGATTTAAGCTTTATTTGACTCAGGTTTGTTTTATTTTTCTTTAGGAAAATAAGGTTAAGAGTGAGTGATTGACAAATATATAGACAAAATAGATTGAAAAGGGTTTGTCCAGAGTTCAAGATAAAAAGTAACTTGTTTACTTTTCTTCTCTGATAAGTTTGTTTAATATTTTTTTATTGATCTTTTTAAGTTTAGGTTATCAAATTTCAAAGCCGTGCCAAAAAGTCAGTCAGTGAAACAAATATTAAAATTTTAAAGGAGTACTGAACCATGATACCGACTGTAAATATAGGAAAAATAAAATACCCGGCCAAGTGTGAATCGGATTCGCGCACTAAGGGTTCCGTACCATTATCTATAAAAAATCACGTTTGTTGTATGGGAGCCCCCCTTAAATATTTATTTTATTTTGTTTTTAGTATTTGTTGTTGTAGCGGCAACAGAAATACATAATTTGTGAAAATTTCAACTGTCTAGCTATCGCGGTTTTTGAGATACAGCCTGGTGACAGTCAGACGGACAGACGGACAGACGGACAGACGGACAGACGGACAGACAGCGAAGTCTTAGTAATAGGGTCCCGTTTTTACCCTTTGGGTACGGAACCTACTGCAAATATACGAAAAAAATACTATAGGTACCGTAATCGATTTATATATATTAAGGCGTAGATTGTTATTCAATAGACTTTTTTCTTTTCCAAATTAGTAAAGTCATACAAAAATAATAAGAAAGAAAATGAAACTTTAGGTGAATATGGCACAAATCTCTTGGAATCGTAAAATCTAAAATCGTAAAATCGTAAAACCCCAATATTACACGAAAAAAGACGATTTACCGCGACGCTATCCCACAAGGAAGAAGAATATGTTAGCGAGGCCGAATAACACTCGTAATTTAGAAATATTTAATTCTGGGCCGCTTGCAATGACAATTAAAGTCTATAATGCCCTCCCAGACCTGCTTAGAGCAGAGGAGAAGAATTCGATTTGTATTAAAAGATTAAAAGCCCTGCTTATAGATAAAAATTATTATACATTGGACGAGTTTTTTAATGATAAAGATTTGACAAAATATACAATAAATGATAATGACGAATAACATAATCTGCATTGACATTTAATATAATTGACATTTAAATCAAAACAACATTTGGACGTTATTAAATATTATAGTATAGTATCGACACATTAAATAAAATAAAAAATATGACCAAAATTAAATTAAATTTTAAGACATCAATAAAAAGAAATTACATTTTTATTCATAATAATTTTAACATTGAATTTGATATATACTAAGAAATAATCCGCATGCCGTTCCGTTATTTTCTGTTGCAATGCCCTAACAGGGTTCATGTTGTACCTACTAACCTAAGAAGTGACTGTGTAGTGTAATCTAATATATGTATAATGTGAAAAGCAATAAATAAATTGAAATTGAAAATATTGAGCAAGAAATTGGCATTTACCTCAAGTACTGCTACATAATGGCTGAAGGGAAACTTTTATTGCTCGGCGTAAACTTTACAAGTATCTATGGTAATAAAGGATTTTTTTTATGACTCACTTACAAGGTTACAAATCTGCCTTCGTATTTAGTTTAAGAGCCCCCGCAGACCACAGACATTTTATCAGCCGATAGTTTGGTCGGTCTCTTAATCAGTATTATGACGCAAGTGCGCATATTACAGCGATTTGGTATCCGCCGATAAATAAGTTTGATGGGCTAGACGATTGCCTTCAAACTAAATAATCGGACAACTATCGGCCAACTGCTAAGTCAGTATGGCGCTGTTCCACGCGCGCACACTTGCCGTTTGATTAGACGGCCGACTCGGACGATTGTTCTAGTACATTCCGAGTATTAGCGCCTTCTCCGTTGTATCAGCAATAATAATATTTCTTGACAATTTTATAGCGACGACCTCTCTTATTAAAAACCGATTACCAACTATCAAATAGGTCGAGAGCAGTCGACCAACTGTTGTTTGGTCTGCGCAATGAACATCAACCCGACTGTTTAGTTGTCTCTGTGTGCGCGCTAAACAACACAACCCGACCAATCTGTCGACCGACCGAAAGTCTGTGGTCTGCGAGGGCTCTAAATGAACGTATTAATTTTCAGGTAAAAAGAATGCGACTCTTAAAAAGGTAGTTTAAATTTACGTTACAATAATTCCATTCTCGAAATCAAAACTTAAAGTTAAAACTGTTAATCTAAAATCAAAACGCCAACCATCTGACATAAATAAATACAAATATTTACATGAAATAAATATCACATGCCTTAAATTCTTTAAAAACATCCGCTTGATTTAGTGACGTCTCATTCTTCTTTCCTCTAGCTCTGACTAATATCACTTTTCTTCTTTTCTTTTTATTGGGTACTTTTTATTTACTTTCCTTAATGTTCGTATTTACCAATTTTATAGTTTATGCATTTTATATTACTTTATTGTTCGTTTATATGTTATAGTATGTACTCCTATTATTTAATTGTATAGGTACTTGTATTTTTCTACACTATAATACTCTAACTGCGCCAACTCCCCCACATCTTTTATAGTCTTCTTTACCCAAAGGTTGGCTGGGAAATCACTTTAGTGATAAGTCCGCCTTTGTACCTACTATATTTGAAATGTACTTTTGGTTATTGACATACTTAGTTGGTGCAATAATTTTTTTTTATCTTATCTTTTTAAACACTGTTTTGTGTGATTGCTATAACATTTTTTCTTACTATCAAAAAAGTCTAGGATTATCCTAAATGATCCATTTTAATTTGACGACCTGTGTGTTCTAGTGGCCATCATGCCAGGCTGTCACATCAGAAGTCCCGGGTTCGATCCCGGGTCAGGTCAAGATGGAAAATAATGTTTTTCAGATTGACGATCCAATACCCACGGGTCTTGGATTGTGTACTTGTAATAAAATAAAGTATCGTTGAGTAAGTATCTCATACATAACACAAGTCTCTAACTTACTTTGGGACTAGCTCAATATATATGATTTGTCCGTATATGTTTGTTTATATATTCATTTGCGACCTCCGTGGCGTAATGGTCAACACGCTAGACTGTCAATCTAGAGGTCCTGGGTTTGATCCCCAGGCCAGGGCAAGTTGGAAAATGGCCTTTTTCAAATTGTCCTGGGTCTTGAATGTTTTTCCATATATGTATTATATGTATTTGTTATAAAAATATAGTATCGTTGAGTTAGTATCCCATAACAAAAGTCTCGAACTTACTTTGGGGCTAGCTCAATCTGCGTAATTTGTCCCTATATATTTATTTATTTTATCTCAAAACACGAAGTGCTAGTGATTGTAGACAGCTGACATATAACACAATTTATTGGACGAAAACTGCACTAGACGATATCACGTCTGGGTTTCATTTTGATAAAGTTTCATTGAATTAGCTGGACAACGTTGAACAAATTTTTCATAGTATGTATAGTGAATCTTTTATGAGTTTTTCAAACTATTGTGCTTTGAACACATTATTAATTTATTATCTTCTTCTTCTTATCGTGTGTGTTAGTGACTAATACTAGTGTCAGAGATTTTAAACCGCCTTAAAGGCCTTTGACATGGTTTTAGGTAACGAACAATGTCAAAGACAGTGACCGGGACCGACGGCTTAACGTGCCCTCCGAAGCACGGATCATCTTATTTATCAGACAATCAGGTAATCAGCCTGCAATGTCTTAACCAAACTAGGACAACACACAAAGTCGTTGTCCCCGCCGGGAATCGAACCCGCGACCTCCGGGTATAAGTCGAACGCTCTAACCACTACACCACGGAGGCAGAATAGGAGTTAAAAACTTCGCAGTCACAGACAGACTGTTAAACGAAACGTTAGACGAAACAAAATAAAGGTTCGTGCTAAGCCCCGTCTATATTATATTAAAAATCTTATAAGAGGATGAAATGATACCATTTTTGACGACCTCCGTGGCGTAGTGGTCACCATGCTAGTCCGCCACCCAGAGGTCCCGGGTTCGATTCCCGGTCAGGGCAAGTTGGAAAATGGCCTTTTTCAAATTGTCCTGGGTCTTGGATATTTATCTATATATGTATTTGTTATAAAATATGGTATCGTTGAGTTAGTATCCCATAACACAAGTCTCGAACTTACTTTGGGGCTAGCTCAATCAGTGCAATTCGTCCCTATAAATTTATTTATTTACTTTTTTTTAAATTTTTTTTATATTGACACGTGCTTAAATTTCCCGTTTTTGCTTCTTTTAAACGCAAATGCAGACATTTCTCTTCCTAAATACCAAATAATGTCATGTCCAAGATTGATTATATAAATTTAGATGAGTCCTACCTCACAATACATTTTACAAAGTAAATTATAAGTAAGAACATGAAATCACACATTTCAGAATTTCAATTATCTGCTTCATAAATCTGTAGAAAGCCAGGCGACAAAGTTGCATAACGGTGACATAGCAAACCACAAAGGGTTGATACAATGAAAGAAATAGTTGAGTGAATGAAGTTTATCTTAGCAGTAACACACACTTAATAACTTTCTAAAATAACTGTCTAGAATAAATAATTGATAATAAAAAACTAATGATACAAGTTGGCTGCTTCACATGAAATTTGATGTGGTATTACATTTAAAAAATTATCCACCATACGCACCTCACTATTGAGAAATGAGGAATCAGTTCCGAAATATTTTATGAACTAAACTTTCTTCGCATAATCCGAAATACACAAAATCACAAATCTCAGAATTTCAATTATTTGTCCCAAATCTTTGCAAAGCCAGGCGACAACGTTGCATAACCATGACAAAGCAAACCACAAAGGGTTACAGTGAAAGAAATAGTTCAGTGATTGTAGTTTATCTCAGCAGAGATTACATTTATCACATTTTCATAGAAGTAACTGTAGTGATCGTGATAACTTTCTAGAATCAATTTTTTATAATAAAAAACTAATTATAATGACCTAAACATACAAGTTGGCTTCGCGACCTGAAATCTGATTGGTATTACATTTCAAAAATTATCCACCATACGCTCCTTACTATTGAGAAATTAGGAATCAGTTCCGAAATATTTTATGAAGTAAACTCTAATCCGAAATACAAATCTCAGAATTTCAATTATCTGTCCCAAATCTTTGCAAAGCCAGGCGACAAAGTTGCATAACGGTGACAAAGCAAACCACAAAGGGTTACAATGAAAGAAATGGTTTGAGGACGCGAGTTTATCTCACAAATTACCGCGCACCTACTTAGAAGTGCTGACTTTGTTTTATGGCTGCTATTGTGTCACATGATAAGCTTTTGGGGATGAGTCGAAACAATGACTCGGATTTACAGGGGTGACAACAGAGTGTTTTAGCAATATAGAACAGACATTTGAATTTTTACATACGGCTGGAAAGAATTGTGCAAATACAATCTGATAAATGTTTATATATTACATACATCCTATATAAATATGGTATAAGCACTGGAATAAATAACCGATATTTCATTGTACAATTCATTTATTCGACGACCCCTGTGGCGTAGTGGTCACAGTGGTAACCGCGGTCAGGCCGAGATTGAAATTAATCTTTTTCAGATTGACCTGGGTCTTGAATGTTTATTTAATGGGAACCCATCACTTTATCGCAATTAACTTCAACGATTTCTATTCCCCATAAAACTATTCGCAAATCTTTTAATACAATATTTAACAAATCCTTAAATCTGTTCACATCGAAATTTCATTTATCGATTATTCTTTATTTACAAACTTAGTCTCTATCGTTATTTCTTTTCATATTTTATGTATTTTATAACATCAAAGTTTTGTTACCCATAATTTTGTTTCCACGTAAATTTCAGTTTGAAAAATAGTTGAAACATTTGAAACGAGTGCTAGGAAACTTCTATCCATTTTCCTAGGTCAGGGCAAACCTATAGGTTAGGTTATGTTAGAACTGCGACCAACAATATCAGGACATATATTAGTTATTATATGTACCGCTACATATTCAAACGTGTTTTTATGAACAGTTTTATCGATAACTTAATACTTTATATGAAATGATAGTTCGATATACCGTTTTTCTATAAAAGAAAACCATTTTGAAATATATATTTTTAAAATTTAGTCGTTGTAATATGAAACTGCGATGATAAACTATTCATTTTATTAGGAAAATTTTTTTTTTTTAAAATCGTGAAATAGTTTTCTGGAAAATGAAATTCGATGTGAAAAAAATCTAAATTCTAATAAACACCCTTATTTAATATGTAATTGTTATAAAATATAGTATCGTTGAGTTAGTATCCCTTAACACAATTCTTGAACTTACTTTAGGGCTAGTTCAATCTGTGTGATTTTTTGGTATATTTTTATTTATGTATTCCTTCTATAGATATATTCTGTGTACGAGATGTCAGTGGTACAGTGAATGATGTCAACCACAATTGAGTATTGTTTTGTTTTTTTAACGAGAATAGGTTTTGAGCCTAGTGTCAAAACAGAATGATTGAGAGCTCTCCTATTGTAAAACATTTTATTTGGAACACAGCTCTTGAAAACGTATTTTCATTGCTGAAACAATGTAGGCTTTAGTTGGAAAGGTGATAGATACATGGTTTATACATGGTTGTCACAAATTTGTACCCGTATTGATATATATTGTTTAATATCATGATGAAAATTGAAAACCATATTAAGAAATAACAAGACAAGAGATTTCCGCACGCCTAATCGAAACCACAGGCGATCTAAGGGCTGGTGCGCATTTTGCCCAAACGCAGAGTTTGGCCATTTAACGCGGAAATGCCACCAGCCTCTTTGGCACCCACTATGATTGCAGTGATTTAGGCTCAATTTTTATAATTTTTTTTGTTATTTATTGTGTTTGTACAGGGTGACTTATTACTCACTAGTTAAATTTTTAGAGCCATTTCAGCTCATGATAATAAACTATTTTTTATAAAAAAGTTATTAAACATTGAAATTTTTTTTTCGAACGTCCATACAAAACTCGTTGGGCCAAGTGCTTATTTGCATGTTTAGTCCAATTTTTTATATCGTTTTTCGATAATTGTTTTAATGCAAAGTGTTTCAGTATTATGCACATAAATTTAATAAGTCATTAATTATATATCTAGTTTAGTTTTTTATTACTATAATTTAGAAGTTTTATCATAATTTGTGTTATATAAGTTATTTATGTGTTTATAAATAAATATATTTAGTAAATATAAAATTATATAGGTACTAAAACGGTTTACAGACATTTTGTACTATAATGTCTAAAATTCTCCTATGCCGGTCTGGAGACAAAAAAACATATAGTAGCTGCTTTTCTTCCTACGCAGATTGCAATAGACAATCAAGGAAATAGGATATAATTAGAATCAAGTCAATAGGACATGCCGCCTGCGTACAACTCATCATTTCGTAGTAAACAAGGAAACCAAACAGATAAGAAATGAACCCTTATAGTTTCGTCACGTCTGTCTCTCCGCGATTCTACTCAGAGACTATAAATACAGTAAGCTGTAATTTGGTATGGGTATGTATAATAATGTAATGTTGCAGGAAGGCGCTGGATGCAGGCCGCTTCCGATCGGTCGTTTTGGAAATCCTTGGGGGAGGCCTATGTCCAGCAGTGGACTTCTTGTGGCTGATATGATGATGATGATGATGATGTATAATAATCATGCCAACAAAGCGGTAAAATATAATCATAAAACAAATAATATTTTGGGATAGGTAACTTCCATTCATATATAGAGCGAGAACTCTTTTTTCTCGACTAACCAATCGTGTGGAGTATCGTTGAATAGATTTTATAAAAATATTATTGTAAGCTTGTGAACTCTATTTTTCAATTTAGGGATCGTTTCTGAAATATATGGTATTCCATTTTACTCTCAGGATTGTACTAAAATGGGATTTGGGTTTTGTAGCTCTGTAGTGTAGAAAAAGACATGATAGTGTGTCTTGTATGTCGAGAAAGTAAGATAGAGATACAGATACATTTCCCGTCTATGTCCCTTACAGGGTAGATAGAGCCCAGGGCTGTAAAACCCACAGGCCACGCATAGCGCGATGGTTTGCTTTAACATGCAAGTTAGTACTATTTCAAAGTTCATCATTACAAAAATTTGATTCATTTAAAATACAGCAAAATCCCTTAGGTAATAAAGTTCAAAATACAAAAGCTTCAGGTAAACAAGGCACCTTTCTTATATTCCCTACTTTCAGACAGACTAATTACCAAGATTTCACCTACAAGTATCTCATGCATAGCCAAGTAGTCGAAAAGTAGTTTCCGAGCGAATAACTTTGACCTCCACAATAAATGGACGGGAAAAAGGTTCTTGGGAGTTTTATCTTTTATTCTGAACTATTTCTTGCCTGGCCTAGGAAAAAAGAAAAAAAATGTAACACGAGCTTCTTTTTCTGTGTTGATCGTAAATGTTAATCGAAGGATTAATGTTATTAAGTATATGATTTATTTCATCAAATGAAGATTATTTATTTATTTATTTATTTACAATGTATTCTCTGTCCACATTAACTTTAAGTATTAATTTAATTGTGAGTTGACGACCTTGGAGAAAAGGTGCAGTGCAGTTTGTTACTGCTTCTTTTGCACTAGCGCTTTGGAAGCGGTAGTAAACTTAGCTGTAAGTAATCATTTGACGTCAACAATTGTGCAACAAAATAATGACGATTATTAAGAGATATTATAAATATCCTATGATAATAAAGATATATTTGAATTGAAATTGAATTGAATATCTAAAAAATAATATGTTTTGTTGCTACACCCAAACTGGGTACATGTTGAAATGCACAATATATTATAATATACAACGTGTAATCTATATCTATATCTATACATATAATAAAACAGTAGAAAAAGTGTGTCTGTACATTAAGTATATTTCCAAAAAAAATATTGGGGGCGATGGAGACGTAGTAATAGAGAAAGAATTTTAAAAAAATGTCTGTCTGTTTGTCTGTTTGTCTGTATGTCTGTTTGTCTGTTTGTCTGTTTGTACACGCTAATCTCCGGAAATACTGGACGGATTCGAATGAAACTTTTTTTGTTATATAGCTATTAAGCCTGGGCAACATATAGGGTATAAATGATTTTGGAAAATGGAACGCCTGATGCAGAACCATAATGGTCCAGCTAAACTATAAGAGATATAAAAATGCCGCCTTAGTAAAAGTTGTTCAGCCTGATGAGCATTTTCCAAAGACATAAAGTCCACGCGGACGAAGTCGCGGGCTTCGGCTAGTAAAATAATATATTAAAACTACTTTAAGGGTAAATTCAGTCCATTATACTGAACAACTTTCCCCAAAGAACACGTATAGAAATATATAAAGTAATCTTTGGCTTCCAATATAATTTTACTGATCAGTTTATCAGAGATTGTATAGAAAGCTATAAATTATTGTTCATATTTCGAAAGTTTTCACTAGTTTCAATATATTTTGTTAGACCTGATGTATTGTTTATTTTGTGAGTCACTATTCGATGACACAAAGTTTTTGAGACGGCTTGTCCTTCGACAAAGGCCTCCTCCAATGACTTCCATGCCTCTCTATCTTTTGCTATTCTCATCCATGTCGGCCCCGCAGTTTTCTTGATGTCGTCTTCCCAGCGCGTTGTTTGCCCCTGGCTCCGTTTGCCGTTTCTTGGATACCATTCTGTTATTATTTTTGTCCATTACTCTCTTTTGTCCTTTTTGCGTCTTTAAAATTAGTTATGCCCTTTATTTTTTCCAATTTAACTTTATCTCTTAGTTTTACCCCAATTACACTTCTCTCTATGTTATTCTATTCAAGTTTATGTCAAGCACGGTAGAATGCAGGTGTTGTACAATTTTCTTTTTTCTTTCATCGGCATATCCTTGTTTTTCATGACTTCACTGAGGGACCAAAATCTCTTCCACGTATTGGCTGTCCGCCTATCGCAATAGCAAATGTATATATAAACAGCAATAAAGGCTTATTTTATTTTATTTTTATAATTGTTTATTATGCGAATAAATCACTTGCTTACATGTATAAATGACTAAGGAATTCGAGGCAAAGTGCAGAACCGTAAGGCCCACAGGCTACGTTTTCGAGGTAGTGGGCGTTGAGATGGAAAAAGATAATCAAAATAGTGATGGGTCCAAAAGCATCGCCTAATAACACGATATTAATGCGGTATTTTAATTAATTCTTTTTATTATTTATATCAATAAGTAACATAGTCCGAAATCGAAAAGTGAAGTTTTTATTAATTTGCTCAAAAATAAGTAAGATATATTTTTTAAATCTGATGGAAGGAGAAACTGTCAAGTAGCAGAAAAAGTATGCACATACAGAGTTCTTGACGTCACTGCTATTATCGGTCTTGCGCGTACGAAAGATATTAGTGTGAGATGTCTCCGCCACTCTCCCACTCTTTATTTTTTATTTTTTTATTAACCTTTATTGTCCCACTGCTGGGCAAAGGTCTCTCCCACTCTTATATTTGAAAAATTACAGAGTACGTCAGGGCTACTGGCCGACATATTTTGACTTTATATGGTGGCGAATGTGATTTGAGACGCGCCTCACGCGCATGATGACGCGTTCCGCTGAACTGAAATTACTGTGAGTTGACCCGTTTTTTAAATATTATATAGGTATTCTTAGTTTTTGTTTCCTCGCTTAAGATGGAAGACGAAACATGGATAAAACTAGCTTAATTTGAAAGATAAAATTATGTTTTTCTATTCGTTCACGACGATGACGAAAGCGTTTTCAATTTAGCACTACAACAAAACGCTTTTGTTTAAAAATTGCGAGTCAATTAATGTTTTCTCAAACTAATTACCTGGCTAAAGTCCGGCGTAAAAACAAGGCCTAGTATACACTATAGAGCGTATAGAAGGATACATCTGACGGTTCACTTGTCACTTTAGCTTTGCAGCGTTCGGATAATTGGTTAAAGCAGCCAAAGGATTTAGTTTACACTCTCTACGCTGGCCAGTGTTAAGAGTTCTCACTGATGGTTAAGTTTACCTCTAAATATTGTCCAGCTTGTTAGATTTTCTACATTGTCTGAGCTTTTACCACATCCAAAAGATGACTTGGAGTTATTCGATTTTGCCGGAAACCACCAATTTAAATAATTCACGTGCATCTAATCCCGTCCAATATATTGAAAGATTTATCAGAATTTTTAGCCAATTTATTAATGAAATATAGAATAGTAATTTTAGTATAGGTGTTTAGTGGCCTGTACGCATCGCTTTCGCACTTTCAAGCGACACCGGGCGTGGACCGCACTGCAAATGCATTGTTTTTTCGAAACTACAGGCTTAGAAATGCACGTTGAACTGTAAGTCCCGGCTCTCATCGTTGTATCATCATCATCAAAAACAAAAACAAATAGCAAATAAGCTAATCACAGTAACCGCAATTTTGAAGTTACCATTCTGTTTTCACGTCAATTGTGGTCCAAGCGTTAACGAAGATTAATTGTTTCTTGCAAAATTGTTTTTTAATTAGTCATTTAATGTTTTGCCGTGGTATTATTCAATTATGAAATATTTTTTGGATATTAAAATACCTTTTGTTTACCGGAAGAAGATTCACCTGAAACAAAAAAAAAGATTATTTTAAAATGGATAGGATGTAATAGTGTCACACTTATAAATTTTAAATTTTGTCTCTACGTGCTTATTCTTCTCCATTTTAGCACGTGCCCGGTTGCATATTTAGTAGTGCTGCTTTGCTTGGGTACTTTTACTCCCTTTTTCTTCTTCAAATACAACGCGAAAGGGACATTTTTTGTAGCCTATTTAGTATCCTATTGGTGGGCAAAGGCCTCCCCTTCTTGCTTGCACGATCCATGATCCAAGCTGCCTTGCTGCCATCCACTCATGTAGCATTCAATGTCGTCCCTCCATCTTTGTCCACGACCTTCCCCTACGTAAGCGTCGTTCTAGAGCCCATAACGTCGCTTTTCTTGCCCGTTTTTCGGTCTCAAATGACAAACATGTATATTATATGTAAGTATGTATAGTATAGTATATGTATGTATATATATACAGTCAGTATATGTGTATGTATTGCTATATTAATTTGGGACCCTTTCTTTTGCATATTTTTTTGTCCTAATATGCTTTGGCATACTGGGTTTGGCATAAAATATTTTGTCATAATAGTTTTTAGGCATAAGTTGTTTTTTTTTGCATACTGGTAAGTTGGGCATAATTATATTTTAGGCTAATTTGTTACGGCACAATGTTAATTCGCATAATCTCTTAAGGCGTAATAACTATAAGACTAATAGTATTTAGATATAATATTTTTAAAAATAACAGAAACAAAATTAAGTTATTTAAGTGTTTATTTTTAATTATCATGCAAAAAAAATATGACCACCCAGAACAAATGTGAGGGCAAAAGGGAAGTTAGGTTTAAGTTTTTTTTTTTATGATCACCTGGAACAACTGTGAGACAAGAAAGGAAGTTACATTCAACTTATTAGCAATTAATAAACAGTTTATATACAATGAATAAAAATGTTATGCTTAATCATTTTTATGCTTAAAGTAATGTTATGTCTTGATAAATTATGGTTTGATGACATTATGCTTACATCCTTTTATGCTTTAAAATGTTAGGGCTAAATAATGATTATGCTTAGATACATTATGCTTAAAATTATTATGCATTAAACCAGTATGCTATGTGATATTATAGCTTAAATTTGTATGCATATAGATAGTGATCCTATTAATTTATGTATGATTATAATGTATATATGTGTGTAGCAATGTAAGCATCTTATAGTTAAATTTGTACGTACTTGCTTCTTTTTAATTGAGTAAGTATTCTCTCAAACTATCGCAGGTTGACTGAAAGAGATCCCTACATGGGATAGGTCCGCCTTTGTACATTTGCTCTTTCGTAAGCTGTCTTTGTATATGTATTTGTTTTGGTACAATAAAGTTATTACAAACAAACAAACAAACAAACAAACATACCCAGCCCTCCCACTTCAGCTTTGTCGTCTTGGGAGTGTACGCCGTAATAAATCGAACCACGGGCTATACTAGATCAATATAATATAACGTTAATAAAATAAGTCGAAATTCACAATTTTAATATAACAATGGTCATTAGATCAAAAGTTCAACTAACCACAGTCTGGAATATGAACGTTTAAATTATCTAGGTATTACACTATTGGCCAAATCGTTCAAAGGTTAAAAGGATTATTGGATACATTATTATTAATTATCATATGGTTTAACTGAAAAAGGTAAAAATAATTTTCATCATTATCATCATCAGGTCTTTTTGTCTCCACTGCAGGAGCACGACCCTCTCTGTACTACCAGAGCCATACTTGGCTAGAGGAGCTAGAGGACTTTGGCCTATACTCTCCTCGCTGGCCAGATGGGTTGGAGGGGTCTCATTGATGTTTATAAGCCTTGTTTAGCTTGTATTTCTAGGTCCCCTTCTACGACATCCACGGGAGGACTTGGAGTGGCCTTACTCTGCTGTGATTTTACTCTGCCGGAAACCACACGGCAACGCCTGAAATACTTGTATTATATTATAATAATACTTTTTGACTTGTCTGTCAAAAAGTCCGCCTTGAATCGTACTTGCTGCAAAGATGCCCATGACACTAGCAGCATTCCCCGCTGTATTGCAAGGGATATGCGTTGCATCAAGTACAAAACGGCGCGGGTGTCAGCACAAATAAATAAATAACTAACAGTAAAATACATTTAAAATAACAACATTGAATAAAATAAATCAATAAGGTTTATTTATAAAATAAAAAAAGTGAAAACCATTAGCAATGTACAAAAATGTATGAAAATCCAGTGCTTCATTTTAAAAGTGTTTAGTTAATAGAAGACTTAGTAATTCCACGAAATAAAAGCTTCACGCAAGCAAAGCTTTTTTGCAAAAACTAAATACAGTATTCACAGAGAGCTTTATAATTAAAACTATTTTTTTCTTTTTTCGCAAGCTTTTGAACACTAAGGTTTAGCTTTACTGTTTTTTTTTTTAAGTATAATAATGTTTTTTGCAGTTGTTTAAAATCAATAAAGTTGACGTGGTAGGGAAAGCAGCCAAAATCAAATGGGACTGAGTTGGTATATGCAGTGTTATTATTGTAAGCAATAGTATATATAAATATCGGTCGTCTATCTATATTATTGTGACCTCGGAAAAAAAAACAATATCGATAATCGATAGTATTAAAAGAAAAGGTACTATCTGTTTAAAGAAATGTTGGTAGTATTATATTATATCGATAGTTTTTCATACAAAAAGTAGTCACAGTGTCGATATTATGATTCTATCCAAATTCAATAGTATCGATACTATCGATGGTTTAATATTTTATTAATTGTATAGTAACTAATGACAATCGTATCGATAGTTTCGAAACTATCGATAGTCCTATCGATATTTTGACCTCTTTTTCAAGGTCCACTATCGATAGTTATGCTACACTAATCTATGAGATGCACCCGAATAGGTGGGCCAAGATATCCACGGAATGAGTTTCTGCAGGCTGGCGAAGAAAGACGATATTAGCAAGGCAAGGCGGTCTGACGACCTTACCAAGGTCGCTTTCTGAAAAGCGCTGGATGCAGGCCGCTCTAGATCGGCCATTTTAGAAATCCTTTATGAGAGTCCAGCAGTTGACGTTCTGTGGCTGAAATGATAATGATTTACAAAAATCACGTAGATACACAAAATACAAACAGATACAAAGTAAGAACATTAAGTACATATGTACTTCTAATTTCATAAGAAAGGAGAGGAAAAGAGAAGAAAACAGGTAAAAGTAGGCATGTCCTATTGTTCTTCTTCTTCTTCTTATCGTGTGTGTTAGTGACTAACACTAGTGTCAGAGTTTTTAAACCGCCTTAAAGGCCTATGACATGGTTTTAGGTAACGACCAATATCAAAGACAGTGACCGGGACCGACGGCTTAACGTGCCCTCCGAAGTACGGATCATCTTACTTATCAGACAATCAGGTGATCAGCCTGCAATGTCCTAACCAAACTAGGACATAGGTTGCCCCCGCTGGGAATCGAACCCGCGACCTCCGGGTATGAGCCAAACGCTCCAACCATTACACCACGGAGGCAGTTAATCCAGTTAATCCTATTGTTCTTAGCTCGGCCAAAGATAATAATAACTAATGTAACAGATACCCAACGCCATAGAAACTACTGCTTGGTAAGAGGAGGAGGAGGATTAAGTAGGCAAAAGGGCAATTGCGGGTAGGCCCATAGAGATGGCAGCACACACAACTAGCAAAAAAGAGACAAAGAAAGTGTTGAATATGCTTTAAAAATACTTATTGCATTTCGTATAAGTCATATTTAATCAATTAGAGTACTAATTTATATAAATAATAGTAATAAAAGATTATAATGTTTTATTTGCGCTATAAAATAATAATAAAAACAACACAAGGAAGAAAAATAATTATATTTATAAGGTAGCATCGCTCGCTATATATATTTCGTAGCCAAGATTTCTTTTTCCTATCAACCTTTCTTTTTCCTGTGACATTGCCCATCATTATAGCTTTCTTTTCTCTAAATATGAATAAAAGAAATAAAATTGCCTAGCAAATAAACTTGAAAGCACAAAAAAATATTAATATTTAACGATGTTTCTCCATTCCTATATGAGTTGCTTTAAAATAGCATCATTTGCAATATAAATTCACAGAGGATCTCGTTACCGGCTTACCCTGAAACCCTTCTGCTTGACGAATAGCACGGCTTAAGATTAAGACAACTGCCAGTTTAAATCTGGGTTCAGATTAGTCGAGTAACCAGGCAAGTTATACATGTAGCTAGTTAAAAATATATATCTATTACCTACCTAGAAAAGTATGCAAAAGAATCAAGGTTACAATATTTTATCAAGATTTTAAATACACGATACTTAAGAGAATTAACATCTTCCATGCTGGTCTGGGGGAAGGAAAAAAACTTAAATATAAAGCTGCTTCTATTCCCGTGCATATAGTAAGAGTCCGCATCACAGAGCAATCCATCACTATTTTGATTCCTTCATCCACCTTCTTGCCTACATCGAGGTAAACTAATTTTGAATTTTGCAGTCCTAGGCTCTATCTGCTAAGAGCCGCAGGACCCAAAATGCTTTGTCTGTCGCATTAGGGATAAAAACGTGATAGCATGTATGTATGTATAAAGATTTTGCCGTGTGGATTCCAGTAGAGTAGGGCCACTCCAAGTCTGTGGATGTCGTAGAACTTAGAAAATACAAGCAAAACAAAGCTTATAAACATCAATAAGACCTCTCCAACCAACCAACTAGCTCCTTTGGCCAAGTATGGCACTGATAGTATAAAAAGGAGTCCCGCTCTTGCAGTGGAGATAAAAAGACCTGGTAATGATGATGATGATGTAGAAATATTTATTTCTTTAAACACTCTTTTTTATTAAACTCATAAGACGAGTTACTGTTTCCAACTACTTTACCAATGTGAAAGTTCAACAGGCCTGTTTCCACTTTTAGAGAGACAAATTTTCAGCTAAGCTATACTTTTAAGTGTGATTATACGGGTGAGAATTATACGTGTAAGTTGTTCTTAATTCGGGACCAGCCCTCTTTCGGTCTAAGTTTGTTTTGCATATTAATTGTTTTATTTATTTTAATCAACATTTTCATTAATATTTTGGGATACAAGTTTTAGGGATATGTTAATTTTAGTGTTCTGTGTTTAGGGTATGGCAGAATTTAATTTTAGGCATATTTTACTTAGTTGTGTTGCGTTACTTGCTACGGTATTAAGGAAAGTTATTTTGCATCAAAGATAATCAAGAATTTTGTTTTTATTATTAAAGAATCGGATAAAATCCAGAATAACTACGTTTTTAATAGTTGACAAATAATAAAGGCTAGAGAATCAAAGTACTTATTTTGTTAAAAAAGTGAGTAATCTATCTAAAAACAAAATATCAGCTTGTAAATTTCTATGTATTTTATCATGGCTCAACAAAGTTTATATTGTATCTCAAAGAAGAATTTTGTTATTACAAATTTCTACAAAAATTGATAATAATTACAGTATACCTATTTGGACACTGTAAAGCAAATACTTATTCTTTTCACTATTTTCCAGCTAAATTAAAGACACGTTATTTACTAACTAAACTTAAAAACTCTAATATAATTCACATATTATGGTTCAACAAAGTTTATATTGTATCTCAAGGAAGAATAGAATTGTATAAATACAAATTTCTACAAAAATTGCGGATATAATAAGTACAGTATACCTACTTGGATACTGTAAAGCAACTACTTATCCTTTTCACTTTTTTTCAGCTAAGGACACCTTACTTAGTAACTAAACATTAAAACTCTAATTTATTTCATATATTTTGGTTCAACAAAGTTTATATTGTATCTCAAGAGAGTATGGACTTGTATTACTTATTACAAATTTCTTTAAAATTGCGAATAAGTATAGAATATCTACTTAGTTACTCTAAAGCAATTACTAATCCTTTTCACTTTTTTTTCTAGTCAAAGTAAAGACACCTTACTTTGCAACTAAACTTAAAAACTCTAACTTAATTCACATAAATTCTATTTTGGTTTCAAAGCTTACTCATTATTTTGACTACTCTTAGACGAGAGCCCAATTTGCCTGACGTGCAAGGCTGGAAACCACTTGTACAAATGTAGGGCCCTAAGCTTGTTCACGTTAAAATAGTGTAAGCATTATTTCGCCCTTTTAAAATTTTATAAAGTAAAATTTAAGAGATTTGATAATAACGGCAAAGACTTAAATAGAGTAAGAAAAGATTTTAATCTAGCAGGTACAGTTATTTAAATACTATTACTTGAGATCTGAAAAAAAAATTAATATCTATAGGTATACTTAACCATTCCATTTGCATTTTACTTGTAGTTCAATCCATTGTACTAAACAACTTTCCACAAAAACCACAGTTTTTTTTGTCTTATTCATTTTGTTTAAAAAAAATACAAAATACAAAGAGAGAGAAGTCAAGAGACGCATAACAGATGCCATGTACAGCCGACAGAATCTGATACAGTAAGCTTTTTTCACGCACTGGCGCTATCACCAGTCGCAGACGATGATGAAGAAGGAATTACGGCTCCCAGTACATCCACGGGAGTCCTTGACGCAACCAACCAACAGCCACCACCATCTACCGAACTGTCGCTGCGGGCGCAGAGGGCGATCGCCCGCGCCGCCCGCGCGTCCTGCGCCTCCCGCGACTAACATCAGTGTGTCGCGAGCCGGTGCGGTGTACGGGCCTCTCGTCACATTCGCCCTCATGAAGACCTCCGGATGAGGTCGAAACATGTCGGCAGTAGCTGACTCTATACGTGAGTAACCCGTTCTCTAAATAAAACAACAAAATATAAAATCTCTTATTGTAGAACACAGGTAAATACGGTGTTACAGGTTATATAAAGTCAACCATGCTCGGCCCATACTGGACATATAATAATAGTTATTAAATAGGCTATTAAAAATCATAGGTTACTTTAGTCATTATTCATACATTATCATTAATAAAATCATCAAGAGAGTAATAACATTTTTCCGTCAAAAATAATTTTAATTGATATTTAAATGATAGGTAGTGAGATAGGACGCCGCTTAGCAGACAAAGGTTTCGACCCTCGCTCTGGATGGTATCTGGTTCAAAGAATTGCCATCACAATACAAAGAGGGAACGCAGCTAGTGTGATGGCACCTTTGAACCAGGTACTATCCGAGGTGGAATTTTTGATTCTATTTAGTTTTTACATAATTTAGTTTAATTTATATATAATCATTATTTTAGTCTAACGTTTATTTATAGTTTAATATAGTTTAATTTATTATATATTCATTTGTAAAATCGACTGTATATATATTTTTTAATTTTTAACTTGAGTAAAATTTAAATGATTTCGTATTCAACTGCTTAAATGTATCTGGTAATTTATTGTAAATTACTGGTGCCATTCCTAAACAGCTTTTTTTCTTATGTGCTGTGTTATGGCCACCAGTTTCTAATTTAAACTTGTACTGCGATTGAATACGCTCTGATCTTGTTTCTTCTAAAGTAACGAAAAGATGTGGACAAGATTTGACAAATACACAAATATCTAAAATATAAATACATGGTAATGTTAATAATTTTAGGGACTTAAACAAGGGTACACAACTCTCTTCTGGTTTAAATCTACACATTGATCGCAAGCATCGTTTCTGGTGCTTAAATATATTAGTTTTTTCGGTTGTTTATTTCCTGTATGTAAGTGGCCAACACTAGTTTAAAAAATTTCAGGCTACATCTGACGTAACTATAACTTGATGACTGCCACACAATGATGACAGGGACCAAGGGGTAAATAGCAACATAAGTTATTCAATTTATTTCATAAGGACACATATCCTATGATCAATTTTATTTTATTAGAAGATTTTTCAGGTAGACATTTATAACGTGAGACACAGGCATTATTAGCATAAGTTAACGGGTTACTTACACACCTATAACATTAGTGTGTCGCGAGACGTCTTCGTGTACGGGCGTCCTCTTGTCTCATTTACCCTGATAAAGACCTCCGAATGAGGTTATTACATGTTCGCCAGTAGCTGACTCTCAAAGAGAGTAACCCGATATGTTAAAGGTGAATAATCTTTCGTTTTTAGGGTTCCGTTGCCAAAAGGCATAAAAAAGGAACCCTTATGGATTAATTATGTCTGTTTGTCCGTCCGTATGTCACAGCCGTTGGTAAGTAGATGCATTCTGTGAACCGCGTTAAGAATTCCACACAAAAATAGAAAAAAAAAACAATAAATTTTGGGGGTTTCATATACTTTAAAAAAATTACCATGAACAGAAACTTTAAAAAAATTACCATGCAAACTTCCACCAAAAATTGGTTTAAACGAGTTCTAGTAAGTAGTTTTTTTTTTAACGTCATAAATCATAAACCGCAATTCATCTTTCATTCTAACAACTCTATATTATATAATAACTCTAATTTATATTTATCTGATTTAAATGCAACAAAAAAGAGTTAAAGTATGAAGCAACCAATAAAGTAGTTTCATTGTTTTAGTCGTTGGTTCAGTACATTTCCTGTGAGCCTCTATGAAAAGAGGCTAGACTTGGGGAAAATTCAGATTTGAAATAGAAAATGTTGCGTGCCCTGGTCTTGACACTGAATGTTGAAATGATATAACGATGTGACATGAAATTGCTTCGAGTTTCCATATTGAATTCATAACTACGTGGAATGTTACAAGTTTTCCAAGGATTTTCATTAGAAATGAAACATTTATAAAAATTATATAGATGTTAAAATAAAATTAATAATTTTGCTTTATAGGTAGACTACGAAGGTGGCGAGATAAATAAATAAATAGGGACAAATCACACTGATTGAGCTAGCCCCAAAGTAAGTTCGAACCTTGTGTTATGGGATACTAACTCAACGATACTATATTTTATAACAAATACATATTTAGATAAACATCCAAGACCCAAGGCAATTTGAAAAAGGCCATTTTCCAAATTGCCCTGACCGGGGATTGAACCCGGGACCTCTGGGTGGCGGACTACCATGGTGACCACTACGCCACGGAGGTCGTCAAATTGGCAGATGACATCGACAAATTGGCAGCAAACTGTTTTAGATATAGATAGGTCGGTGGAAGAAAAATTTTTTTTTTTATCTAGAGCTTGATTAAAACAAAATGTCAACTTATAGTCTGATTTTTAATTCCGTAGAATTCTGACAGCTGTCATTTTTTGACATATCAGAGATCATAAACCTTTTTGGCTGGGCACATTTTTTTATCAAATTCCAGATTTCAATAAGAGTGTGAACATCTGAGTCTACACATTTTATTTGTAAGTGAATGTAACCATTTAATTTAGTGCGGTGCTCCAAATCAAAAGGGGATTTACAGCGAGTAATATTTTCATCAGGAACAGTTGAATAACCGACATAAAATACGAACAAATGTAAAAACTATTTGATTTAACAAACATACATACAAATAAATCCAATTAGCTTTCCACCGCGGTCAATTTGTGGGTGAATGGCTTATACGTCTTTTCCAGGTTCTTAAACTATCTCCATATCAAATTTAATCTAAATCAGTTAAGAAAAAAGTTTTTTCAACAAGAAAAAACTTAACAGAAAGATAACAAGTATAACAATCAATGTGACAGTCATGACGTGACAGCTGATGGCCGCATACTTTATTTTTTAATTTTTGTGCTTCATGGATTACGAAAAAAAATATTTATTAAGCTTTTGGCTAAAAAGGTTGATGATACAGGAGTTAGTAGGGAGTGATGCCAGGGAAAGAAAAATAACCTGCTGACTTAAAATTACTTAAAAATATAACTTTGATAATTCGGTATTAAAAAATGTTATAACATTTTAAATATACCAGAAAGTTTAAAGTGTATCATTATCTTGGTAAAACATTAAAATTAATCAAGAATTAAATTTTTTATCGCCCTTATACGCGTTCCCTTTTTAGTTGGAGAACTTTTTTAGTAGCAACACTTATGAAATGTCAGAATTCTACGGAATAAAAAATTAGACTTTAACTCCGTTTACTTTCAATTAGTTCATTTCAAATAGGGGCAGCACTAGACCTCGAAAAAATCAGGTAACCAAGTTAATCCAATCGAGAACCTTCTATGATTTGTGTTACAGAGACAAAGAGAGAGTTACAGTATGTGCAGTATGTATTTCCTTATGCAAGTAGAAGCTAAATATAATGGCTCCTACAACTCAATGTCTCGGAGTAGCACAGAAACTAAACTAGGTATTGTAGAAGCAAATTTTCAAAGATTAATTATGAAACAGCATGTTAACTACTTTCAAATAGCTATAAATAACGTCAGTACATTATGAAAGATACTGCGCCTGTAGTACAAATTAGCGAACGTAGAGAAATTATATAAAATGAAAAAGGAAGCCAAAAAATGGTTTTTGAGTCATTTATTTTCGGGCGTTCTTTAATAAGGTTAATTTTTATAGGGTACTAAAGGGTAGGTATAGAAAAGGGTAAAAACGGGACCCTATTGTTAAGAATCCACTGTCGTGGAGCTAGTTAGTTGAAAACCGTGCTAGCTAGACAGTTAAAATTTTCACAGTCATTGCACACAATTGCCGCTACAGCAATAAATACTAAAAACAGAATAAAATGACAACCGTATTTTTTATATACATTAAGGTATGGAACCCTTCGTGCACAATTCCGACACGCATTTGGCCAGTTTTTTCTTACAGATCAATGAAAATCTTGTACAAAGATCAAAATTAGAGGCAATGTTTTTTTTTCCTTCACATGATGCCAAATAGTAACTCACGTCTATCTTCGAACGTTTTCCTTTGGAATTGCAAGACCCATAAGCATTTTTGGCAAACTGAAACAACGCCTTCATCGATTTTCATCAAACATATCTAAAAATCACTGCAAGGAAACTTGCTAAACACAAAAGAGCAATCGAAATTTAGCACGATGCTACAGACAGACGGCATAACCGTCAAACTTATTTACCCCTTTTTTTCTCAAGGGTTAAAAAGAATTACTTTGTGATTGTGTCTTCTGTACTGTCATTGTTTTGTAATACAAGCTACTCCGTACAAAGACAGAACTAATAAGCTTTCAGACTGGTAACAAATGTTGGTCCTTTAATTGGACTATACGAGTTTTATTCGTATGTATATTGAACAGGACTCGTCTGTGCCTGATGCTTTATAACAGCCCCTTTTTAAAGTGCTCGTCAAGAAAAGTCAAACGAGTCCCACTCAATGAGGTTATGTTGTTTAATAACGGGGTTTGGTCAAATATCTTTCGGCTCCATCATCAAAGCAGCTTATTGACTATGACATATGATACGTACAAGATACATTGCAAGTTAAATAAAAGCTTGAAAGAATATGTGTACAATATTTTTTTAACACACTTGCTTGTGAAGTTATTTATTTGACCGGTTTTAGATATATGTATGAAACATTTTGATTTTAATAAGTAAAAAAAAATAATAATTATAATAAAAATAAAAAAGTTTTTAAGGTAGTTTTCCTCGCAAGTGTGTTGAAAAACTTCATAAGATATACGTGCAAGTATTGTTATTAGTTAAACACACTCGGCTCTGATACGCCCTCGCCTTAGGCTCGGGCTGAAATTCCACCTCGTGTGTTATAACCACCATAATAAACTTATATCGTAACTACTAAAACATCTTACCCCACTTTAAAAAATTCTCTTATCATGCTATTGTGAGTTTGCTTTTGCTTTGGCTTTGCATCGCTCAAGTATGCTTGTCCATACGCTTGATCTACAGAACAATACATAATCGATGCAGCAAGCTATGAGCAAGTTAGTAACCAATTCACCGAAGTTAGGTCAAACTTGATGTTTGACGAACACAAGTAGGTCAATTTAGTTACCTACCTAGTAGTACTAGTACCTAGTAGTAATAATAGTAGTTACAGATTAGATTTGTAAATGCAAGTTAAAATTAGTTTATAAAGAAATAATTTGACCCCAAAGGTATATAAATACATTAACACGTCCAATACTCAGCACCTGGGTCCGTTAGACCCAAAGCACAAAAATAATTTGTTATTATATATTGCACAAGCAGAGAACTAGGGGGAGAGGTGCGGTGACGAGGTCGGGGAACGGGACCGCTTATTGCGCGGGACCATAAAAGATTCCGTTCTGTATGTAATACTTACATATTATTAATTCTGTGTTGTTGTTTGACATAAAAATCCATATTATATTATCAGGCCTGTTTCCCACGAGGATTGGTAGAGACTATGGACCTCTACTTGCTACGATCCTGATAGACCCCTTTCGCTTCATCTCCATTCATCACTCACTTTATGCATATCTATCGGTTACGGGTACTTCTGGCCACTCTTTTTTTGGGTTCCGTATCCAAAGGACACAAAAACAGGACGTTATTACTAAGACCTCGCTGTCTGTCCGTCTGTCTGTCACTAGGCTGTATCTTAAGAACCGCAATAGCTAGACAGTTGAAATTTTCATTATGTATTTCTGTTGCCGCTATAACAACAAATACAAAAAACAAAATAAAATGAATATTTAGGGGGGCTCCCGTACAACAAACGCGATTTCTTATAGATAATGGTACGAAACCCTTAGTGCGCGAATCCAATTCGCACTTGGCCGGTTATTTAAGAACGTCTGCAATCTGGTTGCGTAAGTTCGTTGTTTGACAATGCCCCGAAACTTCTCAATTTTCAGAGATAAAAAATATCTGTTAATCAATTAGGTAGCTCTTTTAATAACACCACCAATTTTATTTCAAAGCTTACAGCCATTTTTGCATGATCGAGTAAAAAACATACGAACTTACTTTTGCATTTATATTATTGACTAATTGAGCGCGAAGGGTCTATACTTTAGATTTTGCAAAGAACCATTATCGTGGAATTTCGGACTTTTTTTCGATAAATTTTTGGAAGTTATTCAAAATGGAGAGTCCGTGGGATTTGAACAATCGTATAAATACAATTCAAGCCAAGACCATTGAAACGATTTTACGACGGACTACTTGTAGGATAACTCTCCATGGAGATGCATTCCTCAGGAGTGACATCGTTCCTGGGGAAGATATTCCATTTATGGCGTCGAGCATAATACCTAAGCTCCCTACACTGATGATTTCGACGTGACTCCCACCAGACATCTGTACGCTTGGGGAATCGCTTCTCCAACGGTGTATCGTTGGAAGTTGTATATATAGTCAATTGCAACCAGAACTCTGAGATCGAGATTTAGGATACTCTTGGCGCCATCTCGTGTGCTTCTTGTGAACTATGTTATGGCTTCATTCATTCCTCGCACCTGTCTTCCACTTCCAATCACGGTGGTGCGGCTGCTCTTGCTGCAGAGTTGGGGAAAAAACGCAAATACATGGGTCTGGCAGCCAATCATATTTTCTTACCTTTCGCGGTGGAAACGATGGATCCTTGGGGCCCGGAGGCAAAATTATTTTCAAGAGACATCAAGACGCGTCTTGTCGAGGCAACGGGAGATCCTAGAGCTGGCAGTTATTTTGCTCAGCGAATAAGTATCGCAATTCAGCGAGGGAACACTGCCAGTATTTTGGGCACGTTGCCTCGATGTGAAGCGTTGGAAGATTTTTTCTATATATAATTGAATGCATGTAATATTGTTATTTGTAAGCGATTTTTATTGAATAAAAATTTATTCCTCGTATGCCGTAGAGGTTGCCATAGTGCAATAAGTCAACAAAAACAAACGCAAACAGACAAAATATTTGCTTTGATTTTCTTTGAAGTTTATTCACTATTCAAACGCACACTTGTTGACAGCGTGGCTTTAATTTTAAATCCTTATTTGAGAGTGCTCCGTAAATTAACTTTTGTTAAGTGCTGGGTTTGAGCTTTCATAGCTTTTTTCATTCCATGTTTTGCTTTCAGACTTATGAAATAGTTTTTCAAGTATTTTTAGGTATTTATAATATATAAACCTACAATACCACTGACTCACTCATTGACATCGTTGTTTGCCCTGTTCCAGGATGGGAGGGGTTTAGGTTAATATATCATCGTATAGAGCAGTGGTTCCCAAACTTATTTTGTCTACTGCCCACTTTGAGAATAAATATTTTTTTTGCGCCCCCATTTTTTCACCTATTTAAAAACCACTATAACTTCAAATTAAATTAATTAATTATTGTGACCTATATGTGTATATTAACGGAGAATTCTAAACGAAACTTTTACTATAACCCGCAACTTGAAACCTGAGCGCAGTAGGTAAAATACAACGGCGCTTAGGTCTCAAGTTAACTCTTACGGGCTCCACCTGCCAATAAGAATGATTATTGAAACGCAACTTTATAGTATTAAAACAGAGTATCTTTTATCTATATCTATACATCTATATCTATACATATAATAAAACAGTAAAAAAGTGTGTCTGTACATTAAATATATTTCCAAAAAAAATATTGGGGGCGATGGAGACATAGTAATAGAGTAAGAATTTTAAAAAAAATGTGTGTCTGTTTGTCTGTTTGTCTGTTTGTCTGTTTGTCTGTTTGTACACGCTAATCTCCGGAAATACTGGACGGATTCGAATGAAACTTTTTTTGTTATATAGCTATTAAGCCTGGGCAACATATAGGGTGTAAATTCATTGTGATTTTGGAAAATAGAACGCCTGATGCAGAACCATAATGGTCCAGCTAAACTATAAGAGATATAAAAATGCCGCCTTAGTAAAAGTTGTTCAGCCTGATGAGCATTTTCCAGAGACATAAAGTCCACGCGAACGAAGTCGCGGGCTTCGGCTAGTTAAAAATATAACTAAAACAATACATTCTTATCTTTCCTATCTGGATGCATTTTATTCAAATGATCTTACAGCCTTGAAGGCTTCATTGCTTCATTCGAAAATGTTTTTAGACATAGAAGACACAAAGGCGACGATAAGTTTGTGGGATTTTCAATAAATGCGAATTTAATATATTCCGCACAGTATTGCCGTCTCTTCTTTTTTACTTCCGACATTGTTTTGCTTTGAGAAATACGTTCAACTTCGCGAGTAGTGTAGAGGAGGCGTAAGTACTGCTCATCTATTGCGCGCGAAACCACAAATGAAAATAAAATATTACATTGTTTATATAGGAATGCTTAAGCAGCACGCACCGACAGGAATAAAACAAACATGCATAAACTCGTTTATCTCATTCGACGCTTAATCGTACTCAACAAGTCCGAACAAGTATTCAATGAACCAGCCAACTGATACAGGAATGCACAATTCGGGTTATTTAACAAAAACTTGTTAAAACATGATAGATATCTACGAGTACTAATAACTATTAAAATGCGAAAGTGTGTCTGTTGCCTTTTTATTTGTTTGTTTGTGTCTACTTTCATTACGAAACGGAGCGACCGATTGACATGATTTTCATTTTTTCTATATTCAATAAAATAGGACAGATATATGAACTACGCGGAGAGAAATATAGAACCGAGTTTGAGCAATCTTTTAATTCATATTAGTTGATGTTCACAAGTTGTTGTTGAGAGTCGAGAGCTCTTGCAGTCGTTGTTTAAGAGGCCTCCTAGCTAAATAAAGCTCCTAGCAAAAAAAAAAACATTTTTTTTCTGGGTCTCTTACCGCCCCCCTTGAGACCTGCAGCGCCCACAAGGGGGCGTTATCGCCCACTTTGGGAAAGACTGGTATAGAGGGTGCTCTAGTTTACGTTTATATCCTTGTACTATATACATGGAAAAGGGAAAAGCTATATATATTGTACTTCTTAAGCTACGAGTAGGTAAAACAGGAATTCGTAAAAAAACAAATGCTGAAATCGTTTTCTAATTGTAGAAATTCAAAAAAATATTTTTTAAATCAAGCTTCTAAACACTCTTTTCAAGACGAGCCAACCTCGATGGAATTGCGTCGTTAACGTTTTAGCTTCATCAACACTCATCACGCACCTAACGCATATCCATCGGTTACGGGTGCTTTTGAGTCTTGCGGTCCTAGGCTCTGCATAGAGCCGCAAGACCCAAAATGCTCTGTCTGCCCCATTAGGGATAAAGACGTGATAGTATGTATGTATGTATGTACGGGTACTTCTGCCCACTCCTTTTTAAGAACGTCTGCAATCTATATATTGTACTTCTTAAGCTAGGTAAAACAGGGATTCGTAAAAAAACAAATGCTGAAATCGTTTTCTAACAGTAGAAATTCAAAAAAATATTTTTTAATCAAGCTTCTGAACACTCTTCTCAAGACGAGCCAACCTCGATGGAATTGCGTCGTTTCGTAACAGATTTTTTATGTTTACTTTCCAGCTCTTATCATCATATAAGCTCCTTGTATTATAATTCTTCTTATCGAGTGTGTTAGTGACTAACACTAGTGTCAGAGTTTTTAAACCGCCTTAAAGGCCTCTGACATGGTTTTAGGTAACGACCAATGTCAAAGACAGTGACCGGGACCTACGGCTTAACGTGCCCTCCGAAGCACGGATCATCTTACTTATCAGACAATCAGGTGATTAGCCTGCAATGTCCTAACCAAACTAGGACAACAACACAAAGTCGTTGCCCCCGCCGGGAATCGAACCCGCGACCTCCGGGTATGAGCCGAACGCTCTAACCACTACACCACGGAGGTAGTTATTATAATATTGCATTGTTACGCGATATACGTATGCGTGTAAATTTCAGCTAAATTGGAAACCGGAAAGTAGGTCAAATGTAACTTGCAAACTTGCAGACAACGGGACAGGTGAAATTTAATATTAAACAAAGCTTGTAAAATACAATTATTTGTTTAACATATCAAAATCTGCAACTCTAGTTAATTGTTGCAATTTCCTCTAGATTCATCCTATCATCTGGTTCTTAAGAACCTTCTTTAATTTTGTCCTAGTATTGAGACTCATCATCAAAACATAAAAATTATCAATATACATACATACATACATACATACTATCACGTCTTAATCCCTAATGGGGCAGACAGAGCATTTTTAAGTCTTGCGGCTCTAAGCAGATAGAGCCCAGGGCTGCAAGACTCAAAGGCCACTTTTAGCTTGATGTGGGCAAGAAGGTGGAAGTAGGAATCAAACTAGTGATGGGTTGCTAGCCGCATCGCCTATGAATGCGATTCGATTTTTTGCCCATTCCCTCGATCGGCTCTTACGATCTGCCCGGGAAGAGAAGCAGCTGATACATTCTAAGTTTTTTCTTTTCTCCCAGACCAGCATGGAAGAATATCAAGATACACTTATGATATAAGTTTATTTGCCAAATAAAAAAAAAATCTTTACTGTTCTTTCAACCGATGTTAGTGGAATTGATATCCGTAACACCAGCTATTATTTGTCAGGTTAATTAAAAAACCTTAACTTTGAAGCGTTAAACCCCAATAAATTTAAAATTTAGACAGACATTAGCTTCAAATTTATATCACCTCTTTTTGTCAGGAGTTAAAAATAACCTAAGCAAATTTTTACTTAACCTGTCGTCTGTGCAAAACACCAGACACAATAGTAAAAAAAATCCATGTCGACCGAATTCCGGTCTGCTCACAGATGACAGGTTAAATAAGCCAATACTCAACTAGTAAGCATACCGAAACGAGCAGTAACAACATAAGCCTTTATCTGGTAAAGTCTCAAAAGTCTTCTAACAGAACTCATGGTCACCAAATTATTCTCCAAATTCCCCCTTACGCTAAATCAAACCCACAAATAACGATGATTGTCCATATTTCACCCACCACAACTCATAACTCACTAAAACAAACGAACCGAAATGTTTTAACGTCACTGTAAATCATACAAGAGTTGTGAAAATATTTATCAAAATCTATAGCAGTTGAACTACCATGCTAGTCTGGGAGAAATAAAAAAAAACTTAGAATGTACCAGGTGCTTCTCTTCCCACGCAGATCGTAAAAGCCGATCGAGGGAATGGGCAAAAATGCAAATCATGTTAACAGGCGATGCGGCTAGCAACCCATCACTGTATTGATTGCTTTTCCATCTTCTCGCCCATCATGACGCTAAAAGTGGCTTTTGGGTCTTGCGGCCCTGGGCTCTGCATAGAACCGCAAGACCCAAAATGCTCTGTCTGCCCCATTAGGGATAAAGACGTGATAGTATGAATGTATAGCAGTTGAAAAATGTAGAGAGCCATCAAAAAAGCCAACTGCTTCTTCTCCCGTATAGATTGTAGAAGTCTATCGAAGCTTGGAACCTGTCACTATTACTTATCGATATTTTCGATTTATGAGCCCAAAAAATAATTTTATTTTATTAGTGCGGCTCAGGACTATATCGTGAATGCGTCTCAAGTCACATTCGCTCTGAGGAAAAAGCTAATGAGGTCGAAACATATCGGTCAATAGAAAGAAAGAAAGAAATATAATAGTCAATAGCTGACTCTCTATGTGAGTAATCCGTTTATCATACACTAGTAGTTCGCCGCGAACTTAGACCTCGCGATTATTTTTCGCAATTCAGTTTCCTAAATAACCCCTAGATGGCGGTATCCGAAGTTAGAACGCGCTATGGTTTCGTTTGCTACATAATCGCGGACATTTTTATTAATATTTCAAAAACTACTGAACCGATTTTGATGCCCAACGAACTTGAAAATTCTATTGATGTTTCCTACATGCCTACCAAGTTTCATCAAAATTAAACCATCGGTTCGGCTGCTATCGCGGTACAAACATACATACATACATACATACATACATACATACATACATACATACATACATACATACATACATACATACATACATACAATGTGTTTTCGCCCCCAACTCGATTTAGAGACCTCACTCGCTTCGCTCGCTCGGTCAATAAATAATGTTAGTTTTAACCTTACATTTTTTTAATGCATTTGTTATAATGACTTATGATTGTTTTTTGTAAAACATCAAAGAACTAATAATACATTTTATTATTCATAATTTTTCAAAACTAAAAACCTACTTTTCGACGTCAACCAATTTTGATTAAATTTCTTTGGGACCTGACAAGTATGCTCGTTTTTTTCTTGGCCTCCATCCGAACCTTTCAAAAAGGAACATCTTTTCAAAAATATCGGGTCAAATTGATAATGTCCTCCATTTTGGAATTTAGTTAAAAACCAACTGCGCTTCAATTAAAACGCTGCCTCCCACATACAACAGCAGAACCGAACTACTATAACAAACTACACTCCACCAACGAAACATTCCAACACTCAACTCAAATTAAATTCCTGCAAGTGCATAACTTGCATATTAACACATAACTCATTTTTATTGCGAACAAAACCGCGAATGAGTTATAATCTACTGTTCGGAGAATGTGTTCGAATAAGTCAATTAAAGCTGTTGGTGGGTTAAAGGTTGCTTCCTTTTGTATTTATGATATTTGATCCTGCTGTAGACAAGTGGTTTGTTTGTTTGGTTATCGTGTGTGTATGTGTGGTCAACTCTGGTTTCAAAAGGCTGCCTAAAGAAATCTGACAACGCTTGACGACTGCCATATAATGATGACAGCTGGGACTAACGCCTTATATTTCTTTTTTTTTTATTTGAAAACAAAGAGTTACATAAATTATCAATAGCAATAAACTTAAGTAATGCAAGAATGAAACAAGTTTTTTAATATAACTTATATAGACAATACCAAACCGACTGTAAATAACATTATTCGTGCCTCTGAAGCACGTAAGAGATCGGGAATTGTGCCATTGTAGTCACCGATACAAGGACGGACCACGCCCGGTATTGCTTTCCTTGCGAAAGCGCAAGTAATGCGCTCTCTGCCAATAATTTTGAATGGCTGAACCGATTTTCATCTTACATAGAACAAAACTACCGCAAAGTACACTAACACAAGCATATCCATGCTTAAAAAGGATTCCCATCAACTTTCAGACAAATTGTAAACTTAAGTACTGAATAAATTATTTTTCATTTTTCAAAGGAATTTACTTCAATATAAAAATAAACTAATTGAAATCGGTCCATCCGTTCGACAGTACAATGCTACATTCATACATTACTGTCAAAATTTTAACACACCACCTTTTTTGTCAGGGTTCAAAAATATAGTTAGATAAGTAAATTATCATTAAAACTACAAGGTTAAAAACAGTGCTTTGTAAACAATGTCAAAAAAACTTAACATTTAATAAGGGCTGCACTACATTGGATTGGCATGGCACGGCATCGGAAGCGACGCGTCGTTTCAAAACCATGCCATGCCAATCCAGTGTAGCGCGGCCCTAAGAGAAAGACAGAGCTAGGCAATAGGTTTTTAATCCAGTCCTCGCTTACCAAGATGAATGTACGTATCTTGCAGAAGGGTCAAAACAATAGAACTACTGAGAGCAGCTCTACAACTTTGTGTGGCAATCCACTGAAAACTAGTTAGCTAATAGCACAGATAAATGCTAGCATACTTGTATCGGGAGTTGTTAGAAATTCAGCCGAAACTAACTTTTGGAGCTAGTAATTGGCAAAAGTTTTATTTAGATTTTCGAATGCGAATCGCCCGTGCTTTGTTTTTGTGCATTGAGAGTTCGAAGCTTTGAGTGAATATTTCATGTAACTAGTTGTATATAAAGTTGATGCCGATTTTTATAATAACAATTTTTCAAAATATCTCGCCCGCATTGTAGGGTCCCACTGCTGGGCAAAGACCTTCCCCTTATTTTTTTACATGGCCTTGTCTTTAGCAATCTTCTGTAATTAGTACATATTTTTAACTACTATACTAAGTGAGTTCACATATTATGTGTCTAGTACAGATAATTAGTTATAATATGTAATGAAATGAAGGTGTACTATGGTATTTATATAGTTAGTGAACCTGTAATATAGGTCCTTATATAAGACGTTTTAAAAAAAAATATCATCAGACATGTTAAAATTTATCCCCTGAGCAGATTGGCTGTATTTTGGGACCGAGTTTAAACAGACAGAGCCTACGGCCGCTAAACTCACAGAAAACTTCCAGTGTGATCGTGGGCGAGAAGGTAAAAAAAAATGACGGGTTGCACTCTGGGAGTGCCGGCAGAAGGGAAAACTTGAATATTAACGTTGTGCATTTTTGATATTTTGGAATGGTTAGGGAATAATTTTGCACGAATTGCTTTAATTATCAGTATAAAATATTTCAAATCTTTTCTGAACCACAGTCTGTCACAAATGTCACAAGCATGACACATTACACACACGAACGTAACGTAACATAAACACACACGAACATTCGCGCAAGCGCCCTGCGCCGTCTTACGAATTTTCGATCAGGCCACGTGTCCTGACGCGAGTTTAACATTTTTTACCCATTCCAAAAAAAGTGCACAACGCCGCTAAAGAAGTTTTCACTTCAAAAATTTTCAAGATAGTGACGCGTTACTCCATTGCCTATTAACAAAATTCGCGATTTCGCTCTCCATCGGCTTTCACGATCCGCGCGGAAAGAGAAGCAACTGGACTTTCTAAGTTTTGTTTTTCGTCTAGAACAACATGGAAGAAATTCCTCTCGAGTAATTAAATTATTTTGTTGTAATTTTTTCACAGTCCGAGAGGTAAATCAAAATAAATAAATAAAAAAATCCGATAAAAACATTACTTCAACATGTTATAGCTTAATAAGTGAAAATTGCTGAGTATTATCCAATAAACGTATTTCATATTTAAAAAATCCCCCATGCTGGTCTGGGAGACACGAAAAAACTTAGAATGTAGCTGCTTCTCTTCCCGCGCAGATCATAAAAGCCGATCGAGGGAATGGGCAAAAATGCGAATCATTTTAACAGGCGATGCGGATAGCAACCCGTCACTGTATTGATTGCTTTTCCATTTTCTCGTTCACCATGACGCAGTGGTTTTTGGGTCTTGCGGCCCTAGGCTTTGCATAGAGCCGCAAGACCCAAAATGCTCTGTCTGCCCCATTAGGGATAAAGACCTAATAGTATGTATGTATGTATATTTAAAAAATCACTTTGCCATTATTTCAGCTTTTTATTATTTCGGATGCAGCCTCAAAAATACGTGAAAATAAAATAAACAAATGCAGACTTCGGATGCAGTTCATAAATATGTAAAGAGCAGCGCTCTGGAAAACGGCATAAGTAGCCAACCTTTATTACGTTTTACCGATTTTAATATTTACTTACAAACGTCACTTCCTTTGTCGCTTTGAGGAATCTGTTTTTTATTTTACCTCAAATCTAATAGATTTTTTATTCAGACGAAAAAAATTATATATACACATAAAATTTTCTTAATAACTAAAATAAAAATTAAAAAACTACTCACTACAACACTACAAACTAATATTTACAAATAAAAAAGGCCCGGTAATTTTTTACCCTGCGGTAACGTGCCCAGAAGGCTGGCTGCATTGCCACGTTGTATGGCAATGCTTATTTTCTGACCTAGACATAGGCCAGACTTCTGGTCACGGGAAACGTCAATGAGTATCCTAAATCTTAATTTTATTACAATATCACTTCTTTATACCAAATGAGGCAGGTAGATAGCATATTTTGGGTCTTGCTGCTCTAAGCAGACAGAGCATTATCTATTAACTAGTGTTGCAAAACTAAACCCTAACATAAGTTGGCCCCAGAAAACAATCACAATATCGATAGTGTCGATAGGCCACGCGAAGTGTAGGGTTCCGTAAATGCGAGTGCCAACTCCTTCTCGGGTCTAAAAACTATTTTTCTATTCAATTTGTATGAAATTTTACTTTTCCGAGTACATTTTAACAAGTACTATTGAATTTATCAATAATTATACATGTATATACTATCGATAATATCGATACTATCGGAAGTATTGTTACTATCGATACTAATGGTATCATTTTTAGGGTTCCGTAGTAAACAAGGAACCCTTATAGTTTCGCCATGTCTGTCTGTCTGTCTGTCTGTCCGTCCGCGGTCCTACTCAGAAACTATAAGTACTAGAAAACTGAATTTGGCATGGACATGTATAACAATCATGGCGAAAACGTCGTAAAATAAAATAAGGAAAAAATTTTTTTTTTATTGTAGCTGCCGTACAAATAAAGAGGAAGTCAATATTTTTCTTCTATACAAACATAATGTGTGGGGTATCGTTGAATAGGTTTTTCAAAAATATTATGAGCTTTGTACACCATTTTTCGATTTAGGGATCCGTGTCTAAAAAATAGTGTCTATGAAATTTGGTAGGTGTGTAGATTGTAAGTTACTAATTAAAGGGGTTAAAATTCAAATGTTTATTTAGTAACTAGACCTTCACCATTTTTAGAACCAGGCACTTTTACACGTCAATAAGTATAATTTATATTGCGTGTAGTGAATATTAAGGACGACCTCCGTGGCGTAGTGGTCACCATGCTGGTCCGCCACCCAGAGGTCCCGGGTTCGATCCCCGGTCAGGGCAAGTTGGAAAATGGCCTTTTTCAAATTGTCCTGGGTCTTGGATGTTTATCTATATATGTATTTGTTATAAAATATAGTATCGTTGAGTTAGTATCCCAAAACACAAGTTTCGAACTTACTTCGGGGCTAGCTCAATCAGTGTAATTTGTCCCTATATATTTATTTATTTATCCTACTAATATTACAAATGCGAAAGTAAATTTGTATATTTGTTTGTTTGTTACCACTTCATGCTTCATCCACTGAACCTATTTAGATGAAATTTGATATGGATATAGGTTGATACCCAGGGAAAGACTTAAGATAGTTTTTATCCCGGAATTCCCACAGGGAGCGAAGCCTACAGGCACAGCTAGTTTTATTATAAAACGTAACCTACGACCACAAATATCCGAAATGTTGCAACAATTTTGAACAAACTTCGTCGCATACAGGACGCGAATCAAAACTAATTAGCAACTGAAAACTTGCAACGTCCGACACGCTTAATAATAAGCTGAATTAATTTCTGCTAAGCTATATAGCGTTAGCGAAAAATGCTGGAACGTTGTTGTTGTTACACGCTAAAAGATTAAAGTGTTTTTAATGTTTTCGCTAAGCTAAATGTGTTGTTTGCTGTTTTTTTAAATTTTTAGACGATTACGATTTTATCAATATAAATATAAATTTCAAAGCCATTACTCTTTATAATTTTCATTTAGTGTTGTGTATATCAAAATTTAATTTATTTTTCAAAGAAAAGCTACCGATACCAGCGTTTCGCAATAACTACTGCTAAAAAGGTAAGTTGTCTAGATATGGGGTCACGAGTTCACAGTCCGGGCGAAATATTAGTGTATATTAGCTATATTAACGTAAGTAAGTTCCACTCTGCCTACCCCTGCGGGAAACAGGCATGATATTATGTATGTATGTATAAAACGTAAACTACCATTAATATCCGAAATGCTGCAATAATTTTGAACAAACTTCGTCGCATACAGGACGCGAATCAAAATTAATTAGCAACTGAAAACTTGCAACGTCCGACACGCTAATTAATAAGCTGAATTAATTTCTGCTTAGCTATATAGCGTTAGCGAAAAATGCTGTAACGTTGTTCTTATTACATGCTAAAATATTAAAGTGATTTTGATGTTTTTTGCTTAGCTAAATGTGTCACGATAGTATCGATAGACTATCAATATTTTATACTATTGCTTGCAACACATAATCTACAATAAGCTAGTTTCTTTGGTCAAAAATATATTGTTTGGTACTGTTAAAAGAATAAAATGTCACCAAATAATGTCAATTTTCATTGATCATATCCATTTTCAACGTGATTAAGATTTAATAATGCAGAAAAACTGATATTAAGAGCGCTATTTGACTCTAAGAAACTATGACGTCATTCGTTTTTATTTCATACAAATCCCATAGAAAATGTTTGTTTTGACGTTTAGAAAAAAGTGTCTGATTTGATTTGTTGGAAACTTCTTTATTGTCATGCGGAGTTGCTTTCTTTTAAGCAAGACTCAAAATGCTCAGTCTGACCCATTAGGGCAAAAGCGAGCAAAGCGAGCGAAGTTCTCTGAATCTATTTAAACAATCCAGCGTTTGTATGTATGTTTATTTGGTTTGTTATTTATGTTTATTTATTCGATGGAAACGTGAGTAATTTTGATCGGAGTTTTATGAAATGTTTTAGGTGTGTAGATTGTAGCTAATTTAGTTTTTAAGTTCGAACATGAGCCATATCTATCAATAGTTCAAAATAATGAAAAATGCTGGAATTTTGTTCTTGTTACACGAAAGATAAAGTGGTTTTGATGTTTTTCTGCTCAGCTAAATGTATTGTATGCAGTTTTTAATTATTTGACGATTGCAATTTTATCACTGTAATTATACATTTTATAACTATTACAATTTTTCTTATCTTCATTAAGTTTCATCCAATCACTATTTTATCATCTTCACCACCTCGCTATAAATGGCCTTTGAGTTTGATGGCGAAGGCTCTTTTTGCCCCTTTTTGTGTCCACTAAATATTTATAAAAAAATCGCAGAGTTCCCTTTTATCCTCTTTATCAACAACTACCCCTCCGAGTTTTGGATGACAAAGCCTTAAATTGACTACATTGAATTAAATGGTGTACAGTGTAATAATAATTTACCATCATTTGTATCGTTGAGGTAGTATCCCATAACACAAGTCTCGAACTTACTTTGGGGCTACCTCAATCAGTGTAATTTGTCTCTATGTAGATTTATTTATTGACGTGATAACGTCTTTAAAATCGTTTTAGTCGGGTGACATGTTCAGAAACTTGTGTCACACCAAAACCTCACGAGCGCGATCGCAGGTATAACGAGAGAGAGACGGACCGATCTCCCGTCTCATCTCGAGCGCTGCCAGTCATTCCGTGAAACGACGTTATCACGTAAACATCTCGATCGTAAACCTACTTTACAAACAACCAATTTTTTTTTTATTTGGCCTTACTTAACCGTTACGGTTTATAAAACGCGTACTGCTAGCAAAACTCTTCAAAACCTAAACACAGAATCATTACTCATACCTATCATTTTGTCGAAACATCTTAATACGAGGCATTTAGCCACACGGTCATTACTAACCGAAAATCTCATCTAAATTGCCAAAGAAAATGAAACCCTGCCCCATCACTCTTAAGATTCAAATTGAGATTTGTGAAAGAATGGAGCGATTATGTAAATTACGCTGTAATGACGTCATCAAGGGTTATGTCGTTTCGCGTGATGCGTGTGACGTAATAAGAGAGAAGTATACGCTTTAGATCGAAATAAGGGGATTGACTTTGTAAATGTGACAATAATTACAACGTTACGGGAAAATAAGCAGAGATAATTAATCTTGTGGTGTTATCATTATAAGATGCTAGTCGTATTTTTAGGTAGCTTAGAAAATGTTATAGGAAATCCATAGTATTTACCGAGCGCTACCATCTAGCACTATCTCGCTTGCTCACGTAATAATAGCAGGATGCTACAAGTCACTTGCGCGATATAAACTTTATCTAAGTTTATCGTCGGTGCCATGCTACGGGGGCTGCGATTGCCAGTTATAAATAACTAGCTGTGCCCGTGGGCTTCGCTCCCCGTGGGAATTTCAGGATAAACACTTTTTTATGACCTGCCCTAAATTTCATCGGAATAGGTTGAAGCGTGAAGTGTAACAAACAAATATACAAACTCACTATAGTTTTTATAATATTAGTAAGGATAAGGATACACAAACAAGGTAAAATAACGACTTTGTACTATTGTGTTTCATCTGTATTTCAATTGTGGCTTTTTATGTACAATAAATAATTTAAAATACAATACTTTAACATTGTACTAATTTAAGAATACATAAAAATATCATATGAAGCACTTTGAAATCAGCTTTCACTAACTGTACAAATGTTTAAATGTCTGTAGACTAAGGCTACGAATTGCTACGAGTTTCGTAGAGGGTCTACGAAAGTGTTTTTTATTACATTTGTATGATATGCTGCAAGAATTTAAAATATAAAACAAGTATTATGTTCTGGGAGTAACAAAGGAGTAACTCCCATGCTGGTCTGGAGAAATAAAAAAAACTTAGAAAGTACCAGCTGCTTCTCTTTCCACGCAGATCGTAAAAGCCGATCGAGGGAATGGGCAAAAATGCAAATCATGTTAACAGGCGATGCGGCTAGCAATCCATCACTGTATTGATTGCTTTTCCATCTTTTCGCGCACCATGACGCTAAAAGTGGCTTTTGGGTCTTGCGGCCCTGGGCTCTGCATAGAACCGCAAGACCCAAAATGCTCTGTCTGCCCCATTAGGGATAAAGACGTGATAGTATGTATGTATGTATGACGTCATCTAGTGCTAAGTGGTGAAACTACATATTCCAACTGATATTAAGTGGAATTGATAGCCGTAGCGCCATTTTGCCAGGTAAACGCTAGAAAGTCGGGGATTTTTTATTCCTCCTCCTCCTTGCGTCGTAGTCCTCATTGCTGAGGGTCGTGATCTCTATGGAACACCTTCTTGTGTACTATGTCCCGCCATTTAGTTCTGTGCTCTGCAGCTCGGATAGCGTCGCTGACTTTGGTCTCGAGTGTCGAGCGAATCTGGTCGGACAAACGCATGGGACTGCGTCCTCTGGATCTTTTTCCTTCTATTTTGCCCGTTAACAGAAGTTTCTCGAGATTGTCTCCACGTTTCCTGGAGATATGTCCGAAGAACTCAATTATTCTGCGTAGACATATTGTGGAGAGTCTGGTCTTCATTCCTAGTTGTTTTTTTATTAGCCTTGCAAATAAACTTCTTGAACTAATATTTACTATATTTACCCATTTAAACAGCAGCGTTTGGATCACATAGCCCTGCCTCCATACTTTCTTCTGTAGAGATGAAGATATAAAAGTGCCCTCAAAAAAGGAATCTGAAGATGTAAAAATGCACTGAAAAAAAAAACCTTGAGAGGTGTCAAGGGACACCCGGATGGAACGAAGTTCCTTTCAATTATTTAGGAGAGAGAGAGACAGACAGAGAAACACGCGCACGCCGCACGGCTTACAACTATAGCAAAAAGTGTCGTTACAACTTTTGGTCTTAATTTTTTCCGTGTAGCCTCCTTTCGCAACGCGCGATAAGGAACATTTACTATTTGCCAGGTAAACGCTAGAAAGACGGGGATTTTTTATTAGCCTTGCAAATAAACTTCTTGAACTAATATTTACTATATTTACCCATTGAAACAGCAGCCTTTGGGTCACATAGCCCTGTCTCCATACTGTCTTCCGTAAGAGATGAAGATGTAAAAAGTGCTTTCAAAAAAGAAATGTTAAGATGTAAAAATGCACTGAAACATAAAAAATCCAACTCAATAATGCTTTAATTTATTTCACAAATAAAGCTCAACCCTCAAACATTACCAGCCGTAATACATCACGCGAAAACCAAAGGAAAATTAGACAATAATGAAAAAGAGCAAGTTGAAAGGCTAATTTATTTAACGGGCATCAATCATTGCTTGGATCCTGACGAATCACCGCAGAGTCCGAGCAAATTGAGTAAAGGCCATGTTTACAGTTTAACGAACCAGAGATGCCATGGTGGCGCAATTAAAAATAGCTGAACGGATTTCGACTGTAAAGATAGCTTTAAAATAAAAAAAACAAGTCAAGTGTGTTTACATACCTAAAGGAATTTTTTACATTCCATTCCATTGATAAATATCTCTTACTACCTGTTTTGAAATGGTAATACTATAAAAAAATATAAAATTTGCTTAATATTTAAAACAAAATTATTCTTGGTACCATGCTACATGAACAATATTTAGATTTTTAATTTACTTTTTAGAGAAATGCAATTTGTTATTACTGTATCAAAAAGTTTAATTTTGACTGAAAAAATCATAGAAACAAAATTTTGCTGACATCTTATATATCAAGATCATTTCTTACATTCCAGATGTAAAAATGTAAAAATGCACTGAAAAATAAAAAATACCAACTCAATAATGCTTTAATTTATTTCACAAATTAAGCCCAACCCTCAAACATTACCAGCCGTAATACATCACGCGAAAACCAAAGGAAAATTAGACAATAATGAAAAAGAGCAAGTTGAAAGGCTAATTTATTTAACGGGCATCAATCATTGCTTGGATCCTGACGAATCACCGCAGAGTCCGAGCAAATTGAGTAAAGGCCATATTCACAGTTTAACGAACGAGACATGCCATGGTGGCGCAATTAAAAATTGCTGGACGGATTTCGACTGTAATGATAGCTTTAAATTAAAAAAAACAAGTCAAGTGTGTATACATACCTAAAGGAATCTTTTACATTCCATTCCATTGATAAATATATCTCACTACCTGAATTAAAATGATAATACTTTAAAATTTGTTTAATATTTAAAACAAAATTAGTAAGTTATTCTTGGTACCATGCTACATGAACAACATTTAGATTTTTAAATTACTTTTAATGAAATTGTAATTTATTATTACTGTGTATATAAATTGAACTTTGATGAAAAAAAGACCGAATAAAATATTTACTGATATCAAATATATTAAGAACATCTCGTAAAAGACTTATTTTTATTTATTATTTTCTTTGCACCATGCCACATGAATGACATTTAGATTTTTTATTTAATTTAGACTCTTATTAAGTTATACATGTGGAGCGTTGCGTTATACAAATAAATGGATATGAAGAAAGAAAAAAAAAGATTAGAAGCTTTCAAAATGTGGTGCTGGAGGCGGATGGAAAAATAAAGCAGGCGCAAAGAGAACCTAGGAGTGATAGTGTCATACGAAGACTTCAAAAGGCTGGCTGAAGACAGACAGGAATGAAAAAAACTCCATTGGCAATAGCGTCACTCTTAACATACATACATACATACATCATTACATATTTTCACGCCTGTTTCTCATGAGGGTAGGCAGAGACTATGGATTTCCACTTACAACGATCGTTGCAAACCTCACTAAATTAAATTTACATTCACTCTAAAATTTAAATGAAATAAAAATATATATAGTTATGAATTTACCTGACTAGGAAAACAATGCAATCCTAGTGTGAGACAAGCCTTAAAAAACGCAGCGATGAATGGTGTGGATTTTAATTAATTTTTAGCGAATATTAATGAAAGTGACGCTTCTGATTTCACCGATTTTGTCGTGTCATGCTATTTTTGTTCACCAAAATTGGTTGTTTTTAATAACTTTTACGTAAAAAAGTTTTCGTATATATTAAAAAATCTAAAAAAGGCAAATTTTAACGTATTTTTTTCTTAATTAATAAACAACTCATTCAATTTATTTTTCTAAATCAAAACTTCTGTATATTTACTAAAATATATAAAAAAAGACAATTGTAATGTATTTTTTTATTGATACAAACAAGTTTGAAAAAACAAACTTACAAGATATACTGCTAATATTTTAAATATCAAAATAAAATATAACACAAAGTGTACAATTTTGACACAGGGAAGTGATATAGAACTTAACCCGTCAACTGCCAGTTGGAGTTCCGTGCCATTATCTAAAAAAAATCACGTTTGTTTTATGGGAGCCCCACTTAAATATTTATTTTAAACAGTTTTTAGTATTTATTGTAGCGGCAACAGAAATACATCATCTTTAAAAAATTCAGCTGCCTAGCTATCACGGTTCATGAGATATAGCTTGATGGCAGACAGACGGACGGACTGCAGACACCTAGTAATAGGGTACCCTTTTAACCCTTAGGGCCTAAAAACAAAAATGCCAAGTGATGAAACAAGGATGCTATAAGTAGGTATTTTAGAAAATTCAGACTTCAAATTTTAACACATCGAGGGGAATGAATTATAAATTTCGTTCTTAAACGGCATTTACCGCGGTTCTGCAATTCGCCCTGAAATCCCTAGTGTATCTCCGAGATGACCTAGATGCCTAAATACCGAGACCTACAGCTTCAAATGGGTTAGCGAAAATATAGTATTTTCTGTGCAATCCCATTTTTAACCCCCGAAAAAGAGAGGTTATAAGTTGCTGATGTCTGTCTGTGGCATCGTACCACTCGAACGGATGGACCAATTTCGATGCAGTTTTTTGATGTAAAAGCAAGCGGTTCACTCCCAAACTACACAACCAATTTTATTGAAATGTCTAAGGGACACCGTTCAAGTATAACCTTTCAAACAAAAGAAGAGTTTTCTAAATCGATCTAGGTGACTTCGAAAAATCGGGGTACATACATACATACATACTATCACGTCTTTATCCCTAATGGGGCAGACAGAGCATTTTGGGTCTTGCGGTTCTATGCAGAGCCCAGAGCCACAAGACCCAAAAGCCACTTTTAGCGTCATGGTGGGCGAGAAGATGGAAAAGCAATCAATACAGTGATGAGTTGCTAGCCGCATCGCCTGTTAACATGATTTGCATTTTTTCCCATTCCCTCGATCGGCTTTTACGATCTGCGTGGGAAGAGAAGCAGCTGGTAATTTCTACATTTTTTTATTTCTCCCAGACCAGCAGACAATAATCGGGGCACACAAATAAAATTAAAAAAATAGTTTCGAATTTATGACCTCCTTTTTGAAGAACGTTAAAAAAATATTTTTGATAAAGAAAACCAAACAGCCACCTACGTGAGCTTCTGAAAACAATACAATTTAATATCTCGATCCGCTAAACGTGGGATTGCCGACATCCATCAAGTGAATCCTATTGATTGTTCAGATTGATAATCTGATGGAGTTGTTTGTAGCCGGGGTTATTGACTGTAATATCTAGCTTTGTAAAAGCTTTTGTCAATATATAAAAGTTTTTGAAAGGTAGATTTAAATCTATTCCTCCGGGCGCGTTCAGACGAAACGCGCAAGTAAAGCCCACTACTAGTCCACGCCTAGCATACTGTCACAGGTATGGCACTTCGTAGAAACGGAGCAGCATATATACCTAGAACTACAACAAACGAAACAATACATCCGTGCACACGTCAAATGTGTGAGTTAAACAACCAGGGTCGCCACCACAGAATTTGTTGCTTTGCCTGTTTTCATCACTCGGAAATCTATAAAATTTTCGTTCTTTATTGTTTTCCGTGGATAAACGATAATAATTTGCGCAGTTTCTCACCATTATGATTCAATAATCCAAAGTAACTTGCGTAACGTCAACGTGCGACTAGCAAGAACCCTGTTTTACAGGCGCTTACACGGCCCATTAACTGAGGAGGGGTTGCGGGGACGCCAAATTGCGGGGGACGGTGCGAGTTTCCGTTCTGTATGTAATACTAATATTAATTCTGTGGAACTGTTACTGCCACTGGCAACATTACGGTGCGGTGCGATGCGATGCGGAGCGACCGGAAACGATTTCATTCTTACACAGACAACTAAGACCTTCTTGCGCGGACATGAATCATGTAATGTAATGTAATGTAAATTCTTTATTGTACAAAAAAGGACACTACAAAAATACAGTAGATAACAATACAAAAGCGGACTTATCCCTTTGATCAATGATACAACCAAAATATATAATATTGTCACGAGAGTGGGTTGGGGATAGGAAAGGAAACACCAATCCTATGGAATAGTGCCTTTATTTACAACTCTAGGGTACTCACAGTTGTCACAGGTACGTACGCGGGAATGTCACTGTACTGTCACACACACAGAAACGTCACTGCACTGTCTCGCGCGTGGAAACGTCACTGCACTGTCACGCGCGGTAATGTCACTGCACTGTCACACGCGTAAACGTCACTGCACTGTCACGCGCGGAAACGTCTCTCGCGCGTATTTACTGCACTGAACACTTCACTTCACTCACTATTTCACTTTACTTTTTACTCACTACTTCCACTTTTACTTTTCTTCCTTTTTCTTCTTCCTTCTTCCTTCTTCGGATTTTACTTTCAAACTAAAACTGGCGTAGGCCGCGCCTTGTTCTGCTTATATACCCCTCGGATGCGAACAATATCGCATCAAAGTTCTAAACTTAAGTCATAAATTTTCTTTTGTCTTCTTTTATTTCTGGCCCGTATTTTCATTCCAATTTAATCTAGAGTTATCTAGAAACTTCTTACAAAACTTCAAAAACACTATTCGTGACTGTGATTTGAACCTGGGGTCTATGGATTCACAGTCCAACACCAAGACCGCTAGGCCAATCGTGTGCTGACGTGAGTGACGAAATTTCCCTTTAGATGAATTCTCGTAGTTTGAATTTGTGACGTTGACAATTTGACATTGTCATTATCACTTATCATCCTACGCGACACTGCCCCCTCTCGAGACATGATCGTCCCGATCATTATTGCTTCCATGATAACGTGCCAATCGATCCACATGAACTATTTTGAGAGGACTGCGAGGATTACGCTGAATTCGGTAGGTCACGTCGTTAATTCTGGTGATAATTTTGTAAGGTCCTTCCCAACTTGGTTGTAGCTTTGGAGATTTCCCTTTTCTCCTCACCGGATTATGAAGCCAAACCAGTGTTCCTTCCTCGAAGCTGAGGCCATTAGCTCTTCGATCGTAACGAGTCTTCATCCGTTCACTAGCTTTAAGCCCAGCCTCTCTAATCTGCTCATAGACGTCAACCATCTTAATCCGAAGGTCATTAGCGTAGTCGGTTATTCCTTTTGGGGTATCTGGTGGACAACTTGATAACAAATCAGCTGGCAATTTCAATTCTCTTCCAAAATTGGCATATGCTGGAGTAACTGTAGTGGTCTCATGCACCGCAGTCCTATAAGATAAGAGGAATAGTGCAATATACTCGTCCCAGTTTTTCTGATGGCTTTCTACCACTTTTGCCAGATGCCGTTCCAATGTTTGGTTAAACCTCTCAACCATTCCATCTGACTGCGGGTGATACGGCGTTGTCCGAGTCTTATGGATTCCCATGATTTCACAGACTTCTCGGAATACTTGTGATTCAAAGTTTCGACCCTGATCACTGTGCATCTCCAATGGCACACCAAATCTACAGAATACTTCGTTCACAAGCTTTGTCGCTACGGTGGTAGCCTCCTGATTAGGTAGTGCAAATGCTTCAGGCCATTTCGTGAAGTAGTCCATAACTACCAAAATGTACCGGTTGCCAGCATTCGTAATTGGAAACGGTCCGGCTATGTCAAGAGCTACTCGTTCCCAAGGAGCTCCGACATTATACAACCTCATGGCTCCTCTGCTTCTAGTCTGTGGTCCCTTAACTGCCGCACAACTCTGACATTTACGGCACCAGTCTTCTACATCATCTCGGCAGTGTAACCAGTAGAAACGTTCTTTAATTTTTGTGAGGGTTCTTCTTATCCCCAGGTGTCCGCCGGAAGTACCATCATGAAAAGTTTTTAAAATCTCCCTTATCTTCTCTCTGGGGACGACCAATTGTAGATGGCAATCTTTACCTTGAGTACTTTCCCATTTTCGGTAGAGTAATCCATCATGTAACACCAGGCTGTCCCATTGCGCCCAAAGACTCTTTGTAGCCGTACTGTATTTGGCCACTTCTGACCATTTTGGTTTAGTTCCACTTCTTAGCCAGTTCAATAGTGGTTGAAAATCTTTATCATCTTCCTGAGCCTTTTTCATAGCGTCGTCAGTCCAATTTTCATCTATGGAATCAGTACGGATTAGCCGGATGTTTACTTTTTCCTTCTCTTCCTGCCGATTGCAATGCTTGCAGTCCTCCAGGCAAGGTCTTCGAGACAGAGCATCCGCATTGCCATGACTCTTCCCTCCTCGATGTTCAATTTAAACTCATACTCTTGGAGTAGCTCAATCCACCTGGCTACCTGCCCTTCAGGATTTCTGAATTCCAATAACCATTTCAATGCAGCGTGATCGGTCCTTACCAGAAATTTGCGGCCAAGCAAATATTTCTTAAAATGTTGCAATGTCTTTACCACAGCCAACAATTCTCTGCGAGTTACGCAGTAATTTCTCTCTGGCCTTGAAAGAGATTTGCTGAAGTAGGCGATTACTACTTCCTGATCTCCTCTTTGCTGAGATAGAACACCTCCAATACCGGTGTTACTTGCATCAGCGTCCACAATAAACTTGCCTTCTATGTCAGGATATCCAAGGATAGGGTTTCACATAGACGCATTTTAAGGTCTTGAAAAGCTTGCTCACAATCTTCATCCCAAGAAAATGCTCGTTTCTCTTCTGTCAACCGATGTAATGGCTTCGCGATGTCGGAAAATCCTCTTACGAATCTTCGATAGTAAGAGCATAGACCCAAAAATGCTCGCACCTGTGTCTTATCTGTTGGTGTTGGCCAATCTTTTACTGCACTTATTTTAGTCGGGTCAGTGGCAATACCTTGTTCCGAAATAACGTGACCCAAGTAGTTGACCTGACGTTGAAAAAATGAACATTTCTTTGGACTTAGCTTCAAATTTGCACTCTGTAGTTTTGAAAACACGCTTTCAAGCTTCTTGAGATGATCATCAAAATCTCTTCCCATTATAATGATGTCATCTAAATAGACCAAACAGGTTTCTCCCAGCATACCTGCCAGCACATGTTCCATCAACCTTTCAAATGTTGCTGGAGCGTTACATAGTCCAAATGGCATAGTTTTGAACTGCCATAAACCCTTGCCGGTTGAAAACGCAGTCTTCTCTTTATCCTTAGGATCCAAATCTACTTGCCAATACCCACTTTTTAAATCAAGAGTAGAGAACCAAGTCATGCCACAAAGTGAATCCAAAGTGTCATTAATTCTAGGAAGTGGGTAACTGTCCTTTTTAGTTACATCATTTAATCGCCGATAGTCTACACAGAACCTAGTTGATCCATCCTTTTTTTTAACTAATACAATCGGAGAGCACCATGGGCTTGATGAAGGTTCTATCACGCCGTTCTTCTCCATCTCTTGGATCATGTCCTCAACTTCCTGCTCACGGGCAAAAGGAACAGGTCTTGGTCTCTGCCGAATGGGTGCTGTATCTCCGGTATCAATTTTATGTCTTACCAAATCGGTTCTGCCAATATCTCCATCATTTTTAGAGAATAAATTGCTATATTTCAACAAGAAATTTCTTGCTTTTATTAGTTGCAATTTAGTAAGATTGCCCTTACAACCCTCCAGCAGCTTTGCTACACTTTCTTCCTGATTCGTTATTTTTCGCTGTTGTCCTTCTTCACACTTCCTCAACCAGACTACTTCATCACAGTTTCCGATAACTGTTCCCTTTCGCAGTGTTTGCACTACATCATGAGGATTGAGAACAGGTACCAACGCAACTTGGCCACTTCCCACTAAGGTTCGGGCCGGAATCCATGGTGCGTCTGAGATTTCTCCATCTATAATGGCACATCTCCGCGGTACGCTACCATTATTAGGCGGTAGTATAACAGGGACCGTCGTCTGGGATCTTGGGTTAAGGATAGTGTCCCTCAAACATAACACCTTACCAAAATTTCCTCCTTTCATAGGAATTTCATCATTGCCATGTTTTAGAACACCATTTTTCAAGTCAATATTGCACTGATGATTTTGTAGAAAGTCTAAACCAATAATGCAATCGTCGGAGATGCCTGCGATAATCACTCTTTGCCAATAAAGTGTTGCCCCGATCTTAATGGCTACGATCTTTTCTCCTTGAGATGATATTCGTTGGCCGGTAGCAGTTGTTAACGTGACATTATTATTCGTTTGAATATACCGACCTCCAATGTCCCTAAGTCTGTGGCTGCTGATGACCGTCCGTGAAGCTCCGGTATCTAACGTCAACTGGCAAGGTTTCCCATTGACTAAACCATCTATCACTAGAGTATTTCCGTCGCTAGTCTGCTTCACAAGAATTTCTGGGGCTCTAATACTACCGGCCAGCGCCGAACCCGCCGCCCTGTCTAGTTTTTCCTGTGGCTGCTCCGACGTTGAAACCGTCTCATCCACCTGACGTAGAAAAGCTGTACGTTCACGTTTCGGGCAGGTGCTTCGAATATTCCGTTCTCCAAATTCATAGCACATCGGATTATAGGGTCGTCGTTCACTGTTTTCTGTAACTACAACTTCCCGTAGCCTCTGAGCTCGTGAGTCATGTCGCACCGCTTCTACTTCCAAAGCGTGAGCCACTGCTTTTTTCATAGTGGTGTGATGACCTAGTCGCACAGCCGCCCTGACTTCAGAATCCCGTATTCCATCAATGAAAACCTGTAAGAGCATCTCCTCCACGACAGATGGTGATGAATGATATGCCTTGCGGACCAGTCTTTCTACTTCCACGGACCACTGTTGTAAGGTCTCGCTAGCCCGCTGACAACGATCTTTGAGTTGCGCCCTGTATACATGCTCCAGGTGGCTGTCACCGTATCTGGCTTCCAGAGCGCCTATGAGTTCGTCGTAGGTGACCTCTTTCTTCCCAGCACCGAGTGCTTCCAATACGGACAGAGCGTCATCTCGAAGTGCCAGGGTCAATGCAGACTGCGCCTCCTGCTCATCCCAATGGCTGGCTTTTTTAACTGTCTCCAACTGCAATTTAAAAGCAGCCCAAGAGGATTTGCCGTCGTAGGGTGGCACCTTTAAATTTTTGGTAAAAGGAGCGACCACAGAGCTAGTGACAGGGCCAGACTCTTTGAGAAGTTTAACTTCCTTACCAAGCTGTTGAAGCGTCCCTTTTACTTCAGCAACTTCCTCTTTTACTTCTGTAACTTCCTCCTTTACTTCTGCAACTTCCTTCTCGAAGTCATCCATCCGGGCTGTGTTGGCCCGAACCGCGGCCAAAACATCTTTGGAAAAGGACTGAAGTTGCTCCTCCTGACGGCGTGCTTGCTCTTCCTGCAGCGCCCGTATTTGCTCCTCCTGGCGGCGTGCTTGCTCCTCCTGCAGCGCCCGTATTTGCTCCTCCTGGCGGCGTGCTTGCTCCTCCTGGCGGCGTGCTTGCTTCTCCTGGCGGTGTGCTTGCTCCTCCTGGCGGCGTGCTTGCTCCTCCTGACGGCGTGCTTGTTCTTGCATCATGACAGTAATCTGCTGCAGGAACGCGTTCATTTCCAATGGAGCGGCTGGTGGGACGGCCGCTGATGTTGTCGCGGCTCCGCCAGAGTTGGACTCCTCGAGCGATTGTTCCTCTGCCGCTGCAGCTCCCGCTCGCGTGGTTACCCCTCTCTCATTTCTAGGCACGATCGGCATCTTTCCTATCCCACTTCTGACACCAATTGTCACGAGAGTGGGTTGGGGATAGGAAAGGAAACACCAATCCTATGGAATAGTGCCTTTATTTACAACTCTAGGGTACTCACAGTTGTCACAGGTACGTACGCGGGAATGTCACTGTACTGTCACACACACAGAAACGTCACTGCACTGTCTCGCGCGTGGAAACGTCACTGCACTGTCACGCGCGGTAATGTCACTGCACTGTCACACGCGTAAACGTCACTGCACTGTCACGCGCGGAAACGTCTCTCGCGCGTATTTACTGCACTGAACACTTCACTTCACTCACTATTTCACTTTACTTTTTACTCACTACTTCCACTTTTACTTTTCTTCCTTTTTCTTCTTTCTTCTTCCTTCTTCGGATTTTACTTTCAAACTAAAACTGGCGTAGGCCGCGCCTTGTTCTGCTTATATACCCCTCGGATGCGAACAATATCGCATCAAAGTTCTAAACTTAAGTCATAAATTTTCTTTTGTCTTCTTTTATTTCTGGCCCGTATTTTCATTCCAATTTAATCTAGAGTTATCTAGAAACTTCTTACAAAACTTCAAAAACACTATTCGTGACTGTGATTTGAACCTGGGGTCTATGGATTCACAGTCCAACACCAAGACCGCTAGGCCAATCGTGTGCTGACGTGAGTGACGAAATTTCCCTTTAGATGAATTCTCGTAGTTTGAATTTGTGACGTTGACAATTTGACATTGTCATTATCACTTATCATCCTACGCGACAATATACAATCATACAGTGCCTATTTAAAATCTACAGTCCATACAAAACCCAGCAGCATCTGCTCAAACACTTACTTTGAAATTCGTTGCATATAATTTGAATCATAATACACATCATCATCATCAGGCCTTTTTAGTCTCCATGGCAGGAGCACGACCCTCTGTACTACCAGAGCCATATGGTCAGAGCTTAGAATATAGAACAAACCAGAAGTAGCCTACAGCCGTTAATGTATGCAGCTCACTGTGTCCAAAAAGAATGCGTTACCCCCCGCATTCCTCATACTTCACACCCGCAAAGTATTGCTAGCTTAGAGAGAGTTCGCATCTTTTAGGGTAAATTAAAAAATTATGTTTCAAAATAATGCAAACCAAACTTAATGTTTTGTGTCAACATAATACGAGTATCCATCTATAACAGTTATCCTATTAAATAAATATTCATAAATATATTGCATAAAAAAAACCCTTAAGTGGAATAAAACACGTAATTTTTTACAAAATATTCTTTTATTTACGTACCTTTTTGTTTTACTTTTTTTTATAATATTGACGTTTTGATTCTGACCTAATCAATACATTTTTACGTTTTGACAAATGATGAAGTTGTATATGTAAATATTTTTATGAGATTATAACAACAACTGCAAAAATGTTATTTTTTAGATGAAGTTAGGTATAGGGATAGTTTTCTTGATAAGGAAGGACATTGTCTACTTTGATTCCGATATTTGTTCCTGTGGGATAATATACGGATAAGGATAGATAATTCCATGTGTAATTTATAAAACCGCGCTTTGTTTCATAAAAATAATCGTCTTCAAAATGTTTCCAACAAATAACACTGCCTGGTAGGTTTTCATATTTCATCTAACCGAGCTTGTCTTATCATTTGTGTCCTCTTTACTCTTATGATTTCATCAGCTGGAAACCTGAAATTCTACTTGTAAAAATTAGAATAGTTTTAACATAAAACATTCTTATAACAAGTTTACGCAAATTAAAAAAAAACCCGACTGTCAAAAACGCCGTCTAGCGATGAGTAGCGGAACTACAGATACGACTTGAATTGATAACGTTACAAAATATAGATCTGTTTTATTTTAGGGAAAGTCGTTTTTCAAACGGTAAGTGTCATTTCTGAAACGCGGAGTCATCTAAACGTTTTTCCGTACAAAAAACCGTTCGTTTAGTGACTCCGCGTTTGACAAATAGCACGTGGTAACCTCCAATAACTTTTAAAAGGCTTAACCGATTATCATAAAACATAGCTAAGAAACCCCGCAAGGTAACTTGATTTTAAATAAAAAACCGAATCGAAATCAGTCCTTCCGTTCGAGCGCTATGATGACACAGATAGACATACAGACAGACACTAGCGTCAAACTTATAACACCCCTCTTTTTTGTCGGGGGTTAAAAATTAGGGGGGCTATTCATACAATTTAGTATCTGTCAAACAATAGTTAATAATTTTATTTACTTATATACATAAGTCACTCTATTTATACTAAACTGTCTTAATTCAAACAATATCATACTTTGACACTAAATAAATTAATATGAATTTATCTATTAAAGTCAAACGTTAAATTATTTGTCATGCATTTATTTATTTTTTATTAACCTTCTAGAAAATAACCAAGTGAAAGCAGGAAAAACTTTTTAGCACAACTGGCAACATTGACAAAATGGACTCGCCCAAATTGTTTACATTTTGAACGAGTAAAAATACATTATTATTCGAATAAAATGAAATGTATTTGCGCTACTTACACATGAAATGTGATCCTATCTAGTTTTTATAATTTTTCAACTGCATTTTTGCAGGTGGGAACCGCACAACACTGCATAATTAAATTAAAACTGAAAGAATTTTTCCCGCGTACGTCAGTCGATGGCCACAGATAGACTAATCCACCAATTGTCAAACTACTCTCTTTGAGAGTAGTTTGTGTAGCTTCAGCTTAGGGCGCGTTCGCGGCTTCTGGTTTGTTCTATATTCTAAGGGTCAGAGCTACAAGAGGATTTGGCCTACTTACCACTTACCACTACACTCTCCCCGCTGGCCAGATGGATTCGAGAGGTCTCATTGTTGTTTATAAGCTTTATTTAGCTTGTATTTCCTAAATCGCCTTCTATGACATCCACGGGAGAATTTGAGTTGCCCTATTTGACGACCTCCATGGCGTAATGGTCAACACGCTAGACCGTCAACCCGGTGGTCCTGGGTTCGATCCCCAGCCAGGGCAAGTTGGAAAATGGCCTTTTTCAATTTTTCCTGGGTCTTGGATGTTTATCTATATATGTATTTGTTATAAAATATAGTATCGTTGAGTTAGTATCCTATAACACAAGTCTCGAACTTACCTTAGGGCTAGCTCTATCAGTGTAATTTGTCCCTATATATTTATTTATTTATTTATTCTACTCGGCCGGAAACCAAACGGCAGTAGTATGACATAATATTACATGACCCTTGTTTTTTCTTTCATTTAGTCTATATCGCTCCTTCTTACTTTTTCTGGACTTCTTCTACCTTTCTCTCCAGTAAATTTTTAAATAATAAGGCATGTCATATTATTTGGCCAATTATTTTACCTCTCCTATTCACGATTCAGTGGAGCGTTAAGGAAGTGCTTTACTCTCAACATATCAAAGTCAAGCATTTTTTTGGAATAAACTGTGTCTATTATTAGATTCATATTTTCTTTTTCGTCTTTATTTTATAACAGGCTTTTATTTATTTACCTGTCTCGATGTCTGTCTGTCCGTAATCAAGTCTTCTAAGTTAAATTTGACCTACTTTACGGTTTTTGATTGAGTTGAAATTTTGCAAACTTATATCGCGTGACAATGCAATATTGTGCAATGTGGGAGCCAGAAGGTAGCCATAGGAACTCTGTAATAAAATGTTGCAAGCCTATCGAGCTTCGGCTTGTTTGATTCGTCTGTATTTGCATCAAACATAGCTAAGAACCATATCGATCAAGTCAGCAATCAAACAAAAAAAACGCTTCAAAAATTAATATTTTCGTTACCACATACAGACACACAGACTCACATACATACAGACACGTGAAACCTCTTTTTGTCGTTCAGGGTTAAAAACATAGACTCAAAGAACGTCGCTTATTTTATTTGTTTCAATTGCCCGTTCGAATAGAACTAATACTTTATTGAAATTAATTTAACTACTCGTATAAAACATCGGGTTCTAGTTGAACACGTACGTTAGAAGCAGTCTTGTTCCATTAAACCCCTAGAGGTATCCGGGAGAACGGGGAAAATAAGATGTTACGACGAATACAGTGTATGACAAAGAACTATGCAATACTAGAAGTGTATGGATAAAGGATCTGTCTCCATACAATGTGTACAAAATGGAAGTGGAAGGAAATGAAAGTAAAGAGACAAATAGAGACGTCGACTAAACATTTTTTTATCCACATCGTTATACATATCGTCGTACAAGAGATGCGTTTTGTACGAGTCCGACTCGCACTTGACCGGTTTATTACAGCAAGATCAGTCTAGGATACTGATTAAATAACCCAGGAAGAGATGGTCAAATCTTCTTCTTCTTCTTCTTATATTTAAGAGCTGGGCTCTTGTCGGTGGAGTGCTTTCCATGTCTCTCTTCCTTCCGCTAAGTTCTTAACCTCTTTATATGTTTTCACGTTTAATTTTTCTTTTATTAGGTCTATAAATTTTCTTCTGGGTTTTCCTACTCCTCGCTTTCCTTCTATTTTTCCTTCCATTATTGTTTTAAGAACGCATCGTGGCGTAGTAGATGACCGAACATTTTCCCTCTTCTATTTTCTATAATTTGTATTATTTGTCTTTTCTCTCTCACATCCTCTAGTACCTTCTCATTTGTAATTTTTTCTGTCCAACTTATTTTTTTCATTCTCCTCCAGCACCACATTTCAAATGCTTCTAATGAATCTAAATGCATCTAAATTAGAAGCATTTAGATGGTGAAATACGACGTTGTAAATATATATAAATAATTAAAAAAAATATAAATATTTTTCATGCTCAGAAGGGTCGTTGCAATATCTGGCTAATATTCATTGCAAAAAATACAGATACAGATACATTTTCACGTCTATATCCCAGTCGGGCAGACTGAGCCGTCTAAACTGCCTCCGTGGTGTAATGGTTGGAGCGTTTAGATCATACCCGGAGGTCGCGGGCTCGATTCCCAGCGGGGGCAACGACTTTGTGTTGTTGTCCTAGTTTGGTTAAAACATTGCAGGCTGATCACCTGATTTCTGATAAGTAAGATGATCCGTGCTTCGAAGGGCACGTTAAGCCGTCGGTCCCGGTCACTGTCCTTGACATTGGTCGTTACCTAAAACCATGTCAGAGGCCTTTAAGGCGGTTTAAAAACTCTGACACTAGTGTTTGTCACTAACACACACGATAAGAAGAAGAGACTGAGCCCGGGGCCGTAAGACCCAAAGGCCACGCTTAGCGTGATGGTGCAATAAATAATGTAATACTAAAAAGTTATACTTAAAAGTTTATGTAAAATATTTGATTAACTTCAAAAAAAAACTGATATATTATTACTAGCCACATCTTGTACTTTAAGCTTGCATGCAGCGAGAACCTTTTGCATATTCTCTCAAAGACATCCATTTCTTTTCATTTTGTTTCCCGTCTCATTTACCGAGAATAGAACCGTTTTCTACTATTTTACTAATATAAATGAGTTCACATGTGATGAGGTAGTATCTTTGATTGTTTTGTTTACACGATCTTAAAGTAAATTGTAAATAAAGAAGAGCGGAGCCTCCTGGCACAGGCATCTTTGATAGCTTAAAAGGAGACTCCAACACCTAGTTATAGATCATTACTGTTTACGTAAATAAAACATTTTTCATTTTCATGATTGAAATTGGCCGTGTGGTGAATCAGAATAGAATACGTTTTAACCGACTTCCAAAAAGAAGATTATCAATTGGAAGATCTGGAAATTTTTTTTTTGTTTTTATGCGCATAATTGTTAAGTCCCATAGAATTTTTTGCAAAATCGGTTGAGTATTTTTTTTTTAATTATGGCACTACCACTTTTCACAAAAACAGCGACCTCTGTGCAAAAACATTATACCATCTATTCAGAAAAAAATGATAAGTATTGTTTGAAGTTTTGAGTTTTTAAGGTTGACTGGAAGAGATCCCTATATGGGATAGGTCCGCCGTTGTATGTTTACTTTTCTGATTTGTATATGTGTTCTTTCTTGTGTACAATAAAGCTTTATACACAAACAAACAAACAAACAAACAATAAGTATTAACATACAGTACATTTACATGCAGTAAAAAATAAATGACTTATAAACGTTGGGCTTCTTCTGTCAACACGAAACAGTGGTTATAAGCAACACAAAAGGATACCTAGCTTTTCAGGGTTCCGTACCCCAAGGGTAAAAACGGGACCCTATTACTAAGACTTCGCTGACTGTCCGTCCGTCTGTCCGTCTGTCCGCCTGCCCGTCTGTCTGTCACCAGGCTGTATCTCAAGAACCGAACGATAACTAGACAGTTGAAATTTTCACAAATGATGTATTTCTGTTGCCGCTATAACAACAAATACTAAAAACAAAACAAAATAAATATTTAAGGGGGGCTCCCATACAACAAACAGCGATTTTTTATAGAATTGTACGGAACCCTTAGTGCGCGAATCCGATTCGCACTTGGCCGGTTTTTATGGAGCTATCCTTTTATGTCGCTCATATCCGTCACTAGCGGTCAAATGACGGTTCTGAGCGACAGAAAAAAAAAAAAAGAAAAATATAATACATTGCCATATTTTGAGTCACTAAAAGTACAACAGTTTAACAAAACTTTGCAAGTAGGCAAAAGAATGCCTCCGCTTGTGTTACCGTAGACCGAAGTCAGAGGTAGCGCTGTTTTTAACTGCAATGAGTTAGTTAATATTAATTTTAAAATTTTTATTAGATCCGTCATTGATGGTCAAATGACGGTTCTGAGCGACATAAATAAAAGAAAATAAAAATATCGTCAATTGCTATACTTTAAGTCACTACTGTTAAAAAACAGCAAAACATTGAATCAAAGTTAGGTCGGTACGTCATTACATATTAATTTTATACAGTTTGCAATTTTTTTTTGAATAATCAGATGCGTTTATAATTAGCTTACGGTTTATAAAAGCAGCATTGTTAGTTCTTATAACATGTCAAAATCCGTAAAGATATTAAGGCTAAGTAACGCGCTCATTCAACATACAAAATGAAAACGATAAAACACTGACCCAAATTTACATTTGTATCGGATAACTCTTAATCAGAACGAGAACTTCAAATTTATCCAATTTCTAACCTCATCGAGGCCGGATATTATGTCGAATTGGCTTTTGTACTTATTTGTCCTATATCTTCCTCAATTTTCCGGGTCAAACAAAATTGGCCAATCAGTGAAACTATAAAATAAAAATATCACAGAATCTTAGGCAAAAATAATAATGTCAGTTTAGTAAAGAGAGTTCTGTAATTAAATAAAAAGATTAAACATTCAGTACTTTAAATCTTGTGCAAAAATGGGGTACTCAAATCTATTTGAAGTATTATGTGATGAGTAAATAAATATATAGGGACAAATCTCTCAGACTAAGCTAACCTCAAAGTAAGGTCGTGACTTGTGTTATGGGATACTAACTCAAATTTATATTTTATAACAAATACATTATATTCTGTCATCTGTTCACAGACCGGAATTCGGTCCACGTGCATTGTTTTACTATTGTGTCTGGTGTTTTGCACTGACAACAGGTTAAGGATAAACGTCCAAGACCCAGGACAATTTGGAAAAGGCCATTTTCCATCTTGCCCTGACCGGGGATCGAACCCGGAACCTCTGTCGTCAAATGATAACTAAAAAGTAAGAACAAGGAAATAGGCAAGACCTTTTCTAGCTAGCGGGACGATGTAGGACAGATATACAGATAATTATTTATAGTAAATGAACCAGAAATAAAAATGTAACGAAGAAATAATTTCACATTAAATGAGTTCAATGGGTATGATAAATGGCACAATCATCGTTTAAAGCGACAGCTTCCATACAACCAGTAGATAGAGATAGGTAAGGTTTGAAAAAATGATGGAGAAATTCTTTAAAGCGGTAGCAAAATTAGAAGTGCCGTGTACCGTGTACGAGTTGGCCGTGTGGTTTCCGGCAGAGTAGAATAGGGCCACACCAATTTCTACCGTAGATGTCGTAGAAGGCGACTAGGGAAATACAAGTTAAACAAAGCTTATAACTTAGCACCTCTCCAACCCGTCTGGCCAGCGTGGAGAGTGAAGGCCAAATCTGCTACCCTGGCCAAGTATGGCTCTGGTAGTACAGAGAGGGTCATAATTCAGATATTGTCCTGATTGGTACGATATAAGTATAAATTTTAAGGAAACAGCATTGGATATAATCAAAATGAATTGTTAACCACTCGGCGTTTCAACACTTTAGCTAAGGAGCCTTTTCAAAATGGCAGCTATTCGTCAAGCCCTGCTTAAGAATCCTTGCTTGGCAAATGAGCTAATCGCCAAGTCGGTAGGGTTGGCGGCGGCGGCCGCTTGTCGCGTGATTGATCGATGTTAGTGCCGAAGGGCCGACAACAGATTGGGCTGTGGTCTTTGCCACAGAAGACAGAAATTCTAGGGACTCCATCATCAAAAAAAAAAATTATTAATAAAAATACAAGTTCCCACGGGGCAGTGATTTTCCAGGGGTTTCTCATTTATAAATAAGCTGTACCGCGAACTTCGTTCCCCGTGGAAATTTCGGGATACAGAGTACCCTATGTCCTTTCCCGAGTCTCAAACTATATCCGTACCAAATTTCATCCAAATCGGTTCAGTAGTTTAAGCGGTAACAGGTAACAAACAAATACACAAACTCACTTTCACATTTATAATATTAGTCGAATAGAATAGTAGAATAAGAAGTAGGATAGTAGGATTAGTAGGATAGTAGGATTATAAGATTAGATAGAAGATGTAAAGATGTAATATAAATAAGTATAGATCGGTCATTTTGGAAATCCTTGGGAGAGGCCTATGTGTGTCCAGTGGTGGACGTTATGCGGCTGATGTAATGATGATGAATTGTAGGTTAAAGTAAAGAAACTTTCACAGTGTAAATAAGCCTTTAAGAACCGATTCAAAATGGCAGCTATTCGTCAAGCCCTGCTTAAGAATCCTTGCTTGGCAAACGAGCTAATCGCCAAGTCGGTAGGGTTGGCGGCGGCGGCCGCTTGTCGCGTGATTGATCGATGTTAGTGCCGAAAGGACGACAACAGATTGGGCTGTGGTCTTTGTTACAGAAGACAGAAAGTCTAGGATTTCTACCATTATAAACCTTGCTTTCAAATAAAAATAATTTTAGTTATGAAAAAAAACACGTTACAAGTTACCACGGGGCAGCGATTTGCCAGGGCTTTTTCATTTATAAATAACTAGCCGTGTCCGCGGGCTTCGCTTCCCGTGGGAACTTTGGGATGAAAACTATCCTATGTCCTTCCCTGGGTATCAAATTTCATCTAAATAGGTTCAGTGGTTGAAGCGTGATATGGTAACAAACAAAAAATTATACAAACTCACTTTTGCATCTATGATATTAGATGTAATATAAGTAAGTATAGATAGGTAATTTTGGAAATCCTTGGGAGAGGCCTATGTCCAACAGTGGACGTTATGCGGCTGATATAATGATGATGAATTGTATGTAAAAGTGAAAAAACTTTCAGTGTAAATAAGCCTTTAAGAGCCGTTTCAAAATGGCAGCTATTCGTCAAGCCCTGCTTAAGAATCCTTGCTTGGCAAACGAGCTAATCGCCAAGTCGGTAGGGTTGGCGGCGGCGGCCGCTTGTCGCGTGATTGATCGATGTTAGTGCCGAAGGGCCGACAACAGATTGGGCTGTGGTCTTTGTAACAGAAGACAGAAAGTCTAGGATTTCTACCATTATAAACCTTGCTTTCAAATAAAAATAATTTTAGTTATAAAAAAAAAAACACGTTACAAGTTACCACGGGGCAGCGATTTGCCAGGGCTTTTTCATTTATAAATAACTAGCCGTGCCCGCGGGCTTCGCTTCCCGTGGGAACTTTGGGATAAAAACTATCCTATGTCCTTCCCTGCGAATCAAATCCATATCAAATTTCATCTAAATAGGTTCAGTGGTTGAAGAGTGAAGTGGTAACAAACAAACAAATATACAAACTCACTTTTGCATCTATGATATTAGATGTAATATAAGTAAGTATAGTTAGGTCATTTTGGAAATCCTTGGGAGACGTCAATGTCCAGTAGTGGACGTTATGCGGCTGATATAATGATGATGAATTAATTGTATGTAAAAGTAAAGAAACTTTCACAGTGTAAATTAGCCTTTAAGAGCCGTTTCAAAATGGCAGCTATTCGTCAAGCCCTGCTTAAGAATCCTTGCTTGGCAAACGAGCTAATCGCCAAGTCGGTAGGGTTGGCGGCGGCGGCCGCTTGTCGCGTGATTGATCGATGTTAGTGTCGAAGGGCCGACAACAGATTGGGCTGTGGTCTTTGCCACAGAAGACAGAAAGTTTAGGGTCTCAACCGTTAAGAACATGGCTTTTAAATAAAAAATATTATGGTTAAAAAGCACGTTTAGTGGTAAATAGACACGCGGTAACTAGAAGGCATCTAGTAATTTTTTTAGCAAGAGATTTTAATAAACAGCGTGTAAAAGAATAAGAATTGAGAAAATAGTCAGTTTTTCCTTTTCTTGGAACGTTTCTTATTTGAAAATATGGTCAGAATGCATTTACCACATTGATCTTTAAGCAAAGCCGACCTCAATAGAAAAAAATGCAAAGAAAAAAGGGATTAAGGATCAACAAACCGCCTTAGCTCTTCACTTGCACCAAGCAATTATCCCAACAAGCCCGCAATATCGCAGCTTCGACAAACGAACTGTTAGAAGCGAGAGATAAAAGACTACAATCAAATTATATTCACGCCCGTGTTTGTCCAAAATAAATAGTCCTAACTACATACAAAGAACAAAATTTTAACTACTATTTTTATAACTATAAAGGTATAAAATCTCTACCGTATTTTTTTCAGGGTTGCAAAAGCGTGGGGCATGTCTAGTGTTCAATAGAGGCAGGCCAATGTCACTCCCCGTGTAGGTATCGAAAATATGCCTACATTATTACTAAGCGCGCGGCGACTACTCCGGAGTGGTAAATTCAGTGCCATGAATCGTATGAATCCATACTTATATATAAAGCTGAAGAGTTTGTTTGTTTATTTGTTTGAACGCGCTAATCTCAGGAACTACTGATCCGATTTGAAAAATTCTTTAGGTATTAGATAGGTCGTATAACGAGGAAGGCTATAGGCTATATTGCATCACGCCCGCGACTTCACTCGAGTGGTAAACGCGGGCGAAGCCGCGCGCTGCCTCTAGTAGATTAATAAGAATGAAATTGGCTCGCAATGCACTTCTAGGTATCTAAACGAAAAGGTGCCGAGTTCTGACGCGAGCTAAATTAAACCATATTGCTAAGGACATTAAGTAGATATTTCTTTTAATTCCTTTGCTGAGTTAGACTTCTGTACGTAAATACTAGTACTTATTCTGTGATAGAGGTCTGTATGAAAATAAGGTCATAGAATGTAGAAACCTTTCGATAATCGAGAAAATGGGCAAATATGTCTGCAACATTTGTCTTCAATAGCCGATTTGGCTATCAGCCTATCACAGTGGCTGTGATATAATGGCCCCAGACTTAGTCTGTCCCGGTAGTAATTAAGACGTGTTAATTTATCCTGTACACCTAAGACATTGGACGTCATATATTTTATCGTTATAAAGTGACCTTGGGATCTTACGACCCTAGGCTCTATCTATCCAAGACATAAACATATTCAAAGATTCAAATGATTATTCAGTATTTAGACCTTTACGGACTCTTTTACTCGTCAAGTATAATTTTCGCCGTGAGCTTTCCGCCGGAGTAGAATAGGATGACCCCAAGTCCTCCCGTGGATGTCGTAGAAGACGACTTAAGAAATACAAGCTAAACAAAGCTTATAAACATCAATAGTACCTCTCCAACACGTCTGGCCAGCAAATAGTGTGTAGGCCAAATCCTCTGGCTGCTCTGGCCAAGTATGGCTCTAGTAGTATAGAGAGGGTCGTGCTCCTGCAGTGGAGACAAAAAGACCTGACGATGATCATTATTAGGCTTATAAACATAAATAGGACCTCTCCAACACGTCTGGCCAGCTAGGAGAGTGTAGGCCAAATCCTCTAGCTGGTCTGGATAAGTATGACTCTAGTAGTAGTCAAGCTTCTGCAGTGGAGACTAAAAAGACCTGATAATGATGATGATGAAGTTTAATTTACATGACGTGTAGTGTATATCAAAATTTAATTTAGTTTTTAAAGAAAAACTACCGATACCAGTGCTTCTTATGATGGCCTTCTAAAGTGAAGTCTCAGTTACTAGAATTAACATGAATTTATATTTAAATGGTTTTTTCATGTGTTTTAGTGTAATAATGTTTTTTACTTACTTACTTACTTACTAGAGAGTGGAACTTGAACCTTTCGTAGGTAAAAAAAGTCAAAAGTCATTTTTTTTATTGAATGTAGGATAAATTTATCTCTTATTGAGTCATAGTGGCTTTGGAATCATACGACCCAAGGCCTACCCTGATTGAGAAGTGAAGTACTTAAAAATCTAATTACCATAAAGACGTAACTTAAAGTGAGTTTCCCATGCCTAATTACAGCTTACTGTGCCGAGCTGCCAAAACAAATGTGGTTTGTGGTGAACATATACAAGTATACATACATATACACCGTCCTGGCATTGTGCCTACTGGCACCATTACTGAGATAAACAGGTGTAGTCGGCTAACGCGGTTGTTCATTACGAGATACAGTTTATATTACCTTCCTGAAATATCATGCCGAAAGGTGGTTTATATAAATTTAATTAAATTTGTAACAAAAAAAAACGACTTTTATTTCTTTTAGAAGTTTCTTCCATATCTCCAAAGTTCTTTATCATGTCTTCACCAAATTAATATGGGACCAAGTTGGGAAGAAGGGCTTTTAAATAAAAAAAGATCATCAAAATCGGTCCACGGTTGACGAAGACATCGCGTAACATACAATCGAATTGACAACCTACTCCTTTTTTGAAGTCGGGTAAAAATACTAACAACTTTCAATTAGTGTAGATGAAGCAAAAGAGGTTTGTCAGGATCGTAACAAGTGGAGGTCCATAGTCTCTGCCTACCACTATGAGAAACAGGCGTAATATTGTGTATGTTAAAACAATTTTGAAGGTATTAAAAAATGCTAATTTATTTGCAGATAATGGATAGCGACCTACCTAATTACCTAATTACGAGACCTACCTACCTAATTTTTCGAGGTCTACTGATATTTCCATTTGTAATAAATTATTTAATAGGAAACGGAGACGTCGTTTAAAATGTAACTTAATAAGGCCCTAGATAAGTCTTCTAACTATTTTATAAACTGCTGTTAACAGTTCAAAGTGAGGACGTAAAGCTTTTGAACGGAAATTTGTGAAATTTACCTAATGTAACATGCGAAGAAAAGCTTCACGTTCTCAGACCGACAGACAGACGGATAGACAACGAAGTCTTTATAATAGGGTCCCGTTTTTAACCTTTGGGTACGGAACCCTGAAAATCCAAAACTAAATTTAATCCGCTTTTATAATATAAAAGCGGATTAAATTAAGTTTTTGGTTAAGGAAAATATTAAGGAACGAAATATTTCAATATTATTACCTTTAAAAACAGTCCTTTGAAAATGTATGATATCTATTTGAATTCCTAAATTAATGTTCAGAAACTTGTCAGATAATTTTAGAACTATGTTAGATTGGGATGAAATAGGACATGCTCTAAGGTCTAAGCGTTGGACAGTTGAAATGAATACATTAGTAGTCTATTTAAATTACGATAGACGTTTATTACTATTTATATGTTTACCTTACTAACATTAGTAAGGGCCGAAATAAACAAGCGAATTATTATGAGTCGCGTAAAATTTGTCGCGCCATTTGTTTTCTACAAGCCGTAGTTATTAAAAAGACAATAAACTGGCAAGCGATAGAAAATTAAGTTATTAAATCTCAATAAATGGAGGAGGGACCCAAATATAGAAATTAAGTCTAAAGACTCTTACAGAAATTAAGACTTATTTATGTCTACAGAAATGTCTAGTGGTTGAGAATAGAACAGTATTGACCAGTTCATAATTTAAGTTTAGAAATCGTTGTTATAAGTAATGGCAATAAATAATTAAATTTTTAACTTTAGGTAATTTACAAAGTCATAGCCAAAAGCATTTTAAATTCATCTTTGGAGATATTGTATTACTTGATAATTGATAATTTTCCTTTCAATTTCATTCATGATAGTTGTTGACGTCAGATTATTTACTTATAGCTAAGTTTACTTCCGCTTCCTAAGTGGAAGTACAAAAGTAGCGGTAATAAACTGTACTGAAGATTTTTTTCCAAAAACGTCAACTTACAATTATACTGAATATTAAAATTAGACATGTGGACTTAGAATACATTGTTATGTCATAATTATTAATTAAGAATGATGTCAAATTTAAAATGAATGCCAATTTGTAACTTTAATAAGTACCTACATTATACATTGTCATGTACCGAATGTATTCAAATTATTACATTTGTGTGTGTACAAATACAAACCTTTAAGAGGGACCCGCGCCAAGCTCAAGCCGGACTTTTTTGTCTCTAAGGTAATCATCGGTTCAGTATTATATATTATACCTAGTATTAAATATCACTAACAAGTCCTTATCCCTAAAGGTGCACAACATTAGCATTTGCGGCTTCAAGCAGACAGAGGCCAAGGCCGTAAGACCTAAGGGACACTTTTTTATAGTGGATAGGAGGTAGAAAAGGAATCAAAATAGTGACAGGTTGCTAACCTTATTACATAACATAATCGGTATTCTCGCCCATTTCCTCGATTGGCGATTACGATCTGGGGAGCAAGAGAAGCAGCTGAAACATTTTCCAGAGCAGCATGGAAAATTGCATTTATAATATTACGAAATAAGAATTACTTAACTGTTTTTCTTTGCACACACGAATTTCAATTTAAACTGAATACTTCAAATAAAATAAGAAACTCGCTTCGTGTCTTGTTTATTTTACGTTCACTTTACAATAATTAAATTACACTCTAAACAATAATATTTATTAACAAACACAAGTTAGCGTTTGCCGACTTTGTTTATTAATAATAATATTAAGTATGCCTTTTGAAATCTAATAACAACATTGTTTGCGTTCAAAACATAATATTTATTCTGAAGAAGATATTGATAGTATAATATAAATAATGTGTATATAAATTTTTCATGCATGCGTCAGGGACAAGCATTTTTCTATTATATATTCTACTGTAATATTTTGTAAAATCACATTATATTTTGACTAGCTGTACCCGCGGGCTTCGCTCCCCGTAGAAATTTCAGGATAAATCGTACCCTATGTCCTTCCCCGAGTCTCAAACTATATCCAGACCAAATTTCATCCAAATCGGTTCATTTGTTTAAGTGTGAAGAGGTAACAAAGAAACGAACAAATATACAAACTCACTATTGCATTTATAATATTAGTAGGAAGTAGGATTACAGACAGACAGAGTGAAAGACATACTTCCCAGTTTCCGATCTGCTGAAATTTTGCGCGCATACATCGTGACATTGAAATATTAAGGCTCCTCCTTGCGCTAGCGACCTTGAAAACACAAAAAAATTAATTTCTCTTTCTGTAAGTGAGATTATTAGAAACCCTCGTACAACTTTTTAGCTAGTATCCTGAAGTTTCATTAGAACCTCGAAAGTCATTGAAATACTATCCGATTTAGAAACCTTTACAAAAAGAGTCAAAAATGGCCGTTTTTAGTATTTTTTGCAAAAGAAAATTCAGGGTATTTTATTTCAATGATTTTCGAGGTTCTAATGAAACTTAAGGATACTAGCTAAAAAGTTGTACGAGGGTTTCTGATAATCTCACTTACAGAAAGAGAAATTAATTTTTTTGTGTTTTCAAGGTCGTTAGCGCGGGGAGGACCCTTAAGATGACATGGTGAGCTGATCTGATGATGGAGCTGGAAAGAGGCCATTATGAACTCTGTAACATCACTGAGTTTGGGCTTGTTTGATTCGTCTCAAAGAAAACTTTAGACATTTAAATTCATTATTTAAAAAAAAAACTTGAGATGTGTCAAGGGACGGAACGAAGTTCCTTTCGATTAATAAGGAGAGAGAGAGAGACAGACAGAGAGATACGCGCACGCCGCACGGCTTACAACTATAGCAAAAAGTGTCGTTACAACTTTTGTTCTTAATTTTTCGCAATATGCGATAAGGAACTTCGTTCCAAAAACAAATTAAAAATTATCCATATTTACTAAAATTAGGTAGTTAATAAATATTTTGCGTTGCTGCCCTTATTAGTGACACTAAAGCCGGTAGTGACGTGTCGGGTCGCAGCTAACACTCGCTCTAAAGACGATGGTCCAAATTGATCAAAACCTACTCAGTAATTAATTATGAATTTATCTCATGTTAGTTATGACAGCATCTTTATAAGCGTACACGATAATCACAAGGATATGTACTTAATTAATAAGCAATTTTGTTAATTTAGCAACTCACGTACTAACTGGGCGTGTAGATTCAATATAATATTGTATACTATGTTTTGGTATAAATACTTTGCTCTAAACAATTTATTTATTTGTTATTTATTTATTTATGTATGAACATTTTTATTATCTCTTATTGTTTATGTAGTATATTCAATGCACTTATTATTTAGTCTATTCAATGTTTATATAAAGTAGGTACATTTAAAAATTAAACTAAGCAGCTAAGTATAAACGTGATGTAAACACATAGTTTTGGAGTACAGTCTAGAATAAATATGTAGAAATTAGATATTTTGGTCTTGATATGATTGTATTCTGTTTGTGTTTCTAATAAAATAAAAATAAAAAAAAATAAAAAAATCACATTAATAGTATAAGGCGAAAGCTTATGATTTGTGACTGTGTATATTTGTTACTTTTTCACGCGCAAAGGCTGGACCAATTTTGATAACATTTGGTAAGCAGGAAGCTGACACCCTGGATTAACACGTAGGCCACTTTAGACGCGGGTAACACTGCGGGGCGTAGCTAGTAATCAAATAAATTTATCCGCTATCCCGTCACCACTCCTGGCCTATAGACGGTGATGGATCGAACGAGATCCAATGGGTTTCATTAGTACCTTAGTGGTCGCTATATTAGTTTTAATAACATACATACTATCACGTCTTTATCCCTAATGGGGCAGACAGAGCATTTTGGGTCTTGCGGTTCTATGCAGAGCCCAGGGCCGCAAGACCCAAGAGCCACCTTTAGCGTCATGGTGGGCGAGAAGATGGAAAAGCAATCAATACAGTGATGGGTTGCTAGCCGCATCGCCCGTCAACATGATTATCATTTTTGCCCATTCCCTCGATCGGCTTTTACGATCTGCGTGGGAAGAGAAGCAGCTGGTACATTCTAAGTTTTTTTATTTCTTCCAGACCAGCATGGGAGACCAGCATAGTTTTAATAAAGTTATTAAAATTTCAATAACTGTGCTAGTTATTCAAACATATTAAATTGTCAATTGTAAATCAAATCATTACTCAAAACTATAGTATACCTACAACTATAGTATAATTATATCAAAAAATATTTACATTTTTTGTCTCTGAATTGACTTTAAATTTTTCCGAATAATAAATATATCAATTGTAACTAGTCGTGTCATAAAGTTATTAAAATTTAATTTGTTTTTTGTGTGTGTAAGTGGCCAACACTGGTATTAAATATTTCAGGCTGCTGAAAGTCATAATTAACTGTGCTGGTTATTCACACATATACAACTGTCTATTAATACACTCAAAACTATAAAGGGACTTACAGCAAAAAATATTCTTAATTTTTGTCGCTAAATCGACCATTATCTTTTCTGATTAATAAATATAACTATTGTAACTAGTAATCTAATAAAGTTATTTAAATTTCATAACGGTTATGCACACATATAAAACTGTCTATTAAAAAAGTATAGTTACATCAAAAAAATATTCAGAATGTTTTGTCGTTAAATCGACAATTATATTTTCTAAATAATAAATATAACTATTGAAACTAGTCTTGGCATTGCTGACGGGGCCGAGCCACTTGGATCCCAACCAAAAACAGCCTCAACAAACACATCTATAAATACGGGAAACTGCGAGACGATCTATCTCAACAAAGAGTTTATTGTTTTATAAGTCTTCTTTCAATAAACAAGGTCACATGTCGTTTTTCTCCTGTCGACTTCTAAAAAAGGAAGATTATGTATCATTTTGTCACGACGTTTTTTTTAGGTATGCTTACCCATTATTTATAGACGCTTGAAAAGATTTAGAAAATATTTTTTTCTACTCCTGTACTGTTATCTTTATTTTAAATGGTTCTGAACACTAATATAAGAACATTGATAATATTATGATTACAAAAATGTCTTTAATCTGTTCCTTATAATAGCACATGTGTCGTTATTTCGCTAAAAAGATACGCCTAGCCCTAAACCGAAAACTTTCTTTTCTAAAGATTTACCATACTGCCAACATAAGAAAAATGCTCGCCAAGGCTCGCATCGTAACCTGCACCACTCGCATTTTTTGACCGTTCTTATACCGCTGCTCCCGCACCCGCCGCCACACCCGCCGCGACCACAACGCGGCCTTTGGCACAGGGGCCAACAGGGAGACGGCGTAAGCCAGCTTCCACCAAGCCGTTGCCACCACCGGGTCCCGAGAGGAACCAGCGCGATGAAGAGGGCTTCGTGAAGGTGGAAAGGAAGAAGAGGAAGCCCGTTAGCCGCAACAACTGCGGAACCGCGCCGCCCGGACCAGACTCTCCGCTGCGTCCTGCCGTACCATCGACGCAGCTGTACGTGTCCCGTCTGCACTGGTCTACGAGGGTAGAGGAGGTCGTGGACTACGTCCGAAAGAAGTCCTACTTCACCTTGAGGGTTGAACGGCTGCAGTCTCGCCACAAAGCGAATTTTAATTCATATGTGGTGAGACTGCCGACGCATCATCTGCCAACCTTCATGAAGGAGGACTTCTGGCCGCAGGTTGTCGTGTTTCGGAGGTTCCGAGGTCGGCTACCCGACGATACTGGGCGTCACACGTCGCCGACACTACGTGTAAATTAGGATAGAAATTATATATAATTATTGTATTTATAATATGGGTCTCTGGCATTGTACAAAATTTGTAAGTACAATGCTATTGCCTGAAATAAAGGAATTTATTGAAATTTATTTATTATTTTATTATACAACTGTTGCATAAAATACAATTTTTTTAAAACGTATTTAGTAGAAGGTATGATTATTTTTATACATAAATATAATCATACCTACTTTTGATGAGTTTTTTAGTGAAATAATTTGACAAAATAATCAATTAATGAGGAATAACAATCAGCATTGACATTAAAAATAGTTGACATTTAAATTATGTAATAAAAATAAGAAAAATTGACATAGGTGTAATAATAACGTAAAAAACTAGGCCTATGAATATAATGATCTTCGTGGCGTAGTGGTTACAATGCTATTCTGCCACCCAGAGGATCCGGGTTCAATTCACAGTCAGGGCAAGTTGGAAAACGGCCTTATCAAATTGTCCTGGGTCTTGGATGTTTATTTAAATATGTATTAGTTATAAAATATAGTATTGTTGATTTAATATCCCATGACACAAGTCTTGAACTTACTTTGGGGCTAGCTCAATCAGTGTAATTTGTCCCTATATATTTATTTATATTATTAGATATCTCAACAAAGTGTTTATTGTTTTATAAGTCTTCTTTCAATAAACAAGGTCACATGTCGTTTTTGCTTTCGCAGTAAAAAAAATCAATGTCAATGTTTTTTACATACTTCCTAAAAAGGAAGATTATCAGTTCGTCCAGACCTTTTTTATGTTTGTTTACCAATTATTGATAGACGCCTGAATCGATTTAGAAAATTATTTTATGTTGAAAAGAGTATTATACATTATTATACCTACATTGGATGAGTTTTTTTAAGTGTGATAATTTGACAAAATAAACAATTAATGTCGAATAACTAAACTGCATTGAAATTAAAAATAGTGGCCATTAAAATTAAAAAAAATAAGAATAATTTACATAGGTGTTAAATGTTAATATGACGACCTCCGTGGCGTAGTGGTCATCATGCTAGTCTGCCACCCAGAGGGTCCGAGTTTGATCTCCAGGGTAAGTTGGAAAATAGCCTTTTTCAAATTGTCCTGGGTCTTGGATGTTTATCTATATATATATTTGTTATAAAATAATACAAGTCTCGATTTTGACTGTGTCGTGAAATTTAAACATTTATAATGCCAAAAGCAATAAATAAATTGAAATTGAAACAAAAGACTTGTCATAAGTCTACCGCCGAGTTGATATGCCAGAGACAACTGCCTTCATTTGACGTGTCCTAGATGAATTTACAGTTAGTGTGTTACGTTGTTCAGTCGAGTTACGACATCGTATGTTATGAAACGACTTCCGACGTCCGACAGCGGACGTGGTATGATGATGTTGACTAATGATGCTCTTAATCAGGACAAGGCATTTCATTTAAGGTAAAGCTTGGTTGTAATTTTAAAATACATCTGTGGCGTAATGTCTATGTTAAGCTGACACACCGGAGGTCCCAAGTGCGAACCTCGGTCAGGTCAAGATGGAAAATAATCCTTTTTAGGTTGACCTCGGTCTTGGATGTTTATCTATATATGTATTTGTTATAAAATATAGTATCGTTGAGTTAGTATTCCATAACACAAGTCTCTAGCTTACTTTGGGCTGTTCAATCTGTGTGATTTTATTTATGTTATAATGCTGATAGTACTCGACGATTTTTTGGTGTTAGATAGACAAGACTATAGTGGTCATAATGACCTATAGGTCCTCGCTCGCTTCGATAGCTCGTTTAATAAGGTTATTGCAAAACAAACAATCAAGAAATTTGTTTTAAACCGTGTCATATCCTACAATTTGCCAGTCCACGCCCATTTGATACAACAGGGACAACTGCCTTCATTTTGACGTGTCATAGATGAATTTACAGTTAGTGTGTTACGTTGTCCACTTGAGTTACGACATCGTATATTATGAAACGACTTCCGACGTCCGACAGCGGACGTGGTATGATGATGTTGACTAATGATGCTCTTAATCAGGACAAGGCATTTAATTTAGGATAGTGCTTATCTGAGTTGTAATTATGCTGAGAGGTATCTTACGAGCTATGTTTAAGTTTGTTCTTAATATTGTTCGTTATAATCCTTTGAAAACGTTTAAAATTATGTAAAATAAGGTCTTCGTCATGATGTGTAACTTAGGAACTCTACTGTGAGCGTAGCCCGACACGCACCTGGCCAATTATTCTAAATTAAAATGCCTTTACATATTAGGCATGATGAATGGAAAAACATTATTGTCCCATCGGATAGATTATTAAAAATATTGTACACGTATTTTTTTCCTCTAAGAAACAAAAATTACAAAGATACAGCGCATTGAAATTTCGCATGACTTCAGGGCTTGGTACGATTTTTACTTAGCGGTGACGTCGCAAGCCCCCACTCCGGAACTTTGATGCTCTGTAACTTTGTGAATGTTTACTTTTTTGGTTAACTGAAAAATATGGGTCCATTATTTTTGAATAATTTAAAAGACTGGCTAATTACAGTCATACTTATCTGATCTTACCGTCACCCCTATTGTCTAGTCATCGTCATCATTTCTTTTAGTCTCCACTGCAGGAGCACGACCCTCTCTATACTACCAGAGTCATACTTGGCCAGAGCAGCCTGAAGACTTGGCCTACACTCTTCCCTCTGGCCAGAAGGGTTGAAGAGGTCTCATTGATAATTGTAGCTTTGTTTAGCTTTTATTTCCTAAGTCGCTTCCTACGACATCCACGGGAGGACTTGGGGTGGCCCTATTCTACTCGGCTGGAAACCACACGGCACATTGTTGAATCAATCGAGCCCACACTCAGGAGATGTGTTGTTTTATCACAGAGATGCCATGTTTACCTTCCGGCTTCATAATGAGATTAGATCATTGGTAGCATTATATTGCATTATCACCCAACGTACCTAATTAAAAAATGGGTCCATTATTTTTGGATAATTTAAAAGGCAGACAATTACAATCATACTTTTCTGACTCTGTTGTGACCCTTACTATCAAGTATTTGTTTTTGGTGACTGCCTAATCATTTGATTTAAAAAAAGTAACGAATCTAAAATATATATGCACAAAAAGCAATAACGATGAAAGTCGACTTTTTGCACTGTGAAACATGCCAAATTGCAATCACGCCGCATGCAATGTCCTATTCAAAGGACCGCAGATCTATTTATATTGGTAGGATATATCACAGATTTTGTTACATTTAAACTTTAAGCTTAAACTTAGAGCTAGTCCCAGTAGTTCTACCAATTTGGTTCTATCAGTAGGACTACTGGGATTTTTTTCCCAATAGTAATATACCAGCTTAGGACTACTTTTGTTTTCATTCTTTAGTATTTATGTATATTATACATGTTAAATAAAGCGCAAGCTAAAAAACTCTAAAATTGTTTTAGTGATATTCTTTGTTATAAATGTATTGGTTTTTTAATATAATATCGTTCAGAAGGTACTTCTTAGAAAACAATTAGCTCAATCTGTTTGTCAATAAAACTTACTTCAAAATTTATCTTGATAGGTATTATGAATTAATATGAATGTGAATATTAACAAACATTACTTGACGAGTGCATTGATAGTCAGGGCCGATATGATAAACCCATCGAGGTATGAAAGAAAATACTAGAGAATCGTCGACGTAAATTTCAAGTTAGTTTTATTTTACAAATCAACAGATTGAGCTAATTGTTTTCTAAGAAGTACCATCTGAACGATTCTATATTATAAAACCAATACATTCATAGCAAAGACGAACACCCTTAAGCCTTAAGTAATTTTTCCAGCTTGCGCTAACTTTGTATCAAATCCAAAAACCTTCGGACTAACTGTTAAGCAGTGAAAGTATTGTCAAGCTGTCAATATAAATATTTTCATCAATTAATTAATTTTAAACCTTTTAACAACACGCGCAACGTTCCATCCCACTTGACCCGCTGATTAACGTTCAAAGTACGCTCCAACTGTAATTTGAACTCACATCACAATGAAGCCGGCAAATCGTCAAGACAATAGCAAACTTCTTAATGGACAGTCCAAATTACAGTTAAGTAGATTTTAAGAACATTAAAACTCAACAATTCGCTAAGCGAAGATCGTTATAACAAATAGTCTTGTTTCGGAAACTCGAAAAGTTAAGCTAAAAATATGTTTTAAATAAGAATTTGTGATGAATACAAATTGATTGTTAAATCGTCTTCGGGAAAGACTTCAAAGTTAAAGGAATATTTTTTATCGTTTTGTGAATAGAGTTTGGAATGAAATAAATAGCAAATCATTGTCCATCTTCACGGTACAAGCTCTAAGGCTGGCGCAGATGCAGGCGTTGCGGAAACCCTAAAACGGCTAATATGAATGCCTAGGGAACGGCTTCATATTTGAGGCTTTTGGGGTTGAGACGTCAGGTGTGTGACCATTAACTCACAAACTTTTTAATTTTTTTACCCAAAAGTTAGTCGAGGTGTCGCGTGACCATCCAACGTGGCAATTCTGCCAGCCTTTTTGGCAATCTACCGCAGAGCTACGATCTGCAAGACGTTTTTTATTTGTAAGGTTCTTCCTTTTTATTATTAGATATTATTTGTTTAATTTACTTTAGAGTTTAAAATAGCAAAACCTTTAATTATATTCCGCAACCAATGTTGTAAAATTAAACGCACGAGCATAGATTTAATATTCTTTCAATGATATCAAAAAATACATTTCACAAAAGCACTTTCCATAAATACGACCATCTCTTTGATATTCGTACTCAAACATTTTACACAGAAATCGGACCCCTTTCCCTAACCCCGCACATCATATGTTTCACATACCCCATCCAATTCGATATAGAAAAAATTAAACGAACAAGCTTAATGGAAAATGATGTGGTGGTTTTGATTCAGAAGCTCGCAGCCTCATGATGGATGGACCGCTTCTGGGCTATTCATAACGTTATTAGTTCCGGTGAGTTATTGTTACGTCACTGTCGATGAATTAATTCCGTTATTCACTTTTGTTCGCTTTTCTTGATGACGTCTTAGTTTGCTGGTGTTTGAGTTGGATTTAGCGAAGGACTTTTATCATATCAAATAAATAATTTTATGTAAACAAATAATTTTGGAGAATAATCAATAATCTTTGGTAGAGGCCTATGTCCAGCAGTGGACGTTATGCGGCTGAAGTGATGATGATAAAATAATTTTGGGGAATCATCCTATTCAGTCTTTTTAAGCCTATAACTATAGCACAAGTTCATTTTCCAGGCAAATTAAAAATACCCCGACTTTTAAATAGTTATTCAATGTTAACGCCATCTAGTGATGGCAGGAGAAACTAAATAGTAGAATTGATTCGTATCGAAAACGCAACTTATCCGTAGCGCCATTTATTATGTGACACGAAAATTACAAAACCACGACTTTGAAGCGTAAACTTAATATTACTTTAACGGCAAAACCAATTTTCAAGAAAACACAGCTAACCGCAAAAAATCTGCATCAAAATTAGTCTCTTTGTTCGAGCGCTACGATGCCACAGACAGATAGACATTTAAGCGTCAAACTTATGACCTCCCTCTATTTTAAATATGCATTTTTAGGGTTCCGTAGCCAAATGGCAAAAACGGAACATTTATAGATTCGTCATGTCTGTCTGTCTGTCCGTATGTCACAGCCACTTTTTTCCGAAACTATAAGACCTATACTGTTGAAACTTAGTAAGTAGATGTATTATGTGAACCGCATTAAGGTTTTGACACAAAAATAGAAAAAAAAACCCATACTTAGAACTGAAACTCAAAAAATTTTTTTTCATCAAACCCATACGTGTGGGGTATCTATGGATAGATCTTTAAAAATGATATTGAGGTTTCTTCTGAACCGAATACTTTTCGCGAGAGACAATTTCAAAGTGGAAAAAAGTGTCCCCCCCCGTAACTTCTAAAATAAGAGAATTATAAAGCTAAAAAAAAATTATGATGTTCATTACCATGAAAACTACCAGCGAAAATTAGTTTGAACGAGATCTAGTAAGTAGTTTTTTTTTTAATACGTCATAAATCATAAACGGCAATTTACCTTTCTTTCAATCAACTCAAATATAAAAATTAATAAAAACATAATACAAGACTTTTATATTATGTTATTTGCTACTACGGAACCCTTCATGGTCGAGTCCGACTCGCACTTGGCCACTTATTCATTTCTATTACCATTCCGTTGATATTCGTACGTACCTTACAATTTTATACAGAAATTCAACCTTTTCAAACACACATCATAATATGTTTCGCATATACAATCCTTTTCAATAGAGAAAAAAAATGAACGAACGAGCTTATTACAAAAATATGGTGGTTTTGATACAGAGGCTCGCAACCGCGTGGTGGATGGACCGTTTCTGGGTTATTTATAATGTTCTTATTTAGAAAAATAAAGAAAAAAACTTTATTTGGTGCATTTAAATTTACAGTACCTAGTTTTCCGTACTTAACTTTGTAACTTGTATTTCGAGTGAGTTATTGTTACGTCAAGTTTTTCTTTTAACTAAAACTAACGTGAGACAAAGACATTTTTAAAATTATTTATTAATACATAAAACATAACATATAGAGTCGGCTACTGGCCGACATGATTCGACCTCATCCGTGTATACGAGGAGGAGTCTTCATCAGGGAGTACGGGTCTTTAGTCACATTCGCTGTCAAATCCCAAATTTTACCCCTTTTAAAAATATATTTGTAGATAAAATAATATAAGAAACTTTTGTCTCAAACCATTAGCACATAATGTAATTTTTGAAACGAAGTTCCATATCGCGCGTTGCGAAAAGGGGCTAGATGGAAAAAATTAAGACCAAAAGTTATAACGACACTTTTTGTTATAGTTGTAAGCCGTGCAGCGTGCGCATGTTTCTCTGTCTGTCTCTCTCTCATAGAAAGCAAGAAAGGAACTTCGTTCTATCCGGCCGTCCCTTGACACCTTTCAAGTTATTTTTACAATTTTAACTTCAAAAAAGGCATACTTTCACCACCTATTTGACTCCCTGAGAATTATCTTTTTAAAAATAGTGATTTAGTAAGCTTTTGTTTTGAACTGTGAACTTACATGTAATTAACAACATTTTTATCTTAAAAAATTGACCAAGTTTTAACTGTCAACCTTTATTTCAGGTCTTTAATTATTTATATAAAAAGATTTGTAATATTTTAGTTTGAAATAATGATTCTATACATAATATTTATTCATAATGAATCACCCTATTACATCACATTTATAGTATAAACTATAATTATGGCTGCAAAACCATTATTACAATAAACATTATGTGAAACAATATGATAAAAAGTTTGTGACTTCTTCACGCGCAAACTGCTGGACCAATTTTGATAAACTTAAACTTTGTTAGTTTTTTGCACCGCGGGGCATAGCTAGTATTATTTATGGAACGTTTTTTCCAAATTTCATGCTTCTTCTTCTTCTTTTTTCTTCTTTTGCAATATCTATATAAATAACTAAGCCAGTCAGTTTCTTCTTTTATATACCTATATAGATTTCATCTTGAATTCCGGTGAAATCCGTACGACCTCTACGTTGAATAGTCTTGATTAACTCGAACGTAATTAATGAACTTTTGATTTCGTTTTTGTGCGCTCTAATCGAATATCCCTATTAGCTACGCTCGAGAGAATCACCCTGATTAACACTGAATATAATCAATTATTTTTCATAAATCTTAAGATGCTTCGGAGGAGTCTCATATTGAAAATTAATTGAATGTTTACTCAAAAGGAATTTTTGTTTGACCTAATCTTACACTTAATTTACTAAATTAATATTTTTAGGACAAAAACCATTGATTAACTCAGTATATGCCGTATACTCATTTTATTTTTAACTATCAATTTTACTTTTAGAGTCTCGCTATACCCGAACAAGAATCTGTTTAATATAGGTCACTAAACTGGCATTTTTGTTTGACTATTGATTTGCATGCTCCCATGCTGGTCTGGGAGAAATAAAAAAAACTTAGAATGTACCAGCTGCTTCTCTTCCCACGCAGATCGTAAAAGCCGATCGAGGGAATGGGCAAAAATGCACATCATGTTAACAGGTGATGTGGCTAGCAACCCGTCATTGTATTGATTGCTTTTCCATCTTCTCGCCCACCATGACGCTAAAAGTGGCTTTTGGGTCTTGCGGCCCTGGGCTCTGCATAGAACCGCAAGACCCAAAATGCCCTGTCTGCCCGATTAGGGATAAAGACGTGATAGTATGTATGTACGTATTGATTTGCATATTATATTTGAAGATGATAAAGCTGGAAAGTCCATGCTCTGAAAAATGAGTTAAGACGAAGAAGATTAAAATGCAATAGGGATATGAAATAAAAATGATTTTAGCTTATTAGATAGATTTATTAAAAGTATTGTGTACGTATTTTTCTTTTGTAACTAAATGTTAAGTGAAGTCACGATTAGCTTCAATTTTAACCAAAAGTGACGTAAATCACCTTTGGTTAAAAATCGTAACTCCGAAATTTTCGAAGCGCTCTGCATCTTCGTTGACTTTTCCTACTTTGCAAAACAAAAAAAAATGGTTCCAGAATTTTTGGATAATCTAGTTGACGGACTAAATAAAATAATGTTTTTTTTTTTACCCAGTCCACATAACTATTGGTTGTCTTGTGTGGAGGTTTATTGATAAGAGGTAGATTATAATATATGCAAAATATAATAGGCACATTCAACTTTTATTACAAAAACAAATAAACCTACAACCCTTAAAAAGATTCTGAGCCCAGTCCGTTTTTAAGCAATATGATAATTTTGATTTAATGAAATGTTTTATTCATAAAGAATTTATTCGAACTCTGCGGATGTCGTGCAAAAAATTAAATTGGTTATTTTCGCCGTTTCAGTCGGTTTTCCTTTGAATAAATTTTCTAAGTATTACATCTTTTCTTGTTTATGAAGGGTTGAATTGTAAATCCATTATTTGGCTTTTTTTCCTATTTTAATACGGATTTTTTTTATCATAATTTTTAAAAATTTTAATATTTCGGCTTTCGGTCAAAATTGAACAGAAATATTTTTTGTGATGATTGAGATAATCACATTTTTTAACACAAAGTTTTATTTATTACATTGCCTTGCCGAATTTCGTACATATTTTATAGCCTCCATTAATTGTTTCAAATAAAACACTGTCATTTAGATATTAGCCGATAGTTTTTCTTTTTGCGTCCATAAATTAAACAATGTATGCTTTGTTTACATTTTTATTTTGTCGTTTGTTTCAGTTCCTTTCCTTGTTACCTCAAGATTTATTTTAGTGGTTTTTTTTATATATAATAATTAGTCACACTATAACTTCATTTATTTTTCACAATTTGTATTAAACATCAGTATATAATCACATTATTTTGTTTAACATAACTGTTAATTATGAATCATTTGAATTTTTAATACACCAATAAAGTATTTTTCTTTCTTTCTTTTAAATTATGAATAATAACATAATATAATTTAAACATAATAAAAATTATAATAAAATTCAAGCATTCAAATATAAATAAAACTTTAAAATACTAAAGTTTAAACATGGTCACGGCTTAACCACTGCATATTAACTTTTACTTATTTTTTATATAATATAATAGTGAGACTTAAAATCATATTAAAAAAGTTAACGTTAACGAAGATTATGATTACAGAAACATTATGAAAAATATATAATATGACAATAAAAAATTCATTATGACAAACTACATTATGAATTAAAAATTTTTGGAGAATCAAGGCGATCCCTATAAATGGGTTTCATTCATTTATAATTAATAAAAAGAAGCATCTACCCCACCAGATTTGTACACGCAGTCTTGAAGCATTAAATTTAATATAACATCAAAGAAATAAACAGGGAAAATGCTTTATCGAATTAAGGTAAGGCATAAATATTTCTTCTTTCATTACAAGTAGGCAGCATACGTGTTTCTGTAAATTTTATACGAGTATTAGTGAGAGAATAAATATCCGATAAGTATTTATATAAATTTATCAATTTCAAATTCAATTCATGTTTTTTTTCTGTCTGCCACATCAAAGAATTTTTAAATACATGTTTACAATACTTTAGAACATTTTTAAGAATTAATTTTCATGTTTCGTAAAATTCAACAAAAATAATTATTGATACACGTTCTATTTAGGTCGTAGACAGATTTATTTTACTACTAATCTAATAAAAATAGGTTCCAATTCAGGGCACTTTTCAAATACAAGTTTTTATCGAGTTCCCAACTTGAAAACTTCATTAGCTATAGTGAATTCAGTGCCTTCAAAAACTTTGCATGAAACCGTGACAACTTGAATTAGGATAGATGTGACGCCATTTTGAAACTTCGCAGAGCCTTTTCAGGTTTTTATGAGTTGACAGGTTCACGTCCATTAACGAATGAAAGCTTGGCAGATTTTATTACGTTTTTAAATTCATATTACTTACCTGATGTATCTACGGCAAATTTTGTCAAAAAATTACAAAATAGAAGTAGTTTTTTCTCTTAATTACTTTTTTCTAACAAATATTATTAAATATTAATTAATAACGGCTAAGTTATTGAAAAATCACATATTTAAAGTATTTTTTTCTTTTTTGTTAATAAATACTAGTTTCTTTTACTTATGAAGGTAATTTTCATAATACTTTATTGAAGTAAACAATTTTTACTATCATATATAAAAGTAGACGTGTGGGCTAATTTATCACAAGAACACAATAATTTGAATACTACATACAGCATTTTTTCGTCATTTAAGTTTTTGGTGAAGAAGATGATTTTTTGTTTTGAAAAATTATGTACTAGATTATTATGTACATGTTAAAGCTATTAATTACATGACATATGTTTTGTGTTTATAATATGGTGAAATAAGTTGTGATGACATATTAATTTGCACAAGCGCCCATCTTTGATACCACTAAAAACAAAATGGCTACCATTATGACGATATATTAGTAAGAGCGCCCATCTTTGATTTCAAAATGGCTACCAATTTATGCTGCAAGGAGTAAATTTTAATGAGTGAATTGCGGATAAAAATGTTTACACAGATGACAGGATACGTTTAACATTTTCATCTCATAGTCAAAACATAGACTTCAATAGATTGTTATTCTATCTGCTCTACACCCACATCAGCTTTTACGCCTACGGTCATCATTTGCATAACTTTTGTCACGTCACTCCAAGTTGACATTTACTTAAATTTAGGTATTTAAGCTCCTAAAACTACTTTCGACCCGACAAACCCCATGTTTAAAACCAGTATTAAAACCCAGTCAAAGACAACTTTTTGTGTAGACTTCATATAATAACTTCTAACAAAATATACTAAAACTATTTTAAGGTGAATATAGTTCACGATACTGAACAACTTTCCCCAAGAAACATTTATGTCGCTATATGAAAAATATTTTTTTAGCTTTCCATACAAACTCGGATCAGCTGATCAGTCAACTTGTATGGGATGTCAAAAATTACTTTCCACATTTCGATACGTGTTCCTTGGCGAAAGTTGTTCAGTATCATGGACTGAATTCACCCTTAAAATAGTTTTAGCATATTTTGTTAGAGTTATATATTACACGTCAGAGTACTAGTATTTTAGAAAGGTATTTCAATGTAATGATATGTACATTACATTGAAATACCTCACGTCTTTATCCCTTATGGGGAAGACAGAGCATTTTGTACCTTGCGGCTCTAAGCAGATAGAGCTCAGGGCCGCAAGACCTAAAGGTCAGGTTTAGTGTGATGGTGGACAAGAAGATAGAAAAGTAATCCATATAGTGATGGGTTGTTAGCCGCATCGCCTATTAACTTGATTCCCATTATCGCCCATTCTCTCAATCCGCTTTTTCAATCTGCGCGGGAAGAGAAGCTGCTGGTACATTCTAACTTTTTCTTTTTTCCCAGACCAGCATGGAAGAGTTTTTCAATACATTACATTACACCAACACACTTATATTGTAAAGGCGAAAGTTTGTGATTGTATGTGTACGTGTGTGTGAGGGAGAGCGCACGTGTGTTTGTTAAAATTTGTTATACAAGAAGCTGGCATCCTGGATTAACACATAGGCTTCTTCAGGCACGAGTAACATGGCGCAGCTAGTACAAGTATAAATTTCAATAAAAGAATTTGACCTTCAGATCTTACCAGTAACCTCGTCTATATCCCCAATACTGTTTAAGAACCTTTAATAAGACCCATTTGAAAGGTCGTTGGCGAATCGAAAGGATTTCGTTTATAGGGCATTAATGAATTTTCCAGCGTAATCATTGCCGTCTTTTGATACCTTAATTTGCAAGGGTATCGGAAATTAAACTTAGATTGCCTCTTTGCTCTTGAGATATGATCGGATGTTGATGTTATCTTTTTAAAGGGTTCGGGACAAGGCCGTGTTTGAATTTTGATTGATGTTTTCAAAGGCAATTTGTTTATTGGTACTTACAATGATACTTATGAGTTCAAAGGTTCAATCAGTTTTATTACCGATTACCTTATAATAGGAATCTACTTTGAGTTTTCAACGTCTTTTAATGAAAGATTTATCTATATTATATAAAGATTTATTTATATTTAGGAGGTCGTAAGGTGACAAATAAAATGCCATGTGCTTTCCGGCTGAGTAGAATAGGGTCACTCCAAGTCCTCGCGTGGATGTCGTAGAAGGCGACTTAGGAAATACAAGCTAAACAAAGCTTATAAACATCAATGAGACCTCTCCAACCGTAGAGAGTGTAGGCCAAAGTCCTTTGGCTGATCTGGCCAAATATGACTCTGCTAGTACAGAGAGGGTCGTGCACCTACAGTGGATACAAAAAGACCAGATGAGGTGAGAAACCATTTATACTATTTGTTTAGATCAGTGGGGCTTCTGAACTGGAAAACGACCAATCTATCTCTTCCTGAGGATATAATAAAAGGCGCCTAAAGAGCTAAGAACAAAAAAAAACAACTGAATGAATAATTTTTCTAAACTAAAAACCAATTTCACCCCCAGACTCCATAATCGATTTTGATAAAATTTCTATGAGTACAATAATGTGAAAAAGAGTTTATTTCGGCGTTTCTTTTCAGCAGAAGTCGTTACGAAGTGCTAGTATCGGTAAGTTTTCATAACAAAATAAATTAAATTTCAATGTACACTACACGTAGTAAAATTACACTTATTGACGAGTAAAAGTGCCTCAACATCATCATTATTATTTCAACCACATAACGTCTTCTGCTGGACATAGGCTTCACCCAAAAATTTCCAAAATGTCCGATCAAGAGCGAGCATCCAACGCTATCCAGCGACCCTGGTCAGGTCATCTGACTACCAAGTAGGTGAGTGCCCTACGCTTGTAAAAGTGCCTTTGAAGGTCTAATTACTGATTAAACATTTGAATCTTCAAATCATTGGAATAAGATGAATGAAATTGGGAACTATCAATAAGTAACTCCTTCAACACAATCGCTACTAAGCATAATCTTGCAACTGACGTTGACAAAGCGTTACAAACTACCCGGTGATAATATAATTAATTAAACATATTGATGTGGGTGATATGCATGAGTTGAACGCGAGCAGTAACGCAGTATGCTGGAAGTGACAGCGGGAGGGTAGAAGCGAGTTACCAAGGCCATGCTACTAGACAATCAATTAATTATAAGTCAATATGACTATTGTTTGAGAGTAATAAAAAACTGTTGTTTCAATAATACATATCTCTAATTCGTTTCGAAATTTCCTATTATTTGTCGGTAATTCTGAGTTCTGTGGTCGACACAGACATAGATATCTGTGGTGGTGGTCGATATACTGGTCCCAGAGCCATAGAAAAGCCAGACTTACCTTACTTTTAAACCCCGACAAGAAAGAGGGTAGTTGTAAGTTAGACGCTAGTGTTTATCTGTGGAATCTTGGCGTTTGAACGCAAAAGCAAATTCTTGTCGGTGTTTCTATCTTTTATGAAATCGGCCGTTTAAAAGTTATTAAGCTATCGTAGTTTTCGAAGTTGCCTGTCAAATAATAGATGGCGCTACGGATATGTTACGTTGGCGATACGGATCAATTCTAATATTTAGTTCCTCCACCAATCACTAGATGGCGTTTACATATGAAAATATATAAAAGTCGGGATTTGTTTTTACTGGTAAACTTGTTATATTACTCATAGACTCTTCTCATTTTTCTCACATTGCCGTTCCGGGCAATAGGGCCACTTCAAGTCCTCCCATGGATGTCGTAGAAGGCGACTTAGGATTTACAACCTAAACAAAGCTATAAATATCAGTGAGACCTGTCCAACCCGTCTGGCCAGCGTGGAGAGTGTAGGCCAAGTCCTTTGGCTGCTCTGGCCAAGTGTGGCTCTGGAGAATACAGAGAGGGTCGTACTCCTGCAGTGGAGACAAAAAGACCTGATGATAATGTGATTTCTCATTGAGATTGCTTTCACTTCAAATCTCTGTATCTTTGTTAAATTGGACTACTTTGCTTAGCGAAAAAATATGAGTCCTTCATTTTAGGATAATCTAGATGACTAAACAAAAGAATATATTTTTTATCTAGTCCACATCTCTATAGACTAGACATTAAACTAAAGGTCGATGTCCTCATTCATAAATATACTCGTGTCTCAATTTATTCCATCCTATCTCCTGCTGATGAAAAACAAACAAAGAACACACATGAATATATTAATAGTAATCTACGTTGATAAATAAATGTGACAGCAACGGAAGACTAACAAATGGTTGGTACCATTTCTCATTTACAAATTGATCGTTAGGTTGTACAGTGGGCCAAAGAGATTCCTGCCCAGGTATCTCTTTGGTTCACTGTACACGGCACTCTATCTTAAAATAAACCCTTATCTTAAAATATATGTTAAACTCAAATTAATATTAACGGCCCTCTACCTGTATCTTGAAATATATGATAAACTCAAAGTAATATTACTATGAAAGTGGATGTTCAGAAAGATTTTAATGAATTTATTCGTTTTAGAGAAAATTGAAGATATAGATAGGGTCGGCCCAGGTAACTTGTTGGCCCACTGTACACATACAGTTAAGACCAAAATCCATTTATAGCTTAAAGGTTTTTTTATTTATTTAAGGCGAATACAATGCGGATGAGGCATTCATTTGAAATGAGAAATTTAATCGTAAATATGGTGACAGAGAACATAGTGGCCACTTTTAGTAAAAACGCAATTTGAAGGTAGACGGACTACTTTTAAGTAACAGTTTTACAGGATAATAGATAATAATTAATAAATAATTAATCACGATAATATATCATTGACCAAATAAATAAATATATAGATATATAGAGATATCAAATCACACAGATTGGGTAAACCCAAACTAAGTTCGAGATTTGTGTTATGGGCTACTAACTCAACGAATTTTATAACAAATACCTATACCTAAATTGATAAATATCCAAGATCCTGGCCAATCGGAAAAGACCATTTTCCATCCTGACGGGTATCGAACCCGGGACCACCTGAACAGGCATGTTACCAATTATGCCACTGAGATTGTCGATATTGATTATATCATCAAAAAGCTCCGATCTATTTTATTCGTAAATCTTTGAGTTTTGCATACACTTTGGGTACAAAGAGAATTGCTCTTTCCTTCTTTTTACTGAAATATGTAGCTGTCACGTGTTGCCAGGGTGTGACTACACTTTATAGTCGCTCCGACCTTTTGTAAAAGAAAAATATATTTTCCGTGCTGGGATGGTTTTATAAACCTTTTTAACCCTTGACAAAAAAGAGGGGAGTCATAAGTTTGACTCTAAGTTTGCCTGTCTTTCGATCTTTACGGATCAGTTTTGGAAGCTAAATGACCTTGGGTGCACATTGACTGCAATATAAAATACTCTGAGAGCAAAAAGTCCTCAATTTAAAATGGGTACGAAAGCTAATTGTCCTTACCAATAATTAGCCCTCTAGATATAATGTATAGATTGCTACTTTGTAACACTAGAAAAAAATAAGATGTTTTTGAATTTTACGCCATTGTCTGTCTGTCTATCTGTCTTCCGACCTTGATTGCTCATTTTCCAATTGCCGTAATCAACCGCGTCCACTCTGCTGTGGTTTACGTTAGTAAATCTTCCATTATTATCATCATCATCAGGTCTTTTTGTCTCCACTGCAGGAGCACGACCCTCTTTGTACAATCGGAGCCAAACTTGGCCAGAACAGCCAAAGGACTTGGCCTACACTCTCCTCGATGGCCAGACGGGTTGGAGAGGCCTCATTGATGTTTTTAAGATTTGTTTAGCTTGTATTTCCTGTGTTGTGAGTGGCCCTATTCTACTCTGCCATAAACCACACGGCTTTTAAATTAAATAATTATCTTTGCTAAGGTATTATACAAAAGTACAATTTATTAGCTTTTAATGTCACAAAATTTGTTTTAAACTTGTGATTGTACGGAGACAAAACTTACGGTCGGTGGATGATTCAGCGGACAAATAAATGTCAAAAAACTGACCTACAGTCATGTTATGAGATACTAACTGAATGATACTATATATTATGACAAATACACAAAAAAAATCATATACTTGAACGACCTAAACCCTGGTATTAGAAAAAGGCAATTTTCTAACTTACCTTACTGGAGATTGAACCCAAAACCTCCAGCCTCCAGAGTGGTAAACTAGCATGTTAAATACCACTTGTCTCTTTATTAAAGAGCTAAGCTCTTTTCTATAGAGCAAATGCTCTCATTCCACAAGAAGTTCTTGTAATAAAGCTTGAAAAGAACAAATGACGTAATCAAATATTTCATATAAATACATACCTAGCTATATTTGTACACACAGGCCATATCCTAATGGAAATATGTCTTAAATAATTACATTTTTAACAAAAAAAAACAACCGACTTCAACTTATTTCAGGAGTCCATATCTCCGAAGTTCTTCATCACATCTTCGCCAAATTAATATGGGACCAACTTGGGAGTAAGGGCTTTCATATAAAAAAAGAATCATCTAAATCGGTCCACGGTTGACGAAAATATCGCGTAACATACATACAAAAAAAAACATACAATCGAGTTGATAACCTCCTCCTTTTTTGAAGTCGGTTAAAAAGACTCGAGAATGTCACAACCGCTTCAAAATCCGAACTTGGGCGTAATTTACGGACGGAATAAACGTTATTTACCAACGGAATGAACATATTTTTATTCGCGGAATTTCATTTGAGCATTTCTTTTGAATCGCAAGATTTTTAAGGAAATGCCTCCTTCATATATTAAACGTGTACCGATGTTTTTTTTAACATTGAGACGCTGATTTTTAATTATGACGGAAATGAGGTTATTTCTCTTTTCTCGGATTTGGGAGGTTTCTTGAAAATAAGTTAATGGTTTTTTTTTAATAAAAATCTTAAGACCTGTGAATGAAAATATTTTTATTGCTTGCTGTATTGTTTTTTTTTACGCAGATAAAAGAAGTCTTTGTTTTATATATTTAGAAATCTTATATAACAAATATTGCATACAAAAAAGGGAAAATCATATTTTTTTGTTTTGGTATCGAGTGAATTATCGAATGAAAGGTTTTGCTTTAGCATAGTTTTAATAGCAGATTGTGCTACAAGGACTAGAGGTAATAGTTTTAAGGCGATGGTGGGACTTTGAATCCCGATTGAAACAAAGGATTCCACAGTTGAATCACGAGCGTAGCGAGCGATTCTATTGATTGACTGTAAAAACCAGTTGTCTAGACATGTGCAATATCTTTGAAATTCAAAATTTTGCCGAAATCGCGCATGTCTTTCGAAATAAAACGTAGACTACGTTTGTATGGAAAAGCGTAGTTTGGTCTAGGGTAAAACTCTTAAGTTTCAATGCTTATGAGCTAAATTGTGATTCAGTAATGTCGTCAACATTCTACACGATACTAAATAAAGTTCCATTTTATGCACCAATATTCTTAGATGTCTCTCGTCGACCATGACCATAAATTACCATCTCATTCTCCAATTTAGCCCGATTTTGAGAAATTAACCCTTTGTCCAAGATTATATTTCAATTTTCAAGAAACATATTCTTAGAATAGTGCGACAAAGAAAAGTCAATTTGAGTGAACATTAAATCTAACTGTTAATTTAATTCATTCATCCGATCCAGTCAATTCCCTTCGAATGATTTATGGGACAAAAACTAACCGTTTAAAAAATACCTGGGGGGGGGTCTCTTTAGGGCCTTCGCTAAGTTACGCGGGCGCACGCGACGGGTTCAGTCTATCTCTGTCACAATCGCTACGTGCGACAGAGACAGGTGACCCGCGACGGATTCGGCTATCTCTTTCGCATTTGGAGTTTGTGACAGAGATAGATCGAAACCCGCCGCGTGTGCCCGCGTAACTTAGCGAAGGCCCTAAAGAGTTCCCCCCAGGTATTTTTTAAACGGTTAGATTTGTCCCATAAATCATTCGAAGGGAATTGACTGGATCGGATGAATGAATTAAATTAACAGTTAGATTTAAATTGACTTTTCTTTGTCGCACTATTCTAAGAATATGTTTCTTGAAAATTGAAATATAATCTTGAATGACTAAGAATTTAAATTTCGACATAAATATCTGAATAGGCATGACAAATGGAAAAACATATTACGTCCATCGGTTAGATTATTAAAAAATATTGTACACGTATTTTTTCTTTTCTGTGAGAAACCAAAAATTAAAAGGATACAGCGCATTTAAATTTCGTATAATGTCACGGCCGGGTACGATTTTTACTTAGCGGTGACGTCGCAAGCCCCCACTCTGGAACTTTGACACTCCGTATCTTTGTGAATTTTTACTTTTTTGGTAAACTGAAAAATACGGGTCCGTTATTTTCGGATTATCTAAAAGACGGACTTATTACAATCATGGTTGATTTTAAAGACCAATTTAGTGTAAATACATTTTTATTTCAGCTGATCGATCAACTTGTATGTGAACTATGTTCCTAGGATAAAGTTGTTCAGTATCATGGACTGAATCAACGCTTAAAATGGTGTCAGTAAATTTTGTAAAGATGCTACGTAGTAAATTTATTGTGTAAAAGTTGTGGCAGATAATATAGGTCTAACAAAATATACTGAAACTATTTTAAGGGCAAAATCAGTCTGTGATACTGAACCACTTTCCCCAAGGAACATAATTCGAAATATGAAAATAATTTTAGCCTTCCATTCAATTTCGGATCAGCTCAACTTGTATGGGTGGCTTAAAATTATATTTCATATAGCGATACATGTTCCTTGGAGAAAGTTGTCAATTCTGTCCAAGATACTAAACTTTCACCAAGGAACATAAAGCGAAATATAAAAAGTAATGTTTGACCTTTCATACAAGCACAGAATTATTAATAGTATTACATAATACAAGTTAGCTGATCCGAGTTTGTATGGAAAGATAAAAAATATTTTTCATATTTCGATACATGTCCTTTGGGGAAAGTTGTTCAGTATCATGGATTGAATTTACCCCTTTAATAATAAAATCTTCTTCTTATCGTGTGTGTTAGTGACTAACACTAGTGTCAGAGTTTTTAAACCGCCTTAAAGGCCTCTGACATGGTTTTAGGTAACGACCAATGTCAAAGACAGTGACCGGGACCGACGGCTTAACGTGCCCTCCGAAGCACGGATCATCTCACTTATCGGACAATCAGGTGATCAGCCTACAATGCCCTCACCAAACTAGGACAACGTCGTTGCCCCCGCCGGGAATCGAGCCCGCGACCTTCGGGTATAATAATAATAAAATAGTTTCAGTATATTTTGTCAGACCCTGTAACGTGACAAATCAGTATGTAAAAATTATAGCAAGTCATATATAAGCTCTAATAAAATACCTTAACTTTTATAGGAGGCCAAAAATGCTTTTTCATATTTCGATACGTGTTCTTTGCTGAAAGTTGTCCAGTATCACGAACTGAATTTATCCTTAAAATAGTTTCAGTATATTTTGTTAGACCTAATATAAGTGCTAACGGAAAGTTGCAACAATATTGCAGTGTATAGCTAGAAGCGAGGGAAGTTTAACACGCCGCCTTGCCGTGACGTGACATCCGGTAACGAGGTGTCGGCTGTCGGCGATAGCTAATTAACTACATTTAGGCCTAAAACATTTTAAGTCAGGTGTTTCCTTCCATTAAGCTTAGTAAAGTCTCTGTAGCTCTCTACTATATTTTTTTTTAAATAAAATCCGACTTTAATCCGAAAAAAAGACATTCTCTACGAATTGTTTACTTTTGTATGAAGGTGCCAACTTTTTTTCGTCTGTTTTTAATTTCATTATACTATAGTGATCATTATACATAGCGCGACGAACCGATGGCCGATGGGGCAAAAAGGTTCTTGAATGGCGACCGCGTACTGGCAAGCGAAGCGTAGGGCATCCATCTACAAGGTGGTCAGATGACCTGACCAGGGTCGCTGGAAAGCGCTGGATGCAAGCCGCTCTTGATCGGTCATTTTGGAAATCTTTGGGAGAGGCCTACGTCCAGCAGTGGACGTTATGCGGCTGAAATGATGATGATGATGATGATAGTGATCCAGTATAGCCCGTGGTTTGATTTACAACGGGCATGTCCCTTCCACGTTGTGCATTTAAGAAACCCGTTCATTCACGCTTCATACTGTTCTTATCGAGTCTATCGATAACTAAATACTGGTGTCATTGTTAGGTTCGGCGCTAACGGGCCTTACACAAGCGTAGCTAACGTTTGCGCCTAGCCTTAAACACAAGCGCCATCTGTGTGTAGTTAGGTGTGACGGGTCCTTTCTCGATCGCTGCTCGATAGTATTTCAATTGTTTGTAGATTTAAAACGTAAAGTAAAAACAGCTGACACGCGACCTACATACTATGTGGCCGCGTGCAGCTGAAATGTGCGAGCTTGGCTCGTACAATACTATTCTAAAGCTTACTAAAGTTTTTTTTTTTAATTTTTCCTGGCTAATAACTTGTAACGTGTAAATATGGCATCAAAAACAACGTAACTAAGCCCAAAAAGGCCATAACACGTGCGCACACGATCATGAATAATATATTTTTCATAATGAGTCATTTACATCATGAGGAGGTGAATACACGCCTCAAATCACAATATCATGTCTCTAGAGGTTATTTATGTTAATGAAAACCGCAATACTAGCTCGGGAAACAGATTGGGTATTAATAATGGATCTCGTAACATAAATTTAAGCTTATCACTACAAAAGCGTATGAGGTTTGTTTTATTTTTTAACCTACGTTGCTCCAAAGCTAGGTTGAGTTCTACCATCTCCTTCCTATGATACCTGTCAAAGGCAATCTGCGACCAATTGTTTATCTTTTTAACTGACTTTAAAAATGGAGGAGGTTATCAATGCGTCGGAGAGCTTTTTGTGTTTGTATGTTTACTAATTCCACGAAGATGCGTGGACCAATTTTAAAAATTTATGTTTGAAGGGTATACTTGTTAAATAGTCCTATAAACTTTTTATCAAAATTGGTTGTGTAGTTTGTCGTTGAAGTCGGTAATTAGTTTTGAAAAATTATAAAAAAAAATTTTTTTTGGTCAAAAAATCACGCAAATCAAGCAGGGAGAAAAGAACGTTCAATATACTAACTGTTTCTTCTCTCGCGTCAGTGTACTAGCAATTTAGTAAAAAAAGTTAAATAAAAAAAGTTGCGAACCATTTGTCAAAAATTTAAGTTTTAATCTTATCAAATAGATTATTGAACTTGCCTCTAATTTACCTAATTTAGACAGCTGGTGTTTTTAAAGGAATTATGGAAAAAGGTGTGATGGTGGTATAAGTTTTTTAATACTACTAAATTGGCAAATAGGCATACGGCTACCTGATGGTAAGTAGTGTAGCTTATCAACGCCTAGTCGACAGGAGTGCCACAGGAACTTTTGACTTTGAAATCTGTTCATTTTATTGGAAAGACCAACAACTATTTTAATTTTCATAGATATCAATATAGACAGAAAATCTATTAAATGTCTTCTTTTAAAAGATAACGATCTCTAAACATCAAGTTATCATTCATAGTTTTCTCACAAGAAGGTCTATTAAAGGATAGTACCTGGGCGACCGAGCTTTGCTCGGTTACATCTCAAACATTACCAAATTTTTTTAAACTTGTCTAAAAACAATGCAAAATAATAAAAAAATAAATAAACTTAAACATAAAAAAAAACAAAAGTAAGTCACCGAGTGGGATTCGAACCCGTAACACTCTTTCTAGCGGTCGCTAGCCTTAACCACTGAGCTAAATCAAGGCGGTCGCGGCGCGACGAAATTAGCGACCATATTCTGCGTGGAAAGAAAAACGCATGAAAACTCGAAAACACGCGTTTTCCCAAACATAAAACTAATCTAGATCGATTGTTTACCCCCGAAAACCCCCATATACAAATTTTCAGCGAAATCGTTAGAGCCGTTTTCAAGATCACAGAAATTTATAAATAAATATATATATATACATACATACATACAAGAATTGCTCGTTTAAAGGTATAAGATACCTTCTTATTAAAGATAACGATTTCTAAATATCATGTTATCATTTACAATTTTTTCACAAGAAGCTACACTTTAAAACAACAGAATATCCAGTCCTTAATTGATGTTAAATGTATAATCGTTTGTAAAAAAAGTAAATATTTGAATTACTTACATCGTATGAATACTTAGGTATTGAACGTCGTAACATCGCTTGGGGAAAAGAATCTATCAATCAGTGCGGCGTCTCAGTCTAGATATACATGTAGAAAATATGTCGATATTAATCTCTGACGAAACCTGGTTGTAGCTATTGCCTGCCTCCAAAGAAATGATGTGTTCTGTAGTTAGAGTTTACCTACTGAAGGCGTAAAATCTCTGTAGTTCCCAAAGAAAGGTTTTATACATCTCATTCTACAATCGTAACTACAAAAATATCTATACATGTAATAAAACTGTAAAAAAATGTGTATTTACATCGAATATATTTCCAAAAAAACTATTTGGTGCGATGGAGACATAGCAATAGAGTGAGAATTTTAAAAAATCTGGCTGTTTGTTCACGCTTATCTCCAGAAATACTGGACGAATTCGAAATATTTTTGTTATATAGTTGCTAAGTCTGGGCAACATATAGGGTATGATTGATTTTGGAAAATGGAACACCTGACCATTATGGTCCAGCTAAACTATAAGAAATATAAAAATTACGTCTCAGCAAAAGTGGTTCAGCCTGATGGGCGTTTTCAAAAGTCTTAAGTCCACAAGAACAAAGTCGCGGGCTTCGGCTTATCTATATCTATATCTATACATATAATAAAACAGTAAAAAAGTGTGTCTGTACATTAAATATATTTCCAAAAAAAATATTGGGGGCGATGGAGACATAGTAAAAGAGTAAGAATTTAAAATAAAATGTCTGTCTGTTGGTCTGTTTGTCTGTTTGTCTGTTTGTCTGTTTGTCTGTTTGTCTGTTTGTCTGTTTGTCTGTTTGTCTGTTTGTCTGTTTGTCTGTTTGTCTGTTTGTCTGTTTGTCTGTTTGTCTGTTTGTCTGTTTGTCTGTTTGTCTGTTTGTCTGTTTGTCTGTTTGTCTGTTTGTCTGTTTGTCTGTTTGTCTGTTTGTCTGTTTGTCTGTTTGTCTGTTTGTCTGTTTGTCTGTTTGTCTGTTTGTCTGTTTGTCTGTTTGTCTGTTTGTCTGTTTGTCTGTTTGTCTGTTTGTCTGTTTGTCTGTTTGTCTGTTTGTCTGTTTGTCTGTTTGTCTGTTTGTCTGTTTGTCTGTTTGTCTGTTTGTCTGTTTGTCTGTTTGTCTGTTTGTCTGTTTGTCTGTTTGTCTGTTTGTCTGTTTGTCTGTTTGTCTGTTTGTCTGTTTGTCTGTTTGTCTGTTTGTCTGTTTGTCTGTTTGTCTGTTTGTCTGTTTGTCTGTTTGTCTGTTTGTCTGTTTGTCTGTTTGTACACGCTAATCTCCGGAAATACTGGACGGATTCGAATGAAACTTTTTTTGTTATATAGCTATTAAGCCTGGGCAACATATAGGGTATAAATAATTTTGGAAAATGGAACGCCTGATGCAGAACCTTAATGGTCTAGCTAAACTATAAGAAATATAAAAATGCCACCTTAGTAAAAGTTGTTCAGTCTGATGAGCATTTTCCAGAGACATAAAGTTCACGCGTACGAAGTCGCGGGCTTCGGCTATTTGTAAATAAATAAATTAAATAATTTCTGACATTTTCAATTAATATATTCTTTGAATATTGCGACAAAGGAAAGTTAATTCAAGCTCTAAATCTAGCTATTCACTTAATCCATTCATCCGATCCAATCAATTCATTTCGAATGATTTATGGGACAAAAACTAACCGTTTAGAAATACCTGGGGACTCTCAGAAGGACAAAGCTTCAATTTCTCAAAGTCGGGCTAAATTATAGGAATAAGATGATAATTGAAGGTAAGGGCCGATGAGAGAAGACATTTTAGAATTATGTTACTTTTTTGATAAAATTATTCGTAAAGATAATGTAGGTACTTATACCATTCTTTGCGAATAACTTACTACGAAAATATAATAAAAAATTTGAGAGGTGTCAAGGGACACCCGGATGGAACAAAGTTCCTTTGGATTAATTAGGAGAGAGGGAGACGGACAGAGAAACACACGCACGCCGCATGGCTTACAACTATAGCAAAAAGTGTTGTTACAACTTTTGGTCTTAATTTTTTCCGTGTAGCCCCCTTTTGCAACGCGCGATAAGGAACTTCGTTCCAAAAGCTTTGTTTTGACTACATACTTTCTTGAAATTGTGATAGTCTTAAAATTGTGATATTACGTATGTACCTAATAATTAACATGTTCTAATACAACGTGGCAGAGACATCCTCGTAATAAATCGAACCACGAGTTATACTAGATCATTAAAGTATAAAGAAATTAAATAACAGTTAAAAATTGAAAAAGAATTTGGCCGTTCCATACGCCGCCTGGGCTATTTGTATATTAGGAATGACTTATTGTTTCTTTTTTGACTGTTATAGGTATTACTATCATTATACTATAGTCAGACCTGTCTCACTCCGCGGTAGGTATTAAAAACGGGATCCTGTTTTTGACCAAAAGTCATCTGGCAAAATGACACTTGACAAACAACGTTTGGCAAAGAAATGGTTTCGCCAAATGATCATTTTACAACTAATCATTTTACAAACGAGTCACTTTACCAAATGATCAACATTTTACAAAAAAATATTTCACAAATGAACATTTTGCAACTGAGTTATCAGACAAAACTACTATTGGTCTAAAAACATTTGATAAAATGTATTATTTTACATGTGTTCCGTTTATTAATAAATCTATTAATAAATATGGTTTGGGTCAAGACACGAGCGAGCGACTTAAGCTTAGGGCGAAAGTAACAAAGACACAAAAACTACTTTGCCGTGGAGTGTAGGTTAGGTTCGTTAGGTTTCCTGTGACCAAAACACGAGCGAGCGAGCGAAGCAAGCGAGCGACTCAAGCTTAGTGCAAAAATAACACAGACACAAAAACCACTTTGCCGTGGAGTGTAGGTTAAGTTTCGTTAGGTTTCCTGTGACCAAGACACGAGCGAGCGACTCAAGCTTAGGGCGAAAGTAACACAGACACAATAACCACTTTGCCGTATAGGGTAGGGCTAGGCATCATTCGGACATATGATTATTATGGAAAAAAATATTATGAGATATTAAATTTATCAGACAAAATAGAGAACCACTAATTCATTTTTCAAACATCACGTTTGAAAAATGAAGTACTTTTTATGAAATAACATTTTGTTTATCGACATTTGGACAAATACTTAATTTGCGAAACATATTAGGTATTTGGTGAAATAATAAAAAGTTAATTGACATTTTATTATTTAACACATTTAACAAGTGTAGTGTTTGCTAATGGATCATTTAATAAGTGAGTTTTTGTAAGATGATACTTTTGTCAAATGTATCGTTTGCCAAATGAACATTTGGTGAAACGTTGTTTGTCAAATGATTATTTGTCAATCAATTTTTGGTCAAACATTAGTAATCCATTAAAAACGCAAGTACGTACGGCGGCCTCGCCGGCATGGCTAATCAGTGCGCCAGAAAAGGTAAGCGTTACGCGATAGAAAGAGATGGAATGTCTAGGTGAATATAACTGTAGGTTATTACCGTTGTGCGATCTGAATTGAACTCAATTGTATCGTAGCGAGAGTCGCTATTCCTTTAATTGATTTTTCGGAGTGAATCTTCTGTATTTGTACTATTATATATTGTGATCTTGTACAGAATGTGACTTGATTTACGAGTATAAATGGTATGACCTTACCATGTGGTATGTTATCTTTACTATAAGATAAGATAGATAAAAAGTAGGTAGTTTATTTTCGCCAACAATCTACACAACATATAACTTATTACAATATAAACAATAAATACAGGGTTTTTATAGTGCAGATTGGAGGAGACTGGAGCCTGATGAAGGCAGGGCCTGTATCACAGTACTCCAGTGCTCCCCGCCTCTGGACAATTACACTATCTTACCTGATAGAGTAACAGTAGTCTCAATTGAACCTGAAACAAAAAATATGAGATTAATTTACGTAGAATACTAGTACATAAAGCTAAATGACTAGAAACAAAGCAAATTTTTACCCAAATACGGTAATGCGACGAAGGGTAATGCTTTCAACAGTCTATGTATGAACGTGGGTATGTATGTCTGTACCATCGTAGCATCCAAATCGCTTGTCTTATTTTCACAAATAAAATATATCAATCGATTTTTCATTATTGGCCGGGTGACATTGGTTACAATTTGTATGCAAAAAAGTACATAAAGAATGTAACATACAAAAAAGTAAGATCAAAAAAAAATTCTATGTCGAGCGGGGCATTAAGCGATTAGCACGTTTAAAAAATTGTACATACATTGTTAACCGTATTATGACTCCCGCAATCGGTAACCAGTTTTTAAAACGTAGATCTTGTACTAAAATACGCGGAAAGTCTTAAATGGACCAAACAATCGAACTCAAAGAGTATTAAACGTCAAAGGTTACATTTTTCATTTTTACGAAATGTCAAAATGCTTTTTCACAAAGGCGGCTGACAGGGAAGTTTTGGCTGCGCACCAAAAACAGAGCTCATGGAAAATAAATGCTAGGTTTTTAGGCAACCTAGTGACGAAACGAAAACTTCACTCTCTATGTAGGTGCTCCCACACAGCAGTTATGTAGCGTTATATAAAATATTATGTAGCACGATAACAATACAATACAATACAAATTAACTTTATTGCACCACGATAAACAAAAAAATTACAACAAGAACAAATAACAATATTACTGTGTACTTATAGCTATAACTGCAATTTCTTCCAATCAACCTAACATTATAAGCTGATAACATTTTAAAAGTCAACCAGAATTTTCAGGGGTCCAGTGCTGCCCTTATTGTACAGAATATTTTACGATTTTATACAACAAGTTGAACCAGTTTGGGAACTTTTATAACTTACAACATTCTAAGGAGGATAATTGAATTTTTCGGAGTCCAGTGCTGCTTTATTCATTAAGACAAAATATTTGAAAGGAAACGGAGATATCATTTAAAATGTTATCCTTATCTAGTCCCTAGATAACCCTTCAAACTATACCTATTATAAACAGTTTACAGTTTAAAGTAAGAACGTGAAGCTTTTCTAAGCAGATTTGAGAAAAACGGCCACTTTTGGGTGATTCGCGAAGAAAAGCTTCACGATCTCACTTTAAAGTATAAACAGTAGTTCAGAGAAAAGTTTGAAAGGTTGTCTAGAGATTGATCGAGACAAAATTTTCTATTATATCTTTGGTATCAGCAATAGCCTCCAAAAAATTCAAGTATCCTCTTCGTCTTCTTAACGAGTCGGAATGGAAATTTTTGTTGGTATCCTCTTAAATAATGTTTTATGTTACAAATGCTCACACACTGACTTAACTCCTTATATAATATCTTATAACCCTTCAAATGTCGACATAGCAGACACAATAGAATAACAATACATCAGACGCCCGCTCCGGGCGTCCGACAGTTAAAGGGTTAACATTCTGTAACCATAAGTTTGGATCTGCCTTTCGAGGAAGCAGTATGCCCGGAACAAAGTGATTTTCACCTCTTCAGAGCACCGTGCAAACCTTCGAGCTAGCATATTCGCCCTCCTTGACAGCGCTCTCCTTTCGCGCTCAATATCGGCATGGTCTTTGAGATCAGTCGTAACTATATGACCTAGGTAGGTAAATTGGTCCACTCTCTCAAACGGGACTCCATTTAAAATAACTGCTGGTAGCTTAGGTGGACATTTAGCGCCGGCTGTCTCAAACACCATGTATTTGCTATAATATTACTAACAATTTTATTAATAACTTTTGTTACAATTTGTCATAAAATGATAACTGCGTGTGGAAGCACCATAAGTGACATAATTGTTCACGTAGAAGACGTATTATGCACAATTTATTATTTTAAGAAAAACCGGCCAAGTGCGAGTCAGACTCGCGCAAAAAGGCCATATCTATAAAAAATCAAGTTTTTTGTACGGAAGCCCCCCTTAAATATTTATTTTATTTTGTTTTTAGTATTTGTTGTTATAGCGGCAACAGAAATACATATTTTGGGAAAATTTTAACTGTCTAGCTGTTGCGGTTCTTGAGAAAAGAAAGCCTGGTGACAGACAGATGGTCAGACGGACAGACAGTGAAGTCTTAGTAATAGGGTCCCGTTTTTATCCTTTGGGTATGGAATTCTAAGAACTAAATTTAATTTTAAAGATTAGACCGTAATGAAGTAAAATATGACAGTGGAATCACCGTAGCCAAACACTAGTCTTTATTTAATACATACTTTAATATAATACTATTGTATTAAACATTATTTAATACTAATAATTTAATAACTCTTAAAATTATCTTATTCGGAGCTAAAGCGGTGCATACCTAATTTAATTAGGCGTTTTCTTTAAAAAAAAAATTGTTCCTTCACGTGACATAGATGCCGCCAGCAATCACATAAATAGATCTGTCAATGTCTAATTCATTTAAAATTTTCATAGTGAGAGTAGTCTTTGGAATCAAAGAGAATATAATCACTACGTTTTGGAATATTTAATATTTTTATTTTACTTTAGTTAAAAATATATTATTGTTTGTAAATATGTATTTTATTACTTAAATAATAGCAAAATACAAGATTGGTTAATAAATTACAAATTTACTACAAATATTGAACCAAACGGCCACTTTCATTTTTGACAGAACGATTTCAAACTTTTATGCGCCATCTTTTGACAATGTTTTTAACCTCAATTTTTTCACTGGAAAACGCCTCATTGAAGTAAACTATATTCTTGAAATCAAAGTCTCTTTTACTTTCTTTGTTTCTTATTTTATACATAAAAATTAAATATGATTGTATACTCCCGCTCTTGCTCGTTTCTGGTATAAAAAATGACCATAGCTATCCGACGCGGTAACGCGGCAAGTGTTCTGGGCACCTTTGCACCGGTAACGCTAAGAGGCGGGTTGAAATTTAATTTTGTATTTATTTACTTTTTGACCATAAATTGTAATTTTTTTCATTGTAATTTCTGTTTTATGAAGTTAAAAGTTAAAATGTTTTTCAATAAAATATTATTTTAATTACAAAGTCTTCATTTTTTTATCTATTCCGTAAAAACAACTTTGACTTATCTGTTGACGGGTAGACAACGCTTCTAGCGTTAAGTTCGCCTATTGTTCTGTACAATTCGTATTTGATGAACAATAAAGATGTAATAAATAAATAACAACTATAGATGAAGAATAAAATTATTGTAGGCATGTAACAAGTATAGTTATTAAATTATTTGCATAGTATGGAGTTATAAAGAGATAGATGTTACGTCAAAATTATTCAAAGTTCCACCACAGAAATTGTAAACCCAAGAAACTTTAAAACCGCAGAGCAAACCCAGTTACAAACATTATTGGAAGTACTGAGATAAGTTGAAAATATTCGAGAATATAGAAAAGTTTATAAAGAAATACGAGTATTAAAGTCGAGAATCCAGTGCATATTATTTATTTACAATTTGGACTCTTTTAAACGGTCTTCCAAAAGAGGTTATCAATTCGTCACGATACATACATACATACATACATACTATCACGTCTTTATCCCTAATGGGGCAGACAGAGCATTTTGGGTCTTGCGATTCTATGCAGAGCCCAGGGCCGCAAGACCCAAAAGCCACTTTTAGCGTCATGGTGGGCGAGAAGATGGAAAAGCTATCAATACAGTGATGGGTTGCTAGCCGCAATTCGTCACGATCTCTTTTTTTATGTATGTTTACCGATAATTCGTAGACGAAATTGGCATTACTTAATCGAGAATCGGAAATAGGAATCAGGAAATCGGAACGCAGAAGTTACAAGCCCAAAAGCCTAAAGTTGCGGATTAAGGAACGCAACTCCACCACGACAGTCAACAAACTACGTATCTCACAAATAAGAACCGAAAAGCACCCAACGCAAAACAACAAAGCAGTAAATTATCCTTCCCAGTATAATAACTGCCTCCGTGGTGTAGTAGTTAGAGCGTTCGGCTCATACCCGGAGCTCGCGGGTTCGATTCCCGGCGGGGGCAAAGACTTTGTGTTGTTGTCCTAGTTTGGTTAGGACATTGCAGGCCGATTGCCTGATTGTCTGAAAAGTAAGATGATCCGTGCTTCGGAGGGCACATTAAGCCGTCGGTCCCGGTCACTGTCTTTGACATTGGTCATTACCTAAAACAATGTCAGAGGCCTTTAAGGCGGTAAAACTCTGACACTAGTGTTAGTCACTAGCACTCACGATAAGAAGAAGAAGTATAATAACTATCCTTCCTTCTCGCCATACTGATTTGATGCAAGTATTTGGTCAGTTCTTACAACTCCTTCTCTATCCTACATCCTGAAGTCTCTTAGACTTGTCTATCCCTATCTACATAATATAACGAAGTATTTGACGATCTCCGTGGCGTTGTGGTCACCGTGCTAGTCCGCCATTCGGAGGTCCCGGGTTCGATCCCCGATTTTGGAGTTGCAAGCGAGAAGCAAGTTAGAAAATGGCCCTTTTAGGGTTCCGTAGTAAACAAGGAACCCTTATAGTTTCGCCATGTCTGTCTCTCTGTCTGTCTGTCTGTCCATCCGCGGTCCTACTCAGAAACTATAAGTACTAGAAGGCTGTAATTTGGCATGGATATGTATATCAATCATGGCGAAAAAGTCGTAAAATAAAATCTGGAAAAAATCTTTTTTTTAGGTTAGCTGCCATACAAGTAAAGAGCTAGTCAATATTTTTTTTCTCGACAAATACATTGTGTGGGATGTCGTTGAATAAGTCTTTAAAAACATTGTGAGCTTCTTAACACAATTTTTCGATTTAGGGATCCGTTTCTGAAATATTTTCGTTTAAAGTGCATATTTTTGTTGGAGGCAAGTGTCCCCCCTCCTCTATCTGCTAAACGGTTATATAATGGCCACGTGAAAAAATTTACAGCTATAGCATATATAATATAGTTTAAAGAAAAACTATCATAGCTCAGTAGGGTATACAAATTAATAAGCGGCCAAGTGCGAGTCGGACTCGCCCATGAAGGGTTCATATTAAAAAAAAACTTCTTACTAGATCTTGTTCAAACCAATTTTCGCTGGTAGTTTTCATGGTAATGAACATCATATATTTTTTTTAGTTTTATCATTCTCTTATTTTAGAAGTTACGGGGGGGGGGACACACTTTTTTCCACTTTGGAAGTGTCTCTCGCGCAAAGTATTCGGTTTAGAATAAAATGATATTAGAAACCTCAATATCATTTCTGAAGACCTATCCATAGATACCCCACACGTATGGGTTTGATGAAAAATATTTTTTTAGTTTCAGTTCTAAGTATGGGGAACCCACAAAATTTATTGTTTTTTTTTTATTTTTGTGTCAAAACCTTAATGCGGTTCACATAATACATCTACTTAGCAAGTTTCAACAGTATAGGTCTTATAGTTTCGGAAAAAAGTGGCTGTGACATACGGACGGACAGACAGACAGACAGACATGACGAATCTATAAGGGTACCGTTTTTGCCATTTGGCTACGGAACCCTAAAAAGTTATAGGCGATCAACTTATAAAATGTACTCGGAAAAAAGTAATTTCATACAAATTCAATAGATAATTAGTTTTATAACGTTTTTAGTGGCATAAACTCAAAGTTGGCATTCGGAACTACGGAACCCTACACTGCGTGTGGCCCGACACGCACTTGGCCAATTATTCTAATTGTCCAGGGTCTTGAATGTTTATCTATATACGTATTTGTTATAAAATATAGTATCGTTGAGTTAGTATCCCATAACACAAGTCTCGAACTTACTTTGGGTATTCAATCGGTGTAATTTGTCCCTATATATTTATTTATTATGTAAAAAGGTTTGGCATCGCCAAGCTTAAAGATTTGAGGACAGTGTAATACCGGCTTTGGTCTGCAAGCGTGATGATGCACTTACCAAGGTAGACCTAATTGCAGCGTAATTGCTGGCTAGGAAAACTTAGAACAGAACATGTGTTTACCGATTATTTCAAAACGATGGACCGATTTGGAAAATTCATTTTTGTTTAGAAATTTCCAATTTGAACCAAAACCAGTTTACAGATTTCTAAAAAGTATGTTCTTTTAACAATTCTTTGTGCCCACACAACCGCAACATGGGTTCTAACTGACGGAATGAGGTCCAGAGGAAGGCCTAGGATGAGATGGAGGGACGAATTATCCGCTTTTGACAAAGAATGGAATGAAACAGCTGAAGATAGAAGTAATTGGAAACAAAAAGGGGAGGCTTTTGCCCAACTATGGGACCTAAATGGCTAAATCATATTATATATATATATATATATATATATATTTATACATACATATATGTTCATTTAAACAAAAGAACATACCTACTTGTCAGAATGTATTTTTTTTTGTTAGAAAATTCTTTCCATCCACCCGACAAGTATGTTTTTTTAAACAAAAGAAGTATTTTCCAAATCAGAGAACACATATATATAAAAAACATCGGACAAATAACAGACTGATCCGACAGAAAACCCTATTTTTTTAGTCAGATAATCTATAAGACGAAATAAACACACACACTCTGCTAAACCGACATTTTCCACCCGAAAAGTTTCACAGGCTCGCAAACATGAAATCCCACATCTCAGATGTCGGGACAAACAATTCAGATATTATACGGCAGAGGTCACCCTTGAACTACTTTCACGTTCAACAAAACGTCCAAAAGCGTTCAATTTGTGGTCGTGTCAGTTAGACCCCTTAAGCTGGATGTAGCCAATGCAAAGCCCTGGGTAGTTGGATTTTGCGTCTACTTTGTTTTCGTATATTGCAAATCAAGGATACTTATTAAATGCTAATAAACAAGTAATTACTTTAAAAAACTCAGTTGGAACGAAGTTACAGAAATTGAAGCCCCTAAAAATTTTATGATGGAAAAAAGTGACCGATCTTTCACTTTTTTCGCCTAGCCCGTCCGTCAACCTTCGTTCCAACAAGCTAAAGAAATAGAAAGCTGTGTTGTTGAATCATCATCATCATCATCAGGTTTTTTGTCTCCAATACAGTAGCACAATCCTCTCTGTACTACCACAGAGCCATACTTGGCCAGAGAAGCCAAAGGGCTTTGGCATACACTCTCCTTGCTGACCAGAGAGGTTGGAGAGGTGTCACTGATGTTTATAAGCTTTGTTTAGCATGTATTTCCTAAGTCGCCTTCTACAACATCTGTAGCGGGAACAAGGTGATATGCTCGACTGCCACAAAGGGAAGATCTTTCTGCCAGGCATGGTGTTGCGCCTGAAAAACCGCTTCTACGACATCCACGAGAGGATTTGGAGTGGCCCTTTTCTACCTTGCCGGAAACCACACGGCACATTTTTGAATCAATAGAGCATAAACTTAGTGGAGTTGTGTTGTTTTATCACAGAGATGCCATGTTCACCTTCCGGCTTCATCATGAGATTAGATCCAAGTACCGTAACATTGCATTGTCACCTCAATTGAATAAGGGAAGTGGGTCTGATTTAATTCACAAGATTTGATTACAAAGTAAAAGCTTCTAAAAAACAAGTATTTATAGGTAGTTATTCCTTTTTTATGTCACAATAAAGATACTTTAGACTGAAGTTGTCTTCAATATGTATGAAGAACCGAAGATGTAGAGAAAAATGTAATTATTTATACTTAACCCTTTATAATAAATGAAAATAACGAAATAAATAACTTATAAATAAAATAACGAACAAAGAAACAAAAAGAATAGAAGCATTCAAGATGTGGTGCTGGAGAAGAATGGAAAAAAAATTCGATGGACAGGATAACAAATACAGAACTGCTAGAAAGAGCAGGCAAAAGGAGGCAATTGATAAAAGCTATCAGAAATAGGCAGAAAATATGTTGGGACACTTGACACGGCAAGATAAATTCATGAAGATGATAAAAGAAGATATTTATAAGGTAGAAAGGGAAGAAGAAAACCCAGACATAGCTTTATAAAGCATATAAAGAAGAACATGGGAGTGGTATCGTACCAAGATATCAAAGGGCTGGCTAGACATAAAGAATTGAAGAAACTTCACCGACAAGAGCGTCGCTCTTAAATTTAAATAAAAAAACTCTATATTACTTATAAAGTAGTCCTGTATATCTGCTCTATTATTGAAGATCCCTAAAGACCTATCCATTTTAGTTACTTCAAGCGTAGTTTAGTTTTTATGAAATGTAGCTGATGGATGAAGTAAAGTATAGCGCGAGATGAACTTGCGTATTGAGGGTTCCGTCCGTTACGGAAACAATATACAAAATTTGTCGTGTAGTCATTAAACTTCTAAATTATATTATATTCTTGCTTATTTTACCTGCAGATACGGGGAAACTTATAGTTTTTCCGTTATCTATAGGTAAAGAAGTATTTTCAGAAAATAAGCGTTAATAGTTAGGGAGATAATGGCAATTCATTTTTTTTTTAATATTTTCTAATGGTAAAACCCTCTTAAAATCGTTCCATGTTCTGTCTGCCCCATTAGGGATAAAGACGTGATAGTATGTATGTATGTAATACTATGTTCTGAATTCATTTCTTCAAATTGTACCGTTTTAGGTCTCCCACTTGCATATGTGTACTAAATTTCAACTTATTTGATCTAGTGGGTTCAGAGACAAATTAGATCCCTGACAGACAAACATGCGAGTGATCCTATAACCTGTCTCTGTGCAAAACACCAGACACAATAGTAAAACAATGCATGTCGACCGGATTCCGGTCTGCTCACAGATGACAGGATAAGGTTCTGTTTTTTTAAGGTAGAGAACCCTAAAAATAAGTTGATAAGTTGTCAGAAATCTCGTAGGCCCCTGTAAAAACGAGCCCTGGCTGTCATTCCCAAAGGCCGTCACTGGCCCTAGTCTGCTCTGTCATGGAGCTCCCAAGGGACCTATCCGGCAATCCAAGAAGGGGTGTAAAAGTTTCCCAAAGTTACCGCCATTCCAGTTTCGCAAGATTTGCGCCCTTGTGGCAGGTAGTGTCGTAAAATGTTTTGTTTTGACCTGGTTTGACTTTGTTAGCAATAAAAGTGTGATGTCATTAGGTTTGTTTGAGTTTACAATGATGCAGTTCGGCCTACAAGTTAACCAATACATCGGGTATCTTTAAAGGTTTGTTAAGTAGAGAAGTAGCATTTCAAACTGTGTTAGCATTACAAAATGTGAGAGTGGGAGTGTTGCGGGGATATGTCACTGTTTCTTTCGTATGCGCGAAACCTAATAGCAGTGACGTCAAGAGCACTGTTTGTGCACTTTTTCATTACTTCATTACTTGTCCACTGCATATAAATTTCTTGTTTTTGGGCGGATAAAAGAAACTTTATTTTTTGGTTTCGGGTTATATTTCATATTGATATGAATAATAAAAGTAATTGAGTAAAATACCGAAATATTTATTTGATTCTATGGCCTAAAGTGTCCCGAAAATTTTGTTGTGTCCGACTTCAGTTTGGCCATTCCTATTACAATTTGTATATTAGCTAATGTATGTGTTAAAGACTATACTTAACCTATGTTAGTTCCCTATATCCCGTTTAATACAGGGCGTGTACACAACAACATTATGTTGATCACAGAGCGTTAGGATTTGCGCATTACTGCTTGTACTACAAACACTGTAATACTCAATAATGTCTACTAAGCCTAATAACTAGAGTAATAATCCCCTATATTGGATATCTCATATCAAATATCTCATAAACATACACTGTATTATATCAGGTTTAACAAAAGTCGAATGTTATTAAGGGAAGTTACATATCAAACAACTTTTCCCATAGTAAGGTTGTTTCCAAATCGCACTATATTATAAAGGCGGAAGTTTGTGAATGTGTGTGTGTATTTATATATGTACTTCACGCGCAAAAAGCTGGACCAATTTTGATAAAATTTGTATGCAAGAAGCTGACATTCTTTTTAGTCACGGAGAAAATCCCTTCGGAAACCTTACTAGTCAAGGGAGACCAGTAAGGTTATGTGGTGTTACCACTAAAAACTCAGCGGTGTTAACACCGGTATCATTATTGCCGACATTAGGTCCGTGTGCTTCACTCGCTTCACAGACCTGGCACGACGGCTGCTTATCAGCAGGCTCGGCTGGGCTTCCTCTAGGAGGCTGACACCCTGCAATGGAAATTAATTCGCTGGAAATATGACGTCACATATTGTGATTGACATATGATAAACACAGTCGGTTGGTTTGGGCAGAGGGCAGTCTAGGGTTCGTCGTCAAAGCTGACACATGTGATTGTATTTAGCGGCCTCGTTTAAGTGTCTAGTTAAAGTACATGTATTTAAAGACACAGAAATATAAGCGTCAAGAAGAACACCGTTTTTTATTGGTATGATGAGCCGTTCCTTTACCGCCAATACCAGACACAATAGTAAGACAATGGACGTGGACATTTATTAATGTCGTGCGGGTCTTTACCGGTTAACATATAGGCTACTTTTATCATCATCGTCTCGACATACGTTTCTTGGAGAAAGTTGTTCACTACCACGGACTAAATTCACCCTTAGAATGGTTTCAGTATATTTTGTGAGACCGTGGTGAGACTTTATAAGAGTACACAAAAATATCCAAAAAAGTTTCGCTTTCAGCCTATTCCAGCCTCTTTATAGTCCGATTCTTTTGTAAGAACAACGTAACGAGGAAAATATGATTGGGATGAAAAATTGCGATTGTTAGTGTTACGCCAAGAGAAGTTACGAGTTTGGTGCGTTCTTAACTTGGTAGCATAATACGCGTTGTTTTTTAGGAAGAACTTGGCAAATAAATCGCAACAAGAAAGTTATTACTTTTGTGTGGCTTTGAATACTCTTAAGGAGGTTAAGCTGTGATTCTGGAGAATATAAGACAATCCAAAATATGTATAGATTTTGTTTTTATTTTAGGATTGGATTATAGGAATTAAATTGTTATCTGTTCTTTTGACGAATAAATTTCAATACAGGAATTTAAACGGCGGTATTAACTAGGTACTAAAAGGGGGTTTGATTAATATTTACGAATCAAGTTAGTTACGAAGTAAATTACAGTACTTAGCCTAAGTACATATGTTTACACACACTGACTTTTCAATGGTTTTGAAAAAAAAAGGTCGTATAGTAAATAAATTCCTCTATCCATATACGTAATCCAAATTACTGTATGTCATAAGATGTAAAAGTTGCGCAAGTGATTTTCGATCGAAACCACGTAGTTAGGCCGTCCATATTAGCTGCGTTATGTCGATGATCTCCGGCCGGCCGGCAGGCGGCGGTACTACTAATTGATCACACAATTTTACTTCGAGTTTTTGTCAACATTTTTTGTTTATGAATTTTTATTTCAACTAGCTAAAAAGGTCTTATTAACGATGCGTATGAAGTAGCCTTCGGCTCTAAAACCAATGAAAAAACACCGTGGATATAGGTATTATATTTTTGTCGTAAAATATAGTATCGTTGAGTGAATATCCCATAACACAAGTCTCGAACTTACTTTGGGCTAGCTCAATTCGTGTAATTTGTACAATATTTATATTTATTTATTTAAGTAAGTAATAGATTACAAGTATATTTATTTATTTATTTATTTATTAAATCTTTATTGACCATAATGGTACAAAAGGTGGACTTAATGCTAGGCTAATAAAAAAAACTGTCCCGGACTGCCAAGAAAACCATCTAGTGATAAGAAGCGGAACTACCGACATATATCCGTCACACACGACCAATTTATACGTATACATTCCTAGCATGGTAAAACTTCATACAATATTATTTTTATAGATTATTAATGATGCTTGACCTCAAAATATTGCCTTGAATTCTTGTGAAATACAATAAAAAACAAATAACGACATCTTACTAAGAACAAAATCAACGAAAGATGACATAAAATCAGAGGACATAATAATATGAGGTAGATACGTATTCCTAGAATAATTTCCTCAATATATCATACCTTTTTCATTACCTACGCTTTGATACAAAAGAGCATACAAAATTATCTGTTCCAACAAACAAAATAAGAATTTGCTTCACTGTTGACACAACTTGAGGCAATCCTGGATATTTGCAAATATTATTGTGATGTCTACTGCTTTGCCCCTGGGCTTTGCTCCCCGTGAAAATTTAGAAATAAAAACTTTTCTATATCTTTTCTTGGGTATCAAACTATATCCATATCAAATTTCATCTAATTAGGTTCAGTGGTTGAAGTGTGAAGTGGTACATATCAAAAAAAAATTTAAAACCCACTTTCACATTTATAATATATAGTAGGATAGGATAGACGTAAGGTAAGATCATAGACACTTAAATAAATCACATAGTCTACTGTGACTGGTCAGTTGTTCGTAAATAAATTTTATGAATTCGATTAATCATAAAAAAGTCCTTACGAGTACTTCTTGAGCAATTAAATTTAACACAAACATTTAATGTTTTTTTAACAAAAACGTACATTTAAAATTAAATAAAAATAACGTAAAATAATCATCAAAACCATCTTAAAATAACGCATTTTCGAAAAAACAAACACAAATCTTTATTGTAGCTTTGAGTTTTCCCGGCGGACATTACCATACCTCAAAGTTGGATACGCTAAAGTTAATATCTTCAATTGACATTACAAAGGCTTTAGTCCCTAGCTACTGGCTCTATAAAATAATATGACATTAACATAACACAGTTATGAGAGTAGCAAAAGTTATCTCATGAGGCGAAGAAGCGAGCGACTCGTAGAATGATATATGGAATAAGTTTAAGGAAAACACCAGCACGAAATGATATGGAATTCTTCTTATATCCAACGACCTTTTTACATGTGATCTTTGAAACTTCTCGCTATAGTCCTCTTGGTAATATTTATGACATTATACGTAGCAACATCCAATTTAAAATGTGTTTATGCACGTTTCTTGGTACGACGTGTAAGGTATATATGGATGATATTATCACGTGTGTTTCTTCGCACGGAAAACGTGGTTACTTTGATAAGGTTCATTTGTATAACGTAAATGTGTATTACTCAGTAAAATTACTTAATTTGTTTTGAGAAAGAAATGTCTGATATTCGAATACAGGCGTAATATCTTAAGACAGACGATTTATCACAAGGAACAATGATGAAAATGTCTTCGTTTTTCCTTTTTCTCGCTGTCCTATTTAAACCTAGGTCAGTCGTGCAACTTTGACGCGGAGTCCTAGAAGTTTTTCAGTAAAAATAAGTGAAGAGTAAACTGTCTCATAATTAATCTGAGTTTAATTTACAAAGTTCGCTGCGCAAGTACTTTTTTTTGCTTTTGACTTCGGTGGTTTATTTTCTACCATAGTGTGTGGTAGATTTGAGCATAAATCAATTAAAATGTCATTGTCTAATCAATTAATTAATAATTTGTTGCGATTGATTTGATTGCAATTGAAATTATTTGCGATATAACATTTAATTGCTTGTTACAATCAATTCCAATTCAATTAATCATAATTAATTTTAATTAATTGTGACTACATAATATTAGAAATGAAATGAACTATTACCTCATTATACAGGCTGGTATAATACAGTTTTAAACAGAATATTATTTAAACGGTCAGCTATAGTTTGGTTAGCTCCAAAATGTAATAAAAGTTGATTGAGAAGTAAAACTAGCTATTACTAACGATTAATTATTTTTTTTTTTGCAAATTTTCGCAATTACAATTACAATGAATTAATGGTTTATACTTAATATTGAAGCAGTAGTCAGGAACAATCTAAAAACACGATCGCTGCAGTAAATACAATTGTAGTATCCATATCAGATATTACAATTGCAATGTTCATACGTGCGCCGCAGTCACATGTAGATTCAAATATCAGCAAAACCACAGTAATATGTACAATAGGAGGTCTTTGTGTGGCGCAAATGATGCCAGTTAGAATTTTAGACTGGACATAACTAGTGCACGTTTAACGGTTATGCCACTGTATTTAACCACTAGCTGATGCCTGCGACTTCGTTTGCATGGACTTTATGAATCCGGCGCATTATGAATACGAACTAATGTAGATACATAAGAAAATACCTGTAGCAGTGTTATATGACATATGTTAAAAGTCAATAAATTATTATTTTTTCTAACAAGTTTTCAAATCGGACGATCATCATTAGGGCGTTGCCTTTTAAAAATATTATTATTTCAGAAGTAGTTTAACGTAATTTTAAGTGCAAATAATAAAGTCAACAATAAAATTATAATCGAGATTCAAATAATTAACTAAAATGGGAAATTAGAACAAAACGGGTTCCAATCTAAAAACATGATCACTGCCGTAAATACAATTGTAGTATCCATATCAGATATTGCAATTGCAATGTTCATACGTGCGCGGCAGTCACATTTAGATTCAAATATCAGCGAAACAACAGTAATATGTACAATAGGAGGTCTTTGTGTGGCGCAAATGATGCCAGTTAGAATTTTAGACTGGACATAACTACTGCACGTTTAACGTTTATGCCACTGTGTTTAACCACTAGCTGATGCCCGTGACTCCGGTGCTAAATTGATATACCAACTAATGTAGATACATAAGAAAATATTTGTAGCAATGTTATTTATGTTAAAAGTTAATTTTCCATATTAAACCATCGATTTTTTATAAACACAAAATTATTGAAACAAGTTAAAGTTGTTCTGCATCAAGCCTAAACACCGGTTTTTAAGTCTTGTTATTGTAAGAGCAAAAATAAATTATGACAAAAATAAAAATACGATCAAATAAATAAATAAATAGGGAAATTAGAACAAAATGGGTTCCAATCTAAAAACACGATCACTGCCGTAAAAATAATTGTAGTATCCGTATCAGATATTGCAATTGCAATGTTCATACGTGCGCCGCAGTCATCTGTACGGCGAAACAACAGTAATCTGTACAATAGGAGGTCTTTGTGTGGCGCAAATGATGCCAGTTAGAATTTTAGACTGGACATAACTAGTGCACGTTTAACGGTTATGCCACTGTATTTAACCACTAGCTGATGCCCGCGACTTCGATCGCATGGCCTTTACAATTCCGGCGCATTATAAATACGAACTAATGTAGACATGGTAGATACATAACCCTTCAAATGTCTACATAGCAGACACAATAGTAAAACAATACATCAGACGCCCGCTCCGGGCGTCCGACATTTAAAGTGATAAGAAAATACCTGTAGCAGTGTTGACATATGTTAAAAGTCAATAAATTATTATTTTTTCTAACAAGTTTTCAAATCGGACGACCATCCTTAGGCCGTTGCCTTTAAAAAATATTATTATTTCAGAAGTAGTTTTACGTAATTTTAAGTGCAAATAATAAAGTCAACAATAAAATTATAATCAAGATTCAAAAATTTTACTAAATGGGAAATTAGAACAAAACGGGTTCCAATCTAAAAACATGATCACTGCCGTAAATACAATTGTAGTATCCATATCAGATATTGCAATTGCAATGTTCATACGAGCGCCGCAGTCACATGTAGATTCAAATATCAGCGAAACAACAGTAATCTGTACAATAGGTCTTTGTGTGGCGCAAATGATGCCAATTATAATTTTAGACTGGACATAACTAGTATATGTTTAACGTTCATGCCACTGTGTTTAGCTACTAGCTGATGCCCGCGACTTCGTTCGCATGTACTTTACGAATCTGGCGCATTATAAATACGAACTAATGTAGATTCATAGTATATACATAAGAAATAACATTATTCAATTTTTTTTTTAATAAGTTTTTAAATTAGATGCTCGATTTTTTGTAAACAAACATTTAAGAAAATATTTTCCATTTTTAAAAATAAATTATAACCTAGTTGCTGATGCTTTACAGCTATTTAGCAAAACCAGTTATGTTCGAATCCGTCCGATATTTCCGGAGATTAGCGCGTATAAATAACTAATATAGATTAACTATTATAATACTTTTCTGACCCTGGCATTACTCGTAAAACGGTTTAGTTTAGTACGTACTTAGATTTCAGTTTAGTCTTTCAATTAGCACAGATGGTGTCCTTTAGTTCTATAACACTCGACCTTACGACCATTTTGTTTGTACGATCTTGGTTTATGCACTAAGTGGACCTCAGTGCTCTTAGTGCATTGCACAAACATGGCACCTAGCCCTTCAAATGTCGACATAGCAGACACAATAGTAAAACAATACATTAGACGCCCGCTCCGGGCGTCCGACATTTAAAGGGATATAATAAACAAAGGACATATGTTTGCGGACTTCCATAGGAGATCCGATATTTATAGTTTTTTTAAATTTTTTTATCGGTTTACTCACGTATAGAGTCAGCTACTGCCGACATGTTTCGACCTCATCTGAAAGTCTTTATCAGGGTGAATGTGACTACAGGCCCGTATACCAGCTCGCGACACAAACTGACTCCATACGTGAGTAACCCGTTAACTCATTTTAATGTCTGTGTCTCACGTTAATTTTAATTAAAAATAAGTCTTCCACATCGTAGATTATACGTTTTATTTGTGTAGTTTACATTTATATATTTTTTGTACAGTAATTTTGAGTAAATTTATATTCTACCATTTCTACCCTAAACGCATAATAAGTAAATTTTCCTCTCAATTACTGGCTGGTTGATTGGAAGAGATCCCTATACGGGATAAGTCCGCCGTTATATTTTACTTTTCTGATTTGTATATATGTTCTCTCTGCTGTATAAACATACAAACAAATAAGTTTATTTGCAAAGCCAATTTAATTACTCGATAAGTGCGAGTCGGACTAGCGCAAGAAGGATTCCGTGCTATTATCTATAAAAAAATCATGTTTGTTGTATGGGAGCCCTCGTAAATATTTATTTTAGTTTAATGTCATCACTGATTTTTAATGTAATACAACTGAATATTCTGTAAATATTTCAAGCGTCCACGTGATGCCGTTATTAATATCAAGCAATAACGGCAGCAAAACTGTTGTTCGGGAGCCCCCTTAAATATTTACTTTATTCTGTTTTTAGTTTGTATTTGTAGCTATAGCAGCAACAGAAGTGAAATCATTTGTGAAAATTTCAACTGTACAGCTTGGCAAAAGATGGACAGACAGACAGACAGACAGACGGACGGTCGGACAGCTGAGTCTTACTAATAGGGGCCCCTTTTTATTCTTTGGGAACCCTAAAAAACGATCAAGTCAGCTTGCAAACAAAAAAACTGCATCAAAATCGACCTAAAGACAAATACACAGATACACAGACAACTCAAACTTATATCACCCCTCTTTTTCGTCGGTGGTTAAAAATGAACAAACATACGCGCCCATTAATAATCACGTCTTAAGTCCTTACCGGGTACCGAAAATGATAGAAGAAAACAGTACCTATCTTATTATACAGTCTCAGGTTGCTAACCCATCTGCCTATTTCAAATTCAATAAAACGTAGTCCCAATTTAAATGTGGTGTAGGCCGAATATTATTATTTTATTTTGTCCGTCAGTTAGATTATCCAAAAATAATACAACCAGATTTTCGGATTATTCTTTCTTCAACCTTCTTTCACCCTTGTTGAGTGTAGGTATCCTCATATGCATGCCATTCTCTTCGGTCTTGAGCTTATCTCATCCAGGTCTTTCTCCTTACTGGGGGTATGTTGTCGGCCCATCTCAACAATGGTCTTCCTACGCCTCTGAGGTTTCGGTTTATAAAAGTAAAAGTTCACTAAGTAGGAGATAGAGGGGGTGATTAAGGATATCGTGTAATAAAAATCGTACGAGATCAAGGTGTAATGATAAATTTAAATGCGGCTGTTTTGACATTATTTACTAATCACAGAAAAGAACATAAGTTTACAATATTTCATCAAGCTGTATTGAGGAATCTGACATAGCTTGACAGCTTGCAATTAATGATGAAGCTTGAAATATTTTTATGCCACTTGTGGACCCATCCAATTGCAGACCTCACCTAGGGTTACTACTTAACTTGGAAATGCAGTGCGTACCCCATTGTGACAATAGCTCCTCAGCGTTTAAGAATAAAATGCGGTGAATATAAAAGCTTCAAACTTGTGAAAACTATTACATCATGAATTTCTCGGTGAAAATCGCGTGTTAGGGTCTCGAATAAACTTCCCCGTTCGTCACTTAAACCACCGCAAAATTTAATCCGTACCCTCCCACTGCGAAGCAAAATAGCGGAGATATTTCATAACTACGAATCTAACGTGAACGTTGATACGATCGTCGCTCTTATTTCTTCAGACGTAAAGGAGGAATTGCTGTGACAGGACGCGCGATATACAATAAAGGTTGTAGTGAACATTGCACTAATGAGTTTTGACGGTAAGCTTCTGCCTTTCAGCAGATCAAAGAATTGTCGTGCGAGCTATTTAGGCTGATTAAATCATGAGAATGTTTTATCCTTATGGAAATATTAGAAGTGCCGTGTGGCTTCCAGACTAGAATATGATCACTCCATTCTCTTCTTATTAGGACTTGAAGGACTTAAGAGTCAGTTGAGACGGAGAGGAGAGCAGTGGAGAGGATTTTTTTATGACAAACTTTAAACTTGGCATGCACGCTAACTTTTCATTGGTTTTGGAAAAAATATCGTATAGAAAATAAACTTATCTATCGATAAACATAATCCAAATTTGGGTATGACACAAGATATCATAAAAGTTGCGAAAATGATTTTCGATCGAAACCACGTAGTTATGCGCGTCTCAAACTGCCGCGTGACCTTTATGAACTCCAGCCGGCCGGCGGCGCCTGGCGGCGGTTCTACTAATTGATCTCACGATTTTATGTTCGAGTTTAGCTTATTACGTCTTACTAACGATCCTTACGAAGTGGAGCTGAAGGTGCAAGACGCGAGCGAATTCGCACGGTCTCGCTCGCGCTTGCTTTTTGTCATGTTCAAACATTTATACACTTTAGGATATATTAATAGGTCTTCATTTTAATTGAGTTCATAAATTGTTTGAGCATTTTCCTCTATGTCTGAACTGAGTCTAAGCCTACACGGCCTCAAAGATATATCAAGTCGAAATGTTAAGGCAGCCACTAAGCTATGGCACTTGCTAATAGGGTTGAAGGTCTTGAACTCTTGACATAAGCGTGGGCTTCCTACACACAGAAAGAAAACATGAATAATGTACTAATTAATGTTTTGGAAAAATGCGATTTTATAAAGTTTTTAACCTAAAAAAAAAACTATAAAATATGCTATTTTACTGTGTATGTTTATTGGTTAATATTTTGTATAACCCAAAAAAAAAATAATTGAAAATAAATTATTGAAACCAGCATGAAAATTGATTAATTTATTAAGTAGTAATTAGCATTTCAAATAGAAGAGTGGGAGTGTGGTGGGGACATCTAACTATCTCTTTCGTACGCGCCAGACTGATGTCAAGAGCGCTGTACGCATGGTATAATAAAACAAGGTATTCTCTTCCCGTGACAGCTGATGACGTAGGTGGAACTTGACTACGTCATCAGTCTGATGTGTTGCCACTGTGTGAATTTGATTTACCCGAGCGTAATGCATTTTTGTACTTTATATACCAATTTCGAATTAATAATCCATTAAATCAATTTCTAAAATATTGAATTGATGAATCACGCGAGAATCGCTAGATACTAAATAGCTAAGTTACTTAATTTTGTATTTAATATTCATGAACTAATTGAGAAAGTCCTTAAATTTACTGCAAAGAACAATCAGTGGCAACAATTTCGTGACGTAGTCAAGTTCCATCTCGGGAAGAGAATACCTTGTTTTATTATACCATGGCTGTACGTGCATCCTTTTTTTGTTACTTGACAGGTACCCCTTCTATCTGATTTTAAAAGCTCATAACTTACTCATTTTTGGGCAGATAAAAAAACCTTTTTATTTTCGGCCTCGGATTATGTTAATAATTGATAGGAATAATAAAATAATTAATTAAAATACCGTATTAACAAATTTGATCAAAAATTTTTTCAAGTATCGATTGAGAAATGCGACATGTAGGCGAGAACAGCCAGAAATCGTATGATTTTCTTCCTGGCTGAAACGGAGTCACTTTGTTCATTTTACTCACTCTATCAATAATGATAGTACTTAACTAGATACCGTGTAATATAATAAAAGAGCTTTAGCAATAATAAACCCAATGACTGGTAGTATTCTACTCGGAACTCTTACGACCAAAACACTTTTCATCTCAAAAGCGCATGCTATAATAATCTTTATTTCTTGTGCTGTGAGCTCCAAAATTGCGCAGTCAACATCTGATCCGCAAAATGGCATTAGAATGGCGTGTGCCTATAGCATTGTTATACGTGGGGTAAGATTGAAAACTCGTTATGCAAACTAAGTTTCAAACATCACAACTTGACCGATTGTTAGTATTGAAACTATTGGAAGTTTAGTGTGTGTACGGAAATAGGCTTTTGATATTTTGCTTATAGAGTTTTTGCTATAGTTTATGTCTACTAACAAAACGTTGTCATTAATTTAAAACAATAGAAGCACTGCCTTGAACGCGGAAGCGCCTGAAACTTTTGTTAAAATAAAATTGTTTAGCATGAATGAAACGTGTTACTTACGTAGAGTCAGGTACTGGCCGATATGTTTCTGTCTCATTTGGAGGTCTTCATCAAGGCTAATATGACTATAAGACGCGTGCACACGATGCTGCTTCGAGTCACACATCTCACAGTAGCTGACTCTCTACGTGAGTAACACGTAATCATGATATGATATAGTTATTGTGATTTAGTCAACATACCTAATGAAGATTCACCTTAAGAGCGCCCAACCCGTCTTACTTTTTATACAAACGCTCTTACGTGATTATGGCGTTGTAACAGATCTTTCTCGGATAGTTTTGAACTAACAGAAATCTTGTGCGCTATTTCTAGGTTTCTATCGAAATTAAAAAATAAAATTTGGAGAAACAAATTCAGTATAAGCCTCCAAAATTCTAATCTCTTTTTTGTAAAAATTTTACCTGAACTTCGGCCGTTCATATACGAGTAGTACTCATGAATTGTAAAAGTAAAGAAAATATTTGCATATTAACCTTGCAAATGTAGTGAAGATTCTATGATTCTATGAAAAACATTTATTTCACACACTCGTTTACAAGGTTTACTGAAAAACACGTATTAGCTGGAACAACTTTTATGAATTTCCGCACCCTATTTTTTTATCCTTTTTTAACGTACCTACTTAGCTAAAATAAATAAGCACGCTAATCAATAATACAATCTAGCCTAAACTCAGACTAATAAGTAATTAAACATTGACCTAGTTTTATATGTTAATAGCCTAAGAATGTGTCCATTGGCACTTTTCTTACTGTCTCTATTAAGGAGAAGGCACTTTGTTCTTGTGTCTCTGCTAGCACATCACTGCACTATAATTTCAATGTATTTTTTAAAACTACAGTAGTTCAAAAGGTTTAGTTCTTTTGAGACGTCGCACTATGTCCGTGTTGTCGAGGAGCTGGATCGCCTCGACATTTACATGGTGAAGCAGTCGATACTCATATGCTTCGGCGTATTTCTTGATGACTTTATCGACGGTCTACATATATCCCGGTGTAGATCGTCAATTCTTATATACCAAGGCGCATTCACAATGGCCTTCAGTACAATATTTTGGAAGCGTTGATGAATAGTTACTATTCGTTTGATAAATAGTTAATAATAATACTGTAGTTAATTAGTGCTATTACAAAATGAAGTAATAAGTGATTTTTAATTTAACTAACTTGAATTGAAAATACCAAGATCAAGATATTAAGAAAAAATAATAAATTAATACACTTATTTCAAAGAGGGTGGCTGCTGGCAAGTAAAATTATAGCTAAATCATTTTAAGAGTGGGTCAGGATCATCCTCGAAGAAGATTGCAGACGTTCTTAAATAACCGGCCAAGTGCGAGTCGGACTCGCGCACCAAGGGTTCCGTACCATCTATAAAAATCAAGTTTTTTGTATGGGAGGTCCCCTTAAATATTTATTTCATTTTAATTTTTCTATTTATTATTAAAATACAACTCAGTACTTTGTGAATATTTTAAGTGCCTACCTGTTGCCATTATTGATATCGAACAAAAAAGGGCAGAAAAATCGCGTTTGTTGTATGGGAGCCCTCTCAAATATTTATTTTATTTTGTTTTAAGTATTTGTTGTTATAGCGGCAACAGAAATACATAATTTGTGAAAATTTCAACTGTCTAGCTATCGCGGTTCTTGAGATACAGACAGACGGACAGACAGCGAAGTCTTAGTAATAGGATCCCGTTTTTACGCTTTGGGTACGGAACCCTAATAAAGAGAGGTCAGAAGTACCCTTAACCGGCGGGTATGCGTGAAGAGAGTGATGAGTGTAGATAAAGTGAAAGAGGTTTTGTCAGGATCGCAGCAAGTAGAGATCCATAGTCTCTGCCTACTCCTGTGGAAAACAGGCGTAGTAATATAGATAGATAGATAAAGACTTTATTTGTACCAACAAAGACACACAGCACAAATTAACACAAACACACCAGCCAAGCTGTGATTATGTGTCGCAGTGGTACAAAACGAAAAGTAAATAATAATAATTGGCCAAGTGCGTGTTGGGCCACGCGCAGTATAGGGTTCCGTAGTTGTAAACGCCAACTTGCAGTCTAAAACGGCTAAGTATTGAATTTGTATGAAATTTTCCTTTTCGAGTACATTTTATAAGTTGATCACCTATAACTTTTTAATTTGTTAACCTTACTTAGCTCTGATAGTTTTAGATTGTGAGCTTGGAAACATAATTTTTCGAGTTAGACACAGATCCCTAAATCGAAAAATGATGTTCCCAAGCTCACAATAGTTTTTTAAAAACCTATTCAACGATAGCCTACACAATATGTCTGTAGAGAAAAAAAATATTGACTTCTATTTTAATTGTATGGAAGCTACCCTAAAAAAATTTTTTTTCATATTTTATTTTACGACTTTTTCGCCATGATTGATATACATATCCATGCCAAATTACAGCTTTCTAGGACTTATAGTTTCTGAGTAGGACCGCGGACGGACAGACAGACAGACATGGCGAAACTATAAGGGTTCCTTGTTTACTACGGAACCCTAAAACCTCGTTAGTGCCCGAAATTATGAACCTACGATCACGAAGTTAGAGGGTAAAAGAACTTAAAGCCTACGATTTACCTTTCGTAAGTTGACAGTCTAATTAGCTTCTTTAATTAACCCTAAGCTTGCTAAAAGGCAATTATCATTTAAAAGAGGTAATTTATAAGAGATTCGACTCTAGGTATTTCAAGGGTTAATTCGAAAAGCAATTACTGAAAAACTATTTATACTTCTGAAAGCTTATTATAGGCTGTTGCAAATGATATGCCTATACTAACATTAAATACGTTTAATCAAATAAGCATGTCGGTGAAGGTCGTTCTATATCGGGATCTTAGACCATATTAAGTGGGACTTGCAGATACTAAAGACTTTTTTAAGACTAGCGATGGTATGCCTGCCTACGACACCTGTCAGTGTGATAGTTGTGGCAAGCATACTGTCAGTCGTTTTAAGAGCCTAATCACACTTTCACACAAATATTACAAAAGCTAAAGTTTGTGAGTGTGTGTCTGCGTGTGTGTGTGTTTGTGTTTGTTTTGTTGTTACTTCTGTACGCGCAAACGGCTGGACTAATTTTGATTAAATTTGGTATGTAGGCAGCTGACACTGGATTAACACATAGGCTTCTTTAGTCGCGGGTATCACCGTGAAGCCCAGCTAGTCCTACTAGTGAGTTTGTATATTTGTTTGTTACCTCTTCACGCTTCAACTACTGAACCGATTTGGATGAAATTTGGTAAGGATATAGTTTGAGACTCGGGGAAGGACATAAAATATTCTTTATCCCGAAATTCCCGTGGGGAGCAAAGCCCGCGGGTACAGCTAGTAGTTCATAAATTACTGATTTAGTGGCTAACCTAATGACTTTACTACACGCGTCACGCTGTACCTTCCTCTCACTGGCCACCCTTCAGTCACCCGGTAGCAGGCGCTGATATTCAAAAAAGAAATTTTTATTCACCCCGCTTCTTTCACACTACAATAAAGGTGAAAAGTATTTTCAAAACTAAAACAAAGAGCGTTTACAATTCTCTTTCATATTCAGTTCTGCAAATGTAGTCGCAACTATTAAGCGCGAATATTTTTACACCCAGATACCCAAAATAAACTGTCCTGACCCACTTTGTCTTAAATATCGTGGAACTATCTCTGTATAGCGTTTGTCGTAAGGGAATATCTAGCTGAAAGTAGGTTATTGTAATAGTAAATGCGAACTTTTGCAGTGAGATCAAACTCAAAATGTCCGTATCCTGCCTATTTCCATTTCAACTCCACGGTTTTTCATTATCATCATCAGTTCCTTTTGTCTCCACTGCAGGAGCACGACTCTCTCTGTACTACCAAAGCCATACTTGGCCAGAGCAACCAGAGGACTTGGCCTATTCTCTCCTAGCTGGCTATTCGGGTTGGAAAGGTCACACTGATGTTTATCAGCTTTTTTTAGCATATTTCCTAAGTAGCCTTCTACGACATCCACGGGAGAACTTGGAGAGGGCCTATTCTACACTGCCGGATACCACATGGCAATCACGGTTTTTACCTCTTGTCTAAACTCAGTTGAAGAAAAGTATTAGGAGTGATGATACTTTATACCAACTAACACAATATTAATTTGTGTGAAAACTTGTTGTTCTTAATTCCCTAGCTACCATTGTATTCAAACATATACATCGAGCCCGAACTAAGTACAAGAACCAGGGAATTAAATTTCTCTCCAGAACGATGTCGGCACGCGGCGCACAAAATATAGCCGGCGTAGTTCTAGAATTATCCAGAATTTACTAGACGCAACCGGTTCTAGCCGGTCTCTCTCCGAAGCGGTTTTTCGCTCGAGGCCATCATAGTTTTTGTCTTATTGTAAAGTCCCCGTATGATTCCAATTTGAATTTTTGAAGACATTCTGACGTTCCATTTTCAAATTGAATATTCATCGACGGCGGTAATAAAACTGCCAGTATTCATTACTATTTCATATATTTAACTCATATGAATATATTCAATGGAAATAGAATGTTTTAAATTCACCAAATGTTTCAAAGGCACATTTGAAATGCTTTTAAGATAATACCAATTTAAACTGACTGTTTCAGTCGCTATGGAAGTTACCTGCTGTTGCTTATGAATATTTTCCTTTGAAATCCTCAATACATAAGACGTCGCGAACAAGCCTTTTTGAGACAATTTGGCTGCATAAAACTTTTATATTTTTTAGGCTGCGATAATGTTTTGTAGGTAACTAGACCGAATTATATAAACAGTGACAGCACTTTCCACATTTTGAAGACATTCTGACGTTCCATTTTCAAATTGATTATTCATCAACGCGGTAATAAAACTGCCAGTATTCGTTACTATTTCATATATTTAACTTGTATGAATATATTCAATGGAAATAGAATTGTTTTAAATTCACCAAATGTTTCAAAGGCACATTTGAAATGCTTTTAAGATAATGCCAATTTAAACTGTTTCAGTCGCTATAGAATCTGCCTACTATTGCATATGAATATTTTCCTTTGAAATCCTTAATACAGAAGACGTCGCGAACAAGCCTTTTTGAGACAATTCAGCTGCTTGAAATTTTGATATTGCTAGGCTGTGATAATGTTTTCTAGGTAACTAAGCCGCATTATACAGTGACAGCACTTTTCGCAATATCTATTCACATAGATGCTACAAACAGGCCAAAAAATATATGCAAAATTTTCCTTTTTCCTTTTGTATCGTGATTGTGATGACAAAGATAACACGGAAACATTAATAAATATTACACATAAAAGTGTGATAATAAGGCCTATGTCCAGCAGTGGACTTCCTGTGGCTGATATGATGAGATCTTTGCACACGCTGAAAAAAAATCTATAGAATATGGAATAGGTTTCCGCTTTTTAGGGTTCCGTACAAAAAAAAAACTGAACCCTTATAGGATTACTTGTGCGTCTGTCTGTCCGTCCGTCTGTAATTAGAATAACATTCAAAAACAAAAAAAAACATCAGCTCTTCTATACAAAAGTGTGCAGTTCGGGCAAGTTTTTTTTACTTTAGTGATCTAGCCCGTGGTTCGATTTATAACATGTATATCCCTTCCACGTTGTACTTACACATGTCACGTAGAATTTCGTAGCAATATTCAAATTGGCGTACGCCTTAGGCCTTATTTTTACTATATAGTGATCTAGCCGTGGTTCGATTTATTACATGTATGTCCCTTCCACGTTCTACTTACATATGTTTCGTATAATTTCGTAGCAATATTCAAATTGGCGTACGCCTTAGGCCTTATTTTTACTATATAGTGATCTAGCCGTGGTTCGATTTATTACATGTAAGTCCCTTCCACGTTGTACTTACATATGTTTCGTATAATTTCGTAGCAATATTCAAATTGGCGCCTTAGGCAACTCGCTGCGACATTAAACGAAGTGGAACAATTTACAAATTTAGACGTAATACAAAGTTTATGCGTTAAATAACGAAAAAGTAATTCATTTCGCCAGGAGTAACGTAATGACTGAAATTTGCCGCGTTTTGGACAAAGATGTTCGTTGGACAGAGATAAATACCTTTTGGAATTCTTCTTAGGAACGTTTTAGATTCTAGAAAGTCGGGATTTTCGGATCGAGTCTCTTTAAATTTATGTCTTTTGTGGACTAAAGATTTTGTGGAACTTAGTTTTCAAAGGTAATTTGATTTGGGTCATTTAAATCAATCGCCGTGTGGTTTCGAGTAGATTAGGACCACCCCAAGTCTTCCTGTGGATGTCGTAGAAGGAGACTTAGAAAATACAAGCTAAACAAAGCTTATAAACATCAATGAGACTCTCCAGCCCGTCTGGCCAGCGAGGAGAGTGTAGGCCAAAATCTCCAGGCTGCTCTGGCCAAGTATGGTTCTGGTAGTACAAAGAGAGTCATGCTCGTGCAGTGGAGACTTGATCATGATGATGATGATGATAATTTACATCAACACTATATGTGGCTTTACGAGTACATGCCTCATATTAAAGTATCAAGTTGCTACCTTATGTTCCACTTTAGGAGTAAGAAACCGCATTGAAATTAGTCCATCCGTTTAAACGCTACGATGCCAATGCCACAGACAGTCTAGTACCAAACTTAGGTGTAACACTCCTCTGTCTTCCAGTTTTATTTTGTCGGAGGTAAAAAATACAGCAAGCAATAAAAATATTTTTATTCACAGGTCTTAACACAGGTCTTAAGATTTTTATTTACAAAACACAATTAACTTATTTTCAAGAAACCTCCCAAATCCGGGGTAAGAGAAATAACCTCATTTCCGTCATAATTAAAAATCTACGTTCAAACGTTAAAAAAACATCTGTACAATTTTAATATATGAGGGAGGCATTTCCTTAAAAATCTTGCGAATCAAAAGAAATGCTCAAATGAAATTCCGCGAATAAAAATACGTGCGTTCATTCCGTCGGTAAATAACGTTTATTCCGTCCGTAAATTACGCACAAGTTCGAGTTCTGAAGCGGTTGTGACATTCTCGACCATATTTAACTTTTAAGGAGTCCGTGTTAAGACATACTTCCATTAAGATAAGGCGTGTGTGTACAAACATAGCTAGTTATGTGTTTATATTAAATATTTGATAACGTCATTTGTTCCTTTCAAACTTTATAAATTCGAAACTTCCGTTTTGAAGACCTTTTTGGTGGGATGAGAGCATTAGTTGCTCCACAGACTAGAGCTTAGCTCTTTAAAAAGAAGAGAAAAGTAGTTGTTAACATGCTAGTTTGCCACTCTGGAGGCTGGAGGTTCTGGATTCAATCCCCAGCCAAGGTAAGTTAGAAAATTGCCTTTTATAGCGTTCCTTACCCCAAAAGTAAAAACTATTACTTAGACTCATCAATCAATCTGTTTGTCACCAGGCTGTATCTCATGAACCGTGATAGCTAGACAGTTTAAATTTTCACAGATCAGAAGAAAAGTTGCTCGAAATGATAGCTCTCTGCCCCATTAGGGCTCTTGCAGACGACAGGTGTCGAAGATAATGGCGGGCATACTTTCGTTTGTCTGTAGGAGCTCTTAGGGATAAAGTGTATGTATGTACTAAAAGCTTTATATAATTTAACCTTCTTCTTCTTATCGTGTGTGTTATAGTGTCAGAGTTTTTAAACCAAAGGCCTCTGACACGGTTTTAGGTAACGACCAATGTCAAAGACAGTGACCTGGACCGATGGCTTAACGTGCCCTGCGAAGCACGGATCATCTTACTTATCAGACAATCAGGTGATCAGCCTACAATGTCTCAACCAAACTAGGACAACAACACAAAGTCGTTGCCTCTCTCCGGGTATGAGCCGAGCGCTCTAACCACTACACCACGGAGGCAGTTTGAATTTAACCTTAAAGTTTAAACACGGAAGCAAGTATGTCAAGACTTAGCCACTGAGTTTACACTCTGTGCCTGAATGCTTTGAAATCTTATTGTGTTTAACTTGTTCTAGCAAGTTGTAAGTTTTCAGTGTTATTATTGTAAGTATAAAATTAAACTTTTTTTTTTAATTAACCTTTATTGTCCCACTGCTGGGCAAAGGTCTCCCCCATATTCTTCCACTTATCCCAATTTTGCGCGACCTGCGACCAATTCTTCTCAAAACATCTGATGTCATCACTCCAACGCTTTCTAGCCCTGCCCGGTTTCCTACGACCATCTGTAGGAATCCATTCTGTAACTAGTTTGGTCCACCTGTCTGGGTATATCCGGCATACGTGGCCTGCCCAATCCCACTTTAACTTGGCGGCTTTGTGCCCCACATCTACAACTCCCGTTTTTAAACGGAGTTCTGTGTTCGGCACTTTATCCAGCCGCGTGACGCCTAAGATACTTCGCTCCATCGCTCTTTGGCAAATCTTGAGCTTGGACTTCTGCTCCTCGGTAAATGACCAGGTCTGAGCACCGTAAGTTAGGAAACTTTTAGTAACGAAAAATTATACGTGTCACGACCTAAGACCAGATCCAGAAACGTTTCAAATAGCTATAACTAAACAAAAAGAAAATAACACATCTTACCAAACACTGGATGTAAATGTAGATCGTAGTTTTTAATTTTTGCTCTACTTTGACCTTCATTAAGAGATAAATTTACATACATACTATCACGTCTATATCCTTAATGGGGCAGACAGAGCATTTTGGGTCTTGCGGTTCTATGCAGAGCCCAGGGCCGCAAGACCCAAAAGCCACTTTTAGCGTCATGGTGGGCGAGAAGATGGAAAAGCAATCAATACAGTGATGGGCTGCTAGCCGCATCGCCTGTTAACATGATTTTCATTTTTGCCCTTTCCCTCGATCGGCTTTTACTATCTGCGTGGGAAGAGAAGCAGCTGGTACATTCTAAGTTTTTTTTATTTCTCCCAGACCAGCATAGATAAATTTATCCTACATTGAATAAAATATTTGGACTTAGACTTTGACTTTCTACGCGTCAAATCGGTTATTTTAGAAATCCTTGGCGAGACCTTGGTGCAGCAGTCAATTTAAAGATTAAAATGTCATCGATGAAAGTTCATCAGTTTAAAACAGCTAATAAATAAATACACAAAGTAGATACTGCTTCTTCAACGCGTTCTCAACTTTGGGAGTACCATGCTTAATTAATATCTAAGACTCGTAGAGCCACCTGGTACGTAATACATGCGAGAGTGTAAATTACTTGATACGACACATTCATTAGGCTGCTGCATTATTTAACAACGTAGCAGTTTGAATTGCTGTATCAGTAGAAATTATACAACGGCTTTAAGTCATCGGGCAATAAAAAGAGCTATATTTGGTGTTTCTCTAGCGAACGGAATGAAATTCATCATCAGCTATTTTTGTCTCCACGGCTGCATGGCCCTCTCTGTACTACCAGTGCCAAACTTGGGCAAAGCAATAAATAAATAAATATATAGGGACTACACTGATTGAGTTAGCCCCAAAGTAAGTTTGAGACTTGTGTTATGGGATACTAACTCAACGATACTATATTTTATAACAAAAACATATATAGATAAACATCCAAGACCCAGGACAATCTAAAAAAGGCCATTTTCCAACTTGCCCTGACCGGGAATCGAACCCGGGACCTCTGGGTGGCGGACTAGCATGGTGACCACTACACCACGGAGGTCGTCAAAAGCAGGCAAAGGATTTTGGCCTACACTCTTATCGCTGACCAGACGGTTTAAAGAGGTCTCTTTGATGTTTATAATATAGCTTTGTTTATCTTGTATTTCCTAAGTCGTCTTTAACGACTTCCACGGGAGGACTTATGGAATAGCCCTATTCTACTTTGCCGAATGATTTAAATAAAGAAATAAGGATACTCTTTAAATAAGTAACTTATATAGCCCAGCAGATTGGTTTGTTAAATAAGCAGAGAAAAAACACAAAGACTAACCAATAGCCGCTAAAACAGAAGGATTCTCAAATAGTGAGAATGACATAATTATTTCTTCTTTTGGACTCAGGAGTCTTTTCACCTCGCTCCTTCGAGAGGCTTGCGTGGGGATGCAGATCCAATACTTAAAGGCCCTTTAAAAAGTTGATTCGCTCTCTTAAGCCCAATCCTGAATATCCTTGAATGAAAAAAATAGTAGGTGTATCCTTAAACAGGTTATTATTATTAAAGATGGATAGAAGCAAAAAACGGAATGTAGGTCGCGTGAAATTGGCCATTGATTCAATTCTTTGTCTAGCAGTTAACATGAAAATTATAAATGATGATGACGATGAACACTCATCTACCCAAAATAGATAATAAAGGACTACACAAACTTTTGTAAACGTTTTCCCAGCTTACGAGCAGCAAGTAAGATGCCAATACTCTTGGACGTAGACCTTAGCAAGGTTGCACGAAAACGCTGGGTGCAGATTGCTTCCGATCGGTAGATTTGGAATACTTTGAGTGAGGCCTATGCCCAGCAGTGAACGTCCTGCAGCTGATATGATGATGATGATGTTAACTCTTAGACTACTTTGAAAATACTGGCAGGCAACAATCTCGAACTTCATCACTTAAAACGATTTCGTGTAATAACATTAAATACATCTTAATTTTATCAAAATAACACCAAGCTTGTGATTCCCTAACGTCAAAAAGGGTCTTAACATGTCCCATTACTGCAAGTCAGCCCCGCGTTTACGATTTTATAATTGAGGCTGCGAATCGAGGGTGAAATAAATTGGATTATAAGGAATGTGTTTAATTTTATGTCAGAATACTGAATTGCCTTCGTACGCAAAATAAAATTAGTGTAGAAATATCAGTGTTTATAATACCATGGTATACAATGTTACGATTTAATCACAAATGGGTCAAACAAAGCATTCTGAAAGAGACTTTCCAGAATGCTACTTTGGGACCAAACTATTTTGGAATCAAAAGGATGCCTTATTAGGTGGCGATCTCCCCTGGGCAATCTGGATGTCGCTTCAAAGACTCCGGTCTGGTGTTGGGAGATAACACGAAAAACGCAAATTTTCCAAGATCATTGTGACCATGGGGTTGTTCAAACCATGGCCCACTTACTGTCATGTCCCCAACTGCCCAACACTCTGTACAATCTTCTTCTTTTTTTTCTTCTTCTTCCTTGCCTTTTCCCTATTTGGGCTCGACTCGGCGTCGGCTCTATAGTCAACTCCCTCCATAACCTTCTAACTTTTGCCGTCTCTGTACTGAGTACTGACCCCGTTTCTCCATGTCAGATCTGACGTATTCTTACTCAGCCTTCCTTTCCCTCTTTACCCGTCTACTTTCAAGTTGACTTTTTTTTGCCAGGTCATCGGCATCCCTACTCATTACGTACAATACCTGTACAATAGAAAACCTAAACTCGGTTAGTGACAGAAGCGTAAATGTGGCCACACATTGATCGACACTCATGTAATAATATGTATTAGTCCATTCCAACTCGCTAAGAAGTACACTCTTGTTTATTGTCTTACTTCTTAGGATGCTTCTTTAACTAGTTAAGATTAGTAAATATCTCAGAAGAATTAAAAATCTATCACGGTCCCCTCGCAGATTTCTTTTTCCTATCAACCATTTATTCTGCAATTTTGATCTCTTTATCATTAACTGATATTCAAGTTTGTTGATTCGATTTCTGTAATTTGTTTATTTTCATTCCCATTTGCAAGATTTCCCATTTGTTTTGTACCAGTAATTCCTGTATACGGCTTCGATGCTTTTATATTGGAATATGTTTCATTTGGTAAAATAGCTTGTTGTGTTTCGGAGCTTTATATTTAAATTTATTTGCGTATTATTCATGAGTGTATTTTCATTGGTGTTATTTCTTTTGTTTTAATTTTGAATCGTAAATTATTACTAGTAGTTCGCCACGAACTTAGACCTCGCGATTATAATTTCAGAATAATGTACCTAATTTGGATAAATAATCGGTGCAGGTTTACCGATATGCGGATTCATGATTGTGACCAAATTTCCAAAATAGTTGGCAATCACTGCCCTTTCTTCAAATGACTTTTGATCTAGCTCTGAAATGTCAGGAGCACCTTCCTAACATACATCACATGGATATGAGGTCTACCGTGATGCTGAAATTCAGTTCTGTACCAGTAGTCTTTCACTGAAAAATGACCTATCATTTCAAATGACAAAGTCAGCTCGTTGTTGAAAAAACCAGAAAACTATTAATGGGTTTTCGTTTAAATGTTTATTTGTATTGCCATGGCTCTATGCCGCTGTTCATTGGTTTCTTACTCTCTTCGTAAAGCTACTTCTTGTCTCTTGTTAGTTCGTGGCATAATCACTAATACTACTACAGAAGCACAGACAAGCAGCGATAGCGATTGAACGCAAGTTCGCTCAACAAAATTGCTAAATTTAATAAACAAGCCAACAATCAATCAAAATAAGCAAAAACTGAAAAAAAAAACTAATCGTAAAATAAGCAAAACCCTTTTATTTTAAGTCGGTTAAATATGATAAAATTTATTGAACCACTTATGAAACTCAAAATAATAACCATATTCAGAGAAATTACTTCGTGGACCCCAGGGGAGATATGTATTTTTAAGAAAGTTGTTCAGTAGCCCGGACTGAATTCACCGTTAAATAGTTTGAGTATATTTTGTAAGAGAATTTATATTGTATATTCGTCACGGCTTAGTCAGCTAGACGTCGCGAGTCACCCTAAACCCGTTTAAGTATAACGTATAAAAAAGATGTTCAGACAAAAAAGTTGTATATTTCCGCCATTTTGAAAAATTTCGGAAAATTGGCTCGACAAAAAAAATCTATTTAGTTGCTGAACCTGCTTACAAAATTTGATGAGAATCGGTTAAGAAATGCGACCTGTAGGCGAGAACAGACAGACAGACAGACAGACAGACAGACGGACAAAAGAATTTTTGGCTAGTCTCGAAACTGAGTTAGTCAGCTAGACGTCGCGGGTCACCCTAAACCCGTTTAAGTATAACGTATAAAAAAGTTGTTCAGACAAAAAAGTTGTTCAAATAAAAAAAAATCGTTTTCATAATGGCAACAAAAAAGTCTAATGACATTTTTGAAAATATTTTGAAATGGCGGATATATGATACCTAGTTTTAAAATTTTAAACCCCCATATTTCCGCCATTTTGAAAAATTTCGGAAAACTGGCTCGACAAAAAAATTCTATTTAGTTGCTGAACCTGCTTACAAAATTTCATGAAAATCGGTTAAGAAATGCGACCTGTAGGCGAGAACAGACAGACAGACAGACAGACAGACAGACAGACAGACAGACAGACGGACAAAAGAATTTTTGGCTAGTCTCGAAACTGAGACGCTTCGCTCGCTCGGTCAATTATGCTAAATAAAAAATAATACATCTCACCCATGCGGCATGGTTGCAAGAACGCTGACTGCGTTTCCTCACTGGACAGCAATGCTGAGCCGTTAAGCAAAACAGCTGCCAGCCCTCTTGTCACCTGCAGCGGCTATCAGTCGCGGAGAGATCTCATTAAAAAGTCTCCTCGCGCCAGGGCCCCATGGTCCAAATGTTTCAACACCAAACAATACAAATATATAATCTTCACTGAGAGATGAAACAAACTTGAACTTGCTTGTTAACATCAACCCATCTACCCGACAAACATCACCCATGTGCCGTGTGGTTTTCGGCAGAGTAGAATAGGGGCACTCCAAGTCCTCCCGTGGATGTCTTAGAAAGCGACTTAGGAAATACAAACTAAACAAACCTTATAATTATCAACAATACCTCTCCAACCCGTCTGACCAGCGTGGAGAGTGTAGGCCAATTCCTCTGGCTGCTCAGGCCAAGTATGGCTCTGTTAGTACAGAGAGGGTCGTGCTCCTGCAGTGGAGACCAGAAGACCTGATGATGATGATGATGATGATCTGTCCACCAGATATCTTACACTACATTTATTTTTCTAGGGTACCGCTCGCCAGTCTTACTTTACCTACTATTGTTGCTCCCAATGTCGCTTAACTTGCAAAAGCGCTAGCAATTCGTTTTCCCGCATGGCCACCGACATCCACAATCTCGGGTGTCGTCTCCAAAGAATGTCTATTGACATTCTACAAACTTTATCAACTATTTTTGGATGTTTATTTCATTAAATTTGTGTGTAATCTTACACTGTATTGTAAACAAAAAAAAATTCAAAAAAAATATTATATAGAGTAAGAATTTAAGAATAAATGTCTCTCTCTTTGTGTGTTTGTAACCGCTAATCTCCGCAAAAACTGAACAGGTTCGAATGAAACTTCTTTGTTATATAGCTTTTAAGCCTGGGCAACAATAATATCCTATCCTACAACCTAGCCTACTTCCTACTAATATTATAAATGCGCAAGTGAGTTTATATATTTGTTTGTTTGTTACCACTACACGCTTCAACCATTGAACCTATTTAAATAAAATTTAATATGGTTATACTTTAATACCAAGGACATAGGCTAGTTTTTATTGCAAAATTCTCACGGGGAGCGAAGCCCCGGGGCACAGCTAGTGCGCACATAAAAATACTAAAAAATTTCAAAATCCAGCCATCTGAATCTTGAATAGGTTCTTTTTTTTTAAGTTGAAATTGTATTCTTGTAATTTTCCTCTAAATAACCTTGTATTTTAAGTCCCTTCTCTACTTGTAAATATGATTGGTTCTAATATAAAACACTAAAAAATTTGGTAATAAAATACATGTTTTGAAATGTTCGATATTTTATCACGGAAGCTCTTAAAGTATTTAATTTAATCAACATACGATGAGGTTGAGAGTCTTTATTAATTGATCAAAATGTGAAGCTACGTTTTAATAAAATTTACACCGCACTTTGAAAATATTTACCCCGCGAAAATATTGAAAATACGAAATGTGTAATGTTTTTGTTGGAGGTAAAATTATACACTGAATAATAAAAGCACGAACACTCATTTTATATTCAAAATGGTTTTTTCTGTGTATAAAAAAATAAACATGTTGTTTTTGATGAAAAAACTAATATTAATAATAATAAATTGGTTTCGGATTTCGTTGGAATTTCAGACAACATTATTGCTTAAATATTTTTTTTATTATTTTTGACCAAACACAAGACTCATACATACATATAGAATTTAGTTGTGTGTTTGGAAGATTTTGCGATAAACTAAACATACATATATTTTTTGGAGTTTAGTTGTAAGTATGCTATATTTAACAGAAACAAGCAATCTTTGCGATTGCGGCGCCATCCAATCAATGGAGCACCTTCTGTCGTGTCCGGGCTGCCCTACGACATGTACCATGGAGGACCTTAACGAGGCTAATGACAGAGGGATCACCGTGGCCACATACTGGTCAAAGACAATTTGAAATTGAAGCTACACTGAAACCATTTCGACTCGATAAGAAGAAGAACAGAAACAAGCATCTAATTGAGAAAAAAATGTACTTTACTGACCTACAATAGTATAATAAATGGTCAATATCATAATTTTTAAAATATGAGTATGAAATAAAATTTTAAGGCGATTTTAAAAAAGAAATATGTAAACAGGACTTCACGAAAAAAAATCTTTTAGACCTAATGTTTCATAGGTTAATTTTAATTATACATAAATTATGTGTTCAAAGCAAGATAGTTTAAATACTAACAATCAAAAAAAAACGCCATTTTTTTCCAACATTTTTAGGTATGCGGTCAAATTATTACATAAAATAACAGCTCGTAAGACACTTCTGTAAAGTGGTGTACGTATTTCAACAAGTTTATTTAAAAGCAAATTAAAAGACTCCGACTATCAATAGTTTCATATGTAAACGCCATCTAGTGATGAGCGGAGGAACTAAATACTACATACATACATACATACATACTATCACGTCTTTATCCCTAATGGGGCAGACAGAGCATTTTGGGTCTTGCGGTTCTATGCAGAGCCCAGGGCCGCAAGACCCAAAAGCCACTTTTAGCGTCATGGTGGGCGAGAAGATGGAAAAGCAATCAATACAGTGATGGGTTGCTAGCCGCATCTCCTGTTAACATGATTTGCATTTTTGCCCATTCCCTCGATCGGCTTTTACGATCTGCATGGAAAGAGAAGCAGCTGGTACATTCTAAGTTTTTTTTATTTCTCCCAGACCAGCATGGGAGTAACTAAATACTAGCACTAATAATATCCAGTATTTGCCAGAAAAACCACAAAACCCCGAATTTCAAGCGTTAACCCCAATAACTTTTAAACGGCCAAACCGATTTTCATCAAACATAGATAAGAACCATCGCATGGAAAATCACTTTTACGTAAAAATACTGCATCAAAATTGGTTCATCCGTTCGAGCACTACGATGCCACAGACAGACAATAGTGTCAAAGTCAAACCTTTAATGCCCCTCTTATTAGTCGGGGACGAAATATAATGATGTTCTCCCATGCTGGTCTGGGAGAAATAAAAAAAAAACTTAGAATGTACCAGCTGCTTCTCTTCCCACGCAGATCGTAAAAGCCGATCGAGGGAATGGGCAAAAATGCAAATTATGTTAACAGGCGATGCGGCTAGCAACCCATCACTGTATTGATTGCTTTTCCATCTTCTCGCCCACCATGACGCTAAAAGTGGCTTTTGGGTCTTGCGGCCCTGGGCTCTGCATAGAGCCGCAAGACCCAAAATGCTCTGTCTGCCCCATTAGGTTGCGGCCCTGGGCTCTGCATAGAGCCGCAAGACCCAAAATGCTCTGTCTGCCCCATTAGGTTGCGGCCCTGGGCTCTGCATAGAACCGCAAGACCCAAAATGCTCTGTCTGCCCCATTAGGGATAAAGACGTGATAGTATGTATGTAATTTTTTTATAAAAGAAAGACAACCATTTACACCACGAAGTTGTACCGATCCGGAGCCAACTCGAACAATTTCAAACTTCCAAGTAAACCGCAAGTTTGGACAAAACGTCAAGTTTGGTTGAAAACTGACCGTGTGAACTTTTCCATATCCGTTTATTTATTCACTAGTCGAAGCCCGCGACTTCATTCGCGTGGACTTTATGTCTCTGGAAAATGCTCATCAGACTGAACAACTTTTACTAAGGCGGCATTTTTATATTTCTTATAGTTTAGCTGGACCATTTTAGTTCTGCATCAGATATTCCAATTTCCAAAATCATTTATTCTCTATATGTTGCCCAGGCTTGACAGCTATATAACCAAAAGAGTTTCATTCAAATCCATCCAGTATTTCCGGAGATTACCGCATACAAACAGATACACAGACTAACAAACAAACAGACAGACATGTTTTTACTCTATTACTATATCTCCATCGTCCACAATATTTTTTTTGGAAATATATTTAATGCACAGACATACTTATTTAACTGTTTTATTATATGAATAGATATCGATATATTTTATTAGTTTATGTCAACTTATTTAAACAATAAAATTAACGAAAACTAAACTAAAATCTTAAATAACTTTAAAAAAAAAAGGCCCTGGCTAATCGCTGCCCCATGGTAACGTGCCCAGAAGGCTAGCAGCATTGCCACGTAAACATTTTTATGGAAACTTGAATTTACAAATAAAAGTAGTAAGTACGAGAGAGGAAATGGGAAGAAAGAGGTAATTGGCGTGTACAATACTAAAATAAATACCTACACAATACAAATAGCAGATAAAATAAATATTAAAGTGGGGCTTCCATACAACAAATGTGATTTTTTATAAATAATGGTACGGAACACATCGTGCGCGAGTCCGACTCGCCCTTGGCTGATAATCAAAATATATCTAAACATTTTTTGAGACATGCAAAACGTTTAAATAACATAATATGCATACTCGCACTTGGCTGTTTATGAAAATATATCTTAACATTTAACAAGACGCGTAACTAGACAATGCATGACATCTATTACCATAAGTATCCCAGAAGAGGTTAAATATTTTTCCAGTACGCAGAGAGTCCCGAGTGGATACGAAAACATTCCAAGTACCCATTACGAGAATTCCGAGATCGGTTGCAATTAAACGTCGCAGTTGGTTAAATTGAAGTTATTTCGCTGTACTGCCGGTTTGGGAGACAAAAATGATCAAATGTTTTCCAAAAAAAATCCAGCTTTGTTAAAAGTGTGTTTAAACTAAAAACAATTCCCGAACGGACGAACGAGTGTAAGGACTTACGCAACAGACGACAAAGGAAGTGGGTAGACCCATGATCCAAAAAAACAGGTCTGCTATTCCGGCAGAGACACGTGCCTACGTCACCACAGAGTTGCCACTTTAATGTGACTAAGTTAAGATTTAGGGAACGTCTGCCTGCCATTATTCATGACAAAAATATTTTAATGCATAAAAAATTAGGTTATACTTGTTATTCATTAACAAGTGTACCTTTTTTTTTTCATAAATAGGTTATTTGTAAAAATGGACATGGTTTAATTCGATTTAGATATACGTGAAAAATGAAAGTTAGGATGTTTGATTTTACAGTACCGGTAACACTGAACCGTCTGTAGTGGCGGTGACGTAGGCTCGTGTCACCCACGTGACCACTATATGTCGGAATGCCATACCTGGCGCAGTATATTATTATCCCATGGGTAGACCGATATGGTTACCCTTGCCAGACGAACTCCATCGCAGTTCCTCAGTTCGCCAGCTACCATGACGGCAGAAGGGTCAAAAAATGATATCCTTTTTCTTGTATTATTTACATGATGTTTATAACTAGTATACATATAGAAATATAAATAAAATTATAGTTAAAATTGTTCCCGGTACAATTTTAAAATCTTATCATCTAAAATCAGCATTTTTCGGCATCACCTGTGTAGATTGACTGGTTGAAAAGGCCCTGGGCCTTACGATTGTAATAAAGTTAAAAAAATAAAAATACAAAAAAAACATTGAAACTAGTAATAAATAAATAATAATAAATAAATAAATAAATATATAGGGACAAATTACACTGATTGAGCTAGCCCCAAAGTAAGTTCGAGACTTGTGTTATGGGATACTAACTCAACGATACTATATGTTATAACAAATATATACATAGATAAACATCCAAGACCCAGGACAATTTTAAAAAAGGCCATTTTCCAACTTGCCCTGACCGGGAATCGAACCCGGGACCTCTGGGTAATAATAAGTAATACGAAATATAAATCAAGTACAATCGTCGGTCTTTTCGCTGAGAGCTCTTCCAGACATTCGATGGATGGAGAGGAATTTCAAATAATGATTCATGAATAAACAGTTTCTAATAAAACACCGCAACAACGGATACTCAACTAATCAATAAACAATTGGTTAAAAAGCACCACAATACGCGGACAAAGGAAATTTCCCCTGTTCAATTGATGGCAATCCAGCCCATTAATTGTCGAGCCATTAGGCTATTGGACTTGTAGGCAGGTAAAAAACAAAGCCGAGATTGAGTCGTGATGGCTTGTTTTATCTTAGTTGTTATTGCTAACTTTATTTGTTGTTGGGTTTCGAAAGAAATTAAACCATTAGGTGATTCAAATGTTCGGTTTTGGCTGTGGTTGCAATACAAGAAGACTTTTAAAGACTCGTGGGCCACTTTTAGTGTGATGGTAGGCAGTAGGCAGAAGAATATATCAAAATAGGGTTGGGTTGCTATGAAGACCGATGAATGAAGAGAAATGTATAGTAATAATTCATAAATAAACAGTTTCTAATAAAACACCGCAACAACGGTTTCTCAACTAATCAATAAACAATTGGTTAAAAGGCACCACAATACGCAGGACAAAGGAAATTTCCCCTGTTCAATTGATGGCAATCCAGCCCATTAATTGCCGAGCCATTATACAATTGGACTTGTAGGCAGGTAAAAAACAAAGCCGAGATTGAGTCGTGATGGCTTGTTTTATCTTAGTTGTTATTGCTAGCTTTATTTGTTGTTGGGTTTCGAAAGAAATTAAACCATTAAAGTTGATTCAAATGTTTTGTTTTGGCTGTTGCAATACAGGAAGACTTTTAAAATAAGCACACACATACTTATATACTATCTCGTCTTTATCCCTAATGAGGCAGACACAGCATTTTGGGTCTTGCGGCTCTAAGCAAAATGAGCCCAGGGCCGCATGACTCTTAGGTCACTTTTAGTGTGATGGTAGGCGGTAGGCGAGAAGGTGGAAAAAAAATCAAAATAGGGTTGGGTTGCTATGAAAACCGATGAATGAAGAGGAATGTATAATAATTCATTATTAAACAGTTTCTTTTAAAACACCGCAACAACGGATACTCAACTAATCAATAAACAATTGGTTAAAAGGCACCACAATACGCAGGACAAAGGAAATTTCCCCTGTTCAATTGATGGCAATCCAGCCCATTAATTGCCGAGCCATTAGGCTATTGGACTTGTAGGCAGGTAAAAAACAAAGCCGAGATTGAGTCGTGATGGCTTGTTTTATCTTAGTTGTTATTGCTAGCTTTATTTGTTGTTGGGTTTCGAAAAAAATGAAACCATTAAAAATGATTCAAATGTTCGGTTTTGTCTGTTGCAATACAGGAAGACTTGTAATATATAATAAAGATTCTTTTTAAATTTCAACTTTATACTTGTGTGTAAATGGCGCAATCAGCTATTGAAGTATGTAAGGTTTAGAATTTTTGTTATTAATAATTTGCTTAATATTTTTGTGGAATGTTATAACAGCGTAGGACACCCACCCACAAGGTGGTCTGACGACCTAACCAAAGTCGCTGGAAGGCGCTGGATGCAAGCCGCTCTAGATCGGTCATTTTGGAAATCTTTGGGAGAGTCCTATGTTCAGCAGTGGACGTTCTGCGGCTGAAATGATGATGATGATGATGATAACAGCATCATTATAAGCGTACGTGATGGGCAAAAGGATATAATTTTATTAATATGCAAAAATTTTATTTTGTTATTTTAGCTCATCACATACTAACTGTATATGTAGATTCAATATAACACTGTTCAATGTTTTGAAGAACTGGGGATTGACCACAAAACAGTTTTGGCGCATTTGAAAAAAAATGGGTACACAAAAAAGCTCGATATTTGGGTACCTCACGAGCTCTCTTAAGGAAACCCAATGAACCGTGTACTCATTTGTGATTCTTTATTACGACGTAATGAGACCGAACCATTTTTGAAGAAATTCATAACTGGTGATGAAAAGTGGATCACGTACGACAAGAACGTGCGAAAAAGGTCATGGTCAAAGGCCGGTCAGGCTTCACAGACTGTGGCAAAACCCGGGTTAACTCGCAACAAGGTGATGCTGTGTGTGTGGTGGGATTGGGAAGGCATTATTCATTATGAGCTGTAACCACCAGGCAGGACCATCGATTTAGAACTCTACTGCGAACAACTAATAAGATTAAAGCAAGAAGTTGAGAGAAAGCGGCCGGAATTAATCAACAGAAGGGTTGTAGTTTTTCATCGTGATAACGCTAGACCTCACACATCTTTAACCACTCAGCAAAAAATTATAGAGTTTGGCTGGGAGGTGTTAATGCATCCGCCGTATAGTCCTGACCTGGCACCTTCAGATTTCCACCTGTTTCGGTCTCTTCAGTATTCTTTAGGCAGTGTCAGGTTAACATCACGATAAGACTGCCAAAACTACTTGACGCAGTTTTTTGATCAGAAGCCCCAAAATTTCTATAGCAATGGGATCATGTCCCTACCTATAAGATGCCAAAAAGTTATCGAACAAAATGGTACCAACATACTTTAGTTAAATGTAAATAAACTATATTCAATTTTTTTTTAATTTTCATATAAAATGCGAAAAGACTTTTTCCCCAACCTATTATAAATACTCTACAGTTATCTTGTGTAGTAGACTGCCTTTGTGGTACAATGGTCAAAGCGTTCGTCTTATGATATGGAGGTCATAGGTCATGGGTTTGAATCCCTCTGGGAAGCATACTTTGTGAAAAGTTGCTTCTAGTCTGGTTAGGATATTGCAGAATCACCTGATTATCCGAAAATATAGATAAGTCCGTGTTTCAGAAGGCACGTATAAAACGCCATCTAGCGTTTGGTCGTCAAACTACCCGAGGATTGGTACTGGTTTACCCTTTGGGTTGCGGAGGCCAGACGGCAGTCGCTCTGTGTAAAAACCAGTAACCTCATGAAATCTCCTTGGTTCGAAAGCGGAATCTAGGCTCTGAAGCATTACTGTTGAGGATGCAATTGGAAAAATACGCTCGGATGATGAGGACTCTGCAGTAATCTAATAAATTATCCAATGTCCCGTCGCCACTCAAGGCAAAGACGGTCATGGATCGAACCACATGCAATTTGTTTCATTAGCTCTATATTGGTCGCTATAAATATCATCACTATCATGTTCCAAACGTGCTGTAAAAATAAGCGAACTAAAAAAAATCTAGTACATTTTGATGACAGTAAAAACTATTTCAACATTTTTCCAAAATTCCCAACTTTAATCTAACAAAGGCATCAACTGTCAGTTTTCTATTGAAAGTAATTGAAACTCTATATATAATTCCGGAACTGAATTTCGAGTGCTTTTCAGTTACGATACGAATGTTGCGTGCGAAATTATATCATGGAAATTTCATGCGGAACTAAGTACGCCCTCGATATTTTTCATTTCATTTTCCGCTTTTCGATGTTCCTCTATTTGTCGATAGCTAAATGCATTCGTTTACCATTTTAATGCTTTATTATATTTTCTCTTATATATATTTTTTTTTAATTTTACCTGTACATTTTCTGTTTATTTATAAACAGAAAATCTTCTTTAATCTATATAAATGAATGCCTATTTAACTTGGTCACGCCATCACGCCTGACCGACTGGACCGATTTAAATGAAATTTGGTACAGATATCGTTAAGGACACATAGAATAGTTTTTATCCTGTAATTTTCACGAGGAGCGAAGCCCGCGGGCACTGCTAGTCAATCATGATTTCAGAAGTGACGATTTTTTCTATGATTTCATGTTGCCACGTGTCGCAAGTTTACAACAATGCATACATACATATACATATATAGGGATCAATTACACTGATTGAGCTAGCCCCAAACTAAGTTCGAGACTTGTGTTATGGGATACTAACTCAACGATACTATCTTTTATAACAAATACATTATAGATAAACATCTAAGACCCAGGACAATTTGAAAAAGGCCATTTTCCAACTTGCCCTGACCGGGGATCGAACCCGGGACCTCTGGGTGGCGGACTAGCATGGTGACCATTACGCCACGGAGGTCGTCAAATGCAATACGCAACGTAGCAATATTTTGTTTCATAACATCTCTTATAATATGTTCTCATACAAGTGTATGAGAAAGACGAACATTTATTCAAAATGTTACAGAATCGGTTCTATGGAAAAAGTTGTTCATATTTATGGGTCCCCCTTCATTTATATCATTCTCCTTTATCTTAGCGCGTTTTTAGAGCGTTTGGCTCATACCCGGAGTTCGCGGGTTCGATTCCCGGCGGGGGCAACGACTTTGTGTTGTTGTCCTTATTTGGTTAAGACTTTGCAGGCTGATCACCTGACTGTCTGATAAGTAAGATGATCCGTGCTTCGGAGGGCACGTTAAACCGTCGGTCCCGGTCACTGTCTTTGACATTGGTCGTTACCTAAAACCATGTCGGAGGCCTTTAAGGCGGTTTAAAAACTCTGACACTAGTGTTAGTCACTAGCACACACGATAAGAAGAAGATCTTAGCGCGTTTTAAGTTGCATTACAGAAGTTCCTTAGGAGTCCGGATGTTCTTCTTAGTAAACTGAGCTGACTGAATTGAACTGACCCATAAAGTGATAAGTGTAGGTAGATGAAGCAAGAAAAGTTTGTTAGTATGTATTTTATATACTAAGACACGAAATGGTTCACCCTTTACTACACAAAACTGTGATTTTGTATTCCAACCGCGCTACACAACTTTGCAATATGCAAGTTAGCAATATTCGCTTACAACGTCGCCGCGTTGTCGCTTACTTAGTATGTGTATTGTATAAGTAAGGCTTTATAGTTGCAATATCTGTGCTTTATAGTTGCAATAGATTGGAAGCAAACTATTTGTGATATGACAAACGAATAAAGTAAGACAATTTAATTTCGTTTTTTACCTTCTCGCGCTAAAAGTGGCCTTTGGGTCTCTGGGCTTTGTCTGCTAAGAATTAACCATATCTGTTCACCCTATTAGGGATAAAGCGTAATTATATGTATACTAAGATACGAAATGGTTAACGCTTTACTACACAAAACTGTGTATCCATATTCCAGCCGCGCTACACAACTTTGCAATATGCAAGTTAGCAATATTGGCATACAACGTCGCCGCGTTGTCGCTTACTTAGTATGTGCCTCATTGTATAAGTAAAGCGTCTGTGCTTTATAGTTGCAATATATTGGAAGCTGTGACTATCTAAAAACTAATATCGTAAGAAAATTTGTTTTTTTGAAGTGAAAACTTCTTTAGCGACGTTGTGCACTTTTTTGGAATGGGTAAAAAATGTTAAACTCGTGTCAGGACACGTGACCTGATCGAAAATTCGTAAGACGGATGGAGAGTAGACAGCTGGCGCGGCGTAGGAGAGGGAGTATCCCCCTCTCTTTCTACGGCGCGGCGAAAATGTATGCCTGCGCCTGCTGTTTCGTTTAGGCGGCGCAGGGCGCTTGCGCGAATGTTCGTGTGTGTTTATGTTACAGCGTGCTACGCGCATCCATGGATGGTGACAGCTGATGGCTCGACCGTCTGTGTAGTGGCCATACTGCTGTGTTTTCACTTCTGCCGGCACTCCCAGAGTGCAACCCGTCTTTTTTTTTCACCTTTTCGCTCACCATCACGCTAAAAGTGGCCTTTGGGTCCTACAGCTCTGAGCTTTGTCTGCTCAAAATTAATCATCTCTGTTCGCCCCAGTACGGATAAAGACGTAATTGTATGTATGTATAGTCTGTATACTAAGGTAGGAAATGGTTAACGCTTTATACACAAAACTGTGATTCTGTATTCTAACCGCGCATGTATTCTAATCTTGCATATTGCAAAGTTTACACAACTTTGCAATATGCAAGTTAGCAATATCGCTTACAACGTCGCCGCGTTGTCGCTTACTTAGTATGTATGTTATATAAGTAAGGCATCTGTGCTTTATAGTTGCAATATATTGGAAACTAAGACCATCTAATAGTAGATTGTTGCATTAAAAGTAAGTTATTATTGCACGAGTGTCTATTACGAGTTTACGAGCACGAGTATACAAAGTGTTACGGAAAGGGGTATCAACCTGAAAAGGAGTTATTCTAATCAAAAAATGTGATAGCGTCGTACGAGTAGATTTCGCCAAAAGCGGCCATATAACAGAAACGCATTTTAAAGCTAGACGTAACCACTTATACTTTCAAGTGTTCTTTATTATATAGGTAATTAAGATCTATCTAATGCCTGAGGGGTTAGCAGCATATTAATTTATCACCATATTTCCGGAGAGCATGCATGAAAACAGTTATAGTGTTGACGAAGCAAAAGAGATTTGCAAGGATCGTAGTAAGTGGAAATATATAGTCTCTGCCTACCCCTATGAGAAACAGGCGTGAAAATATGTATGTATGTATATTTCCGATTAAACAATTTATTTCAAACTAGCTGCGCCCCGCGTTATTACCCGCGGATAAAGCCTGTGTGTTCCAAATCCAGGGTATCAGCTTTTCGTTTACCAAATTTTATCAAAGTAGGTCCAATCATTTGCGCGTAAAGAAGTAAGAAACGTACAGACACACACTCACTAACTTTTCGCCTATATAATATAATTAGTGTGAATAACGGTAAAGACATTTGTTTCAAATGAGGACGCCAGTTATGCCCCGTAATCTTGTTGAACATCATCGTCAAAAGATGATCATGTTTGAAGTGACTCTTCCATAGTATAAGTTGCCTGCCTACAAGCTAAAAAATGTTTAATATAAATTCTGAATCTCCTACATTTTACTTAAAGGGATTACAGATAATCAATTCCCTGGTTATTTGTATCAATTTAAATGTGCCAATCACCAACAAATTTCCTTCTAAATAACTTATTCAAATAAATATATTCGTAGGAGGAATGTGGCTTATTTCCTTATTACATACCCCTTTACAAGACTCGTATTTGCCTTTAGATTACTCGTATTCGTAAAGACGGAATTTTAATTGGTTTTAATTTGGATATTTACATACATACATACATACATACTATCACGTCTTAATCCCTAATGGGGCAGACAGAGCATTTTGGGTCTTGCGGTTCTATGCAGAGCCCAGGGCCGCAAGACCGACGAAGACACGAAGAAGAGGTGGGCGAGAAGATGGAAAAGCAATCAATACAGTGATGGGTTGCTAGCCGCATCGCCTGTTAACATGATTTGCATTTTTGCCCATTCCCTCGATCGGCTTTTACGATCTGCGTGAGAAGAGAAGCAGCTGGTACATTCTAAGTTTGTTGTTATTTCTCCCAGACCAGCATGGGAATAATTGGATATTTAATTATACATATATCGACTTTAGAGAAAATCCTGCAGTGCAGTTTGTTGTCGCTTCTTCTGCTGTGGCTACTGACGGTTAGGGCTTCCTAACCGCAAGTAAATAACCAAACTTGCAGTAAGCAAATGATCTAACAATGTTAAAAATTGGAATTTGTCATGTGGTAAAAATATCCAGACATAAATAAATGATTTTGACATATATGAAAAAAAATTGTAAAATTTTTAAACGGATGTGCTTCAAATGAAAATATGTTAAACTACATTGAAATAAACTGAATTTTGGAAAAACATGAAAAATAAAATATTTCATTGCTTACTTAGAAATTTTTGATTCATATTTTTCTGATAACTTGGCCATGTAGGGCACATCGGTTTTCTCGAATTTTAGGATTCCTAGATATTTTTATTGGTTTTTATTAGGCTCCTTTAATCTAATTCAATTCAGTTTTAACACAAGACATTGGATTACAAAAAAAAAAACTCTACCCACCTTAAGGTTTAAAAATTTGAACCTGGTTTTCTAGTTGTTATTTTGATTGAGCGAAGCTCTATCACCCCAATACTATCAGAATTTCTAAATAAGTGCTTGTTTTTTGTTAGCTATAATAGGTCCCATCGTTGGGCAAAAGCCTCCCCTCTTTGTGCTTAAGGCCATACCCAAATTTTCCGGGGTCCAGTGCCGCCGCCATTTAAAATAAATCATTTAAAAGGAAATGGAGATATCATTTAAAATTATGTCTTGGTCAAGTTCTAGATACCCATTCAAAGTATTTTTTAAACTACTTTTTGTAGTTTAAAGTGAGAACGTGAAGCTTTTCGACGCACATTTGCGAAAAACGGCCACTTTTGGCTAATTTTATTTTTCTTTTCACTTTTGGCGTAGAAAAGCTTCACGTTCTCACTTTAAACTATAAACAGTAGTTCATAAAATACTTTGGATGGGTATCTATAACTTGACCAAGACACAATTTTAAATGATATCTCAGTTTCCTTTCAAATGATTTATTTTAAATGGCGGCGCCACTGGACCCCGGAAAATTTGGGTATGGCCTTAACGCACGTATACATATTTAATGTAAATCACACAACCAAATTCTAGTTTAAATCGAACCCAAAATACGGTCGTCCAGAAGACGCCCACTTAAGAGTCCACCTGTGGCCTAAGCTTCTTACGGAGCAGCAAATTGTGTTACTGCTAAATTACATTCCCCGCACCTTGCCTAATCTGTGAGAATGGCCGGGTTTTCTAATATCGCAGTAGTATTTTCTCTTGGCATTGTTGGGCTGTTTGTTTATTTTATTTATTTCGAAAACCATGCTCGTTAGGGTTAAAGACGTGAACGTGAAAGTGAATGTTTCAACGTGGAAGAGACATACCCGTAATGACTCTTTAAGATGCGACAAAACCCAGACACAATAGTAAGACAAAGGAAGCCGGGTGGAATTCCACCCAGTGACAGCGGAAAGGATAAATCGAACCACGGACAAATGATAACTAAATATAATAGTTATCAAATCAGTAATTGCATTTATTCATCATCATCATCATCAGGTCTTTATGTCTTCACTGCAGGAGCACAACCCTCTCTGTACGACCAGAACCATACTTAAAATGTAAACATTAAAAAGTGTACAGTGTCGTAAGAGGCGACTAATATGCAATTTGAAATTGAAGCTACACTGAAACCATTTCGACTTGACAAAAAGAGGCGACTAATCTATATATATATATAGTACCTGGGCGACCGAGCCTTGCTCGGTTACATCTCAAACAATAACATTTTTTTTTTAACTTGTCTAAAAACAACACAAAATAGAAAGATATAAAAAAAATTGAACATAAAAAAAAACAAAACTAAGCCACCGAGTAGGATTCGAACCCGTAACACTCTTTCTAGCGGTCAGCATCATAAACCGCTGAGCCAAAATGGATGGCGGCCGGCGCGACGAAATCAGCGATCATATTCTGCGTGGAAAGAAAAACGCATGAAAACTCGAAAACACGCGTTTTCCCAAACATAAGACTAATCTAGATCGATTGTTTACCCCCGAAAACCCCATATACCAATTTTCAGCGAAATCGTTAGAGCCGTTTTCGAGATCACAGAAATTTATAAATATATAAATAAATATACAAGAATTGCTCGTTTAAAGGTATAAGATAAAAACACTTGTAGGATGAAAAATAATGACGACGAATGTATTGTACTCTATCATTCTGTATATCTATTTTAGTACATTCATTAAAAAATAATAGAAGTAAAACTAAAAAACAGCTTATGGCATCACATCGGAAGTACTGAGCGAAGTTGTAAGTGAATATGGCCGAATTGCAGCAAACTTTTGTTGTGCGTGGTTGCAGAAACGTGGGCAGTAATATAACGCTTAGCAAATTCAAATCCGTTGATAAAGTTTAAAGTTCTAAATGGGAAATTTGTGTTTACATGTGACAAGCATTCAACTGGGAAATTTTGCATTCTTACGTGACCAATATCGTTTGAAACGTGAAAAGATTTTAGGAATAACAATATTAAGCTGGACTGAAAAAATACCTATGAGGAGGTACATACAAAGAGTAAGAGAGAGTAGATGCATTGGACTTAATGGAGAATAGACGAAAAACCAACGTTTCTACGCATGTATATGTATGCTTGAATAACTCAAGTAGTTTTGATTGGAGCTTCATGAAATTTAGTAGACATATACACGCTGACTTTTTATTGATTTTGGAAAAGAAAATTCGTATACTAAATAAATTACTCTATCCAAATACGTTATCCAAACTTGAGTATCACATAAGATAAAAACGTTGCGAAAATGATTTACGATCCAAACCACGTAGTAACACTCGTCCAAAACTGTCGCGTGAACTCGCGTGATCCCATGAATTGCGGGCGGCCGGCCGGCGGCGCCTGGCGGCGGTACTACTAATTAATCTTACGATTTTACTTTCGAGTTCTAGTCAAAATTTTTTGGTTCTGAATTTTTGAAGTGAAAACTTCTTTAGCGGCGTTGTGCCTTTTTTTGGAATGGGTAAAAAATCTTAAACTCGCGTCAGGACCACGTGTCCTGATCGAAAATTCGTAAGACGGCGCAGGGCGCTTGCGCGAATATTCGTGTGTGTTTATGTTAAGTTACGTTCGTGTGTGTAATGTGTCATGCTTGTGACATTTGTGACAGACTGTGGTTCAGAAAAGATTTGAAATATTTTATACTGATAATTAAAGCAATTCGTGCAAAATTATTCCCTAACCATTTCAAAATATCAAAAATGCACAACGTTAATATTCAAGTTTTCACTTCCGCCGGCACTCCCAGAGTGCAACCCGTAGTTTTTTATTTTGACTGGCTAATCCTAACGATTTTTATGAAGTGGCCTTCAGCTCCAAAACCAATGAAAAATCACCATTTAGAAGCAGCCAGTTAAACTTTTAAGTTCGAGCATGAGCCAAATCTATCAAGGGGTAGCCGAGATATGGAGTTCGCAATTTCATATTTCGGGGCGAACTAAATGTTTACACATTGTTACATGTAATGCTTGCGAAGAAGCGAAAAAAAGAAACAACAATACAGAAATACTAAGTAATTATAGTCATGAAGCCTTACAAAGATAGATGCCTAAACTTTAGTCCTCTTATGGTAAAGATTTAATTAATTAACGGATGACCGAATCCGGGATGTCTGATTTCCGAACAAATTGTGAAAATTATTTGCGTGTCAATATTTTTTTATAGGGATGTTGTTTATGTTTAGAAGGAGGGGCATTTAGCGGTAAATAGGGAGACATAGACAATATAAAAATAATACATACTCCATCGACAAGAACCTAGTACTAAAGTTTATTGATGATGAATTTATTTAGGCCTTTTACTATTATTAATAATAGTAAAGTAGAAACATTATAATAATAAATAAACCATTTATTTCAGGCAACATAATAAATTAATATTGATGGTTTATATCCTAACTCAATAATTATACATATAAAATTATTATTGTCTTTGTGACGCAATGCACATTTTAATATTGTCCACGACATCTCCGAAGCAAGACATTCTTCGGCCAGAAATCCTTCTTAGTAAAGAATCTTAATTAATCCTAAAGAATCACCCATGCCTGCAAATGGCCTTTACCAGCTGCGTAGATTAATAAATAGTATACAATTTAAACATGGTTGTCAGTGCAGACACAGTAGTAAAACAATACATCAGACGCCCGCTCCGGGCGTCCGACGTTTGAAGGGATATTATTACAGCTTAAGTACAAACTAACCGTTTCACTACAAATAAGATATCATTTTTGCTCGTCCTTATTCAATATACCATGGTATAAAAAAATAAGGTATTCTCTTCCCGAGATGGAACTTGACTACGTCACGTAAGTGTTGCCTCTGATTGTTCTTTTCAGTAAATTTAAGGACTTTCTCAATTAGTTCATGAATCTATACATATAATAAAACAGTAAAAAAAGTGTGTCTGTACATTAAATATATTTCCAAAAAAAAATATTGGGGGCGATGGAGACATAGTAATAGAGTAAGAATTTAAAAAAAAATGTCTGTCTGTTTGTCTGTTTGTACAGGCTAATCTCCGGAAATACTAAACGGATTCGAATGAAATTTTTTTTGTTATATAGCTATTAAGCCTGGGCAACATATAGGGTATAAATGATTTTGGAAAATGGAACGCCTGATGCAGAACCGTAATGGTCCAGCTAAACTATAAGAGATATAAAAATGTCGCCTTAGTAAAAGTTGTTCAACCTGATGAGCATTTTCCAGAGACATAAAGTCCACGCGAACGAAGTCGCGGGCTTCGGCTAGTATTAAATAAAATATTAAGTAACTTAGCTAGTTAGTATCTCGCGTTTCTCGCGTGATTCATCAATTCAATATTTTATTAATTGATATAATGGATTATTAATTCGAAATTGGTTTATAATGTTCAAAAATGCATTACGCTCGGGTAATTCAATTTCACATAGTGGCAGCACATCAAACTGATGACGTAGTTAAGTTCCACCTACGTCATCAGCTGTCACGGGAAGAGAATACTTTATTTTATTAGACCATGCAATATACTAAAGAGAACTGGGGGGTTACTACATAAAGTTATACGATAGTGACGTCCTATTTCTACGAGAAACCAAATTAGACTTTATCGTCATACTCTAGTGCTCAATGTTGCTTGATATTAAAATTTCGATACGCAGTAACGTCCGTTTTGCGTACTGCTTTTGAAGTAACTCCCCTGTTTTGTTTCCCACTGTAGTTCGAATCGACCTATTACAAAAAAGTTCCTGGGCGATTCTAATTCTAAATTCGAAGGTGAAAGAACCCATTCTTCTTCTTATCGTGTGTGTTAGTGACTAACACTAGTGTCAGAGTTTTTAAACCGCCTGAAAGGCCTCTGACATGGTTTTAGGTAACGACCAATGTCAAAGACAGTGACCGGGACCGACGGCTTAACGTGCCCTCCGAAGCACGGATCATCTTACTTATCAGACAATCAGGTGATCAGCCTGCAATGTCCTAACTAAACTAGGACAACAACGCAAAGTCGTTGTCCCCGCCGGGAATCGAACCCGCGACCTCCAGGTATGAGCCAAATGCTCCAACCATTACACCACGGAGGCAGTACCCATAGAACCCATTCTAAAAGATCTATTGGGCACCGCGGTCCCATTAATACCTTATTAACCACAGTAAACAAATGTAAAAAAAAATTATAAAATTTCTTAAGCTTCGACGAACTTGTGATACTTTAAAGTTTCAATTAGAAAGAGAAGTCCGATATAGACTGGTGACGTCAACTTTCATGTCGTCTATACATTTGCCATAGAAATAGCGTTTTTGCGCGTGAGATAGACATATTCTCGTAAAATCGTTGTCTCGTTCGTTTTTCAATTTATTTTTATTTTGTTTTCACTGATAGTACTTTAGAATATTTATGGATTAACTGGTTAGATCAGCATATTTTTTCCATGCATATGCCTTCGTATAAAAATCTATCCAAATCTTGTAACTTACACCATACCAACGACGCGTACCTAATTGTCCAAAGGAAAGGTGTCTCCGTGGATTTGAATAAGACTCCATCCTTTCAACGAAATTAAGGTCTGCATATTTGGACCTTAATTTGTGGAGAAAATTAAATTTTTGGCTTATTCCTGTACAATACAATACAATACCCTTTATTGCACAAAATAAAATACAGCACATAATTATCTCAAAAACTAGGAAATGCACAAAAGGCGGCCTTATCGCTAAGCAATTTCTTCCAGGCTACCTATACTAATTAATCCTGTACAGATTGTTTTATTTAACATTGAAGAATCTGTCATGAACATACAGAAAATAATAAAAGATATAAAAATATATACAATCAAAATTAAACTATAGGAATAAACAATAAAAAATAAAATTAAAAAACCTAAATAAGTTAAAACTAAATTAAAGCCTAGAACCTTAGTCAGGTCGTCAGACCCCCTTTGTAGGTGGGTGTCAAACGCTTCACTTGCCAGTGATCGCCATTCAATAATATGTTTGCCCCAATGATGTATCTTCTTCTTTGCGTGTCGATGGATTTTTTATAATTATGTATCCATTTTGTAATATATTGTAATTATTTATTAATCAAAAGTCTCGCAGGGCTCAATTTCTTTCTTTGCTTCTTCTTTTTAACGTGGATTCATCTGGGAACGCAATAAAGTACGACATGAAGCTAAAGACACACAAATTTAGTACATTGTGCTACAAGGGTTAAAGGTATTACTTTTGACGCGGAAATAGCGAGTGATTCTACGGCGGAATCCTGAGTGAAGCGAGGGTAAAAATACTACCGTACCTGAGTAGCACCAGGCCTGTGACCTGTCTCACTCCGCGGTAGGTATTAAAAACGCAAGTACAAAAAAAGTAAGTACGGCGGCCGCGCCAGTGTGGCTAATCAGTGCGGCAGAAAAGGTAAGCGTTACGCGATAGAAAGAGATGGAACGTCTAGGTGAATATAACTGTAGGTTATTAGCGTTCTGCGATCTGAATTGAACTTAATTGTGTCGTAGCGAGAGTCGCTATTCCTTTAATTGATTTTTCGGAGTGAATCTTCTGTACTTGTACTATTATGTATTCTGTGGTAGCACACCCTACTTTTCATCTTCATCTATGCTATGAGAAAAACTAGCAATTACAAAACAGAATATAAACAAAAGTAGAATACCTACAAACCTACATGTACCTAATCAGAGTTCAGATAATAACCTTTATCTCGTCGGTGTCGTTATGAATCAAGAAAAACTGAGAAAATTTTTTTTGAAGGGCACCGTCTTCTGATAAAATTTTCACGCATAACTTTGTTTGCGTGGTCCTTTATTTCTTTTTATTTTTTCAACTTTATATTTACTATCGGCTTTAATAAATTGCATATAAATACTTACATATCAACACAATAAACCTTCAATTTTGTAATTATATTGAATCAAAGAACTTCGACTTTCGACTTTCGACTTACACACTTTTTAGGGTTCCGTACCAAATGTAAAAAAAAATCTTGTGCTTTTTTGTTGTTGTTTTAAAACTAAATCTTACTGTTTTACTGGACTGCTGACTTAATTATATTCATGTTCAGTTTTCAAATTGTTTTTAACCCTAGAGATTTTCTAATTCAATTTTCAGTCCCGAGAGAATAAGCAATAACTTTATCTCCAAATATTTTGGAATTAAAACATTGTTTTTCGACTAGATGAGATAAAAAATTCTTTTTCAACCGTCTATCTAACATTATTTAATATTTTATCTAACAAAACGTCGCGCAAAACATTTGGCCGATGGTCAGCATTGTTGCCGAAGCCAACTCGGTCACGTCCCAAAGATTTACTGCTTGATAATAAAATTCTTATGAATCTCACGCCGATGATAAATATTCGATTTTACCTGAAACAAAAATACATTTATTAAGAAAAGATTATAAAAAATATATTATAAATAGATCGTCGTACCGTCACTCAAAGGGTTTCCTCCACTCAAAGGTTGGCTGGAAGAGATTGCATTTATAGCGATAAGTCCGCCTTTGTGCCTATATTGTTTCGTGTTGTTTTTGTAATTTTTGTGTGTTTGTTATTGTGCAATAAAGTTAATTTGTATTGAATTGTACAGAGTTTTGGTGGATGCCGTATGGTTTCCGGTAGAGTAGAATAAGACCACTCCAAGTCCTCCCATGGATGTCGTAGAAGGCGACATAGGAAATGAAAGCTAGACAATGCTTAAAAACATCAATGAGATCTCTCCAAACCGACTAGCCAGCGAGAAGAGTGTAGGCCAAGTCCTCTGGCTGCTCTGGCCAAGTATGACTCTGGTAGTACAGAGAGGCGGAGAGGGTCGTGCTCCTGCAGTGGAGACTAAAAGACCTGATGATGTACAGAGGATACATAGATCTTTCCCATTTCAGCGTATTCGCAGTTGCATCCTTATTAATTGTTATGCAGTGAACCCTTGGGTAAATTTTCTGGCTTTTACTTCTCTATTTCGCAATAAACCACATGGTAATTGAACCCAAACATATAAGTGCTCGCAAAGGTGATTCACATCGTTATAGTAAAAAATAAATGAAGACCAATATTTTACTAGATACAAGTAAATAGTTATAGCAAAATAATTCTTAAGTATTCCCGCGTTTTCTTTTCATTTCCGACGATTAAGTTGTTTTGTATTGCTAAAGATGCAAAAACCATGCTTAAATGAGGCTAAATAATCCCTTTTGTTTTTTACTCTAGAAACTACTCCAATACAACTTCGGACAAGCTATTGACTACACTTTGATGACGGGACTCCATTTTCTTCACACAAATAAAAAACGACCAAATAAACCGCAACACTGAACATTTTTGTTGAAAGTTCCAGCGCAGCAGAAAATAGTTTAAGACAGGCACGACAAAAACTTTGTTGTTCTACAGTTTATTTTGTTTGTAGCTAGTACCAAGTATTTATATACTTTGTTCCCCTGACTCCGAAACTCCCAACTACTCTCTGGAAAGAAGACTTAAAAATCTTGTCTTTTGTTTACAGATCAAAGATTTAAGTTTTGGTGGAGAGTGTGGAAGGTATTTTACCAGGTATGAAAACGTAGCAACTCTTTTTTCGTTAGAGAAAAGAATAGTAGTAAGTCTTTAAAATGATTATATAATTTTTATTGCAGAAGTTGGTAGATGTCTTAAAAGAAAGAAAGACAAGCTAAGCTAAGCTTATAAACATCAATGTGACCTCTCCGACTCATATGTACATACAACGCGGAGAATGTAGGCTAAACTTTCTGGCTGCTCTGGCCAAGTATGGCTCTGTAGTACAGAGAGAGTCGTGTTTCTGCAGTGGTCGCTGGAAAGCGCTGGATGCAGGCTGCTCTTGATAGGTTATTTTGGAAATATTTGAATGAGGCCTATGTCCAGCAGTGGACGTTATGCGGCTGTACTGATGATGATGATGATGATGATGACATCAGGTAAAGACCTGGTGATAGTTGATTTGTTGATGTATGTATCCAGGATGTTTTAGTTAGAATTTATTTACGGCATTGTATGAGTTATTTAGAGTATATCTTTACTTTTTCATTTCCGTATTCTAAAAAGTTGTAAACAAGGCGGTCTCCGTGGTATTTTAGCAATTTTTAACTCGATTACAATAATGGAAGGTTCGTGGAGGTCCTTTAATTGCTCAAGGGAGCTTCTGGCAAAAAATCCCATACGAGTTCTACTAGTTTTCATAGCCAAATTGAAAACCAGGCAAATAATTTCGAACACTACCTGTGACGTCATAATTCTAGTCGGTTGGAAACCCGTGACTCTTGTAATAAGTAAAGCGCATTAGATAAACCCTAATCTAGTTTCATTGGCTTTTGAGGTGGCACACTGAATACCAAGCGATGGGACATAGGGAACTATAATGCAACCAGTTTTTAAATTTTAAGATGATGATGCGGAGCAGTGACTACTGGTTTCATCCTATCCTACTGTCTATCCTATACTACTACTAATATTATAAATGCGAAAGTGAGTTTGTATATTTCTTTGTTTGTTACCACTTTACGCTTCAACCACTGAACCTATTTAGATGAAAATTGATAGGGATATAGTTTGATACCCAGGGAAGGACATAGAAAAGTTTTTATCCCAAAATTCCAACGGGGAGTGAAGCCCTCGGGCACAGCTAGTTGGCGATAGTCGCAGTTACGATCTCATAGAGCAGTGGAGACTCAGAGTAGTCACGAAAAGTCGCATTCACGTTCATCGCAGTTATTTATTTCGCAGTCATGTATGACATGATAATTCTTCTTCTTATCGTGTGTGTTAGTGACTAACACTAGTGTCAGAGTTTTTAAACCGCTTTAAAGGCCTCTGACATGGTTTTAGGTAACGACCAATGTCAAAGACAGTGACCGGGACCGACGGCTTAACGTGCCCTCCGAAGCACGGATCATCTTATTTATCAGAAAATCAGGTGATCAGCCTGCAATGTCCTAACCAAACTAGGACAACAACACAAAGTCCTTGCCCCCGCTGGGAATCCCGCGACCTCCGGGTATGAGCCAAACGCTCCAACCATTACACCACGGAGGCAGTTACATGATAATAAGTTTGGTCTAATCAATCCAGTACATGGCAGAAAACCAGTGCTTTGCTTACATCTGTAAGTAAAGTACAGTGAACTTTGTGACCTTTTTTAATTGCAACACAAAAGATTTTCTTTTCCTAAAGGTTGACAGGGAGATAACGATTTAACATTAAGTTCACCTATATATAAGCGCGAAAGTTTGTAAGTATGGATGGATGTTTGTTACTATTTCACGTAAAAACTACTAAATAGAATTTAATGAATCTTTACAATAACTCATAGGCTACAATTTATAAAGATATTGTGTGATAATCCTGCGCAGACCTAGACCTAGCTAGTACTTTATAAAACGGAAAATATTAAAAATTGTGGTTATTACTTCAGTGCTGTATCTTGAATGCCTCAAACCCTATGAAAAAACTTTTTACTTAGTCAAAATTTATTACGATTTAGAATTCGTATGTTTTCAAAATATTTCACCTATCCTTTGTTACATCGAACACCGCTCACCTTGCCCGTTTAATGTCCCGTGTTATTTCAATAGCCATTTTACAGTTAAGTGGTGTGCAGTGCTGGGTAAAGCTGTATATAGTCTGTGGCATTGTCCGCAGATAATGCCGTAAGGAAATTGAATAAAGTTCTATCGAGTGTTATTCAATATTCTATTACATAGTTTCCATATTGAAATAGGTTAAACTATGCACGTATTTATAGTAACGGTTATCTTATTTATTTTAGTTACATAAAGTCCACTGCTGGACATAGGCCTCTCCCAAAGATTTCCAAAATGGCCGATATAGAGCGAATTGCATCTAGATGCATGATTTATTTATAACTAGCTGGTACTCGCAACTTCATTCGCGTAAAATTTAAAACGACTATAATTTTTTTCTTACATCTGCTTTTAATGAAACCAAGCTTTAAGTATGTTGCTTTAAGCTGAGCCTAATCTATTATTGGAAACTCCATGAATCCGTCCAGTAGTTTCGAAGATTAGTGTGAACATATATACCGACATTATTTTTTTCTCTTTTTTGAGTTCCTGTATCTTGTATCGTGTAGTTTTAACCAAACAGAGCTCAGGGACACAAGACTCTGAAGCCACTTTTAGCGAAATGGTGGACGAGAAGATGAAAAAGAAATCAATATAGAAATGGGTTGCTAACCACATCACCTATTACATGATACGCATTGTCACCCTCAACACCCTACACATAGTGAGAACGGGGAAGAGGTGCTTATGAGATTCCGTTCTGTATATAATACTTATATTAGATCTGCAACTATTACCTCGATCGACTTTTACGATCTGCACAGGAAGAGAAGCAGCTGGTGTATAATAATGTTTCGTGTGTGTTAGTGGCTAACACTAGTGTCAGTGTTTTTAAACCGCCTTAAAGGCCTCTGACATGATTTTAGGTAACGACCAATGTCAAAGATAGTGACCAGGACCAACGGCTAAACGTGCCCTCCGAAGCACGGATCATCTTACTTATCAGACAATCAGGTGATCAGCCTATAATGTCCTAACCAAACTAGGACAACAACACAAAGTCGTTGCCCCCGCCAGGATTCGAACCCGCGACCTCCGGGTACGAGCCGAAAGCTCTAATCACTACACCACGGAGGCAGATATTCTAAGTTTTTCTTTACTCCCAGGCATAGAAGAGATCTCTCTATCACAATCTGGTAAATACTAAATACTAGTACGAAACAACAAACATTGATTCACTATTTGCCATTTTACTTATTCTTCTCGTATTCCAATACGCATTGATGTTATTTCTCTAGAGACTTTCACACAGAGATGTATGCCAAAAAGAAATATACAAGGCAAATCACGGAAAAAGTTGGATTTAGAATAGAACTATCTATCATTTTGATGTAATGTATTGAGATTTTTTTGCGTTAATAAACTATTTATTTATTTAAACTTTATTGCACAATAAAAAAAGTACAAGTGGCGGACCCGGTTAACCATTGAACCAAGCGGAAAATATGTGTGGCTGGCGTGATAAAATACGTGAAAAAGTAAACTAAATGCATATAGAACAATAATTAAATATGCATATTTATAGATACATATACATTACAAGAACTATGTTTGATTTAAAAAAAATCTTATGTGATATTTAACTTAATAAGTAATTAATAACAAGACGCTTTGACGATTTGGTACGGTATAACCTTCTCACAAAATTTCACAAGAATTGGTTAAAAAATGCAATCTGCGAGGTGAAAACAGTCGGACAAAAACATAAAAACGTAAACAAAACTTTCAATCCATCGAATGCCTGCCTACATAAAAGAGATTTTGCCGAGAAATAGTTCCAATCTACTTAAAACATACTTGGAACTCAAACACATTACTCCATTAGACCATTGTATTCGGCATTGAGACTGATAAAGGGAAACTTTTTTCGCGTAAAAAGACCCGGGATTTCTTCGCTCTAATAGTTGGAATAAATTTGATAAAAGTTCGGCTCTGAACTAGTTTATTTCGGAGACGGGAATGTCCAGCCCTTAGTTGGATATCGGATTGCGTAATCCCTTACAAGATTCGTTTGTAACCCCCGACATAAAAGTGAGGTGTTTTAAGTTTGACGCCAATAATAATAGTAGGAACAAACGTACATAGATGACACAAAAATTACCGGCCAAGTGCGAGTCAGATTCGCGCAAGAAGGGTTCCGTACCTTTATCTATAAAAATCAAGCTTTTTGTATGAGATATAAAAATTAAATTAAAATAAATATTTAAGGGAGGCCCCTTAAATATTTATTTTATTTTAATTTTTTTGTTTCTTATCAAAATAAAAATACAACTAAGTATTTTGTGTACATTTCAACCTGTCGCTATGTGTGTAACCTGTGCCTACCGGTCGCTATTATTGATAAAAAAGTGCAAAAAAAAACGCGTTTGTTGTATGGGAGCCCCTCTTAAATATTTATTTTATTTCGTTTTTAGTATTGGTTGTTGTAGCGGCAACAGAAATACATCATTTGTGAAATTTTCAACTGTCTAGCTATCGCTATTCTTGAGATACAGCCTGGTGACAGACAGACGGACAGACAGCGAAGTCTTAGTAATAGGGTCCCGTTTTTCCCTTTTGGGTACGGAACCCTAAAAAGGTACTTAAAGACCCCTTTATGTTAGCTTTGGCCCCATGAACGATTCAAAAAACCAGGTTCCCATGGACCCGTGGCTGAAAGGCGTACCAACACAATAATAATAATGATGCAGCTACCTCACTTTTTAGATAAAAAGGTACTTAAAGGCCTCCTTATGTGGCCTTAGCCTCATAAACGCCTTAAAGAACCGGGTCCCTATGGAACCGTGGCTGTGAAAAGCGTACCAAATAATTATAGTAAGCCAATGTCTGTAAATTAAAAACCCTGACTTTCAAGCATTAACTTCCAACAACTTTTGTAATGCTGAACCGATTTTCATCAAAAATAGCTAAGAACCACCAGAAACGAAACTTGATTTAAAGTAAAAAACCACATCGAAATAAGCCGATCCTTTCGAGAGCTGCGATGCCACAGACAGACAAACAATCAGACAAACATTGGCGTCAAACTTATAACACCCCTTTTTATGTCTATGTCGGGGCTAAACCGATTTTCATCAAAAATAACTCTGAATGCCTACAAGAGAACTTGCTTTTACGTAAAAACCCATATAAATATTAGCGTGAAACTAATAACACCCTTCGAAAATCTCGATGTAATAATTTCCACGCCGCACGCAAAAAGACAAAAAGCCACGAAAATATTTCGTTCCAGATTTTCAGGAAGATTTTTCACTGTGATAAATACGCGAATACATATGAGTTTGACGCAATATGCTTTACGAGTACGGTGAAGTGGAGCCAAATGAATTTAATAACACCACCGAGGAAAGTAAAGTCCGTACAGAAAGATAACCAACCTGTGCAGCGAGACTGAAGACCTAGTTTTGAACGAGGGAGCTAGCGACACAAAGCGTGTAGTTTTTCAAGACACCACTCGCGTTCCAAGTCACGAAGAACCATTAATACCACTAAAATACATGAATTATCTGGGGTCCAGTGCTGCCTTTTGCCATAAAATAAATCATTTGAAAGAAAACGGAGATATCATTTAAAATTGTGTCTTGACCAAGCCCCCATTAAACTATTTTATGAACCGCCGTCTATAGTTTAAAGTAAGAACGTAAAGCGTTTCTTCGAAAATTAGTTACAAGTAGCCGTTTTTCGCAAATGTCGACCGTAATAAAGCTTCACGTTCTCACCTTAACACATTGCACAACAATAACCAAAGCACATTTACCAATAATTTCTATAGCTTCTCCTTGTTTCGGAAGGCACGTGTAAGTCGTTTATTCCGGCTCTCATCATTGTATAGAAGACGTCAAGCTATGTCAGTTGCCATTAAGGCTCCTCCTTGCGCTAGCGACCTTGAAAACACAAAAAAATTAATTTCTCTTTCTGTAAGTGAGATTATTAGAAACCCTCTTACAACTTTTTAGCTAGTATCCTGAAGTTTCATTAGAACCTCGAAAGTCATTGAAATACTATCCGGTTTAGAAACCTTTACAAAAAGAGTCAAAAATGGCCGTTTTTAGTATTTTTTGCAAAGGAAAATTCAGGGTATTTTATTTCAATGATTTTCGAGGTCCTAATGAAACTTAAGGATACTAGCTAAAAAGTTGTACGAGGGTTTCTGATAATCTCACTTACAGAAAGAGAACTTAATTTTTTTGTGTTTTCAAGGTCGTTAGCGCGGGGAGGACCCTTAAGCAGCTTGAAAAATCTGTCACCAGCGTAAGCGGAAAAACTAATTTCTATATTTACGTTATCATACGCCCCATCAGGCATAAAGTAGTTAAAGGGTATGTTTGTTTGTATGTATGTACCTATATAACTTCTATAATAACGTTATTTTGCGATGATGGCGAGATCCCATATTGTTGGCATATTATTTTCCGGATTCTTTTGTTTCATGTCATATGAGAGGATTTTTGCGAATAATAATGCCTTAAGCATCTTGTAGGCACATTTTTCCTGTTGTTGCTTTAGCTTGTTTGACAGCTTGCTTGTAACGTGACACTGAGTGGGATTCTGCTGCTTTAATTAGGACAAATTATTACTGAGACAGATTCAGAAAAAATCGAAATTTAAACGTTTACATTCAGTAATTAGACCTTTATAGGCACATTTATACGTCAATAAGTATAATAAAACTGCCTCCGTGGTGTAGTGGTTAGAGCGTTCGGCTCATACCCGGAGGTCGCGGGTTCGATTCTCGCGGCGGGGGCAATGACTTTGCGTTGTTGTCCTAGTTTGGTTAGGACATTGCGGGCTGATCACCTGACTGTCCGATAAGTAAGATGATCCGTGCTTCGGAGGGCACGTTAAGCCGTCGGTCCCGGTCACTGTCTTTGACATTGGTCGTTACCTAAAACCATGTCAGAGGCCTTTAAGGCGGTTTAAAAACTCTGACACTAGTGTTAGTCACTAACACACACGATAAGAAGAGTATAATTTACATTACGTGTAGTATATATTAAACATAGTGCATAATTTTAATTTATTTTCAAAGAAAAATGACCTACACCACGCTTTGCAACGACCACTGCTGAGAAAAACATACTGAAGAAATTCAAGATTCAAATATACAGGCACTATAATTAATTCTTTAAAACAATAATGGAAGGAAAAATAGAAGGAAAGAGAGGAGTAGGAAAACCCAGAAGAAAATTTATGGACCAAATAAAAGAAAAATTAAACGTGAAAACATATAAAGAGGTTAAGAACTTAGCGGAAGGAAGAGAGACATGGAAAGCACTCCACCGACAAGAGCCCAGCTCTTTAATATAAGAAGAAGAAGAATTGATTCCCAAGCTTACAATATTTTTAAAAGATACCCCATACGATCAACGATATCCCATAAGAAGGGTAAAGCAAACAAATAAATTACTTTCACTTTACTTGTATGGGAGCTACCTAAAAATTTTTTTATTTTACCACTTTTTTACCCATGATGAATCACAACATTCTAGTACTTATAGTCTCCAAGTAAAACCGCGGATGGACAAACTTGGCGGTACTATAAGGGTTCCTTTTTTACTACACAACCCTAAAAAGGAGAAACATCAAGAAGCACTTCGTTATAAAATTCTAAAAGTAGACCAATATTCCCGCACACCACTTACAGTAGAAAATAAACTGTTGTCGATATTTCTAGTGAGCGCTCAATGTTGAAGCCGATTACGAGCAACGGAGCAGTCTCTTAGAGACTTTAAATAAAGTGTGTGTTTAATTTTAATGGAATACTTTACTTTCCATGTTGGTCTCATCATCACCAACAATTCTAAACAAATACTTTTTTTTACAGATACTCAAACAGTTTCTATGGGATTTTGTATGAAATACAGGCAAATGACGTCATAGTTTTCTGGAGTCAAATAGCGTTCTTATTAACAGTTTTTTTGCAGAAATAAATTTAAAATCACGGTAAAATGGATATGTTTAAAGACAGTCATTATTTCGCGACGATTTTTTTTTATCAGTACAAAATAATTTATTTTTGGCTTAGAAAAATACCCAATTTAAGAGCGATGCTCTTGTTTTTTGAGCTTCTTCCATTCTGTTTTGTTTTCTACTAACCTCTTGACAACCTGATTAGACACAAAAAAATATGTATAGGGACAAATTACACTGATTGAGCTAACCCCAAAGTAAGTTCGAAACGTGTGTTATGGGATACTAACTCAACGATACTATATTTTATAACAAATACATATATAAGCAAACATCCAAGACCCAGGATAATTTGAAAAAGGCCATTTTGCAACTTGCCCTGACCGGGGATCGAACCCGGGACCTCTGGGTGGCGGACTAGCATGGTGACCACTACACCACGGAGGTCGTCAATCCTCCTGTCACCTTTTCCTTGACTTGCTTCATATATCTGTACTTGGGTTTGCATGTTGGTCTAGGAAAAAGGACATAACAAGAATGTACCAGCAGGATTTCATTCCACGTGGAAGCCGATTGAGGGAATAGGCTAAAATGCGAATATGTTAATTGGCGATACAACTATTTTGATTCCCTTCTTAACCCACGACCGAGATCAAAAAGTCGTCGTCAGAAATCAGAAATTTGTTTTCGGTTTAGGATTATGTTACTTATTGATATAAATAATAAAAAAAAATGATTAAAATACCGTATTATAAGTATAAACACAATGTTTGTGCTAAGTCGTCTCTGACGTCATCCACAGAAAGTTACCATCATCATCATCATCAGGTCTTTTAGTCTCCAATGCAGGAGCACGACCCTCTCTGTACTACCAAATTCATAATTCATCAGAGCAGCCAGAGGATTTGGCCTACACTCTCCTCGCTTACCAGACGGGCTGGCCATTGATGTCTAAAAGCTTTGTTTAGCTTGTATTTCCTAAGTCGCCTTCTACGCCACCCATGGGAGGATTTGGAGTGGTCCTATTCTACTCTGCCGGAAACCCACAGCAAAATAGAAACAGAACTACAGAAAGTTATATAATGGTCCTATTCTAGGCAGGTAGTTAACCTTAAAAATATTCACAATGAATATATCCCACTAGAATACTTAGGGATGTCGCCATTCGAGAACCTTTTTACCCCATCGGGTATCGGTTCGTTGCGCTATGTGTTCCGCTCACTGCCACTTCAACGAGCTAATCTGCTGGGCTATATCAGTGACTTTTGTTCTCCTACGAATTTTATAAATCCTGAATTGATCACGAGGGAAACACCGAGCCTAGCCCTCTCCATAGCGCGTTGAGCGACCTTGAGCCTTCTTATGAGACCCATAGTAAGGTAGCACCACGTTTCAGAGCCATAAGTCATCACTGGTCTTCTTCTCATCGTGTGTGTTAGTGACTAACACTAGTGTCAGAGTTTTTTAACCGCCTTAAAGGCCTCTGACATGGTTTTAGGTAACGATCAATGTCAAAGACAGTGACCGGGACCGACAGCTTAACGTGCTCTCCAAAGCACGGATCGTCTTACTTATCAGACAATCAGGTGATCAGCCTGCAATGTCCTAACCAAACTAGGACAACAACACAAAGTCGTTGCCCCCGCCGGGAATCGAACCCGCGACCTCCGGGTGTGAGCCGAACGCTCTAACCACTACACCACGGAGGCAGTTATCACTGGTAACACACATTGGTTGTAGACTGTACAACAGAAAGTTATGAAATGGTCCTATTCTAGGCCGGTACTTAACCCTAAAAATATTCACAATGAATACATCCCACGTAAGAATACTTTCAAAACTTAACCCCAAAATTCTCTACAAAAATATCTCCCACTTACATACGGCTGCAATAAATACATGCTCTCATACCGTAAGTGCTCGCTCGCAGTTGAAAACGTTTCAACATAAAAGTGCATTAAACGCAAGCATTAAATTCAAGTGAATGCAACGCATGAGATCGGTATAATGAGAGCCGTGTGTGGAATTCGTTATAATTTGTTTTTCCGCGCAATAGGGATGAGGACTAAAAAATGTTTGGCTCATTAGTTAGATATTAAAAACACTTGATATACGTACTAGCTGTACCCGCGGGCTTCGCTTACCGTGGAAATTCCGGGATAAAGAGTAAGTTACGTCCTTTCCCGACTCTCAAACTATATCTATTCCAAATTTCATTCAAATCGATTCAGTAAATTAAGCGTGAAGAGGTAACAAACAAACAAACAAATATATATAAGAGTATATGGATTTGTTAGTCATGAAACATGAAATAGGATGAAACTTTCAAATAATCACCCTTCAGATATGTTGACAAATAAGTGCCTAAATATTGTTATTAGTATTACGGGACTTACGGCGATTAATATCGTTTTTTGCCAGATATTAGGACGACCCTTCTGCCGTCATGGTCGTTGGCCGACTGACTTCTACTACTTCTTACTTCCCTCGAGGACAATTTTTCTGCAATTAGGCCCGAATTTGCCCGTCTTGTTTTGCGTGGGGAAGTGGCTAGTACTAATAACAGTAATTGTGGCCGCTTAACTCTGAAATCATATGCCTTAATATTGTCTTATTACAACCGTTTTATTATTGAGTAAACATATTTACGTATCCATTTTGTTGCATTTAAATCTCGCGTGACTTCACGATCAGGTACAATATTTACCTTTCAATGACGTAAGATGTATATATATATATATATATATGCCACCTATACAAAAGGTGGACGTTAAGCACTATCTACCAGTTAGTCTTTAGAAAAACAGAAACCATATTTACGATAGGCGCTATAATATTCACTATACAATAAACATACATATACAATTTTTACTACTTAGCTAAACGAATTTGGGCTACTTTTCTAAATTCATGTACCTATATTGCCCGAAGTAAAAATATTACCGTACCCGAGTAGCGCACTCCACTTTTCATCTCCATCTATGAGAAAAACTAGCAAATACAGAATATAAAGAAAATCTAGTTGACGGACTAAATGTAATATTATATTTTTTACTAACCCGGTCTACATCTCTATTCGTATAATTTGATTTTTCTTGTAATAATTCAGGGTTTTAATTTTAATTTTGGCCGTACTTCCAAACATTTATACATCATATTATTTTGGCCACAGCAATAGGAAGTCCTCTAATGGTGATACAACACACATCCAATTTTAACACCAGTATTATAGGGGTGACGACAGGGTCCAAAAAGTATGATTGTAATTAGTCCGTATTTTAGATTATCCAAAAATAATGGACCCATATTTTTAAGTTAACCAAAAAAGTAAAAATTCACAAAGATACGGAGCGTCAAAGTTCCGGAGGGGGGGCTTGCGACGTCACACTTAAGTAAGACCAAATCGTGGTCTGATACCCAGCCGTGACGTCACGCGATATTTATATGCGCTGTATCTTTGCCATTTTTGGTTTCTCAGAGAAAAGAAAAAATACGTGTACAATATTTTTTTGTAATCTAACCGATGGACCAAAAAGATTTTTCCATTCGTCATGCCTATTGTAAGTTGACGTTTTTTAGAGAAAATGCTGCAGTACAGTTTTTTGCTCCTTCTTTTATACTTGCGCTTAGGAAGCGCCAATAAACTTAGCCAACAGTAAATGATCTGATATCAACGACTACCTATTATTCGAGTCCGACTCGCGCAAGAAAGGTTCCGTACCACTATCTATATAAAATCACGTATTTTGTATGGGAGCACTTAAATATTTATTTTAATCTGTTTTATTAGTATTTCTGATTATAGCGGCAACAGAAATACATTATAAGTGAAAATTTCAACCGTCTAGCTGTCACGGTTCACAAGATACCGTCTGGTAACAGACAGACAGATAGACGGACAGCGATGTATTAGTAATAGGGTCCCGTTTATACACTTTGGGTATGGAAACCTAACAGTAAATATCTATATTTGGCATATTAACTTCAAAACGGAACAAACATTCGTCCATTCTCATAATTCTTTCGCAATAACATAATAATAGGAATTTTTTGTTGAATCGTGTATTAAAAGCTTGTTGTTTTAAACTCTTTACTGAATATAATTGTATGATAATCAAAGGAAGGTCTAATTAGCAAACAGGGTTATTTTTTACAAACAATTTTATAGAATGCAGTTATTTAGTTCTGTAGGATAAATATTTTAACGTAATTATTTAAATTAAAGGTTGGACATGAAATAATGCCATTTTTAATCTGTTTTTTTATCAAGAGCCTTTTTAGGGTTCCGTAGCCAAATGGCAAAAACGGAACCCTTATAGATTCGTCATGTCTGTCTGTCTGTCCGTCCGTATGTCACAGCCACTTTTTTCAGAAACTATAAGACCTATACTGTTGAAACTTGGTAAGTAGACGTATTATGTAAACCGCATTAAGATTTTGACACAAAAATAGAAAAAAAACCATAAATTTTGGGGGTTCCCCATACTTAGAACTGAATCTCAAAAATTTATTTTTCAACAAACCCATACGTGTGGGGTATTTATGGATAGGTCTTCAAAAATGATATTGAGGTTTCTAATATCATTTTTTTTTAAACCGAATACTTTGCGCGAGAGACACTTCCAAAGTGAAAAAAAGTGTGTCCCCCCCCCCGTAACTTCTAAAATAAGAAAATGATAAAACTAAAAAAAATATATGATGTTCATTACCATGAAAACTACCAGCGAAAATTGGTTTGAACAAAATCTAATAAGTATTTATTTTTTTATATGTCATAAATCATAAACGGCAATTTACCTTTCATTCAATCAACTCAAATATAAAAATTAAAAAAAACATACTACAAGACTTTTATATTATGTTATTTGCTACTACGGAACCCTTCATGGGCGAGTCCGACTCGCACTTGGCCGCTTATTATTTCATACCATTCATATGCTATCCATATAATTATATTTACTAATTTTAAAATCCCCATCTCCCATGCTGGTCTGGGAGAAATAAAAAAAACTTAAAATGTACCAGTAAAAGCCGATCGAGGGAATGGGCAAAAATGCAAATCATATTAACAGGCGATGCGGCTAGCAACCCATCACAATATTGATTGCTTTTCCAGTGGCTTTTGGGTCTTGTGGCCCTGGGCTCTGCATTGAACCGCAAGACCCAAAATGCTCTGTCTGCCCCATTAGGGATAAAGACGTGATAGTATGTATGTATGTTTTAAATCCCCGACATAAAAGAGGGATGTTATAAATTTTACGTTAATGTCTGGCGGTCTGTCTGTCTGTATGCCTGTGGCATCGTAGCGCTCAGCAGATGGACCGATTTCCATACGGTTTTTTTTACGTGAAATATAGTTTCACCGTAAAACAGTAAGCAAGCCCTTGCGGTGGTGCTTAGCTTTGTTTATGTCGGGAGTTTTTAATTTGCCCACCAACTTAAACTTTTTAATATGATATTTTCTAGGTAATCCTCTTTATTTGTTATAATATATAAAAAACGAAAATACTGAATACAAATTAATACGGAATGAAAATACGGAATGATGCCATAAGGGAGCGGTGTGGAGTAAAAGAGGATGTTGTGACAAAAATAGGGAAAGGGATGTTAAGATGGTTTGGGCATGTAGAAAGGAGGGATGAAAAGAGATTAACGAAAAATATTAATATAACAAATGTGAAAGGAACAGTAGGAAAGGGTCGGCCTCGGCGAACATTCTGCGACCAAATTGCAGACGTTCTAAAAAAAGGAGAGGTAAAAAGTACCCGTAACCGAAGGGCATGTATGAAGAGATTGATGAGTTTAGATGAAGCAAAAGAGGTTTGTCAGGATCGTAGCAAGTGGAGGTCTATAGTCTCTGCCTACCCCTGCGGGAAACAGGCGTGATATTATGTATGTATGTATTTATTATTATCGTTTTAAGGATTTTGTATCTCAAACGACAACTCTGCTTCTTGTCGCATGGGGAATATAATATTCATAAGCAAATTTTCACGCACCACCATCCATGAAATTTAATAATAAACCGATATTTAACCCCTAGGGAAAATAACTCTTTGCTGCTACCTATAAAAAGCGCAGAATTATGCCAAGACCCTTTTTAATAAGTCACACAGTTGTGGAGACCAAATTAGAGAGAGTGCCAGATGTAAAACGCTTGTACAATGTACATATTGGATGACTTTTTAACTACCAGCCAAATTTTTCGAGCAAGTTCAGTTTATGATACTGAACTACTTTCTAAATCTTGTTTTCATTGAAAATATGTAAAAAATACCGTTTTCCCATACCATAAAATTCATTTGGCTTAGTTTTGATTTGTATGAAAAAGCTTTTTTTGTTCATTTTTTGTTGATTGTTTTAATGAAAAATAATTAAGTATTATGGATAGAAAAAAAATTGCTGTCTAGAAAGTCACCTTGTATTAAAATTTGTAGATTAACGTATTAAAATATTTCACTCTTCTTATCTTTTTACAGCATCAATGTCATTTCATCATAAAAAGTTGACTAACTTTAAGCGCAGCACATAGAAAAGACGTAGGAGGGGCAGGCAGAACACAATGAAAGGACGGGGCAAGGACGGGGCGCGCGACTTTTGTGTGTGTTCTGCTTTGCGACGTTTCTATACATTGTGTATGAAACCGTCGCTTGCCGTCGCGGAACAAACATATGTCTGCGCCCCGTCAGCGAAACACGTCTTTTTTATGTGTCCTGTGCCTTAGGTTCAAATTTTTTACCCAAAAAAATTGACAGAGACAAAGGAGAAGGTGACGTGATGGGGGTATTAGTATTTAGTAGTAAGTAAATAAATAGACGGAAACTTTAATGTAGTTACTTGTATGTTTGTTAGTTTGTTTCCACTTTATTGTACCTACCAAAAAACCATAACAGCCAGACAGACTGATTATTTTACTATATGAAACTTGTACAAGAGCGGGCTTATCCTAGCACAGGATCTTCTATTCTTTCCTAACGAGGGTTTTCTTAATTATTGCCGATTTCACAATTTTCTTATCAATTTTCATACATGAAGTGTGCTTCTGTAGTTCAATATTTTGTTTTTTGAAGGGTGAAAGGGAGTTTTGTCTTACGATGAAACTGAAGTTTGGGTTAGTACATAATTAAGTAGGTTAGGTTATTGATCCAATCTGCTAGAAGAGAAAAAAACTCGTAACGATAGCTAAAAAATATGCTTCATACATATTATAGCATTTTTCGATGACGAGAATGAGCAAAAATCTTTAAAAATGGCCTTAAAGACCTTTATCTTATGTGTGTGACAGCATATGTTTTCTTATAAGTACTATTAATAAATATAAAATAATAAAAGGGAGAAAAGCAGCTGGTGAAAAAGTACTTTGTAGGTTGTAGTCTTATAAAGTAAGTTTGATGAAGAAAGCAATTTATATAAACATGTCCTTTGTACTCTCCATTTTCATAAACGAGTCTCTTCCATGCTGCTCTGGGAGAAAAGAAAAAACTAAGAACCTGTTGTTTCTCTTCCCGTGCAGATTGTAAAAGCCGATAGAGGGAATAGGAATAAAATGCGAACCATGTTAGATTTGCCCGATGTTCTACGTCAGTTAAAATCAGCCTTTTCAAAGCATATTGCTCGTCTTTTTACACGGGCAGTCTGTGGTTTAGGTATACGAAACGAGCCTACAACTCCTTGCGTGTCCTTTATAATAATGCATTTCGTATGCTTATGGCGCTGCCTCGCCGCTGTAGCGCATCCGCAATGTTTGCAGAAAGACATACAGATGGCTTTCATGCAATAATGCGCAAAAAAGCAGCTTCACTGTTAAACAGACTGCGAGGTAGCGACAATTGCATCCTAAAGATGATAGCAGACCGGTATGACTCCCCCATCGTTAACCACATGATGAAGATAGGTATCGGTGCTATTAAATAAAAAATGTAATTTAATTTAAATTTATACTAACATAGGATAAGTAAAAAACTACTAACAAAAACTATGGATTGACATCTGAAATAAAGAATTTATTATTATTATTATGCGTTGTGGCTATCAACTCATTATTACAGCCAAAATAATAAATCTGGATATTATATATATTGTCTAGCCATTATTTATAATGTCTACTCAATTAAGATAAAGTGATAATTAACACAAAATTAATCACACTAACTAGCAATTTTATATAATATCTTCGAAGACTTGGATAATGTAATAAAACAAGTAGGTATTCGTTTAAGATTATAAAATTGTATTTCAATTTGCCTTAAGCCATACAGAACTAATCATAAAGATTATTTTAAAAATTAAAATAACATAAGATAATATTTTCACGTCAATTAACATTGTTATAAAGTTATTTAACTTTAATTTATAAAGTAAATTTAAAGCTCACTGGCTATAAAACAAAAAATTAAAAACAGAGATCAACACACAATAAAGACAAAAATAATAAAGTTTTTAAAACGAACTGACATTAATTAACCAGGTCATAATTATTATTTATTCTTACAAGTAAGGCTCTTGTGACATTTTGAGTTACACATGAGGTTTGCTTTTTTACATTTACACCTATTTGAAACGCATTCTCCAGTACAGTTGCAATGCTGAAATCCTTGACCGCCAAGATGTGACTCTTTTTTAGCACATTCCCTGATGGTAACTTCATGTTGAGGAACGGTATCTATTTTAATAAACGTTTCTTTGCAGACAGTGAACTGATTCCTTGCGTAAAGTTGATTTAGAATCCCATGCTTAGTGCCTAACTTATACATTCCTTCTGTCTTCTTGAGAAATTATAACAGCCATAATATTTCTGTCATCGGCTTTGGCGCGGTCAACATCAGGAATTTTTACCACTACATTATCGCCTGTGTTAGCAGCAGGATATTTGAGCGAAGATTGAGCTAACATTTTATCTGCTTGCTTTTTCAGAGATTGTCCTACTAATTTTCTGATGTTTCCTATATCTTGTTTCTTTTTATCGAGAGCAATTACTATTTCTTGATCACTTTGCGTTATATTAGATGGATCTGTAGTATTTCCTTGGTTTTCGGTCTCAGTATCAAGTTTTTTTGCCAGGTTATGTAAATTTTCATTTTGTGATTCAGCGTTTTAAGTTGTAGTATCGCTTTCTATTCCATCATCTTCATTAATCACAGCTTCGGTAATATTGGGTTCGGTTTTCCTCTCTTCATTCAACTGGATTTCGTCTTCATTCAATATATTTTCTAGCTCTTCTTCTGTTAACAGGTCAACCAACGCGTCTTTAGGAAGACTATTTAATCCGACTTTAGCTTTGCAGCCAAACATTGCTTCGTAAGGGCTACGATTTATCCCTGCGTGATATGCTCCGTTCTTCATAAATTGAATAAAGCGTAATCCTTCAGACCATTTCGTCGTCTTGTTAGATTCCAGCCAGGTACAAAGCATCTTCTCTACGTCTTGGTTAGCCCTTTCAAGAGACCCTTGTGATTGAGAGTGTCGAGGTTTACCATGGACGATTTTTAATTCCGGCCACATCGCACAGACTTCTTTAACCACATTGTTAGCAAATTCCCTACCATTATCGCTTTGCAAAATACTAGGCGCTCCAAATATGGTAAAAATGTCTAATAAATGATACGCTACCTCTTCTGCTCGCTTATTTTTTAAGGACCGCAGCTGCACGAATTTTGTTAGGTGATCTTGATACACCATGATGAATTTATAATCCCCATCACACTGCGATTGCATATCTATGAGATCCACTTGGCACCTTGAATTAAGCTCGTTGCTGATAATCGGTTTTACGACAAGACCTTTTCTTGGCAAATTTTTCTTTTTCTGACAAGATTCACACAGATTCAAATACACTGTGACTAGTTCAGCAGTTACATTTTTATATCTTACTTTTAACTCTTTCATCATTCTGACTCTGCCGCCGTGTCCAATACTAATATGGCATTCGTGGATTATTTGAAAAGTTTCGTCCAAGTGGGCATAGTAAATAATGGGATCACCTTCGTTTTTCACCGGAATTATTAGTTTTTCTGAAGCTCCAATTTTGACGACATCGTATCTTACTAAGCGCTGGTAATCTTCAGGTGTTTTTTTAGTAATCTTGTTCTTAGATTCTTTTACTTTTAAAATTAAAGACAAATATTGATCATTTGTAAACAACTGATTATTTTTTCCTTTACTTGCAATAAGAACAGTGACAGTTTCATAAAAACGTTTTCTCATTTCATCCGCCATCATCAGACACGGAGACGAATGTAAATACTCGCGGAAATTCCGGCACACACAGCGCGACCTCTCATTACAAGACGACAACGAACACTATTGCGTCAGCCACGAAATGGCGGCGATCACGCCATGCGGCAGCGGGATGAAGAGCGGGAGGGGTAACAAGTCGGCTAGACCGTATTTATTACTTTGGCTAACATTGACACGCTATTATGAATAATGTCCAGATAAAGTGATTAATTTATTACATTGTCTAGTGATTTTTGGCTTTTATATATAATGACCAGTCATTATGTATAATAGCTATTTAATCACTATGGCTGTAACATATATACCTGCAGCTTGTGGGTTAACTGTACCGCACGAGCTGCCAGCACCCTGAGAGTTTAGTACAATGATGCTTTTAGGATGCTGTTGCGGTTGCCTCGGTTTTGCAGCGCATCAGGGATGTTCGCGGATGCAGGAGTTAACGATTTTCATGCAATTTTACGCAAAAATTCTGCATCTCTGATGCGCAGGATCCGATGCAGCCCTAATAGCATTATGAGCATTATTGCTAATAAGATTGAAGGTCCGGTGGTTTTAATCCAATGCGCCCGCATTGGATTAAAACCCATGGGCCCTCGAATGTACGAAATGAAAAGTAAGTAAGACTTGTAATTTCATAAATTATTTAAAATGTTTTGACGATATTAATAGTAAAAATACATATAATATGTGATATGATATGAATAATATATGTAATTGGTGAATGTGGGAGGGGAGAGGACTAGTGTATAATTCTTCTATGGACAAAAAAGGTCCGAAATAAAGATATTTTATTTATTTATTAATATATTTTATTACTTTTCTAACTCCTCGCCCAACGTCACGCTGCTTTTGAGTCTTGCGGCCCTATGATGACCGTGATAGTATGTATGTATGTGTCCCTTGGTAAAATCATCATCACCATCCTCAGGTCTTTTTAGTCTCCACTGTAGGTAGGCACGGTCCTCTCTGTACTACTAGAGCCATACTAGGCTAGAGCAGCCAGAGATACAGAGGGTTTGGCCAACACTCTCTGCGCTGGCCAGTTGGATTGGAGAGGTCACATTGATATTAAAGCTTTGTTTAGCTTGTTTACTGCCTCCGTGGTGTAGTGGTTAGAGCGTTCGGCTCATACCCGGAGGTCGCGGGTTCGATTCCCGGCGGGGGCAACGACTTTGTGTTGTTGTCCTAGTTTGGTAAAGACATTGTAGGCTGATTACCTGATTGTCCGATAAGTAAAATGATCCGTGCTTCGGAGGGCACGTTAAGCCGTCGGTCCCGGTCACTGTCTTTGACATTGGTCGTTACCTAAAAACCATGTCAGAGGCCTTTAAGGCGGTTTAAAAACTCTGACACTAGTGTTAGTCTCTAACACACACGAGAAGAAGAAGAAGAAGAAGAAGAAGAAGCTTGTATTTCCTAAGTTGCCTTCTACGACCTCCACGGGAAGACTTGGAGTAGTCCTATTCTACTCTGCCGGATACCACACGGTATCAGCACGGCATTATTAACCGGTCAAGAACCGCACGACATTATATGTCCACGTCCATTGTCTTACTATTGTGTCTGGTATTGGCGGTAAAGGAACCGTTAAGATCATAATTTCAGCCGCATAACCTCCACTGCTGGCTGGCCATAGGTCTTTCCCAAAGATTTCCAAAATGACGGATCTAGATTATTAAGGTCACATCCACCCAATCCCGTTTAGACTACTCAAAACTTTAAATCGTATCCATGTTAATTCATATAACTATTCTAAGGAGTACTACTTAAGATGTCAAACTTACAGCATTTCCTCTACTTATGAGTTCTTTTCCACACTCAAAACTTCTTTATCGTATCGGTGAAACTTGAAAATTATTTTGAAAAGGGTCGACCGCTTTATCTGTTTTCGTACTTTGTACTCGAGCCGAAGAAGGGTTATGTTTTTCACGCGTATCCTGTATGTATGACTGTCTATTTCTTCTCAACAAAAAGTGAACGAAAAGTGCTATTTTCCTCATTGATTTTAAATGAGTAAAGCTATTTATAAACTTCTATTCGTCATCCTCATCATTATCATCATCATCAGGTCTTTCAGTCTCCACTGCAGGAGCACGACTCTCTCTCTTTATCACCAGAGCCTTATTTGACCAGAGCAGCCAGAGGATTTGGCCTACACTCTCCTCTCTGGCCAGACAGGTTGGGAGAAGCCTCAGTGATGTTTATAAGCTTTGTTCAGCTTGTTATTCCTAAGTCGCCTTCTACGATATCCAAGGGAAGACTTGGAGTGGTCCTATTATACTCTGGCAGATACCACACGGCACATTATTTCGATCCAAGCCATTTTCAAGCCACATTCTTTTGATAGGGTTTTACGATCTGCGCAGAAAGATATATTTGTAACATTCCATGTGAGTTTACTAGACTAAACTGTATGGTCGAACCAGAAATTAAACCCAGTAGAATTTGTTCATCCTGGATCCTAATCCTGAAGCAGACTGGGCATACGAACGGGATCTGGACTGAGCCACTAATCCGCTTTGTTACGGAAAAGATTTCATTTAAAAGCATTCCACTAAAATTTCTGTACGAAAATGCGCTCAGAAATTCTGTGTTTCTCGAAGTTCAAGTACACTTTTAAATAGTCCGACTTGTCTGTAGTCTTCTTTTCTGTCAGATGTACTACCGCGTCTTTTTCTCTAGAGTAGACAGAGCCTAAACCACAAGACTTAAAGCACAGGTAATGCACTTCAAGAAGCTGAGTCTTATTTACTTGCTAGTGCTGTGTGTTTTCTGGCAGAGTAAAATAGGACCACCCCAAGACTTTCTGTGGATTTCGTAGAAGGCGACTTAGGAAATACAAGCTAAGCAAAGCTTATAAACATCAATGAGACCTCTCCAACCCGTCTGGCCAGCGTGGAGAGTGTAGGCCAAATCCTCTGACTGTTCTGACCAAGTATGACTCAGGTAGTTCAGAGAGATCCTGCTCTTCAGTGGAGACAAAACGATCTGTTAATGATGAAATTTTGAATTGCAACTCGATGAGATAGTTTACACCCAAAAAATGTTTCTGACTGTACAAATTCCTCCAGGTTATACTTAAGCAACCCTATACTTTAAGTCAAACCTTTTTAATCTATTCGCCGCGAGGTCCGCGAGACATATCGGTTGTCGTGCCCCCAACGCGACCTAAAACCTACAACCAAAAAGGGATGTGGATACTTAAGTTTTTGTCTTTTAAAGTAGCGTCGGAAATTTCTTTCTGACTGTACAAAACAATTTTTTCTTATTGGTGTCCGAATTGTCAGAAAAAAAATATTCAAATTAAAAAGTGTCAATTCGGACAGAGTGTCCGAATTATATTGTGTCCGAGTCGTCAGCAAGTCGCAATATGAGCAGTAGTTTTTGTCGGAAATATCCGACGATCGTGAAATGGGCTCGACAATGTTTGTTGGATAAATCTGACGTTCGAAATACTCACCGTCTAGTCTTTAGCGTGCTTTCCAGCTTATATGATAATTTTCTATTTTATCATCATCATATCAGCCACAGGAAGTTTTAGACATAGGCCTCCCCCAAGGTTTTTCAAAACGACCGATCGGAAGCGGTTTGCATCCAGCGCCTTCCTGCAAGCTTGCACAGGTCGTCTGTTGTCTGAGCAGGTGGGTTTCCTACGCTGCATTCCCGGTACGTGGCCGCCATTCGAGAACCTTTCTGCCCCATTCGGTTATCGGTTCTTCGCGCTATGTGCCCCACCCACTGCCTCAAGCTAATCCGCCTGGCTATGACAGTAACCTTAGTTCTTCTACGCTTCTAGTTGATCTATTCTACTAGCTTTCTACGTAAAACGGCTTTAATATACTAATCCATATAAGGCTTATAACAACAGACCCGTCAAATGTTAAAATATTCAATACTACACGGGTACAATGTTTCATAGAATATTATCGGAGAATTACCATATGAATGAGAACGATCAAATGTTCATTTACATAAAGAATTATTCAAAAATGCTAACTTATGCCAAAATTTTGTGATATTTAGTAGCATTATATTCCAGAGAGAATTTTGATTATGGATAAATTCATTGTTACGAAAAGCTTTGATGATCCTATTGAATTCGTTTGCGTTTATAAAATAAACGTACGTATTTACTCGACTACGGTAAAGCCAAAGGGAGGGTTATGTGTTTCACCGCTAAATATACATTAGCATTTTCATCTCTTCACTCGTATTATTCCATGATACATTGACAAATTGTCTGTCGGCTAGTTTTAAGCTATGTCAGCTATGTGACGTCACACTAATAATAATGTGGCGCCCTCTACAATATGTAAAAAAAACCCTGTCCGATCCGTTAAGGTAATATTGGGTAGCTTGCGAAGGTTCCATTTATCCCTGAAATCGCAGAAAAAATCTGCAGTTTCATACATTTTGGAACGTTAGGTATTTAATTTTGTTTCAAGTCGCAGTCTCAAACATACTTTGGGACTAGCTTAATCAGTGTAATTTGTCCCTATATATTTTTTTTTTTTGCTCCACGCTCTCCAAAGCTGAGCTAACTGAGAACAATAGTACCAACTTTAGTAAAATATCGAGAGTGAACTAATAAATCAATTATTTCAGCAAAACCTTTCCATAAATCAGCTCTAAACATAATTTAATTAAAAACTCCAAGAAACCGTCGTCAGACGGTGTTAGACTCAAAGCGAAAGTTCTGTATTACCAATTACAAGTTGTCAAATCGTACATCGAACTCACAAAGAGAAATATTTGGAGTGGAAGAGGGGGGGGGGGACTCATCCGACGTTTCGAGAAAGTTCCGTGCATTGAAATATTGTACGAATACAAAAGCTTTTGTGTTGTCGCTTGTTTTTATTAATCTTGGATTTTGGAACATTTTAACGGAGTTACCTATGTTCTTGCAACTTGCTCGGGAAAAAGATAAGAGGAGTCGCATGTCTAAACTCACTCTCGTTGTTTTTTGATTCAGTTTTTCGTATTCTTCATAAATGGCAGAAATAATGGGGTTGGAATCTTTAAAACTACCATATTATCAGCCATTTTGAAAATATTTCAAAAATGTCAGAAAGCTTTTTTATTAGGTACGCTTATTGTGACGCAAATTTTTTGTCTAAAAACTTTTTTATCCGATAATCTTCAACGGCTGGAAGGTGACATTGCGAGCTTACAGAGCCACTAGTGATAATTCACATATAATAGATAGGTTATTATAGATAGGTTAAAAATGTTTTTCTAGTTTTTAATTTGAATAAAGATACAAATTTTCATTTTCGTAATTTAGTATTAGCCTGCGAAAGATTTATCAAGAACGACTTGTTATAATACAACCTAAAATTTAAACTAACTGAAGTAAAATTTATTCAAAATAACTTATATTAAATTATATGAAAAATTAAGGCTAAATCGCTGCCTTCACAGGGCATAGTATCCAAAAGGCTGGTGGCATTTCCGCTTTGGATACTTAAACGCTGTCCGAAATGCGCGCCCGCCCTTGGGTCCCCCGAGAAATCAATCAGGCGTGCGGAAATTTCCTAAAAATTTGCCGAGCTTCGGCACACCAGGGCCCTATAGTCACAAAAGGAACAAAACAAACATTAACGACTCTCTCAGAGCCGCATACTTGCGACTCTTGATGGCTTCTGCTGTCGTCGCTGCCGCGCCCGCCTTTCGGGCTGTCGCCCGTACTTGGGATGCAGCTACAGTATCTACACATGTAGCATCCCACACAAGCGACCGCCCGTTTTTCCAAGGAAGGAGCTTCATGCCATCGGGCCTCTTGCCATCATCTCGCGCGATACCATTAGGATCGAGAATTGCTGGCACACCGGCACTGGCTAGAGCATGATGGATGACGTCATTCAAATCAGCGTGACGGGAAATACGCCCTGCGCTGCGACGACCAGCAAATTTGTGTTGGCCCAGGGGATCGACATCTCCACCACAGCGACAGCGATGTGGCTCATTCGTTCTAGCTCCTAATCGAAGACTAAAAGTGGTTCTCTCCGAGAGGGTGCCTACACTCGCTGACGGTATGGCATTTAACCAATATCCTGACTCCGGCTCACAGCTTGCTAAGAGACGAGCCCTCTCTTACTATTTGTTTTGTCTAATAGTTGTTTCCGAAGGGCATGTATGAAGAGATTGATGAGTTTAGATGAAGCAAAAGAGGTTTGTCAGGATCGTAGCAAGTGGAGGTCCATAGTCTCTGCCTACCCCTGTGGGAAACAGGCGTGATATTATGTATATATGTATGTTTCCGAATAAGCAAGCAGAGAGGCTCATCCCATTGCCTTATTATATTAGCCTTCATTTCCGAAAAATAATTACATATGAAATCATGGCAGCAATTTTGTTTGTACCCCACTCAGTTTAGTTTGTACATTTCTGAGTACGAATAATCTATACCTATATTATTAAAGTTACTTATTGATTTTAATAACATGTTAACCATTTTCCTAGAAGTCGCGTCGTTGTTAAGCTTAGTTAGTACAACTAGTTACGTATGTAAAATCGCAGAATTTATTTATAATAGGGTCTTTGACTGTGTTTGTTTTGATAAATTCATTTATTCAAAATCTCTAAGAAACACTTTTTACAAATATTTTCTAATTTAGAGAATAGTATTATATATGGCGTGTACAATACAAAAGTATTAGGTATTTACTTTTGTATTGTACACGCCAATTACCTCTTTCTTCCCATTTCCTCTCGCGGGTCTACTGGAAGAAATTTCTTTAGAAATAAGTAGCACCTATGTACTAAGTTTACTTTTATAAGGTTTTATTTATACATTTTTCAAGTGTACATGAATCAATAAAATAATAAATAAATAGTCGAAAAATTATAATTTAAAAAAATTACAACCCGCTTAGCGTTTCCAGTGCACCATTGCAAAGATAGAACCAGAAACGAGCCAGAGTCGGAATCCCCAGTCTTTTCTGATAACCATCATCATCATCATTTCAGCCGTATAACGTCCACTGCTGGACATAGGCCTTTTCTAATAATATTTTATTATTATAAAACTGCCTCCGTGGTGTAGTGGTTAGAGCGTTCGGCTCATACCCGGAGCTCGCGGGTTCGATTCCCGGCGGGGGCAACGACTTTGTGTTGTTGTCCTAGTTTGGTTAGGACATTGCAGGCTGATCACCTGATTGTCTGATAAGTAAGATGATTCGTGCTTCGAAGGGCACGTTAAGCCGTCGGTCCCGGTCCCCGTCTTTGACATTGGTCGTTACCTAAAACCATGTCAGAAGCCTTTAAGGCGGTTTAAAAGCTCTGACAATAGTGTTAGTCACTAACACTCTCGATACGAAGAATAATATTTTATACCTAAAATATTGACAAATATTTTGGACGAGAAGACACTGCGTACTTTCCCAATACTTCCCAGCCGAGTCGGATTTGTCAAAGTCTTACCTGGAATTTCCTGCCTGGACCAATTCACCCAGATATATATACTGGTCTACAACTCTTACTAACCAACCCTAACAAAACAATAACCCGAAACTATAAAATATAATTTGTACCGATATAATCCGCAAGTTCTCGCATAATATTATTTGTTTAAACTATTGTACTGCGCAAGTTATTATCAACAGAAACCGTTCGCTTATGTTTAATTCGTGTGTGGGACACACTGTGTGTTTGTTAAGCCGCCTATAGAATTAACAGAAAGATTTTCTGGATTTTAAAGACTATTTTCAAAGCAGATCATGTACCTATCGTATATAAAGGAGGGTTTATTATTTCGTCGCAATCTTTCTTTTAATGTATGTACACCGATTATTTGAAGACACCTACACCGACTTGAAAAATTCTTTTGTTATTTGAAAGGGTTATTGCGAAGTGGTCCGATGCTGGACTGGGAGAAATACAAAAAAAAACTAAGAATGTACCAGCTGCTTCTCTTCCCATGCAGATCGTAAAAGCCGATCGAGGGAATGGGCAAAAATGCAAATCATGTTAACAGGCGATGCGGCTAGCAACCCATCACTGTATTGATTGCTTTTCCATCTTCTCGCCCACCATGACGCTAAAAGTGGCTTTTGGGTCTTGCGGCCCTGGGCTCTGCATAGAACCGCAAGACCCAAAATGCTCTGTCTGCCCCATTAGACGTGATAGTATGTATGTATGTATGTGGTCCCATAGAAATTTAATCAAAATCGAGTGTATACTTCGGGTGTCAGTCGGTTTTTAATTTTGAAAAATTATATTGTACCACTTTTTTGGCGTGATTGACCTATATAACTTTACTTAGTCATGTCAAATTACAGCTGTCTAATACTTATATAGACTCTAAGTAAAACTGCGAACGGACAGAAAGACAGACCGAAGATTCGCCGCAACTTTAAAGGTTCCTTGTTAACTACGCAACCCTAATGTTAATAAAATACTTAACAACACTTATTTGTACGTGGAAAGATATTACGCGTATGTTGAGAGCTGCGATGCGATAATGAGTACCTAATACACGGTATATGACAAGATGGCCGACCCCAGATAATAGGATAAGGGAAATGAAGATGAATACCTGTTCGAGTATCCAATATGACATATCTAATATTAGGAGAACCTAATATTACACATGACCCTGAGACGGATGTTACGGATGTTTAGAAAGATAGTAAAAAAAGTTTTATCAATTACGGTACCTCCTTCGTTACATGTTCGTTTTTAGGGTTCTGTTTGTTGTTAAAAACGAGTTTTTAAGGTTAAAAACGGGACCCTATTACTAAGACTTCACCGTCCATCTGTCTGTCCTCCAGGCTGTATCTCATGAACCGTGATGGCTAGACAGTTAAATTGTAACAGATGATTTATTTGTGTTGCCGCTAGAACAATAAATGCTAAAAAAAATGGTTGCCTGTAAAGTCGGTTTTACGGGCGAAGATTTTACGTGACAACGTAGATAACATAGTTGAGTGGGAGAGAGACGCAAGGCATTCGGCGGGCCTCTCTCTCGTTCGGTGACTCATCGTAACGTTACCGAGCGTTACACTTTTTCATAAGTGACTCCCAGCCGCAACCTAATTTAAGACGTTGTCACGTCAAAACAGAAAAAAATAAAGGTTTAAGCGAAGTTAACATACAATTAAACGAGATTTTTTATATTATATACGCAAGTCCGACTCTAATTGGCCGGTTAATTTTGTTTTGTTTGTAAGTGAAAGGCCAACACTAGTGTCAGATTTTTCCAGCTGCCCAAAGGCATCTGTCATACCTTAAGAGTCCCCTTACCCTAGACTTCTCCATACAAACGTAGTACACGTTTAATTTTGAAACCACCTGTCAGATTCCGGTAAAAATTGGTAATTGTAAAGAAATTGCAATTATCTAGGGTAATAACTAGTTTCCTACGGTAAAATTATGAACTGGAAAGAAAATATAACGATTGAAAAGTTTCCCATACTAATGGTCAAAAATGATATAAAACACTATATTCTAATTCAAGTTCATATTTTTAATGTCGGAAACCAGTTATAAACCTAGATAATTGCAATATCTTTGAAATTACAAAATTTTGCCCAAATCGGACATGTCGTTTTGAAATAAAACGTAGACTACGTTTGTATGGAAAGTTGTATTTTGGTCTAGGGTACGGGGGACTCTTAACAACTGTCATACAATTATAACATGTGGTTTCCGGCAGAGTAAAATAAGACCACTCAAAATCTTCCCGTGTAAGTCGTAGAAAGCGACTTAGGAAATACAGCTTATAAGCAAATCTTAAAAACATCATGAGATTTCTCCAACCCGTCTGGCCATCGTGGAGAGTGTAGGGTAAGTTTTCTGGCTGCTCTGGCCAAGTATGGCTCTAGTCGTAGCTTCTGCAGTGGAGACTAAAAAGTCCTAATGACAATGAAACAATGATAAAAGCCATGACCAACGGCTTGTAAGTGCCTTTCAATTTTGGAGGAGCTCAAATTATTTTTATGCCGCTTGTGGTCACCCATCTAAGTGCGGACCACCCCCGGTGTCGTTTTACTTTCGGGAACGCCAGTAATGCGCTCCCGCTGCGTGCATTCCTGCGGTGCTTTGAAGTCTGGAGTCCAGTTTCCTTTGTCTTCTCAAAGGATAAGTGGCGACGATTAACTCGAAACAAATAAAACGATTAAGGTTTTATGACCAGCCAAGTGGACTGTGCTATAACGTAAATTTTATTTAAAAGGACATAAGTACTCATAATTTTTCAAAACTGAAAACCGACCTCAACCCCAAAATACACTACCGATTTTGAAAAAAAATCTATGGGACCACCAGAACATAGAAAAAGCATGACTTTTCAAAAAAAATAAGAATTTTCCAAAAGGCGTCTTTGTATAATTGGTGAACATACATAAAAAAATAAGATGGTTTTAAAAACTCGACTTAGCAAGCCTTCAGTAAGCAAATAACCGGTCAAGTGCGAGTCGGACTTGCCCACGAAGGGTTCCGTACCATTATCCATAAAAATCAAGGTTTTTGTATGGGAGCCAACTGAAAAATACAACTGAGTATTTTGTGTATATTTTAAGTGCCTTCCTGTTGCCATTTTTGATATCGAGCCAAAAAGGGCAAAAAAATCGCGTTTGTTGTATGGGACCTATTAAATATTTATTTTATTTTGTTTTTAGTATTTATTGTCATAACGGCAACAGAAATAAATAATTAGTGAAAATTTCAACTGCCTAGCTATCGCGGTTCTAGAGACACAGCCTGGTGACAGACAGACGGACAGACGGACAGACAGCAAAGTCTTAGTAATAGGGTCCCGTTTTTACCCTTTGGGTACGGAACCCTAATGAGTTGTAACGTTTGAAAAGGATAACTTTGTTACAAACATACCAATAAAAGTAGAATTTAAGCTTAGTAAATTAACAACAACATCGGCTAAAGCAGTGTGTATCAGTTCGAAATTAAGTTACACGCTTGACTTGTTCGGAGTACATTTAAATAAACGGCGTGGGTGGAGGGATTAATAATAATATGCGAACAGCCGAGAATTCAGCGGAAAGGAATAGTTCACTACAAAGTTTGCTTTTCAATGTAGGATTTGTCGCTGAGAATTTTATAATGAATATAAAATGAGTTGGTTGTTTTTTGGTTAACATTTATATTCAACTTTTTTATTTATTTCGTTTTTAATGGGAAGACCTACAGCACAGAATTTGAATTAGGTAACATTAAGAAGCCAATTACAGGTCCTCGCATAAAGATACTTGTATAGCTTATCAAAAAATTTGACATAACGTAGTTAAATAAATAAATAAATCATAGTATAGGGATAAATCACACAGATTGAGCTAGCCCCAAAGTAAGTTTGAGACTTGTGTTATGGGATATTAACTCAACGATACTATATTTTATAATAAATACATATATAGATAAACATCCAAAACCCACCATTTGAAAAAGGCCATTTTTCAACTTGTCCTCACCAAGAATCTAACCCGGAACCTCTGGCCCTCGGTGGTGGACTAGCATAGTGACCACTACGCCACGGAGATATCGAATTACACACTACTTTTAAGTGATAAAGAATATGACGAAACTAGCAGATTTATCAGTAGTTCATACAAATACATATAATACATACAAATAAGCTTAAGTAGAATATAAATGATGACTAAACTAACCAGCAGCTACCACCATCTACCGAACTGTCGCTGCGGGCGCAGAGGGCGACCGCCCGCGCTGCCCGCGCGCCCCGCGCCTCCCGCGACTAACATCAGTGTGTCGCGAGCTGGTGCGGTGTACGGGCCTCTCGTCACATTCGCCCTGATGAAGACCTCCGGATGAGGTCGAAACATGTCGGCAGTAGCTGACTCTATACGTGAGTTACCCGTTTATTGAATTTAATAATAAATGATGACAGCTGGGACCAACGACTTCTGAAGCACGGAGGAGCTTGAGAATGTTTTCGTGCCACTTGTGGTTCACATGACACTCCTGGTCTCATCCCATCTATCTAAATGCGAACGCCTAGTGTCACTTTACTTGCAAAAGCGTTAGAAACGCGCACTCCTACTAGGCTACCTAACTCCTTTTCCATAATGAGTGAGCTAGTTAGCGCTTAAGCAACACCAAGCGTGGTCCACACTTGGATGGGTGACCACAACACGATATTTAACAATACAGTATTTTACGCTAAAAGAAATAGTTTGCTTTTGAATTTACGTGGGAATTTTAGCTGAAACTTTATAAAATTTCATAACAACTTTCAAAGTTTTATGTTTTGCGCTTTTCGCTTCCTGGATGCTAAAATTTTGACATATTTTTATGTAGGTGGGAATTTTTGCTACCCTCTACCGAATCGTTCACACACTGCAATTAAGAATTTCCTAACTCTAGACTTTTCCAAACAAACGTAGTCTACGTTTTATTGTGAATATATCAGGCTTCAGTAAAAAAAATGTTTTAAAGAAATTGCAATTTATTATTTATTTAATTTTATTGCATTTAACCTTCCTTTTCCTTAATTGCAATTATCTAGAATTATAATTGGTTTCTGACATCAAAATTATGAACTGGAAAGAAAATATAAGGATATAGAAATTTCTCATACTGATCGTCAAAAATTATATAACACACTAAACTCTATTTCAAGTTCATATTTTGATAGTGAAAACCAGTTATATGCTAGATATGTGTAATGTCTTTAAAATCACAAAATTTTGCCGCGGACGCATAGACAGACAGACAGTCATGGTGAAACTATAAAAATTCCTTGCTTATTACAAAACCCTAAAAACCTAGACAAAGTTTATATCACACGTCGGATTATTATCATCCCACTTGTTATCATGACGTTAGCGCTCGAGAAACACTGTCACTGGTGTGTAAGAGCCTTTATACTGTAAGAAACTGCAAACATCATCATAAGAACAATAAACTGCGCACAGAAATACGAAGTTTTTAATCATATGCACACTTGAACTACTCGCTACTTAGTAGGATATGCAAATTAGTTAGAGACGTTCAATAGAACCTTCTAAAATTACTGATATTTCCCGCGAGTTCAGATACGTACGGAACTATAAATTGTTACTACCTATAAATTCGACACGTAACTTCTTGCATAACATTATCCAGTTTAGTGCAGAAGTACTAAGTTTCATTGTACATAATAAAGTGTTTGTTATCTGGCGAATGAAAATTAAGTTTTTTATATTTTACAAAAAAATCTATTAACTTTTACGAAATGTTTATTGAGAAAAAAGAAATAACAACAAAAAAACTTAACTAAACTAAACTAAATTAAACTAAGCTATAAAATAAACTTATACTAAATTATGCTAAATTAAAAAAAACTCATCTTGTCCATGTGGCATGGTTGCAAGAACGCTGGCTGCGTTTCCTCGCTGGATAGCAATGCTGATCCGTTGAGCGAAAAAACAGCCAGCCCTCTTGTCACCTGCAGCGGCTATCAGTCGCGGAGAGATTTCCTTAAAAAGTCTCCTTGCGCCAGGGCCCCATGGTCCAAATGTTTCAACACCAAACGGCACAAATATATAATCTCCACTGAGAGATGAATATTTGCGCCGCTTGGCAGATAAAAAAGAATCTATTTATATTTTTTTATTTTTTTATAAACGTCGAGTCGTGCTCCTGCAGTGAAGGCAAAAAGACCTGATGATGCTATTTTAATAGTGGTTAGCCTCGGTTTTTCATGGGAAGGTATTATACTTTTTACTTTTTGAACACCGGTAATGTTTTTGGAGCAAGTTTAGTAAATGACACTGAACTTTCCATAAAAACAACTTTCTCTGTAAAACGAAAACATAAAAATATTTTGCTATTCCTTACAAAAATAAAATAGAAATCAAAAATTTAATTTAAAAATTATTTAAAATTAATAAACACTATTTCTATTAAACATTATTAAACACTAAAAAGTATATAAATTATCAAACATCAAATGTTTAAGTTCTATTTAGAACCAGGGTTGACTTGGAACAAAACCTGAGGACTTAATGGGATAAAGTAAGAAACTAAGTTCTCAGCCCAAAAGGCACCTCTTACCGAGAAAATGTGGTAAACATGTTTTTGTAAACAGGCTTTAATAAATTATATGCCGCGGTGACAGCCTTAAATATTTGTAAGTGTATTTACAATGGATTTATGGGAGTTTCTGTAAGATTTTTAGCTTTTTTCCTCACAATAGGTGAGTCTGTAAATCATGACTTAGTTGTATATGTTACTCGTATTTACTGTTGTTTTGTGTTAGTATTCAGAAGATTTGACAAACTTTTTTATATAGAACTAGGTTTTTCTCGCGACTTCGTGTGCGTATTTTTTGTTATCATCATCATCCGAGTGTTTATTCCTAGTTGCATCCCCAGAAGTAATGACTGCGTAAATTATGTACTTTGTATTAAAATCTGGCTGCTCTGGCCAAGTTTGGCTTTGTTTGTACAGAGAGGATAGTACTCCTGCAGTGGAGACTAAGAAGACTTAATGATGTATAAAGTCTACTATTGTATGGCAAAAAAGAGTCTTCATACAAAGTTTCACTCCCCTTTTCATTCCCTCAAGGAGTTATTTTTGAAATAAAAACTACCCTATTGGCCTTATGGCCTGTCCCGGGTCTAAAAATATATCCATAGAAAATTTCATCTAAATTGGTTTAGTGGTTAAAGCGTAAAGATGTAACAAACAGATAGAGAGAGTAAACATTTAAAATTTAATTCTATTATATAGTATAGTAAGGAAATATAGATGTAACAATAAGATGAAATATTAGTTAGTTAGGTATTTTGAAAGATTTACATGAGGGTATTTAAGAATAACAAAACGTGAATCATTACATAAATCATTTGATTGAGTCACTATAAAAAAAACGTAAAACGTTTTTTGCGTAGGTCTATTTTTTGTAAATAAGGGCTCTCTTAGACGAACTCTCACAGGCATACTCTATGCCTGCGACACCTGTCAGTGGCGGTCGGCGACTGTCGCGCGACGGCTCGTGACAAAAGTGACTGTATTGTACACCCTTTTTATTGCAAATAAAAAATTATCTTATCTTATCTTATCCGAACATTGCCGTTCGTCTTTTAGAGCCCTTATTTTTAAAGGTTTTTTTACCTGAAATTCAAGATTTTAAGCTAAAGTTCAGTAAATTTTATTGGCAAATGTTCCATATTGATCTGGAAGAAAAGAAAAAAGTAAAAATGTACCAGCTACTTCTCTTCCCGCGCAGATCAGAGAAGCCAATCGAGGGACTGGGTGAAAATGCGAATCATATTAATAGCTGATAAGGCCAGCAACCCATCACTATGTGATTCCTTTTTCCACCTCTTCGCCCACTATCACGCTAAAAGTGGACTTTGAGTCTTGCAGCCCTGGGCACTGTCTGCTTAGAGCCGCAAGACCCCAAATGCTCTGTCTGCCCCGTCTGGTATAAAGACGTGATAGTATGTATGTATTATTGGCAAATCATCATCATCATCATCATTTCAGCCGCACAAAGTCCACTGCTGGACATAGGCCTCTTCCAAAGTTTTCCAAAATGACCGATTGGAATATATAATTTAAATTTATATATAATTTGAATTAATATATTCAAAATATTTCCAAAATATTGGCAAATAATGGTTTAAAATTCAGAAACATTGTTAGTGAAAAATATTATTCTAATATTCAAACTAACATATAAAAGCCTTAAGTAAATTATAAAAGAAGATAAATCTTTAAAATACGTTTCACTTCAACTTAATTTAAATCTCAACTGAAACATCTCTTAAAGTCACATTTAAACGCGTGGGCATAATAAATCAAGATATCTCCCAAGGTAAAATATAATTAGTTTAATTCTGAGCCCTTAATCCAGCAATTTGGGCGCCATTTTGTATATTTCATGAATATATAATATGTCTTGCGAAATCAATCGCGTAATATTACGTGATTGAAGAGGCATGGTTTGAATATTTAATAGGTTTAGGTGTTTTGATCTATTCGTAGAAGGAGTAATTGATTTAGGAGAAAAGCGGACGACGACGTACCTTTATAGTTTTTCAAATCTAAATTACAACCGACTTTACAACCAAACTACACATTCGATTTTAATAAATTTTCTGTGGAACCGCAATGCAATTATACCCTTTCAAGCTAAGAAAGAATTTTCCAAATTGGTTCAGGCGTCTTTGGATGATCGGTGAACATACATAAAAAAAATATCGTGACGAATTGATAATCTCCTCCTTCTCGAAAAGCGGTTAAAAAAAATCAGCTGCAAACCATTTATCACTAAAATAGGTTGATACTGTCAAGTTGACGAGATATATGTTTTAACAAGATATAATTTAAAAATTAAAACCTGACTACGGGAAGATTCCTGCTGGAAAGTACGTTTATCCGATGAATGCAAGCGCAGCAGGGAGAAGCAGCTAGTACATACTTTAGAAATTTGCTAATTGAGTCATTTTATTTGATACCAAATACTGCTAATTTGATTATTGTAACAACAAATACAAAATAAAGTATATACTTTCATCTGATACGAAACACTGTATAATTCGATTGATTTATTTTAAGTTACTTACTTTTTGGCATAAAGGGTCCATATTGCAATTTTTGTGACTTGCCAAAGCTATTGATGGGTAATGGAATAATTTAATTTGGAAATGATATAAAAAGAAACGTTTTCCCATTACTTACAGCAAGTTTTAACTTTTTTTTATTTTTTTAAAACAAGTTTTGTGAATTTTCCGAAAATTACCCATCAGTACTCATTGTCAATACCCAGAGTACAGTCAATACACTTTTAATGATCCCTCATACGTTAAGGTACTACAGAAATCATAGAAAATACGAGGGAAAAGATAAACATATATTAATAGCGGCTAAACTCACAACCCACCTTTTGGTTTCGCCGTAATCGGGTAAAAAGAAATACTCGACTACAGAAAAATACTCGCGAAAAAGTACGTTTATCTAGTACTTGTGTTATAGGCCAAGACTCACTTTGGGTCGCTGAGCTAGGAAAGCGAGTAAATATTAACATAAGTCAAATGCTTTCAGGCAACTTCGTTCTGACGTCACTACTGGCCACTTCCAAACGCAAAGAAACAAAAACTTGAGAGGTGTCAAGGGACACCCGGATGGAACGAAGTTCGAAAGAGAGAGTGAGACAGACAAAGACATACGCGCACGCCGCACGGCTTACAACTATTGCAAAACGTGTCGTTACAACTATAAGGAACTTCGTTCCAAAATTGACATTGCTATACAAGAATTCTTTATTTCTCATTCTAAGTATCCTAATAATATCCTATTCTATGTGTCCAAACTTTTCCAGTTGTATTTTTTTGTATTGTATTTTAAATTATTTATTGTACATAAAAAGACAATAAAATACAGGTAAAACACAATAGTACAAAGGCGGTTGAAATTTTTATTTTTAAAAGATTTTAATTTATCAAAACTAAAAACCGACTTCACCCTAAATTGCAGGACCGATTTTGATACAATTTCTATGGGACCTCCGCACAAGTATACCATAGAAACAAAAAAATATTTTTTAAGGCATCTTCGAATTATCGGTGAACATACAAAAAAGAAGATTGCAAAGAATTGATAACCTTCCTTCTTTTTAGAAGTCAGTTACATATAAATATGTAAGTGCCGTGTCTTGATAATTAACTCTACGTACAAATGTCAATCTGCCGCTTCCATCTTAATACGCACTAATTAAATCCTAATGGTTGTTCAGATGTCAAAATTTGGCTTTGATCACGTAATGAATTTATTTTCAGAGGGTAAGTAGGAATTGCTAAATTATTTGACGTGAAATTCGTGTATTAGTATAATTTGATGAGTAAATATTGAGTCACTCTTCCCCAACTTAGCAACGTCTCGGTCGTATGTACTATTTACTGAGACACTTTGGAGCTAAATTTCTGTGTTCTGCTTTTAGATTTTAAACAACCTCAAGATTTAAAATTCAATATTCAAAATTCAATGTTCAAAATTCAATGTTAAAAATTTAAAATTCAAATTTTTTTATTCAAAATGTTTTTTTCCGTAATTAGACCTTTACAGGCACGTCAATAAGTATAATAATTTACATTACGTGTAATGTATATTAAAATTTTATTTATTTTTTTAAGAAAAGCTACCGATTTATTATTATCGAGCACTTCGCAATCTTCTTCTTATCATGTCTGTTAGTGACTAACACTAGTGTCAGAGTTTTTAAACCGCCTTAAAGGCCTCTAACATGGTTTTAAGTAACGATCAGTGTCAACGACAGTGACCGGGACCGACGGCTTAACGTGCCCTCCGAAGCACGGATCATCTTACTTATCAGACAATCAGGTGATCAGTCTACAATGTCCTAACCAAACTAGGTCAAAAACACAAAGTCATTGTCCCCGCCGGGAATCGAACCCGCGACCTCCGGGTATGAGCCGAACGCTCTAACCGCTACACCACGGAGGCTGTTACTACACACACACACACTTCACAATGATCACTGCTAAACTTCCTTAGCTATAAGACCGCCTTTTGCACATTTACTAGTTTTTAAGATAATTATGTCCTGTATTTATTTTGTGCAATAAAAGGGTATTGTATTGTAAACTAAACACAATACAGCTTCATCAATCAATATCAAGTTATCTCTGAAAACACGGATCACTGCAAATTTGATTATCTAAATCAAGGGATACGACTCCAGCGGTGCTTGTTAGATTTGAATTGATTAAATTTCTGAGCTATGCTAGTAATACCTGATTCGAGCATAGTTACGGCAGTAATTAATTTAATATCAAATGTATTCCTATTAGGGCTCTTAGGCGAGCGACAGCCTGTCGCCAACAGTCGTAAACGGTTGCGTGACACATGTTAATTTGTCACAATCTGTCAAAACGGTCGCGCAACTATCGGCGACAGTTGCCGATGGTCGCCGATAACCTCCGTTAGTTGCCGACGGTCGCTCTTATAGGTACCGTCGGTCGCGCGACAGTTCTTGGCATAAAAAAAAACTTGCTCTTGCGTTCTGACAGGGTTAATGAGATGCAGCCTGCAGTTAGCGCAGACAAGACAGAGCGCTTCACACACAGTGGCTATAATGTAAATATCTTATATCTTTAAACGAGCAATTCTTGTATATTTATATATAAATTTATTTCTGTGATCTCTGAAACGGCTCTAACGATTTCGCTGAATTTGGTATATGGGGGTTTTCGGGGATAAACAATCGATCTAGTCTTATGTTTGGGAAAACGCGTGATTTTGAGTTTTCATGCGTTTTTCTTTTGCCGCAGAATTTGATATAACCGAGCAAAGCTCGGTCGCCTAGATACTGTATATTACAGCACGAAAGATCTCATTACATCTTTCCATAGAAATATACATTAATAATAATAGCCATGTGTGGTCTCCTGACAAGATCTGATGAGATGTATCGTGCTATAAAGTACATCTTTACATTATAGCTGCCGTGTATGAAGCTCTTGAAGCTACGAAATAAATCTCTTTATATAATAAAACTGTAAAAATGTGTCTGTACATTGAATAGGTATATGTCCAATAAAAAATTTGGTGCGCTGCAGAAATAGTAATAGAGTAATAATTGTAGTCGTGTAATAAAGATGCATTCTGCAACATCTGACACTACTGTCACAAACTGTCGCTGACTGTCGCTGGAAGTCACGCGTCACGCGTCATAGGTCACCGTGGTTCGTCTGTTAGAGCACTTAGAAAACGAAACCTTAAAAAGTTTTTTAAAAAGCTAGAACGAACTCCACATTGCCAGTTAAAAAAATAGAAATATTCTCAAACTGCTATGGCAATCGAGAGAATAATTCACGATGGCTTTTCTCCATACCATCCGTCTTGCGATTGCTAAACTAAATCCGCTGTTTTATTACTCCTTTAGAGGATATTAAAATATTCTCTCTTTATAAATACGTTCAGTTGTACGGTTCTTATATTTATGGGGATATGGATTTTAAATAATAATGTTCTAAAACTATAAAAATACTTTTGTAAAATTTGGAGAAACTTTAATACGAAACTTTTTTTGTTATACACGGTGATTTTTCATTGGTTTTGAAGCTGAAGGCCACTTCATAGGCATCGTTAGTAAGACTTAATCAGCTAGTCAAAATAAAAATTCAGAAACAAAAACTGTTGTCTAAAACTCGAAAGTAAAATTGTGAGATCAAGTAGTACCGCCGCCATACATCGCCCGCCGGCCGGCCGGGGTCATCGACATTACGCAGCTGTTTGGTCGGCGTATAACTACGTGGTCTCGATCGAAAATCATTCACGCAACTTTTTTATCTTATTACTTACAGAAATTTGAATTACGTATATGGATAGAGGAATTTATTTAATATACATTTTTTTTTAATCCAATGAAAAGTCAGCGTTTACAGGTAGCTGTAAGGCCATACCCAAATTTTCCGGGGTCCAGTGGCGCCGCCATTTGAAATAAATCATTTAAAAGGAAACGGAGATATCATTCAAAATTGTGTCTTGGTCAAGCCCTAGATAACCTTTAAAAATATTTTATGAACTACTGTTTATAATTTAAAGTGCGAATGTGAAGCTTTTCTACGCACATTAGCTAAAAGTGGCCGTTTTTCGCAAATGTGCGTAGAAAAGCTTCACGTTCTCACTTTAAACTACAAAAAGTAGTTTAAAAAATACTTTGAATGGGTATCTAGAACTTAAACAAGACACAATTTTAAATGATATCTCCGTTTCTTTTTAAATGATTTTAAATGGCGGCGCCACTGGACCCCGGAAAATTTGGGTATGGCCTATAGATTTTGGAAAATAAAACACCTGATGCAGAACCATGATGGTTCAGCTAAACTATAAGAAATGTAAAAATGACGCCGTAGCAAAAGTTGTTCAGCCTGATGAGCATTTTCCAGAGACATAAAGTCCACGTGAACGAAGTCGCGGACTTCGGCTAGTTTATAGATAAAGATGGATATAGATACGATACTCGTACCTTACATAAAAATAATTGTATGTTATATTTCCTTTTCGATTTCCAGTAAAATACGAAGCAGAACTATTTTTTTGGAAACAAAAATATCTCTTTCATGTATGATTTAAAGAAAACACAGGACAAATGATGTTGCCGAGACAGAAATAACAGAAAATAAAGTAGCTACAAATTGAATGAAAACAGGGAACATTCATTCACATTTTTAATAAAATTGTTTGTTTTTGATGCCTCAAAGGTTTTTAGACAATAAGACGTTGAGAGGCAGGAGTTTTTGTTTCTGTGAAATCTCTTATTAAGTGGTATTCCTCTTAAGATTCACTTTAAGAGGTTTTAGGCACGTTTTTATTTAATTACGTCTTTGTTCATTATAAGGCCGTAAGATTAAAAACAAGAAATTATTAAACACATGAGCGAGTCGGACTTGCGTAACAAAAGTTCCGTATCATTATTTACTAAATAATCACGTTTATTGTATGGAAGCCCCACTTAAATACCTATTTATTTTATTCTGTTTTTAATAATTTTTAGCGGAAACAGAAATATAAATCATTTTCAAGAATTTCAACTGTGTAGCTATCACGGTTCATGAATAACAGCCTGGTGATACAGACAGATAGATTAGAAGCATTTGAAATGTGGGGCTGGAGGAAAATGAAAAAAATAAGTTGGACAGAAAAAATTACAAATGAAAAGGTACTAGAGGGTGTGAGAGAGAAAAGACAACTAATACAAATTATAGAAAATCGAAGAGGGAAAATGTTCGGTCATCTACAACGCCACGATGCGTTCTTTAAAACAATAATGGAAGGAAAAATAGAAGGAAAGAGAGGAGTAGGAAAACCCAGAAGAAAATTTATAGACCAAATAAAAGAAAAATTAAACGTGAAAACATATAAATGAGGTCAAGAACTTAGCGGAAGGAAGAGAGACATGGAAAGCACTCCACCGACAAGAGCCCAGCTCTTAAATATAAGAAGAAGAAGAAGATAGACAGACGGACAGTGGAATCTAAGTAATAGGGTTCGTTTTAACCATTTGGATACGAAACACTAAGAAAAGTCACAGCATCGATATTTAAAAAATTTCAACAACCGATTTTGATAAAATTTCTATTATGGTCCAATAGAAATTTTATCAAAATAACACGCAAGTATATCCTTTCAGAAAAAAACCATCTAGGCGTTTTTGAATAATCGGTGAACAAACAGAAAAAAGAAACTTGACTAATTGATAACCTCCTCCGTTTAGGAAGGTTACAAACAAATTTAATCGTTCCAAACTTTTTCCGGACATTAACAATGTCGTCAACCTTCCAAGTTGAGAAGTTTAACCTGACATAATTAAGGGAAAAGGTCCACTCGCGACCTTAAGAGTCCTACGGGAGAGATTCAAAGACGCACAAAAGGTTAAGAAGGGCGCCATTAATCAAAAACAGTGGAAAAATCATGCGCGCCTATTTGTTTTGCCCTCGTTTTATCCTCATTTTCTGGGTTCTGTAAGGTTGTACTATTTGTCTTGGAATATTTCACGTCAAAATAATGCAAATCTAGAGCGTGATAGGCTTGGAATCTCTCATTTTTATCAGATAGATTGTACAACAAAGATTCATGATACAAAGATACAAATATTTATTCAGTAATAAGACATTGACAGGCAATTTTATACGTCATCATCATCATCATCAGGTCTTTTTTTTTCCACTGTACTACCAGAGATATACATGGCCAGAGCAGCCAGAGGACTTGGCCTAGTCTCCTCGACGGCCAGACGGGTTAGAGACCTCTCATTGATGTGTATAAGCTTTGTTTAGCTTATTTTTCTTAAATCGTCTGCTACGACATCCTCGGGAGGACTTGGAGTATTCTACTCTGCCGGAAACCACACGTTTATAACTATAATTTACACACCAATAAGTAACATTTACGATATAACACCATTCCCAAGAAATTCATCCCCTAAGGGGTTAAGTGGCAACCTGGATCTTTCGGGGTCCATTTGAAATAAAATAATTATTTAAAAATCGCCTCGGCCATCAGTCAGCCATAATTAGTTTTGAAACATTATATCCAACTAGCTGGTGCCCGCGACTTCGTCTGCGCAGTATATTTATAAATTGTAGCCTATGTGTTATTCTGATGTATAAGCTATATTATTGTAAAGTTTCATTAAAATCCATTAAGTAGTTTTTACAGGAAAGAGTAACAAACATCCATTCATCCATACTTACAAACTTTCGCGTTTATAGTATTAGTAGGATAGGATAAACTTCTACGGGTCCGGGTGACTCGCGAGGTCTACAGCTGACTGAGCTACTAGTTTCAAAAGGGAGAAGTACAGGACCTCGAAAAATTTAGGTATCCCCTTAAAAAGCGAGTTGAAACTTTGTATGAAACTCTGTCTAAAACGGCTGAACAGTAGGAAAATGATTATACCTATCGAAATTCCTACGCCTGTTACGGCAGAATATGCTTGCTCTTGTGATATTTTGTAAACACCTTTTGTTACCACCATATTCGGAGGAATAAATGACTATTCTATTCTATTCTATTCTATTCTATAGTATTCGAATGATTTTCGAAAATTTTACCACGCCATCAAGACCTATATCTGAGAGACCTATATCTAATATCCTATCTTACTAATAATATTAGTTTGTTTGTTACTTTGTTACCTCTTCACGCTTCAACCACTGAACTGATTTGGATGAAATTTGGCACGGATAAAGTTTGAGACTCGGGGAAGGACATAGGGTACTCTTTATCCCGTAATTTCCACGGGGAGCGAAGCCTACGGGCACAGCCAGTAAGTTATATGTTTGTCGAACCAAAAGTCCGAAATGCTAAAACTTAGCTTACATTTTCTTTAAAAAGATATGGAATATAAAAATAATACGTATAAGCCGTTGCCATAGCAACAAAAGTTTCGGAAGGAAGCTCTGTCAAACTAATAAATTGATATTGTATCCTCCATACGGAAAAGTTCGGAAACCGACTTTATTTAAGGTGTATTTTGTAATCCGGTCTTGATTTATATGTATTTTTGATGTCACATGTTTTTTGTATTGCTTACTGTTATTTTCATACAGATCCCGCGTACATTGTAAAAGCTAATCGAGGGAATAGGCAAAAATGCTAATCATGTAAAGGTGATGCTAGCAAATCATCATTTACTTGATTATTTTTTCCATCTTCTTGTTCCTGATCTTCTTGCTGGTCTGAGAGAAACGAAAAAACTTAGAATGTACCAGCTGCTTCTCTTCCCGCGCAGATCGTTAAAGCCGATCGAGGGAATGGGCAAAAATGCGAATCATTTTAACAGGCGATGCGGCTAGCAACCCGTCACTGTATTGATTGCTTTTCCATCTTCTCGCCCACCATGACGCTAAAAGGGGCTTTTGGCAATCTATGCAAAGCCTAGGGCCGCAAGACCCAAAATGCTCTGTCTGCCCCATTAGGGATAAAGACGTGATAGTATGTATGTATGTATCTTCTTGTTTACCGTGACGCCAAAATAAAACCAACTTAAATAACCGGCCAAGTGCGAATCGGACTCCCGCTTATGGGTTCTGTACCATTATTTATAAAAAATCACGTTTGTGATATGGAAGCCCCCACTTAAATATTTATATGATTCTGTTTTTAGTATTTGTTTCTATAGCGGCAAAATCTGTAAAAATTTCATTTGTCTAGCTAACACGGTTCATGAGATACAGCCTGGTGACAGACAGACGGACATTGGAGTCTTAGTAATAGGGTCCCGTTTTCACCCTTTGAGTACGAAACCCTAAAAATATAAATACTTACATTATTTTTTTAGTGTTATCCCACATTAAAACTACTATAAGAATAAAAAGTAATTTAAATCATAAACGATCAGCGGATTCTGAATGAAATTTATAATAGGAAATTCCAGAAGTTATTTGCTAGTTAATTAATTTTGAAATTAAGTGCGCAATTTTCAGCGTAATATTTTGTCACGTGTCACTTATGTTCTCATGTATATTACATATATATATATATATATATATATATACTTGGTATACTTACTTAGAATACCTATACAAATGATCATTATCAACATCATCAGATCTTTTAGCCTCCATTGTCGGGGCACGACCCTCTCTGTCTACTAGATTCATATTTAGCCCGAGCAGCAGGCGGCCTATACTCTCCACGCTGGCCAGACGGGTTGAAAAGGTCTCATTGCTGTTTAGAAGCTTTGTTTAGCTTGTATTTCTTAAGATATCCACGGGAGTGGCCCTCTTCCACTCTGCCGGAAACCACATGGCACGACAATTACATACAAATATTACACTAAAAATATTTATCTAGACGACCTCTGTAGTGGTTATCATGCCAGACTGCCTCAACGGAGGTGCCAGGTTTGATCCCTGGTCAGGTCAAGATCGAAAATGATATTTTTCGCGGCCTTAGAGAATGTGTCAGTGATATACATATATTTAAAAATTTTGACATTTTAAATATTAAATTAAAATTATGTTTTATCAATTAACAAACGTTGTATTCTCTGTCTACATTAACTTTAAGTATTAATTTAATTGTGAGTTGACGTCCTTGGAAAAAATACTGCAGTGCAGTTTCTCACCGCTTCTACCGCTTCTTAAGCGCTAGTTAGTGCTGACACTAGCGCTTAAGAAGCGGTAGTAAACTTAGCTGTGAGTAACCACTTGACGTCAATAATTATGCAACAAAACAAAGTGACAATTAAGAGATATTCATATACAACAATATCATGTTGTGTTTCCCACAAGACAGTGAAGTCTACACTTCACCAGTGGGAATGTGAAGTTCCAAAACACGTTTTACAAACCAGAACTTCTTTTGGTTATTGAAAACATTGTATTTTGGAACTTTACATACCCAAAGAGGTTTATTGTTTCAAAGAGTGTCAGTAGTTTGTGTGATGCATTTCAATATCAAATGCCTAAAGGGTCGCCAAAGCCGGTCAAAGGATAAACGACTGAACTGACAGCCTTTGGCATGTTAACGTCCGATTGTCCCAACGTTTTATGACATTTCAGTGATTTTTGCTTCACGCAGTGTATTTTACTGCTAAGAATAAATTTGGGTTTTATGACAGAACCTAGGGCCACAAGACAGCCACAGGCCAAAGGCCATCTTTGTACTTCTAAATGTATGTAAATATTGCTAAGCCATTGAAATTAACTTTTATATTATGTAGTGTTAAGCTATATCGGATACCTTAAGACAACTTAAATTATTTGACGTCAGCATTATGCATTATTTTGACTTTGACTAGACCACGGAGGTGGTCAAATGGTATCGCTCGTCTGTTACAGTCCTAAACAAGTACTAATACAGGGTGGCCAACTTGGAGGTATACAACTTTTTTTTGCCGCCATTTTGTTTTGGCGGTAAATATGACAGTTGTTGCATGAATATTACTTTGTGTAGATACGGCAAATTTATTATGGAGCGTTTTACGACGGAACAACGTCTTTTAATTATTAAAACGTTTAACGAAACATTAAAAATGATGTTTCCCGGTCGATTAATTTCGAGAAACGGTGACATTGATTGGTCCCCAAAATCGCCTGATTTAACAGCTCCTGACTTTTTTCTGTGGGGCTATCTAAAGGGACGTGTCTATGCTAACAGGCCAATGAACCTTCAGCAATTAAATCAAAATATTCGAGACACAGTCACTGAGATAACGTAGGAAATGTATGAAAATGTGATTAAAAACGCGATGAAAAGGGTTCAGATCTGTGATGCTGCTAGAGGTGGACATGTCTGACATTATTTTCTATGTTTAACTGCCGGCCCTAAATATTATATTTAACAAGGAATACTTAATATATTTTATATTTCATAGAATAAAAATACAAAACTAAAGTGTATACCTGTTATTTGGCCACCCTGTATATTATTAAAAGAGTATATCGAACCTTAGTCTCGAAAATAACATGCCAAAAAAGTAACTGACATTTATACGAGAGCTAACCAGCGGAGTTTTGTGAAAGATATCAAACGCAGGGGAACCTTCTGCTGCCTTCCGTTTCCGAAGGAAACACCCGTATTGTTGGGAATGTGGAGGTAGAGACGTGGAAGCGTTACGCCTGGTGAACATCGAAACATTTGCCAAAGGAACGTAAAAAAGTATGTCACAAATATTCATGATGTAATAGGTGCATAGAAAAGCTTGTCAAACTAAATTATTGTTATCGATGATGTAATTTTTACTTTTAATTTACTTGCGTCTACGTTTGACATACATACAATCAAGGCAATAAGTAATGTTACGGCTTGGCAAGTGAATATATATTTAGCGGTGTACTAGTATATCATATTCTCCATCTCATCAAAAATATTTTCAATAACTTCTTAGTATACGCGGCGGCAGCACTCCGCTGAAGAGTCTCAGCACTAAGCAGCAATGAGCTGCTGATGAGTGCTGTAACGTGGGAACTTCCGCTGAAAGGCGCACGATACTAACCTTATTTTTATTAACATTTATGTGCAATCTCCTCTTATCCAACCAAATTGCCGTGCCCGACATTGTCAATAAATGATCTTAAATTATATTGTTATCATCTTATGTAATTTATGGTTTGCAATAAAATATTGAGTAATGAACATGATCTACTAGCAGTATTGCTGCTTATTGCATTATCATTCAGTTTTTCAGAGACCCACAGTTAGACAGTGACATTTGGTAACGTAGTGTTTTGTTGTTAACTATGTTTAATATGCCGCAAAAAGAGTAATGTGTATTTATTTTATTTATTTTTATTTACCAATTTAAGCACACGGAAAATGTATACAGAGAATTCATAAAATAAAAGTTGTAAACTACTTATCTCAAAAGAGATCTCTTCCAGTAGGCCTGTGAGAAGAGATGTTTATGTACGAGAGGCATAGAGGCGTAACAGATGAAATTCGTTTTTGAAAAAAAAAAAATTGAGTCTACGTGGATGAAATGGTTGTTGGGTACAGGAAGTAACTGATATTATAAAAGCGAAAGTTTGTATGTGTGTGTATGTGTGTGTATGCTACTTCTTCACACTTAAACACGTGCACCAATTTAGATAATATTTGCAATGCAGTAAGCTAACACCCTGGAGGCACAGGTAGTTTTTATATGTATGTATGGCCACAGAATAATAGTACTTAGTACAAAGATTCACTACGCAAAATCAATTAAAGGAATAGCGACTCTCGCTACGACACAATTAAGTTCAATTCAGATCGCATAACGCTAATAACCTACAGGTATATTCACCTAGACGTTCCATCTCTTTCCGTCTCTTTCTATCGCTACGCTTACCTTTTCTGCCGCACTGATTAGCCTCGCCGGCGTGGCCACCTTAAGTTGCGTTTTTTATACCTACCGCGGAGTGAGACAGGCCTGGTATGACTATGTAATATCTATGTCTCTTCCAGCATTACACATCCAGGTTTTCGCTTCGCCCAGGGACTTTACAGTTACCCGCCTTTTTGTGCTGCGAATTTATTGTGTTATAATTTTCTTTCGGGTGTTGGAGGAAATCTTATTTGGACGTTGACTAGGGCGTTTCTTCCCTAACTCGCTTTGTAGATGAATAGTTAAATTTGAATGCGTAAATAAAATTTGACGCGTTTTTGTATGACGAATAAAATGAAAAATGGTTTCCGTGATTTTTGTAAGTAAGTCAATAATTCGTTTCATATATTTAATTTATAGATTAAAACAAAATAAAAAAAAATATTTAAAAAAAATCATCTCTGAGTGGAGATAATATATTTGTGCCGTTTGGTGTTGCAACATTTGGACCATGGGGCCCTGGTGAGAGGAGACTTTTTAATGAGATCTCCCCGCAAATGATAGTCGCTGCAGGTGACAAGAGGGCTGGCTGTTTTTTCGCTCAACGGATCAGCATTGCTATCCAGCGAGGAAACGCAGCCAGCGTTCTTGCAACCATGCCGCATGGACAAGATGAGGTTTCTTTTATTTAGCATACTTTAGTATAAGTTTATTTTATAGCTTAGTTTAGTTTATTTAAGTTTTTTGTTGTTATTTCTTTTTTCTCAATAAATATTTTAACCAGACATCCCCATTTATAGATTTTTATTTATTTGTCGCTCTTGAACGGTCATTTTGGAAATCTTTGGGAGAGGCCTATGTCCTGCAATGGACGTTGTGCAGCTGAAATGATAATGATGACGATTTTACTTAAAATCTTGAGACTATTGTAAAAAATGTACAACTTAATGCTATATTTAATATTTAATGTATTGTCTTCTAGTTTATCTTTGCTGCATTCCACAGCTGTTGTGCGATAAACCGTTGCCCAACAGTCCTATGACCGACATAACATTTAATCGACACTACTATTGCTCGGCACCAATTTTGTTTGACCAATGTTGACCGACGTGGCTTTTAATCGGTTCTACTATTGCTCAATATCCATTTTGAATTGATTCTAGTTGACTTTATAATATAAAATTGGTGTAGCTTGGTGTTATAAATGCTCATTCTCATGGACAATATCTAAAATGTTTAAAATGGACAGTCATAGTGCGGCTGTAGTGATATTCATTTGCGGACAATGGTGGGCGTCTTTAGGCGCCGTCCGCCACTCAATCGGCTATGAAAACCAGTGGACTCGTATAGATTTGTCACCATAAGCTTCTTTAAAGCAATCAAAGGACCTACACCAACCTTTGATTGTATAGTCAGAGATAAGGTTAGGAATAAAGAAATGAAAAAAAAAGAGATTGACTACAAAGGACTAGTATCCAGAGCCGTAAAACAATTATGAATATGAAACAAAAGAAAACGATAGGTCACGTCTTATCCAAAGTTATTTCTTTCATATAGCTTTATGACGAATGCATAACTTCAGTGATCCTCTGGACCAAACTCGAAGTTTTAAAGCTGAATAATACTTAAAAAGTATGAATAAGCCAGTAATAAACTGGGTCGCAAATGTTTCTCTTATTATAAACTTTCTTGCGTCGCTGCAACAAGACTTATGCATCTTTTTTGAATAACAATTTTGTTTTTTTATACTTGCATTCCCAGAGAAGGCTAAAGGTATCCTATCCTATCCTATCTAATATTATAAATGCGAAAGTCACGTTTGTTTGTATGAGCTTTATATATTTATTTTATTTCAATTTTATTATTAATTTTTAAAGTGAATATACAATCTATACATATAATAAAACAGTAAAAAAAGTGTGTCTGTACATTAAATATATTTCCAAAAAAAATATTGGGGGCGATGGAGACGTAGTAATAGAGTAAGAATTTAAAAAAAAAATGTCTGTCTCTTTGTCTGTATGTCTGTTTGTCTGTTTGTCTGTTTGGCTGTTTGTCTGTTTGTACACGCTAATCTCCGGAAATACTGGACGGATTTGAATGAAACTTTTTTTGTTATATAGCTATTAAGCCTGGGCAACATATAGGGTATAAATGGTTTTGGAAAATGGAACACCTGATGCAGAACCATAATGGTCCAGCTAAACTATAAGAGATATAAAAATGCCGCGTTAGTAAAAGTTGTTCAGCTCAGGCTGAGCATTTCCAAAGACATAAAGTCCACGCGAACGAAGTCGCGGGCTTCAGCTAGTTTAAAATATTTTTAATATATTAATATTCTGTGAATATTTGTAGCGTCTACCTGTTACGGATATTACCTATATCAAGCAAAAAACGACAAAAAAATGGTGTTTGTTGTATGGGAGATCCCGTTAAATATTTTATTTTACTCCGTTTTTAGAATTTGTTGTTACAGCAGCATTAGAAATACGTCATCTGTCAAAATTTCAACTGACTAGCTATTGTGGTTCATAAGATGCAGCCAGGTGACAGACAGACAAACAGCGCGGTTTTAGTAATAGAACAAAGTTACAAAAATTCAAGCCCCAGATAAAAGTCCCCAAAAAGTCTCAACCTCTAGTCCGGACCGTCGAAAAAAGAACTTCATTCCAAAAACAAAACGGACAAGATAAAAATAGTACCAAAACATATTTTACTCAAAAATGTTATACACTTTAAATTCAAACTCACATAATACACCTTAATCCGAACGTAGAAATCCTTTCTGCTCGAACAATCGTTGTTTTCCCCTCCATTTCCATTCCCGCTTCAGCCGAGATTTCCTCGGATCCCACGTACGAGTATTTTTATAGAATTTTAAACTGTCCGCTCCGGACTCCGCCGGATTCTTACAAGGTACATACAAGTATTATGCTCCGATTTTCCGATCTTTTCGTATGCACATATGCGACATTAGTTCGAAATATTCGTAAAGTATCATCTTTCTTTGCACATAAACATAAACATATTATCTAAAATTTTTTCGATAAACATAATATGACAATAAAATATTAACTTAATAAATACAGACTAAAATGAAAACTAACTAAAACTAATTAGAAATAACTTATTTAAATTGTATAAAAAATTGAGGCCAAATCGCTGCCGTCTTTATTCTATTACACATTGACATTTACAAATATCCTTTAATAAAACTAAATATAACTAATAATAAAACTACAACTTAATATAAATACTTAATTAAAAATAGAATTAAATAATAGAAAAAATGGACCCCAAACCACTGCGCTCGCAGGGTTAGGTGCCTAAGAGGCTGGAGGCATTCCCCTGTTGAATGGCCAGGCTCAACCTTTGGCCAAAATGCGCGCCAGCCCTTGGATCTCCTGAGACGTCGATGAGGCGTGTGTTCGTAAAGTTAGTATCTCCGTTCACTTACAGGATTATTCATTCGTATAAAAACATTTTTACGTCTTTATCCCTAACGAGGAAGACAGAGCGCTATGGGTTTTGCGGCTCAAAAGCCCAGGGCCTAACCCAAAGGCCACTTTTAGCGTGATGTTGGGCAATATGGGGGAAATTGGAATCAAAATATTGACGGGTTGCTAGCCGCATTATCTATTATCAAAATTGGCATTTTCGCCCATTCCCTCTACAGGCTTTGACAATCTGCGCGGGATTAGAATCAGCTAATACATTTACCTATATGACTTTGTTAAAATACAAAGTATGGTTGAGTTAGTATACCATAATACAAGTTTCGAACTTAAGTCTTATTTCATTGGTCGTTCTAGCACGCATTTGGGGATGCAGGAGATTTCTGAAACGCATGCCATAGGGACGCATGCGGGTAACCGTTTTTACTAGTTGATGTAGCTTAATTCGGGGTGCGAGAGATTTCCGTAAGGCATGCGGGAAGTCTTTTTCACTAGTCGATAGAGTAATGTACAGTCGATAAACAGCACGTGGGGTATAACCGCAGTCGTATCGACCACTGTATCAACTTATGGCTTTCATTGGTCGTTAGCAAGCGTATGTGGTAACCCGCATGCTGTATATCGACTGAGTTATCGACCAATGAAAATGAGCCATTACTTGGGCTATCTCAATCAGTGTGATCTATCCGTATATATATATTTATTTATTTACAAAATATATTTAATTCAAAAGTGTCATACAAAATAAAGAAAAGACTTTAAACATACGTTGTTGCACTTTACGGTTGTGAAACATGGACAATGAACCAAACGGATTGGAAACGACTAGAAGCCTTTGAGATGTGGTGTTGGAAGCGCCTGGAAAGGATAAGCTAGACAGAGAGAAAAACCAACAAAGAAGTGCTGGAACTTGTCAATGAGAAAAACACGATAATGCGTACAATAGAGATAAAACGAGGAAAGATGTTTGGCCACCTTATGCGGCATGCCAACTTCATAAAAAACATAATGGAAGGGAAAGTGGAAGCCAAGAGAGGAAAAGGAAGACCAAGAAGGTCGTTCATTTATGAAGTAAAAGAAAATGCAAAAGTTGTGTCGTATAGGGAGGTCAAGCATTTAGCGGAAAATAGAGAGACTTGAAAAATACATACGCCACCGACAAGAACCTAGTTCTTAAATTAATTGATAATAATTTATATAACTTTATACACAAATTACACTTATATTTGTGTATAGTCAAAGCTTAAAATGTGATACTTGTCCTTTATAAAGTAAACTATTATAAAAAACGACGTTATGAGTTGCAGTATGTTGTTCCGCTTGGCGTCGAAACTCTTGGTCCGTGGGGTCCAAGTAGGTACTAAAAAATTTATTAAAAAAATAACCCCTCGGCTTGTCGACGCCGCTGGTGACAAGAGGGCTAGCTTATATCTCGCGCAGAGGATTGCAGTAGCTATTCAGCGCGGGAATGCAGCCAGTGTTCTTGGCACCATGCCACATGATCAAGATTTAGATTTTTAATTTAGATTGTAATTTAGATTTCACAGTATTGAATACATGCTAAACTTGTAATTATTATATTGTTTTTTTTTAATAATGTTGTTACTTAAAATTTTATTCATTTATGTATCTAGAATTGCTTCCAATAAAATTTTTAAAATTTCATTTAACTTAAATAATTTATTAATTATTCTTTTTTGCCTTATAAGTAAACTAGCTGATGCCCACGAATTCGTCTGCGCAGTCTGTAGCCCATGTGTTATTCTGCTTTATAAGCTATGTATATTATTGTAAAGTATCATTAAAATCCATTAAGAAGTTTTTAAGTGAAAGAGTAACAAATATCCATGTATACTTACAAACTTTCGCATTTATAATATTAGTAGGATTTTTCTTCCAGAATAGCAAGCCTGGGAGCCTTTGAATAAATTAGTTAAAAAATTAAATAATAATAATTATACCACAGGATTCTAGTAAAATTAAAATAACTGCGGGACGGCCCCTATAAGGGTGTTTAGGGGTGGGTGTCGAGAGACGGCCCCTAAAAGAATTTAAAGATTAAATTAAATTTCTTTTGTTCAAAGCTTGTCTTTTAAGACGGATACGATATTTCAATAATGAATATTGTTCCGTTAAGTTTTGACTGCCTCCGTAATCCAGTGGTCAAGGCGTTGTAATCCAGAGGTCGTGAGTTCGACCCCCGACTGAGGAAGCATACTTTGTGTAAAGTTGTTTCCTACTAATGTATTGACTAAAAATATTAGGTATTCTTACATTCTCTAAGGAATTCTTAGATGTTTTGAGCACTCCTACCAATTTTATTTGAAAATGTTTTCTAACATTCCTATCATAAAAACATTTTTTAACATTGCGATTTTAAATGTTTTTTTAAATGTTTACTAATGTATGTAAACATTATTGATTTATTCAGCATTACAATGCGCGTGACAAGTGTGGAAGCACCATTTTTTCACACAAAGATGGCTACCTAGATTGTGATGAAATATTATACGACATGGCAAGAATATACCCGTAATAAATCGAACTACGGACTATACTAGATCTAGTGATCTAGTATAGTCCGTAGTATAATGAAATAAAAATAACAATTAAAAAACTGAAGAAAAAAAAAACAACTTTCCCATACCAATTTCCAGGGCCACACTTTTGTACGAAAATACCGAAATGTTTTTTGGGATTTTGACGCTTATTTTAATTTCATTAAACTATAGTGATCTAGTAAAGCTCGTGGTTGGATATATTACGGGTATTTCCCTTCCACGTTGTATATGATTCATGCCCATTGTTTAACTATTATCATTTGTTTATGGACAGCGAATGGGATAATGTTAATTAACAAAACAGTATACTTTGATTTATGCTCGCATTGCCGGCGGTACCAGGCATTATTTTATAAAATAAATCTTAAAGTAAACTTGGCATATTATTTAAGACCTAGAGGCATAACACGAAAAATTACTTAGATGTCCATGTCACATAAAATATCAAAATAAGCTAATATATTTTATGAAGACAGTATACTTTACAAAGAAAAATCTTTTACATTTTGCTAATAAGGCTGTTCGTTTAATGTTATTTAGACTTTTATTATAAAACAGAGTCTTAACTTTCTCTTAAAGTCTTTTTTTGAAAACTAAGATGGCATCTGGATTTTAGATATTAAGCTAACTTCTTTGAAAACTAGCTATTGTAATGAAAAGGTAAAGCACCCCGCGGAATTCGAGCATTGAATCAGATTTTAAAAACAAGATGGCCACCCACTCATTCTTTGATGTTTCCTTTACTAACAGCAGTTCTTCGCGACTTCAACAATTGCACAAAAACCGCGCAACGCCAAAGAAGCTAGTTTTATATTATACCTATATTTTTTTCAAAATATTCAAAATATTTATTTTTGAATATTTCTATGATATGTTGATGTTAGAGAATGAAAACAATCTTGAAAGAATGTACCAGTTGCTTTTATTCCTGCGCAGATTACAACAGCCAATCTAAAAAAAGAGCGATAATTTTTTAAATTTAAAACTGACTACACCCCCAAACTATACAACCGATTTTAATAAAATATCTATGCCCTTTGACAAGTATGCCTTTTCAAACACATTTTTTTTCCAAATCAGTCCAAGCGTCTTCAAATACTCGGTGAACATACATGTTTAACTTGTGTCAATTTATGTACAATAAAGAATTTACAATACAATACAATACAACATACACAAAAAGAAGATCGTGACAAATTTGATAACCTGTTCCTTCTGAATGAGTCTCTAGAGTAAGAGTATCATCATCATCAGGTCTTTTTGTCTCCACAGTAGCATGACCCTCTCTGTACTACCAGAGCAATACTTGGCCAGAGCAGCCAGAGGATTTGGCCTACACTCTCCGCGCTGGCCAGACGGGTTGGAGAGGTCTCACTGATGTTTATAAGCCTGTACAGCTTGTATTTCCTAATTCATCCACGGGACGACTTGGAGTGGCCCTAGGAGCATTCTACTCTTCCGGGACCACACGTATGAATATATCTGTAGCAATTTAGCAGAGAGTATACTAACATGATTATGCAAAATTAAACATAAATAACATAAAAAATCAATTTTGCTGTAATAAAATCACTTACGACGTTGCACTGCACTACGTAAGTAAATTAATGAATGGCGTAAAACTGCAGACTCTTCAGGGGCTCGGTAATTGAATCATGCGGTCCCCTCACAATAAAAGATAAATGTATATTTTTTCCAATTTTTTTATTACGATAATAATTGTTATAAGAGGTTTTTCAGGATCGTAGCAAGTGGAGGTCCATAGTCTCTGCCTACCCCTGCGGGAAACAGGCGTGATATTATGTATTATGTATGTATGTAGGATGATAATTTTTAGTAATTCAGTACCTACAGAAACTAAAAGTTAGTAGCGAATGAGATTTGTTAGTAGTTCGGCCGTGACATGTTTCCGCCTTGGGAAACTTGTTAGGGTTTGTTTGCGTTGTATGTTTTTGCGAGACACGGAACGGAAGGTTTTATTATGTTTGACTACTTATTTGAGGAGCCCGATGGCCCAGCGGGAGTACGGATTACTAGCGCTCTCGCAAGCAAAGTGACACCGGGTGTAGTCCGCTCTTGGATGGGCGACCACAAGTGGCATAACTGCCTCTGTGGTGTAGTGGTTAGAGCGTTCGGCTCATACCCGGAGGTCGCGGGTTCGATTTCCGGCGGGGGCAACGACTTTGTGTTGTTGTCCTAGTTTGGTTAGGACATTGCAGGCTGATCACCTGATTGTCCGATAAGTGAGATGATCCGTGCTTCGGAGGGCACGTTAAGCCGTCGGTCCCGGTCACTGTCTTTGACATTGGTCGTTACCTAAAACCATGTCAGAGGCCTTTAAGGCGGTTTAAAAACTCTGACACTAGTGTTAGTCACTAACACACACGATAAGAAAGAAAGAAAGAAGAAAGTGGCATAAAAATTTCCTAAGCTCCACCGTGCTTCGGAAGGTACGTATAAGCCGTTGGTCTCGGCTGTCATCATTGTATGGCAGTCGTTAAGCTATGTCAAATGCCCTTAGGCAGCCTGAAAATCTGACACCAGGGTAATGTTGGCCAGTTGCACACACAAAAAGCACGCAACTACTAATTTCTTTTTTGAGATAAATTAAATAATACAAATATATTATACTAAGATTATGACCTATTATGGCCTATGTCCAGCAGTGGACGTTGTGCGGCTGAAATGATGAATGATGATGATACTAAGATTAAACTATATAACTACCTATTTTTCCCATTAATAAGTTCGTATGAATGTTTGTTCCGCTGTGAAAAATTAAATTACTTTTGCTGTTATAAAATCACTTACGACACTGCACTACATAAGTAAATTAATGAATGGCGTAAAACTGCAGACTCTGCAGAGGCTCGTTAATCGAATCATGCGGGCTCTGTAATTTAACATTAAATTGATTTTATATTCATTAAGATACGTGCATACACTATCACGTCCTTTTTCCTTAATGGGACAGACAGAGCGTTTTGAGTTTTGGCTCTAAGACAGAGCACTTTGCCGTGTGGTTTCCGGCAGCTTAGAATAGGGCCACTCCAAGTCTTACCGTAGTCGTGGATATCATAGAAGGCAACTTACGAAATACAAGATAAACAAAGCTTGTTAATATCAATGAGACCTCTCCAGCCCGTCTGGCCAGTGAGGAGAATGTAGGCCAAGTCCTCAGGCCAAGTATGGCTCTGGTTGTGCAAAGAGGGTCGCGCTTCTGCATTGGAGATAAAAAGACCTGATGATGATGATGAGACAGAACTCAGGGCCGCAAGACTCAAAAGCTACTTTTAGTGTGATAGTGGACGAGGTGAAAATACTTTTTCCAAATCAAAATAGTGATAGGCTATGAACAGGATTAGCTTTTTCGCCCGTTCTCTCAATTAGATGATCTGCGCGGGAAGAAAAGCAGCTGGTATACAAAGTGGAAGGACATACCCGTAATAAATTAAACCACGGGCTATACTAGATCACTACAATATAATTAAATTAGAATATCAGTAAAAAATAAAAACAAAGAAAACGGCACTTCCACACTGTCGTCACTGTCTTCCACCATTTTTAGGGTTCCGTAGCCAAGTGGCAAAAAACGGAACCCTTATGGATTCGTCATGTCTGTCTGTCTGTCTGTCTGTCTGTCCGTCTGTCCGTCTGTCCGTCCGTATGTCCGTCCGTATGTCTCTGTCACTTTTTCCCGAAACTATAAGACCTATACTATTGAAACTTGGTAAATAGATGTATTCTGTGAACCGCATTAAGGTTTTGATACAAAAAAAGCAATAAATTTTTGGGGATCCCCATACTTAGAACTGAAACTCAAAAAAATATTTTTCATCAAACCTATACAAGTGGGTGTATCTATGGATAGGTCTTTAAAATTGATATTGAGGTTTCTAATATCATTTTTTTCTAAACATAATAGTTTGCGCGAGAGACACTTCCAAAGTGGAAAAATGTGTGTCCCCCCCCCCCCTGTAACTTCTAAACTAAGAGAATGATAAAACTAAAAAAAATATATGATGTTCATTACTATACAAACTACCAAAATTAGTTTGAACGAGATCTAGTAAGTAGTTTTTTTTTTAATACGTCATAAGTCGTAAACCGCAATTTACCTTTCATTCAATCAACTCAACTATAAAAATAAAAACATACTACAACACTTTTAATTATGTTAAAAGTGTATCTAGTTTAGCCCGTGGTGCGATTTATTACGGGTATGACCCTTCCACTTTGTATAAAATTTTTTCGTTTCCTTAAAATATCGTCTAAATAAATACTTACCTGTTCTTTTGTTTTCCTCAGCACTAAACTGAAAAGTTTATATCCTCATTATTTACCTGTAACAATAAACAGTTTAATTAGTAAGAATATATAATATAAACAGAGTCAGGATTTCTTGAACTAGAAAGATTAAGTATTCAAATTCATTCATACAACGTGTAGGTTTGTATGCATGAATGAGTCATACCCCTGCTTTTCACATACAAATTTCATTCCAAACCGTCCAGCTGTTTTGACGTGAAAGTGCAACAAACATTCATTCAAACTTATTAATAGGATAAATAAGTAGTAAAACATAACCAAACCTTCTGTTTTAAACTATCGCGCTTTACACATTATTAACTTATTATATAAACGGGGCTTAGCACGACCCTTTATTTTGTTTCGTCTAACGTTTCGAATAGGAGTTACATCCTCCATAGTCGCAGACAGACAAAATAAGGTTCATGCTAAGCCCCGTTACTGTAATCTATATCTATACATATAATAAAACAGTAAAAAAAGTGTGTCTGTACATTAAATATATTTCCAAAAAAAATATGAGGGGCGATGGAGACGTAGTAAAAGAGTAAGAATTTAAAAAAAATGTCTGTCTGTTTGTCTGTATGTCTGTTTGTCTGTTTGTACACGCTAATCTCCGGAAATACTGGACGGATTCAAATGAAACTTTTTTTGTTATATAGCTATTAAGCCTGGGCAACATATAGGGTATAAATGATTTTGGAAAATGGAACGCCTGATGCAGAACCATAATGGTCCAGCTAAACTATAAGAGATATAAAAATGCGGCCTTAGTAAAAGTTGTTCAGTCTGATGAGCATTTTCCAGAGACATAAAGTCCACGCGAACGAAGTCGCGGGCTTCGGCTAGTAAATTAATAAAACCTCCCGTTCCGTGCCTCACAAAAACATATAACGCAAACAAACCCTAACAAGTTTTCCAAGGCGAAAACATGTCACGGCCGTAACTGTTAACAAATCTCATTCGTTACTAACTTTTGGTTTCTATAGGTATTCAATTACTCAAGAAGGATTATCCAATATCTTAATAAAAAATAAAAAAGACGTGTGGCACTCGGGGACTGCCGCGGTAAAGCTATTGCAAACAAGGAAGGACGGCAACGTCGCAAACGGACGACGGAGACGAAGCGGCAACCTACATGGTAGCCGGAGTGGGGAGAGCGTGAGGTTTTTTCGTTACGGAATTTCTGGATTCGGTCCCCGCGCTCAAGGCCCGCGATAGAAGCTATGCAATAGCTTAATAATCTTTATCTTTTACTGTGAGGTCTAAGTACTTATCATCATTATCGTCATCAGGTCTTTTTATCTCCACTGCAGGAGCACGACCCTCTCTGTACTACCAGAGCCATACTTGGCCAGAGCAGCCAGAGAACTTGGCCTACTCTCTCCTCGCTGGCCAGACGGTTAGAGAGGCCTCATTGAAGTTTATAAGCCTTGTTTAGATTGTTTTTCTTAGGTTGCCTTCTTCCACGGCAGGACTTGGAGTAGTACTTATTAAGAAAAATGTGATAAGGCCGAACTCGATGGGATTGCTTCGTTTTATTACAGAGTTCCTGTGACCACCTTCCGGCTCCATCGTCAGATCAGCTTTTTGTTACAATAATATTGCATTGCCATCTTATTAATATTTGCATAAAAAAATCATCTCAGTCAGAAACCGACAAGTAGCTAAAATGTAACTTGCAAGATTTCACTTTAAAAACTAAAATACAACAAGGTCAAGTTAAATAATTAAAAGCTTGTAAAAAAGTTTGTAAATTTAGATGTTTTATAATGAAAGAAGATAGCGCTCGATAAACGCTATAGCAGGTGCCATGCTGTGGAGGCAGCTTCATTAAATATAATAAGCCGGTAAAAACGGTACAAAAAAATACAAAAGGCCAGTTTAAAAGCTCGAACACACAACGCCACCGGCCTCGCTGCCGGTACTACCGTCGTCGGGCAAGCTCTATGTGCCCGACGTCGAATGACTTTCAGCGCATACGGTCAGCGCGCACCTAGATGCATGGTATAATAAAATAAGGTATTCTCTTCCCGTGACAGCTGATGACGTAGGTGAAACTTGACTACGTCATCAGCTTGATTTGTTGCCTCTGTATGAAATTTAATTACCCGAGCGTAATGCATTTTTGAACTTTATATACCAATTTCGAATTAATAATCCATTATATCAATTTATAAAATATTGAATTGATGAATCACGCGAGAATCGCGAGATACTAAATAGCTAAGTTACTTAATATTTTATTTAATATTCATGAACTAATTGAGAAAGTCCTTAAATTTACTGAAAAGAACAATCAGTGGCAACACTTTGTGACGTAGTCAAGTTCCATCTCGGGAAGAGAATACCTGTTTTATTATACCATGCCTAGATGTAAGTCTAAGTCTGTGGCGCGCACTATACAAGCTGATCGTCGGACATCTAAGAGCCACGCAGCGCAAATAAAAGCCAGCCTCAGCAAAAGCTGGTGGCTCGATCTGCTTGAAGGTAGCCTGTCGGTGCCTCTGGTGTTGTGTCAAAGATTGAATTATAACATAGTTGTGTGTAGAAGACTTAAAAATGTGACTTTTTTCGTCAGTTAACCCTTACAAAAAATGGTCGCACGATCCCAATCCCGAGCAGGAAGTCATAAGCCGTTTAACCCTCGGGACCTTACATGGGATATCATTAATCACAATAATATTATTTTGCTAATCCTATAGTTAAGGAAAATATCATTGCAAACGTGACGAGATTTTTGTGATGACGTGTATAATTATATCTGTGTGTAATCTGATAACTGAAAAGTCATAATAATTTATTGTCATCCACACACTTAAAAATATTGTCAATTAGGTATTAAGTGATAATAATATCCGAAGTAAATGATTTTTGACTTTGATGTGACTTAAAAGTTATTAATACATTATATTCATGCCGCAGAGTTAGTTAGCCAAGATCAACTTCCTTAAGCCAAAAATATTGTAATCTTGGGAACAACATTTTTTGACTTAGGGATCTGTTTCTGAAATATTTTGTTTTATAGAGCAAATCTTTGTTACAGTCAAGTCTTCCCCCTCCTCTATCTGCTAAACGGTTATAATATTAACACATGAATTTTTAACGAAGTTTAAAAGAAAAACTATTGCTGCTAAGTAGGGTTTGCAAATTGAAAACTTATTGGCGAAACCCCAGGCCCCTAGTCCCCGGAAGAATTTCGTACAGATTAAATAGAAAAATAGTTTTCAGACGTTTTTAGTGGCATGAACTCAAAGTTGGCATTCGCAACTACGGAACCCTACACTACGCGTGGTCCAACACGCACTTGGCCAATTTATTCCTTTCGCAGCAAAACATTTCCTTGGCTCTCTTAAATCAATTTTAGCCTCGGAAAGTTCCTGATGGAATGAACTCAAACTAATTCGAGATAGGGAATTCTATTTTTAGACGTTGTTGAAAGACAAAACAAATCAAAAGTCGATCTTTATAAGTTAATTAAAGGTAGCTGTCCAACTTTTTCGTAGTTATTTTCAACAATACATAAAAAAATCTTCCATTAGTGATCTGAGATAAAAAATTAACCAGTGGCACTGCGGGAGTACTGATAGCAGTGAAAACTTACCACAGTGTCGCGACTGTCGCGAGTTCAGTTTTTGAGATGGGGAAAACCCCATAACAAAAAATGCTTTTCGTGCGTATCCAACTAGCCCAAAGAAGTTTTCAAGAAACCGATCAAATAATTAGCTTAGAATAAAAACCGAATAATACGTTTAAGACGACCTTGCTTCACTTCAGCTTCAGGCTACTAAAAACATCTGAAAAAACTAGTTTTCTATGGAATTTGTATGTATAATTTTCCTTTTCCGAATACGTTTTATAAGTTATTTATTATTACAGCTTTCTAGGTCTTATAGTCTCTAAGTAAAACCGCGGACAAACAGACATAGTCATGGCCAAACTTTAATTACGTATATGTAGACCAATAGGCGAGGCGACTCTTTTGATTCCCTTTTCCTCATTGGTATTTTAATTATGAGATTACTACCTCTCCAAATCGTCTGGCGAGCGAGGAGAGTGTAGGCCAAGTCCTCTGGCTGTTCTGGTCAAGTATTGCTCTGGTATTACACAGTGGGTCGTGCTCCTGCAGTGGACACAAAAAGACCTGATGATGATGATTATGATTATGAATCCATGCTCTGCCCACCCCTTAAAAGATATAGACGTAAGCAGTATATTTCAGTAACAAACTCATATGTGTTATATCCCAGGTAACAAGATGTTATAGAGAGTGCATAGGGCGTGACGATCCCACGTCAAATTTCAGATCAAATTGTATTGGGATATGGCTATAACAGGGTATTCTCTGCACTATTATATTGGTGTATTGAAACATTATCATGTATTGAACCGAAATAGACACAACTAAACGTATTAATCCTTTACAATACAATACTCTTTATTGCACAAAATAAATAAATACAGGACATAATTCTTTTAAAAATTAGGAAATGCGCTAAGTTACTCTATGGAGTAGACCCAAAGACCGCTTCTTTGACGGCCCCTGTGGATTATTGGTAACCATACTAGTCTAATATGGATTTAATCCTCAGCCAGGGCAAGTTTGGAAATAGCCTTTTCCAAATTGGCTATTTTCCTGTATATGTTTTTGGTTATTTATATTTTTACATTTTTCCGCGGGTAACACCGCGTGGCACAGCTAGTGAATGATAAAAATAATTGACTACAATACCGTATTGTCTTAGACTGTGGCTGTTTATCTATAAACTATACATACTCATAAAAAATTAAGTAGTATCCCATAACACAAATTCAAAACTTTGGGGCTATTTATATTTATTACAACGCTTAACAAATTCAAAAATAAAACTCAAAACCAGTAAGTAGCGAACCAATCTTAAAGATAACATTATATATAAGAAATACTTATAAACACACCTACTTATAGCATAAAAATGAGGTTGTAACTCCGTTCCCGAGATTGAATTCCGCGTCACATTAAACTCCTTAGGCGTAAAGCCTACAAATAGGTTTTTCTCCACAGATAAGCAAGAGCCAATTTCCTCTTGAGAAGCAAATGTGTTGGAGCGCACTCCTAATAGAGCGCCGTGCGGGATCGATTGCTGCCATGTCAGGAATAATGTATGAGATTTTTACAATGTACCTCACAGTTGGTCGGAGTTCGCTCACTTTTGAGGATTTAGATTGTCTCGTCGCTTGTCGTTTGTTTTGTTTGATATGAATTATTTTGTTGTTTACTTATACAAATGGCTTGTTGTGCCTTCTGAAGCACAGCGAAGCTCGATTTTTTTTTCTACCCATCCAAATTCGAACTATGCACTCTCGCTTTATTTGCGAAAGCGCTAGTAAAGCGAACTTATACTAGGCTACTGAGCTGCTAATAAAGGCTTCAAACAGGTTTTTCTCACAGATAAGCAAGAGCCAATTTCCTCTCAAGAAGCAAATGTGTTGAAGCGCACTCCTAATAGAGCGCCGTGCGGGATCGATTGCTGCCATGTCGGGAATAATGTATGAGATTTTTACAATGCACCTCTCAATTGGTCGGAGTTCGCTCACTTTTGAGGATTTAGATTGTCTAGTCGCTTGTTGTTTGTTTTTCGTGTGCTGGATTTAAATTGTCTTGTTGTTTGTTTATCTTGTGCGTAAGTGACAAATACTAATGTCAGATATTTCAAGCTGCCTTTAGGCATATGACATGGCTTGACAACGACTGCTCTAAATGTTGACAGTTAGAACGAATGGCTTAACGTGCCTTCCGAAGCACGAAGGAGATTGCAAGTCTTATTGACTTTAACCTTAAAACCATACCTTTCTATGGTCCTGCATGTCCATAGAAAGATATGGTTAAAAAGTTTAAAAGAATAAAAATAACTACTGTAAAAAAAACACAGGTAAAATAACTTGAAAAAGAAAAGAGAAGGAGAGAGACCTTTGCTCAGCAGTGGAAAAATAAAGGGTTATACACGCTGAATTTTTATTGGTTTTGGAAAAAAAAATTATGTATAGTAAATGAATTCCTCTATCCACATACTAAATTAAAATTTGTATATGACTTATAATAAAAAAGTTACGGAAATTAATTTAGATCGAGACCACGTAGTTATGCCCGTCCAAACTGCCGCGCGCGGCCGATGACCCCGGCCGTTCGGCCGGCGTCGCCTAGCGACGGCACTACTAATTGATCTCACGATTTTACTTTCCAGTTTTAGTTAACATTTTTAGTTACTGAATTTTTATTTTGACTAGCAAATTAGGTCTTACTAACGACCCTTATGAAGTGGCCTTCGGCTCCAAAACTAATAAGAAATAACCGTGTATAGAGGTATACCTAAAACACAAAGGTGTCCAATTTTTTATTTTGTATTATGTTCAACTTTGTACCATACACAAAAAACACACAATGAAGTTTTACTAACAGATTCCAATGAATTGAAAATTCCGCAAACGTACAAGCAAAGTCCATAATATCTTCCGCAAAGATAACTTTAGCGATACCGGTCCCCACAGGCAATTATATACGTTATACACCTTTTTAGGGATCCGTTATACAAAAAATTGTTATAAAAAACTTACTTCTGAAGCTGTTTTTGCTTGTTCTGTTAAAATTTTCAAAACTGAAAACCGACCATCACTAACTTAACAACCGATTTAAAAAAAAAAAAGGTATGGACTGGGTAAAATATATAATATTTTATTAAGCCCGATAACTAGATTATCCAAAAATAAAGGACCCATATTCCGTTAGCAAAGTACTTAGTAAATTCACAAAGACACAGCGCTTCAATTATCAAGTGAGAAAAACAATAATCAAGTGATACAAATATCCAAAGATAAAAAAATGATATTGACTTGACTTGACTCAGTTTCGGAGTAAGAGTTATTTCCGTCACCTTTGTTTAAAAATCGTAGCTGATCTTGACGTCATGTGAAATTTTAATGTGATATATGGTCGTCATTATTTGCTAATTAGAGAAAAGAACAGTTCGCATAGTGAGAGGGTCCGAAAAGTATGATTGTAAGGCCCAACGCAGACGACAGACTAGACCGCGCCGCACTTTTAGTCTGTGAAAATAGAACCTATGGAATTACATGCAGTAACACACACGACGCACAAAAAGTGCGGCGCACAAAAAATCCGTGTAATTTTGGCAGACCGCGCCGCGCCGCGCCGCGCCACACCGCACTAAAAGTGTGCGAAAAAAATACAACGTATGCTTCAACCCGCGCTAACACAGACGTCGCGCACTTTAGTCTGTGACCTTCACTCGGCTAGTGGTGGACGTGACGTGCGCGGTATTACAGCATGGCGCTAGAGATAGATGTACCGATGTTAATTCATGAAATACAAAACAGACCTGCAATTTATGATACTTCAAAATCCGAGTATCATGCCTAGTATAACCTTTCTTCCAATGCACTTTCTCATTATTGTTTCCGAATGTGTCAAAGTCTTAAAATGAATAGCAACTCATTAAAAGTATTAATAGAAATTTTATAAAATTTGAAAAAATTGTTCGGATATTGTTTTAGAATTGCATGTTTCATATGGAATTGTCCTTTTAGTAATCTCTCCGAAAGTATAGGATGTACCCAAAATTTTCTATTTCTTCTTCTTTTTCTGTACTTCAAGTATAAAATAATACATCGCAATCTTTGCACTTCCATGGCGTGTAAAACTGTACGTGTCCCGTCCCTACAGTTCTGCCGACAGAATGATTCAAAATGTGCGTCGTGTATGTTGAGTCCGTGAACAATCCGCGAAAGACTTTTTGCGCGCCACGCAGACTATTTGTGCGCCGCAGACTCGATCGGACAAAAAGTCTGTCGTCTGTGTTGGGCCTAAATCGTCCGTCTTTTAGATTATTCAAAAAGAATGGACCTTAATTTTTCCGTTAACCATAAAAGTAAAAATTTACAAAGATACGCAGCATCAAATATTTACGGAGTGGCAACATCACTGCTAAGTAAAAATCGTACCTAGCCGTGACGTCATGCGATAGTTAAATAGTATTTTTGGCATTTTTTGTTTCTTATAGAAGAGAAAACATGCGTGCACAATATTTACAGAACCAAATTAAAAAGCGAGCCCAACTCACTCTTAACCATCTTTTTACTACCTCCGGAACACTCATACGACTCATTAAGAGATTCTATCGCGATTCAAAATTCAACTCCCATTATTCTAATTAGATAATGGATATAACCTTTTCTGTTTTAAAATATTAAAATGGTTATTAACTCAGTTAAGCCTTCTATTTTGGTATTTTTAATCTCTCAGACCTTAAGGGCTTTTTTCTTTTTAGAGAAGCTACAAAAAGACTTTTTGTGCATTAACACTGTAAAGATTTTTTTGAAAAAATCTTTTCATTTTAACACTAGTAAAATTCACTTGAACTTTTTACGTGCTTTTTTATTACATCTTAAACTCGGTACATTAATAATTTCTTAGCCCTTTAATACTCGTTTCCGTAAATAAATTAACTCAGTCAGTAAATAAGTTAAGAGTTAGAAAACAGTAATAAAGGCGTAGGGGTTTAAAAGTTGGGCATTTAAATACTTTTGCCAAGTTTTAACATATTGTAATTCGGTGTGCGGTAAACGAGAGCCTTTATTTTTTGAATTAGTGGTTATATATTATTATGGGCTTTATTAAGCTTAGTATTCTTTTATAGCATATATTAGTCCACTGTTGGACTAATGGCCCCTTCCATAGGGGAAGATTTGTCCATAATCTACGCTATGATCACAGTAGATGGTATATCATAAATGCTCATCTACCATCTTTTCTGCTACTTCCCAAAGGTGAACTGGTAGACAATCAACAAGAAGTTCTACCTTTTGTTCTATAATCTTGAGATTTTAAGAGCCATATATTAAATTAAAAAAGGCGTTGTTTAGAAGAAGTTGTCTGTTTTGTTATTGTATTTGACATCTCATGCTAAAATAAACGGTCTTTGCAATCCAAGACTAAAAATGTCGAGGAAAAAAGTACAAAAACTGTTTCTTTTTCCAAACAAACCACTCTGTCCCGAGCTGTGATCAAATATTTGACGTCAATCATATCAAAACGATATTTTTCTGAAGGGAATGGGAACAGGAACGGGAAATGAACTAAAAGCGGGAGTAGCAGCAGATGGAGAAAAGGAAAGAGTTGGAAGGTGAACCGGAGCGGGAACGGGAACGGTAGAAGGAGAGCGGAAACGGGAACGAGAACGGGATCGGTACCGGGAGCGGGAGCGGCAATGGGAATGGGCAGAACAAAGTTCGCCAGGTCAGTTAGTAATATTATATAAATGTACCTACCTACATCGATGAAGTATCGATATTGTAACTGTTTTCCGAGGTCACGATAGTCATCATCATCAGTCCTAGCCATGGTCCCATTTCATTTAAGGTCGGCTCTCCATATCTTCTCGAGCCAATTTTCCCTATTATAAATCATGTCAGGGGTTACCCCCATCGTCCTCATATCTTTCTTAATGGTACTGGACCAAGTCGTGAGGGGGCGTCCTCTGCCTCTCCGTCCTTCGGCTATCTTCGTCATGTGGTCATCATCCCTGCGCATTACATGACCATACCACCGGAGTCTGCTTTCTCGCATCTTGTCTTGAATGCCGGCCACTTTAAGAGACCCACGGATGTGCCTGTTCCTAACCTTATCCCGCAACGTCACGCCACCCGAGGTCACGATAGTATCGATGTTTTATACTTCCGAGAAAGCACCAATGGCTCCAAAGGAACATCAGTGTTGGGGTTTCGCTTACGTAAAACCTAGCACATGCTGAGTTGGAGTCCATTTTGGGGGATTAATAACTTCATTTCATTTGTTATTTTAGAATTTGTTTATGTAATTATTGTGTTGCATTTGTCCTTTGAATAAATGTTTTATCTATCTACCTATATAACTAAATCATAATGGTACCCTCGGGCAACCGGCAAGATCGTAACTTTTTAATATGACCTGTAATATCATCTAATAGACCTAATGGCTGGGTCCATAGTACGTGAGGTTTTGGTATAACGACATAATAATATTAAGGGTACAAATGACATCTGTCGCCGAATGTACCGCACTATTATTTAGTTACCATCGTGACCAAATGAAAGGAAAATTATTTTTATAGTTAGTTTTCTATTGGCTTACAAAAGTGTAGGCTTTTGTAAGGCAATAGAAAACTAACTTATCAACATCATCAGGTCTTTTTAGTCTCCACTGCAGGAGCACGAGCCTCTCAGTACTATCAGAGCGTATACTTGTCCAGAGCAGCAAGAGGACTTGGCCTACACTCTCCTCGCTGGCTGGACGGGTTGGAGAGGTCTCATTGATGTTTATAAGCTTTGTTTAGCTTGTATTTCCTAAGTCGCCTTTTACGACATCTATGGGAAGACTTGGAGTGGTCCTATTCTACTCTGCTGGAAACCACACAGCTTTGCCGTACTAACTGAATTATACGTTTCTTTATTTTTTGCGAATGTTATTTTTGTTGTTGTATATTTTTATTGTATTTAAATAGTTACAGTCTTAGAAACACGTATAATATACAACGTGGAAGGGACATATCCGTTATGAATCAAACAACGGGCTATACGAGATGACTATAGTATATAGACTCCCATCATGCTGGTCTGGGAGAAATAAAAAAACTTAGAATGTACCAGCTGCTACTCTTCCCACGCAGATCGTAAAAGCCGATCGAGGGAATGGGCAAAAATGCAAATCATGTTAACAGGCGATGCGGCTAGCAACCCATCACTGTATTGATTGCTTTTCCATCTTCTCGCCTACCATGACGCTAAAAGTGGCTTTTGGGTCTTGCGGCCCTGGGCTCTGCATAGAACCGCAAGACCCAAAATACTCTGTCTGCCCCATTAGGGATAAAGACGTGATAGTATGTATGTATGTATGCTTTTTCCACATTGTACACATATTTAATGAATTTTGGTCTAAGTTTTTGATTTTGTTTCTATCTTTTAAACTAAGTACTTATTTAAAAGAAATAAAAATTAAGTTCAAGTATAAATAAGTATCACAAAGTAAATAAGTTCTTTAGTTTGTATTTGAACTGCCAAAGTGCTTAAAAGTCTAATTTTCTCCCTGATACAAAACTTTTTCACTTAGCCTCTAGTCTCCCGATATTACTTACTTAAGTGGTTGTTTTAATTAAAGTCTTGTTTAATCGGAATCGTTTCGATTTTTCGAGGAAAAATCTGAAATGAACGAATGGGAGTTAGGCTGAATTCATACTGACTAACCCCCTTATTCATAAAAAAACTGTGAATGTTTGCTTAATAAAATCGTCAGGAGTTCCATTGAGTTAGTCGCGAATGGTCTTAAACGCAAGTAGTCTATGTAGCAACTCGTCTAAAACTCTTATTGTATTGTATTGTATTGTATCGTTTTTCTTTTTCTAAACCTATTTAAGATTGGAGTTTTGCTGAAGTCCCGCCCTGAGACCTTCAGGGAGAGGGATTTTCAGTGTTATCCCCGTGTACAAAAATTGAGAACTTTTGCTAATATGCTGGTAGTGTGCATTGCTGCTTGTTTTTGCATGATTGTGATGTCTATATGAGGGTCTAACAGGTCACAATACCGCCGGAGGCTCTTGGCTATTACTCCGGTGGCTCCGATAATTATGGGTACTACTATTGTCCTTATGTTCCACAAACGGGCTATTTCTGTTTTAAGCAAATGATATTTACTGAGTTTTTCTATTTTTTTTTTGCTCCTATATTGTAGTCCGACGGTATTGTGACATCTATCAGTATTGTATTGTATTGTATTGTAAATTCTTTACTGTACATAAATCGACACAATTTAAACATAGATGAAACACAATAGTACAAAGGCTTTTAGGTCTTATTGTCTAAATCGCATTTCGTTCCAACATACCTTAAATTATCTTGGCCAGGCTTATCAGCTATATACCATAAAAAGTTTCATTCGAATTCGGTTAGTATTTCCGGATAGACATTTTTTTACAAGTTTTTACTTAACTTGCAAAAAATCTTTTTAAGTATGTATGTATGAATTTTTGTTTAGGTCAAATCTTGCAACTCAAGTTTCAGCCAGTCATCTTCAATCGATTTAGCTGAAATTTTATATAATTGTGTAAGTTGGATGACAATACTATATTGTGAAGTCGATGAGCTGTTCTGATGATGCAGCCGGCAGATATTAGACAGAACTCAGTTATAAAACAACATAACCTCATTTAGTAAGGCTTGTTTGATTTGTGTTGACGAGTACTTTTTGGTAGACGATATCTACGGTCTGATCACGGAGACGGAAGGTGGTCGATGGAACTAACTAATAAAACGACGCAACTCCATCGAGTTTGGGCTTATTTCATTTGTCTCTTAGTAAGTACTGCCTCACAAAGCTTGTACGAAAAATGATTTTTTCCAAAAAACTTATTAATTTTTACTCTATTACTATGTCTCCATTACCCAATTTTTTTTTGTTAATATATTCAATATACAGACATATTTTTGGTACTGTTTTTTTTTACCTATTATTACATATTTACATACATTCAAACGCCGGCTTACATTATTTAATAACAGAAAAATGTAAAATTAATAACAGAACTAAAACTTTACCAACGTACACTAAGCCTCGGTTTTTCTCAAACGAAAAAATCTTCAAGAGACAGTTTTCTAAATCTTTCATCAAAAAAGTTTAAGAGATCCCGACATCGTCTGCGGAATTTTAAGAAAATGAATCTTGGAATAGTTTCCGAATATTAGGTTTTCGAAGAACGGAGTTTCATCTTGGGATGATCTTTCAAAAATGAGGTTCAGGTAAATGGTTCCGTTGGATGATAAGACTCAAATATACATAAATTTGTGACGTTACCAAATTGGACAGACATTTTAACCTACTTACTAAAAAGGAGGAGGTTATTAATTGCGCACGATCTTTTTTTATGTATGTTCACCGATTATTCGAAGACTGAACCGATTTGGAAAATTCCTTTTTTGTTCAAAGGGTATATTTGAGAGGTGGTTACCAATAGAATTTTATCATAATCGGTTGTATAGCGTGAGGGTGAAGATGGTTTTGAATTAAAAAAAATACCTACTTTCCTCGTTAAATGTTTACCACTCATCTGAGATAAAAATAGTACTATTTTCATGTAGATCTTGAAGAAGACTAAAGGAAATTCAAAATTCAAGGATTTCTGCCTCCGTGGTGTAGTGGTTAGAGCGTTCGGCTCGTACCCGGAGGTCGCGGGTTCGATTCCCGGAGGGGGCAACGACTTTGTGTTGTTGTCCTAGTTTAGTTAGGACATTGCAGGCTGATCACCTGATTGTCTGATAAGTAAGATGATCCGTGCTTCGGAGGGCACATTAAGCCGTCGGTCCCGGTCACTGTCTTTGACATTGATCGTTACCTAAAACCATGTCAGAGGCCTTTAAGGCGGTTTAAAAACTCTGACACTAGTGTTAGTCACTAACACACTCGATAAGAAGAAGAGGATTTCTAAAATAACCGATTTTTTCAGCGGCTTTGGTCAGATCACCTTGTCGATGGTATGTAATGTGATTTTTTTATAAACTCAGATATAAACATAGAAATGAAACGAAAATGTAATCTTAACTTGAAATCATAATAGTAACATTATAATGTAATTGTTATATGTTGTCGTGTGTTATTACAGCATAAATCTTAGCGGCCCACGCCCACGGCTGGGCATGCTCTTCAATTATTTGGAAGAGATTTCAGACCTCACTACATCATCCTAAAGTAATCACAAATATTTAGAGCCTAGAAGGATATTCTTTGAATACTTTAACTCTCATAACGAGCGAGTTTGTCTTTCAATGAAGATGTGTAAAATTGTGGGGAAACTAAAACAAAAGTCGGCTTCCCATACAAATCAGCGCTCAGCCAAATGGATTTGTATGGGAGGATAAAATTTTTTATTACATATTTACTCCTTTCTTTTTGTCTTTTTTAGCTAGTTGCTGTTGTAGGTACCTACCACAAAATATTACTTTCTCAACATCACATGTTGGTTGACTGGTAGAAAAGGTCGCTGGCCTTAAGTCCGCCATTTACATGAATATTGTAATAAAGTTAAATAAATAAAATAAATAAATATATTTTTTTTACAGAAAATAGTTTAGTATCATGGACTAAACTTGCTCCAAAAATGCTGCTGTTGTTTAAAAAGTAACCCTGTATACGTCTAAGTGTTGGATCTAAAACTCTTTTTAATTTGTAATGAACTTGTAGGTTTCTAATATAAGTACGTCACGCCCTAAATCTTGATGATTTAGAGATCAAATTTGAGGTTTTCTGTGATTTATAACTATATACGGTATAGGTTATGGTTTAGGTTTACGTTTTCTAAATATTTTTTCCTTCCTTGCGCCCGCAAGTGCGCCGGAAGGGGTGTTTTCTGATAAAAAAATATCCTCACTGCACTGACGGCTCATTTCATTGGTCGATAACTCAGTCGAAATACAGCATGCGGGACTCCTCGTCGTACGCGGGCTAACGACCAATGAAAGTCTTAAGTCGATACATTGGTCGTTACGCCGACTTCGGTTATACTCTACATGCTTGTATATCGACTGTACATTACTCTATCGACTAGTGTCTATCGGCTGATATACTTAATAATAATAGATTAGGTACTATTATTTAATTTTTAAATATATTTTGTTAATGTTTAAATATAAATAATAGAAAGCCTAAAAAAGCCTTTTAAAGGACGTTTAATAAGACCTTTGCTTGTTTGAACTGGTCGAGCCATAATTATTTTGCTCCAACATATATTTTTTATACCGTTCAAAGCTTACACTATGTTATATTTGTAGCTACTAAGCAAGGCTTAAATAATTTTGCTCCAACATATGTTTAATACCTTTGAAAGCCTTTCACAATGTTGTATAAATTAAATGGAAATTGCCACAGTCACAGAATTAATATTATAAGGTCTAACAAAATATACTAAAACTATTTTAAAGGTGAATTGAGTCCATGATACTGAACAACTTATCCCATGGAACATATCGACATTTGAAAAGTAATTTTTGGCCTTCCATATAAGTTGACCGATCTGCTGATCCGAGTTTGTATGGAAAGCTAACAATCATTTTTCATTTTTCGACTTACATTTCTTGGAGAAAGTTGTTAACTACTACAGACTGAACTCACCCTTAACATAGTTTCAGTACATTTTTGTTAGACCTTATGTAGGTAGGTATAGGTACGTACAGAATGGACACTCTCAGCGTCCCACCTCTCCCCCGCACCTCTCCCCCGTTTTCGGGTGTGTTTGATGGCTTTGAATACTGAAACTCACACATTGATGTGTGCACGAATGTATGTCATAGGCATACATGTTACATCGCTTGTATGAAGCACCATACCTGTGCCTCATAATGAATATAAGTATTACATAGCAGAGGCGGCCTGCAACCGCGCTCAACACCCTCCAGAAAGCTAAAACGGGACAGAGGTGCGAGAATGGGGAATGAGACCTTAGGAGAATTTGTTCTGAACGTAATACTTATATTCTATGCCCGGGCTAAAATCACAACCAAACAAGACTAAAGTATATAAAAAGTCTAGAGCCAACGAATTAACGTTAATCATACGGTAATACCACTTGACTGGACAAATATGTTAATATTACCCTTCAAAAGCCTTTTTAAATCCCCGACAAAAGAGGACTGTTATATGATTAACGCTAATATCTGTCTGTCTGTGGCATCGTAACGCTCGAACGGATGGTCCAACGTTGATGCGTTTTTTTTTCGGTGGTTCTTGACTATGTTTGATGAAAATCAGTTCTGCCGTTTTAAAATTATTGGGGGTTAACGCTTGATAGTCGGAGGTTTTAATTTGCCTGTCAAATTAACTTATTTTCAATCAATCAATTTATTTATTTGCATAAAATGTAGTTCAATAGAGATTTAAAGTTATTTTTATTTCCTTTTTCATTCTTGCGTTGGTGTGTGCCAATTTTGTTTTTTAATTAACACTACACTATGATGTACAAATTATAATTGAACTAACTGTACCCGCGGGCTTCGCTCCCCGTGGGAATTTCGGGATAAAAAGCACCCTATATCCTATCCCGGGTCTCAAACTATATCCATACCAAATTTCATCCAAATCGGTTTGGTAGTTTAAGCGTGAAGAGGTAACAAACAAACAAACAAACAAATATACAAACTCACTTTCGCATTTATAATATTAGTAGGAAGTAGGATAGTAGGAAGTAGGAAAGTAGGATAGTAGGATAGTAGGATAGTAGGATAGTAGGATAGTAGGATAGTAGGATAGTAGGATAGTAGGATAGTAGGATAGTAGGATAGTAGGATAGTAGGATAGTAGGATAGGATAGTAGGAAGTAGGATAGTAGGAAGTAGGACAGTAGGATTCTTTCTTCAGTCATAACCAAACGAAACGATTTTGTACAGCTATCAGCAAAGTCTAGAGGCGGCGCATAAAAGTTAATGATACGGGAAAACCACTTGACTCGACAAATATGTGAATTTAAGCTCGGGACTAAGCTTTCAATGGATTTGACTCCACTTTCGATCGACTAGGGATTTCTGTAAGAATAAATTGTGCGTTTTAGTTTTGGATTGGGACTTGTGACGTCATTTCTCAGTGAAAATCAAAGAATTGCGTTTATATATGAAACCACTGAAGATCGTTTTTTTTATAATTTGCTTGGCCATTAAACTTGTTTTCAATCAATTAACTGCCTCCGTGGTGTAGTGGTTAGAGCGTTTGGCTCATACCCGGAGGTCGCGGGTTTGATTCCCAGCGGGGGCAACGACTTTGTGTTATTGTCCTAGTTTGGTTAGGTCTGATAAGTAAGATGATCCGTGCTTCGGAGGGCACGTTAAGCCGTCGGGCTTATAAGGCAATCGTGTGTAGCTATCAGTAAAGTCTAGAGGCGGCGTATAAAGATTAATGATACAGGAAAACTACTTGACTCGACAAATATGTGAATTTATCCTCGGGTCTATGCTTTCAATGGGTTAGACGCCACTTTTGTTCGACTAAGTATTTCTGTGCAGAGCAAATTGTTTTTAAGATACTGAGCGTCTTAGAAAGCGAGAGAAAGAGCCCTTTGGACAGCATTGATTTAGAAAAGGCTCGTTATAATAAGAGCGTCTCGTTTCGGATTGGGACTAGTAACGTCATCTCTCAGTGAAACTAATATTAATACACGATTTTTAGTAAGTCAGAAAATTTCTTATTGACAATTAGATCTCTGTCTAACTTTCGTAATAAATTAATTATTTAAATTTCTAATGAATGAATATTTCCCATTTTCATTTAAACATTGTTTTTTTTATATTTTAAATGTTTATTGTCTACTAGTAAGCAATAAGCGCGATGATGACTTGTTTTATACATTTCAAAAGAGATGAAAAGCAACGAATTGGCCAAAAGGGCATTCTTAAGCTTACGGTAAAAAAGGAGAAAATTTCGTACTTGGGTATATTCTGCAACATCAGTGAAACGATCTCCTTCAGCTTATAATGATGAGCAAAGATGCCTTTTAGCAGGAAAAGGAAAGATGAGAAGGAGAAAGAAATCCTGGCTACGAAACATCCGAGAGTGGACCGAGACAGCGAGCGTTGCTGAACTGCCATAGAATGAATATAAGGTGCCTGCAGCCGTCCCCACAAGGGGAGAAGGGGGGAGAGGTGGAGGACAGGTAACGGGGACGCATTGTAAGCGGGATCTTAAAAGATTCTGTATACTTATATTAATTCTGTAACTATTCTGCCAAGCTTAGAACATAAAAGACTACACCAAGCTGATTGCCAACCTTCACTAATTGGAGAGGCACCAAGAAGAAGAGATGAAAAGCAAAATTTTTAACATCTGTTTATCCAGCCAAAAATGTTTCTCATAAGTAATTTCTTCTAAAAACGAAATCCCATACCCCCTCGCCGAGTCGTACCTGGTGCAACGCATATCCCTTGCAATACAGCGGGGGAATGCTGCTAGTGTCATGGGCACCTTTGCAGCAGGTACGATTCGGGACGGGCTTTTTGACTGACAAAAAGTTTGACTGTATTTAAATACTATTTAATTGTAAATTTGTTTAATTATTTGATTAATGATGAAATAAAATATATTTTTAAATCCCATCAACCCTTAAATATCTTTTTTAAAAGCAAAATCGAAACAAAAGGGCTAATTTGTCGGGATTCTAACAAAAAAGCGGTGAAGGGCTTATTATTCGGAGGACAGCGATCCTTTCATAACTTGGCCTACACTCTCCTCGCTGACCAGACGGGTTGGAGAGGTCTCACTGATGTTTATAAGTTTTCTTTAGCTTGTATTTCCTAAGTCGCCTTCTACGACATCCACGAGACAATTTGTAGTGGCCCTATTTTACTCTGCCGGAATCCACACGGCAGATTGCGATGGAGCTGATTGTCAACATTCACTAATTGGAGAGGCACCAAGAAGAAAAGGAAATGCGCATTACGATTTCATGTGTTTATTCAGCCAAAAATGTTGCTCATAAGTAATTTCTTCTAAAAACAAAATCCCGTTAACCCTTAAAAGTCTTTTTAAAAAGCAAAATCGAAACAAAAGGGCTAATTTGTCGGGATTCAAACAAAAAAGCGGCGAAGGGCTTATTATTCGAGAACAGCAATCTTTTCATAACTTGGCCTACACTCTCCTCGCTGACCAGACGGGTTGGAGAGGTCTCACTGATGTTTATAAGTTTTCTTTAGCTTGTATTTCCTAAGTCGCCTTCTACGTCATCCACGAGATGACTCGGAGTGGCCCTATTTTACTCTGCCGGAATCCACACGGCAGATTGCGATGGAGCTGATTGACAATATTCATTAATTGGAGAGGCACCAAGAAGAAAAGGAAATGAGATGCGCATTACGATTTCATCTGTTTATTCAGCCAAAAATGTTGCTCATAAGTAATTTCTTCTAAAAACAAAATCCCATCAACCCTTAAATGTCTTTTTAAAAAGCAAAATCGAAACAAAAGGGCTAATTTGTCGGGATTCTAACAAAAAAGCGGCGAAGGGCTTATTATTCGGAGGACAGCGATCTTTTCATTCATTCATTCATTCATTTAAGACAGGAAGTGACAAATGCCGGACGCGGGGTTGCAAATGGCGTGAAATTAAAGCCTAATTTTTAAGTCGGGATGAATTTTTCATTTCTTAATTAGGGAAAAGGTTTAATTAATAATAAGCCAGATTCGCGCTTGTGAGATTACACAAAGTAATTAATCATGATTGAAGGATGTAGAAGGGTAAATACCAACTTCTTCCAAGGTTTTTCTATCAGTAGGACTACTACTAAAAACCGACTTCATACCCAAATTGCACAACTGATTTTGATATTTTTTTATGAGACCTTACTAGTATACCATATGAAAGAAAAAATCAAGTAGGTACATAAAAAAAAAGATTGTGATTATTTGATAACCTCTATTTTTTTGGAAGCCTGCTAAAAAAGATTTAAAGATACATCAATCACTTTTCAGCTATTTAGTAGTAGCGATTGCCAAAAAGGAAAAATAGCCTCATTTTACAGCACTAATAAATTATTTAGGTACGCTTGCAAAAATTTCCGCGTTCATACACGCATAACGAAACGGGAACTTTTAATTGAGTTAGGCATAATGACCTAACTTTCAGAATACAAGCACTAATTTTGATAAATCGACCGTAATTTTTTGATGTTCATCAGTATGAAAATGTTTTTTTTTTAATACTTTATGATCGTATTGTAACATGTAATATAGTCTGAAACCGACTTGGTTTCAATCGATAAGACGATTATCATTATGGCTCATTTTAATTGGTCGGTAACTTAGTCGATATACACTATGCGGAGACTCCCCGTACGCGGGCTAACGACCAATGAAAGTCCATAAGTCGAAACAGTGGTCGTTACGCCGACTGTGGTTATAGACACATGCTGTATATCGACTGTACATTCCCCATTGACTAGTGAAAACGCCTCCCTGCATGCGTTTCAGAAATCTCCCGCACCTCGAATGCATACCAGAACGACAAACGAAAAAAGCCTTTATAGTGCGGAGAGTACAGCTATATCGTCAAGTCACCGCTCCTAACACTCATCACTCATCATCAAGTCTTTTTGCTTCCACTGCAGGAGCACGACCCTCTCTGTACTAAGACCATACTTGACCAGAGCAGCTAGAGGATCTTAACACTCGCCCTAATAAAATTCGTCTAAATTAATTGAAACCTAGTTGACCATTCTGACTATGTTGTATAACCGTTTACAATTTCATTATTATTTTCGAATGGTTTATAAAAAATGCAGCAAGGTTAGAGGGTGATCATCATCAGGTCTTTTTGTCTCCACTGCAGGAGCCTGAACCTTTCTGTACCACCAGAGCCGTACTTGGCTAGAGCAGCCAGAGGACTTGGCCTACACTCTCCACGCTGGCCAGACGGGTTGGAGAGGTCTCATTGATGTTTATAAGCTTTGTTTAGCTTGTATTTCCTAAGTTGCCTTCTACGACTTCTACGGGAGGACTTGGAGTGGCCCTATTCTAGTCTGCCGGAAACCACACGGTCGCTGTCAGCTTCGAGTGGTATGCGAATGGCACCCTCAATGGACAAGATTGAGGAACAGTCAATAAGGTGAGACGTAGACTGTATAAACGTAAACGCATACATGTGATTTGTCCGTACATATACACACAGACTTTCCATTTAATTTGGAAAAAAAATCGTATAGTAAATAAATTCCTCTATCCACATACTTACCTAATCCAAAAAGTTGCGAAAATGATTTTCAATCGAGACCCGTAGTTAAGCCTGTTCAAAATTGCCGCGTGACCTCGATGAACTCCGGCCGGCTTGCCGGCGGCGCCAGGAGGCGGTAGTACTAGTTGATCTCACGATATTAATATAAAAATTTATAGGCGACCTATAAATTTCAATCAGTTATAAATTCAGTAAAAGAATAGTTTTAAGACTTTTTAAAAGCAGGAATTTCAAGTTTGCATTAGCAGCTTGAAGGGTTGTGGCGAAAATAATAGAACAATTACAGGATTAACGGGGATTTATTGTGACACCTTTCAGCACACGACATTACACAGGCACAGCCAAGCAAAGAGAGAGAGCTCACAAATACTGAGTGACGTTTATGAGTTTTGACATTGACATGACAATGACATTTGACGTATTATAAATATTCTGTTTACTCTGTATCAACACTGGCCCTTAAACAAATATTTATTACATCAATTTACAACTCCAGGGTATTCTAAATTTTTGATTTACAATGCATGTACCTACCTAAATGAGATTTATAGACATATGATTTAAAAAAAAAAAACTTGTAGACTTACATGTTTATAAAATAAACATTAACATTTTTCAACATTTCAAATAGGTATATAATACACTAATTGCATAAGTACTTATTCTATATACACTCATTACATTGCAACTGAATATTTGAAATTTTCTTATAACTTTTAAACAATGTATCTTTTACATTACAAAATAAGTTAATTTAACCTCAATCCTACTAGAAATTTACAGTGCACTTCCCTATTCAAAGGTTTAGTTAGTAAGTCTGCTAACATTTCTTTTGTACATAAATACTTTACATCTATATTACCATTATACACATGTTCTCTTATGAAATGGTGTCTTATGTCTATATGTTTTGTTCTAGCATGAAACATTATATTTTTACATAGCTTCTGGGCTGACTGGTTATCATTAAAGATTGTAACTTTACATGAAATTCCTAAAATTTCATTTATAAAATTTTGGAGAAACAGGGCTTCTTTACAAGCATCAGAGAGTGACATGTATTCTGCTTCTGTGCTTGATAAAGCTACTGTTCGCTGCTTTCTGCTCTCCCAGGAGACAATTGACTTACCAATTTGAAATACATAGCCTGTGTAGGACCTTCTGTCAGCCTCGTTTCTTCCCCAGTCTGCATCTGCGTAACCTATAATGGTTGTACCGCCCTTCTGGAAATTCAAACATAAGTTTTTAGTACCTTTCAGATAGCGGAGGACTCGCTTCGCAGATTTCCAATGTGTTTCATTATAGCAGTTGTTGAACTGACTTAGATAACCGACAGCATGTGCAATATCTGGTCTTGAAGCTACTGCAATGTACATTAATGATCCTATGAGGCTTCTGTAATCGAAGTCTGGGCTATTTTTAGTGTCTGCCTTTTCAAGTTTCACACCTACTTCCATAGGAGTCGCAGCGGGCTTGCAATCTTCCATTTTGAATCTCTTCAAGACTTTCTCAATATAATTTGTTTGATTGAGAGTTATTTTATCTTTATATTTGCATATTTTCATTCCTAAAGTATGTCTTGCTGGCCCTAAATCTGTTATTTCAAATTCAGTTTTGAGTTGATTCTTTATGTTAGTTATTTCACCCTTTGCATTAGGGGTAAACATTAACAAAATATCATCTACATATAGAGCAATGAAAATAAGTTTATCATTGCTCACTTTAAAATAAACACATGCCTCTAATGATGACTTAGTAAAGTTTAATTTATCACACAGTACATTATTTATCTTTTCATACCATGCTTTCGCTGCTTGTTTCAAGCCATACACTGCCTTGTTAAGCTTAAAAACTTTGTTTTCATTTCCTTTTAATACAAAACCCTCCGGTTGTTCCATATAAACAGATTCCTGAAGGTCTCCGTTCAGAAAAGCTGTTTTGACATCAAGGTGGTGTATGTCCATGCTATATTCAGCAGCTAAAGCAAAAAGCGTTCGTATACTTGAGTATCTGACAACAGGAGAAAATGTTTCAGTATAATCTATCCCATATCGCTGTGTGTAACCTTTCGCTACTAATCTGGCTTTGTGTTTCAGGAGTTCTCCATTGACTCCTAATTTTCTCTTGAAAACCCACTTACATTTGACTGGTGCCTGACCATCAACTTTATCAACAAGTGTCCAACATTTATTGATAATAAAGGAATCATACTCATCTTTCATTGCGTGCTTCCAGCAGTCCGCCTCGGGAGAACTCAATGCCTCGTTTACTGTTTGCGGGTCATCTGAGTCACTGGTGCAAGATGTTCCTTTTGCAAGTTGAGCTATCAATGAGTCGTTATCAAGACTGTCAAGACTCGGATGAGAGGAATCCTCTTCTTCCTCTTCATCTGGAATGTATGTTTCATCCGAAGTATTATTGGAATAAAAGCTATCCTCGCTTTCAGAATCATGTACTGATATCACACTGTATCTCCCGTTATCCTGATTTAAATTTGTGTCATCAGAATGAGTGACCTCAGAGACATTATTTTCCTCAGTAAATGATTCTGTAGGAGGTAAAGTTTCTCTTATTTCTAAATAAGAAACTAACTCTTTATTACAACTATCATCATTTGACACATTATGAAATTTATCTTCAATAAAAGTCACATCTCGTGCCTTTATGCATTTCCCTGGACAATCAGGGTCTAATAGTCTGTAACCCTTGGTATTTTCACAGTAACCAACGAAAATATATTTCTTAGCTTTGGGTTCCAATTTCTTTCTTATATTTACATGTGCATATGCATCGCACCCAAAAACTCTTAAGTGTGAAACAGATACCTTTTTGTTTGTCCACTTTTCCTCCGGAGTAAAGCCTTTGACTGCTATTGTGGGAGATCTATTCTTGAGATAGACAGCTGTGTTAACAGCTTCAGCCCAGTATTCCTCTCCAAGACCCGCTTCTTGCAGCATGCAGCGTGTCTTGTCCATAATACTCCTGTTGGCCCGTTCACTAATCCCATTCTGACTTGGAGAATGCGGTACCGTAGTCTGGTGCAGCAAACCATTCTCTTTAAAGTATTTCTGAAATTTAAAGTTACAATACTCTGTACCATTATCACTGCGTAAAATTTTTAATTCTTTATTTGTCTGTTTTTCTACCATGGTTTTCCACGCTATAAATGTATCAAAGACTTCATCTTTTCTTTTCAAAAAATAAACAAAAGTCTTTCTCGAGTAATCGTCTATAAATGTTACAAAATATCTCGCTCCACTGAAGGATTTTGTACTCATTGGTCCACATAAATCACTATGAACCAGTTCTAGGATATCTGTTGCTCGACTTAATGACTTTTTCGGAAAAGATATACGAGTTTGCTTACCCTTTATACATGATACACACTTTTGAAACTTACTGTTATTATAAGAAATGCCAGAGACCATACCTTTTCTAAGTAGCTCCATACTGCGATGATTCAGGTGTGCAAGTCGTCGATGCCATACCTGTTGCGTAGCGTTTTCTTCTTTTTCATCACCAACAGGTACTGCAGCTAACATTGTAAGCTCCTTACTTACAGCTGACTCATTCTTTGCACAAACCTTCGCAGGGTCACCTGTATCTGTGAATTCAGGTAAAGTATCGCATTTCATAGTATAGTTACAATCTAAAGTAGGTTCCGCCACTGTATCTAGTTGATAGATACCATTACATAACGTAGCAGTTGCTATGACAGAGCCTTCACTATAAATCTGACACATGCTAGAACTAAACACTACTTTAAATCCTTTACTTATCATAGCGCTAACAGACAATAGGTTTGTTGTTAAATGTGGTACATAATAAACATTACTAATAGTTTTTGTATCACCATTTTTCATGTATACCCTAACAGAACCTTTCCCAGCTGTGTACAACTTGTTACCATTAGCTACATTTACTTCTATTGACTTATTGTCACTCACAAAATCACTCATAAGATTCCTGTCCCCGCACATGTGTCCTGTGGCACCGCTATCGACGTACCACGCACCTTCCTTGATGTTTGCCGACAATGCAACTAAAAGGGCCTTCGAATTGTCCGTATTCTTCCTTGATTTATAACCAGGTTTAGGGCAGTCCTTAATAAAGTGTCCTATCTTCTTGCATCGAAAACATCTTGGTTGTTTCTTGACTAACAGGGCTGTGGCAGTTTCACTCTTCTGTGATTCATTCCTCCGGATGTTCTCCTGAAGTAGCTTCCCTTTAACATTTTGACTAGAAAGCTTTACATTAGAATTTTCCATTGTCATTATCAGCGGATCATAATCCGTTGACAGCCCGCTCAGCATAATTACTGCTATAAAGTCATCTTCCAGGGGTGAACCTATTTCACTCAACTGTTGAGACATCTCAGTGATTTTGTTAATGTAACTCTCCATGCTCTCGCACTCATCTAGCTTGGTTGCAAAAAGTGCCCTTAAAAGACCTAGCCTGCGACATAAACCTTTGTCTTGATACGCTTTTTCCAGATTATTCCAGGCTTCATACGCTGTTTTAGCATTGCGTATGTGGGGAATGGCTGATGGTTCCACAGACAGTGCTATCCTAGCCAAGGCCTTCTGTTGCTTCTTGGTATCAGTGGCACTTTGATCCTCCACACATTCCCATAGCTCTTCCTGTACCAAAATCATTTTCGCCATGAATTTCCATGAGCTGTAATTATCTATACCTTTCAGCTTCTCTATTCCAAAGAGATGGTGAGAATGAGATCCCATCTTGAACTTGTAACCACGTTACGCCGGCCGCGTTGAAGGTTATATTTCGGTGGAAAAAATATTGCGCACGAGCGTGAAAATATACTTGATTTTTATTACTTCGCGTACTCTGGGCCATAACCTGAAGGGTTGTGGCGAAAATAATAGAACAATTACAGGATTAACGGGGATTTATTGTGACACCTTTCAGCACACGACATTACACAGGCACAGCCAAGCAAAGAGAGAGAGCTCACAAATACTGAGTGACGTTTATGAGTTTTGACATTGACATGACAATGACATTTGACGTATTATAAATATTCTGTTTACTCTGTATCAACACAGCTACGGAAATCTATACTGCGCGTAGCGTAGATTTAAATATTTAAATGTTTATTTAATAATTAGACCTTTAAAAGCACGTCTTTTACACGTCAATAAGTATAATTTAATGTTACGTGTTGTGTACATTGTAATTTATAGTATTTTATGCAACAGTTGTAAAAGGAGGGCCTGAAAATGCGAGCGGTGCAGGTTACGATGCGTTTTAGCAAACATCGCAAGGAGACGCCATCAAGCATTTCTTGACGTACCTATATAACGTTGCACACAATACTTCTTCTAAGACTATATTTAGTAATGAAAATATAATAATTACTTTTATCTACCTATAGACTCTCCTCAGGTCGAATCAAACGAGCTTAAACTCGTTGCAATTGCGTCGTTTTATTACAGAGTTCCTAGTTCCATCCATCTTCCAGCTCCATCATCAGATCAGCTCCATGTCATCATAATATTATAATATTGTCACGCAATATACGTATGCGTGCAAAATTTCAGCTCAATCGGAAACCGGGAAGTGGGTTAAATTTTACTTGCAAGATTTGATTACAGACAGACCGACAGACAACGGGACTAGTAAACTAAATAAAAACTTGTAAAAAAATTAAGAAACTAAGCCGGTTGTTATAAAATATGAACTTACCTGTCTGTACCGGCGGAATACATACATACATACTATCACGTCTTTAATCTTTATCCCTAATGGGGCAGACAGAGCATTTTGGGTCTTGCGGTTCTATGCAGAGCCCAGGGCCGCAAGACCCAAAAGCCACTTTTAGCGTCATGGTGGGCAAGAAGATGGAAAAGCAATCAATACAGTGATGGGTTGCTAGCCGCATCGCCTGTTAATATGATTTGCATTTTTGCCCATTCCCTCGATCGGCTTTTACGATCTGCGTGGGAAGAGAAGCAGCTGGTACATTCTAAGTTTTTTTTTTCTCCCAGACCAGCATGGGAGTACCGGCGGAATAACAGTGATAAATGAAAATATGATTAGTGTACGTCGGTTGGTGTTTTTTGCTGACCTGAAATATTTAGCTATCAGCAAGTCATGGCAGCAGGCTATAGGGAATACTTGGACATTATCCGTCTTATTTTAAAAGCAGACTAACTTTGTTACTAGGTTTAAACCATTATTCGACCAAATGAAGTTGACGTCTAGTAATAGGCCATTGTCTCATCTGAAAATGTCAACTTGATTTTGTCGAGTAATGGTTTTCAGCTAGTTTACCAAACAAAATACAAAAAAACTTATACGGTTATTATAAAATATGAACTTACCTGCCTATACCGGCGGAATAACAGTGATAAATGAAAATATGATTAGTGTACGTCGGTTGGTGTTTTTTGCTGACCTGAAATATATTTAGCTATCAGCAAGTCATGACAGCAGGCTATAGAGAATACTTGGACATTATCCGTCTTATTTTAAAAGCAGACCAACTTTGTTACTAGGTTTAAACCATTATTCGACCAAATGAAGTTGACGTCTAGTAATAGGCCATTGTCTCATCTGAAAATGTCAACTTGATTTTGTCGGATAATTATTTTAGGCTAGTTTACTACATAAAATTACCACCCACCCACAAGGAGGTCTGACGACCTCACCAAGGTTGCTGGAAGACGATGGATTCAGGCCGCTCTTGATCGGTCATTTTGGAAATCTTTGGGAGAGGCCTATGTCCCGGAGTGGACGTTATGCGGCTGAAATGATGTCTTAATAAAATACAAAAAACTTATTCGGTTATTATAAAATATTATGAACTTACCTGCCTGTACCGGCGGAATAACAGTGATAAATGGAAATATGATTAGTGTACGTCGGTTGGTGTTTTTTGCTGACCTGAAATATTTAGCTATCAGCAAGTCATGGCAGCAGGCTATAGGGAATACTTGGACATTATCCGTCTTATTATAATAGCAGACTAACTTTGTTACTAGTTTGAAACCATTATCCGACCAAATTAAGTTGAGTAATAGGCCATTGTCTCATCTGAAAATGTCAACTTGATTTGGTCGGATAATTATTTTGGGCTAGTTTACTACATAAAATTACTACCCACCCACAAGGTGGTCTGACGACCTGACCAAGGTCGCTGGAAGACGATGGATTCAGGCCGCTCTAGATCGGTCATTTTGGAAATTTTTGGGAGAGGCCTATGTCCCGCAGTGGACGTTATGAGGCTGAAATGATGTCTTAATAAAATACAAAAAACTTATTCGGTTATTATAAAATATGAACTTACCTGTCTGTACCGGCGGAATAACAGTGATAAATGAAAATATGATTAGTGTACGTCGGTTGGTGTTTTTTGCTGACCTGAAACATTTAGCTATCAGCAAGTCATGGCAGCAGGCTAACTAGCACGTGGACACAGATTTATGGTCCTAATTTATCTTTGCTAGACATTTTTCAAGGCTTTGAATAAATTATATCGGGCTTTCCTGAATTTTGCGTTACAAGTTTTCTGAAAATGAATTAAGATTGAGGTTGTTTATACTTACTGTTATTAGTACTACGGGACTTACCGCGATTAATATCGTTTTTTGTCAGATATTTTTTTATATTGACCATGATGGCAGAAGGGCCGTGGAAATAGGTATCTGGCAAAAAACGATATTAATCGCGGTAAGTCCCGTAGTACTAATAACAGTAATTGTGACCACAGACATAGATATAGATAGACGACTTAAATGCACCTACTTCGCGTGTAAGTTCTCAGACAAAGCGTCGAGGTTGGCCGCCGCTACTGACAGTCCGCGCGCGTCTGTGATTGCAGCCGGACGGCAGCGAAAAATAAAAAAATGCCTCGTAGCGTGATAATAAACTGCAACAGCCCAAAAATTGCAAGCGCCCAAAGTCAAGGACATATTTCCTATCACAGCTAAGTTATTTAAAAAGAAAAATATGCGTAAATTCATTTTAAAACAATTTTTTAAGCATTCCGAGCGGTGATTCCAAGATTATACCTAAATAAGTATAGATTAAGGTTTAAAAACTACATTCACATTACATTGCCGCGTTTGCTTTGAGCGTTTGATCCGACGTTGTGTGTTAAGAAGCAATGTATATCGAAACAAGCGATACTGTGGCGCATCGCTACGACGTCGTGGTACCGGCAATTTCTCATTCGTCAGTAAAATTTAGCGACTAGTGTAGTTCGTTCTACAACATATACCAATAATCGATTTTAATCGATATCGGACTGACGAATGATATAAACTATTATTAAAGAGCCAATTTAATAGATTATAAACAAGCTCATTTCCTAATTTACACTTTAGAAAACGAGGGTAATATTTTCAGAGTTCATGTATATAATATGGTCGCTCTTTGAACTACTGGTCACACGTTGGTGAACAAAACCGCGCGTGCGTCACTGCTCATTGCTCGTTAGTGAGTCGTCCATACTGCATTTCCCCCATTGAAGCGGTATATTTTCGATACCTCTACGCGGAGTGAGACAAGCCTGACATGGCTAAGAACAACCGCAAGGGAAGTTGCTTCAACATTTAAAAAACGCATTGAAATCGGTAAAAACGTGTTTTTTTTAGATAATGTACGGAACCCTTCGTTCGCGAATTCGACTCGCACTTGGCCGATTATTTAAGAATAATAATAGTTTTATTTTTAAAGTTCAATTAAAATATTTACATTATTTGTAATTTTTAGTTTTAATTTAAATTTTAATAAGTTGGTATAGTTTAAATTTTAGTTAAATTGAAATAATTTGAGTACAAATATTTATTCTTTATTATCAAACAATTTTCCGTTTAGAATCATTTGTTTATCCAATTTCATATCATTCGTCAATCAGAAAATCGATTGTGATTTTTATCACAAATCGATTAACTTAAATGTTAATCGATCGTATGGTTAGCGAGCGCGGAGTGAGCGAGCGAGACCACAGATATAAAATCGATGAGTATGAGCGAGACGATCATGGCGGCGGCGTGCGTCTTCAATAAATCGTTTAAATCGTAGTGAGCGGTTTCTTTGAATTGGTTTGAATTTCCCATCACTAAAATTGCGTCTGACGTCACAGTAGGCATTAAAAAAGTTGGCACGCTTGGTTTCCATACAAATCTTGATACGTGCGTTATCTATTACATCTATATCTGTGATTGTGACCGTGGAACTCTAAAATCACATATTGTTTATACTTTTTGTTTATACGTGTATGCTTTTTGTATTTATTTTATCTATGTAAAAAGATTTAATGAATACTAGCTGCGCCACGCGGTTTTACCCGCGCCTAAAGTCTATGTGCAATCCAGGTATCAGTTTCCTTCATAACAAATGTTATCAATCAAAGTATCATGTATCATTGTACCTATGTTTGACAAATAAATTAATGATTGATCAAAAATGTACCAGCTGTTTGCGCGTGAAGAAGAGACAAACACACAGTCACAAACTTTCACTTTATAATATAAACGAAAACCTATTCATAGTTTTCTGGTTTTTCCAACAACGAGCTGGCTTTGTCAGTTGAAATGTTGAAATGATGGGTAATTTTTCGGTGAAAGACTACTGGTACAGAACTGAATTTCAGCATCACGGTAGACCTCATATCCATGGGATTGTATGGTTAGAAGGTGCTCCTGACATTTCAGAGCTAGATCGAAAGTCATTTGAAGAAAGGGCTGTGATTGGCAACTATTTTGGAAATTTGGTCACAACTATGATCCGTATATCGGTAAACCTGCACCGATAATTCATCCAAATCAGGTACATTATTCTGAAATAATAATTCGAGGTCTAAGTTCGTGGCGAACTACTAGTAATATTAGTGTTAGCAATCCCAGAAATCTTCCATAGTTTTATGAAAACTGTCAACCCAAAATGGGTCTTTAATGTGAGAAAAATGGTAACACCGGCCACGCTGTGAAGTGTTAAGTTTGACATTAAGGGATTGCCGCGTTTTCGGACATTAAGAGAGCGAAGTAAGAGTATTAGTTATTAGTATTCATCACCAGGTCTCCACTGCAGGAGCACGACCCTCTCTGTACTCCTAGACCCATATTTGGATAGAGCAGCCAGAGGTGTTGGCCTACACTCTCCACGATGGCCAGACGGGTTGGAAAGGTCTCATGATGTTTATAAGCTTTGTTTAGCTTATATGTATTTCCTAAGTCGCCTTCTACAACATACATGGGAGGACTTGGAGTGGTCCTATTTTACTCTGCAGAAAACTACCCGGCATCACCTAATACCCTAGTACCCTAATGAAGACATAAGAGCGATACCCAGACGAGCAGGAGTTTCCAACACTTGGGAAAAATTTAACATTAAATGGATATCGTACTCCACAATCACCAGGCTGTCTTATGAATCGTGATAGCTAGACAGTTAAAATGTTTACAGATAATAGATATATTTCTGTTGCCGCTATAACAATGAATACTAAACACAGAATAAAATAAATAATTAAGAGGACTTTCATACAACAAACGTGTTTCTTTTTAAGATAATGGTACGGAACCCTTTGTTCGCGAGTCCGAATAGCACTTATAGTAGTAGGTAACAAAGTAACATGAACACTGGTAGGGTGTTGCGAATGTAGGCAAGTGATTGAGTTTATACATATAATAATAGTGATTCCAGGAATTTTATAATTGGGATATGTCAGAAATTGTTAATAAATAAATTGAATGCCAACAGAAATCGAACTTATAATTAGTTATTTTATTTAGTGAACGGGTTACTCACGTATTGAGTCAGAGTAACCCGTTCACTAAATATAATAATGATTGTATCTTACGTTAGTTTTAATCGAAAAATTATAATAAGTTAAATAGTAACAACCTTAATAAATAACAATTATGATCTAATCTAAGAAAAATATAAATCAACTACTTACTATAACCACACTTATAAAGTGCACTTTTATTCATAATATTAGTTTTTCATTTTATCTCCAAAGTACATAACTGATTTTAATAAAACTTCTATGAAACCACTTGACAAGTAATATACCCTTTCAAACAAAATTCGATCCAGGCCTCTGGTCTGGTGAACGAATATACATTAAGAATAATTTGCCAAGTGCGTGTCGGGCCACGCGTAGTGTAGGGTTCCGTAGTTGTAAATGCCAACTTTGAGTTCATGCCACTAAAAACGTCCAAAGCGTGTATCTATTGAATTTGTATGATATTTTTCTTTTCGAGTACATTTTATAAGTTGATCGGCTATAACTTTTTAATTTGTTAACCCTACTTAGCTCTGATAGTTTTCCTATAAACTACATTATATATACTATAGCTGTGATTTTTTTCACGTGTCCATATATATCCGTTTAGCAGATAGATGGGCACGTAACTTTAACAAAAAAATTCACTGTATACCTAAATATTTCAGACACGGGTCCCTAAATCGTAAAATGGTGTTCCCAAGCTCACAATATTTTTGAAAGACCAATTCAACGATACCCCACACAATGTGTTTGTAGAGAAAAAAAATATTGACTTCCTCTTTACAGGTATGGCAGCTACGATTGATATACATATCCATGCCAAATTACAGCTTTCTAGTACTTATAGTTTCTGAGTAGGACCGTGGACGGACAGACAGACAGACAGAACTATAAGGGTTCCTTGTTTACTACGGAACCCTAAAAAAAGATCACGTCGAATTGATAACCTTCTTCTATTTTTTGGAAAAATAAATCTTTCGAACTAGTACTGGTATACTACTACTGGTATAGTACTACCGCCGAAAGTTACATAAAAGATAATCATGCGCTTCTCGAGCGCAACACATACCGAAAACAGCTAATCTAAATTACTTACCGGTAACCTGCGTACGCCCCGCTGTAGCACTCGGCGACCACTGAGATTACCTGTCCCGACGGGGTCGACAGCGCGCGTTTTGTAAAAAGACAGATATTTTGCGTGCGCATCTGAGGCGCAAATTATCTTTCTAGGGTTAAATAAATATATAGGGACAAATTACACTGATTGAGCTAGCTACAAAGTAAGTTCGAGACTTGTGTTATGGGATACTAACTCAACGATACTATATTTTATAATAAATACATATAAAGATTAACATCCAAGACCCAGGACAATTTGAAAAAGCCATTTTCCAATTTGCCCTGACCGGGGATCGAACCCGGGACCTGTGGGTGGCGGCCTAGCATGGTGACCACTACGCCACGGAGGTCGTCATGTCGTCATGTTGGTCTAGCATTTCTCTTGTCACAATCCAAAAAGTACCTAGGTATCTTTTTAAAAATTCTATGCAAATGTACGTTGTCCAAAATAGAATTTGTCAATAAAAATCACTGATTGCTGTTCAAATTCAACAAAGACTTGGAATACTTTGACAGAGGCTTTGGGGTCCAATTCCAATTATTTCTGAGACCTTTATTTATCCCGTATTTGTATAATTCGAACTGACATAAAAGGTCAGTGGGGATACGATTTAATAAGGCTTACAATCTTTGTAGGTTGGAATCCCGAAAATCCGAGATTTGTGTCCTGCTTGGGATTAGAAATACAAAATGACATGAGATTAGTAGGTGTTTTTTTAATCGCAAGAACGCACATTTTGTTAAAATGAATGCTTGAAGACCCATAAGATACTTGCTTCATAGGTGAAGTCGTATTGTATTTAGGGAGATGAAACAATTAAGCAAAAATAAGAATTCATAGCAAATACTCCACCCACAATAACCTAGATCTTTTCGCTGATAGCGATGATGTTATTCTTCAAACAAACAGAGTGTTTTTTTATTTATAAATTCGTCTTACTTATGACATGCAGTGTGAAGTTATTATATATAACATACATACAAAGCGTACTAATTTTAGAACTACTGATTTTTCTGTTAAATTATTAAAAGTCTGAACTCATTACACTTTTAGATTACTCTCTATGATGACTGTTTGAACAGGATTAGTTGCGTATGAATTTTGCGTCTAGAACCCAACACGTTGACGTCACTTGAAAAAGTTAATGTTATGTAGTTTTCTAGATAACTTTTGTTTGAATCCCGCGATTTCGAGATTCTCGAGTTTACGAGATTGGAATCCCTATCATTCCATTATCAGGAGCTACTCCTATTTATTATGTTAACGATGGATAAGATAAAAGGGATTCACTGTTGGTTTAGATGAGTTTACCGATAAATCAGAATGTTTTAATTGAGGCTTCAATTAATAGCTTTTTGGTTTATCTAAAAGTTTTTGAGGTTGAGTGGTTTATGATTTAAACTATTTGGAAGGCATATTAGAATAGTTCCATGGTCATGGTCAATGTAATTCATAATCTGTGGTAAGTAACTTGTTTGTAAGGCTTATACATACATACATACATACTATCACGTCTTTATCCCTAATGGGGCAGACAGAGCATTTTGGGTCTTGCGGTTCTATGCAGAGCCTATAGCGTCATTGTAAGGCTTATTGTACACGTTAATATGAATTTAGAAGCTTTCTATTACAAAAAGTTAATGTTAATAGGTAAACTGCATCAATAGTGATAGTACTGAAGAAATTTGTTAAATGTATGAGTACATAAGTACGATAAGGTATGATTCTGTTTTAGAATTTACATTGTACGTAGATTAACTTCTAAACATTTCACTACAAACCTCAGTGGTTAATGTAAATGTCTTATAATGTTCTGTTGTATCTATTTTTGTAATGTGTTAGTGTAAATAAATAAAAATATATACTAATAGTAATAATTTAAAAAGAAATGAAATCAAATTTCCATAAACAATTTTTATTACAAGATTGATAATGTTGGTGTTAATTAATCTTAATAATTATATCAAAAGACTAATGTAATTGACAAAGTTAAAAGACTGAACAAAAAAAAAGCTAATACAATAGGAATGTGGACTGGGTCAAAAATATATTATTTTATTCAGTCCGTCAACAAGATTATCTGCCTCCGTGGTGTAATGGTTGGAGCGTTTGGCTCATACCCGGAGGTCGCGGGTTCGATTCCCAGCGGGGGCAACGACTTTGTGTTGTTGTCCTAGTTTGGTTAGGACATTGCAGGCTGATCACCTGATTGTCTGATAAGTAAGATGATCCGTGCTTCGGAGGGCACGTTAAGCCGTCGGTCCCGGTCACTGTCTTTGACATTGGTCGTTACCTAAAACCATGTCAGAGGCCGATAAGGCGGTTTAAAAACTCTGACACTAGTGTTAGTCACTAACACACACGATAAGAAGAAGAAGAAGACAAGATTATCCAAAAATAAAAGACCCATATTTTTTCGTTAAGCAAAGTAGTAAAAATTCACGAAGATACAGCGCTTTGAAGTAGGGCCGATTTACGTCACCGTTGGTTAAAAATCGTAACCAATCGTGACGTCACGCGAAATGTAAATGCGCTGTATTTTCGTCATTATTAGCTAATGATAGAAAACAAACGTATACTAAAGGTTTTAATAATCCACATCCCTCATTCCAAAACGTAAATAACGCAGAATAAATAAAAAACACAGCTGTTCATATTGACTCACTGTTATTAGCCACACTGTGTCATTATTCTCGGGACCTAACCACAAATCGGTATTTGAGGGTAATCGTGTATTCAGGTATAAGAACGCATATGTAATATTTTGTTCATTCGTTCATAGGCAATATGAAATTGTTTACCAATATTTTTTTACTTTGATGGAATAAATCCAATTTGGATGTACATGAATAAACTTTGTCCGCTTTTAGAAAATATATGTAATCATCTATACATATAATAAAATAGTAGAAAAATGTGTCTGTACATTGAATATATTTCCAAAAAAACAATTTGGGCCGATGAAGACATCGTAATAGATAAAGAATTTGAAATAAAAATGTATGTCTGTTTGTCTGAATAAATTCGAATGAAACTTTTTTTATGATATAGCTGATAAGCCTGGGAAACATATAGCACATAGGTATAATTGATTTTGGAAAATGGAACTGATGTTGATGATGTTTACTGATTACTCAAAGACGCGTAGACCGATTTGGAAAATTATTTTTTAACCATAGTCATCAAGTCAGGATCTGATGATGGAATCTTGGAAAAATTAGGGGAACTCTTTGAGTTTTATATCACACATAGCGATTTAGATATTGTTTATTGTGACTAGAGCATTTGCTTTCAGAAAGCACAATTTCATGATGCATCAACGGTGAAGTCGATTTTTAGTTTTGAAAAATTATCTTGATCGCCTTTTACGATTTGCATGGGAAAAAGCAGCGAATACTTTTCTTTTTCTTTTTTCATAGATCAGTATGGACGAAAATCGAGCCAATATAAATTTCTAAAGAGTTAATAATAATACTGACCTTACAAATAACGTCTGAATTACCGTTTCTAAGACGTCTGATAAGATCTGTTTCGAAGGAAACGCTCAATAGCATATTCCAACTCATTAACAAAGAAGCCCAGCTTTTGTGTTTCTCAGAATATAACAGAATTAAACAACCTGGGTACTTTTCTGGGTCAAAAATAATATTTGGTACTGGCATGATCATATAAATTTTCAATGTGATTTTAGATTTATGATTGCAAAAATACTGTTATTAAGATCGTTATTTCACTTAAAATAAACATTTGTATTGTTATCTAAATAGGGATAAATTACACTGATTGAGCTAGGCCCATAGTAAGTTCGACTATATAGATAACCATCTAAAACCCAGGGTAATTAGGAAAAGGTAATTTTCCAACTTGCCCTGACCAGGGATCGAACCCGGAACCTCTGGGTCTAGCATTGTGACCACTACGCCAAGGAGGTCGTCAAAACTTTAAGAAACTGTGACGTCATTCTCTATATTTCATACAAATCCCTGGTTGTTCGTATGGTAATGGGTTTGAACCGGGAACACCGATCATCTCGGGCATACGCCCTCACAACTGAGCTATCTACAAGATAGTCAAATTCGTGTAATTATCTTTCACTTCGTTCCTCGTGACGAAAAAATCTTACAATATTTTTGCCCCATCCGTCCAAGTTCCTAGCGAAGAAAATGCACTTCGTTCTAATGAAAAAATAAAGCGGCCAAGTGCGAGTCGGACTCGCCCATGAAGGGTTCCGTAGTAGCAAATAACACAATATAAAAGTCTTATAGTATGTTTTTTTTTATTTTATATATTTGAGTTGATTGAATGAAAGGTAAATTGCCGTTTATGATTAATGACGGATTAAAAAACAACTACTTACTAGATATCGTTCAAACCAATTTTCGCTGATAGTTTTTATGGTAATGAACATCATATATTTTTTTTAGTTTTATAATTCCCTTATTTTAGAAGTTATGGGGGGGGGACACACACTTTTTTCCACTTTGGAAATGTCTCCCGCGCAAAGTATTCGGTTAAGAAAAAAATGATATTGGAAACCTCAATATCATTTTTGAAGACCTATCCATAGATACCCCACACGTATGGGTTTGATGAAAAATAATTTTTTGAGTTTCAGTTCTAAGTATGGGGAACCCCCAAAATTTATTGTTTTTTCTATTTTTGTGTCAAAACCTTAATGCGGTTCACATAATACATCTACTTACCAAGTTTCAACAGTATAGGTCTTATAGTTTCGGAAAAAAGTGGCTGTGACATACGGACGGACTATCTATAAGAATCTATAAGGGTTCCGTTTTTGCCATTTGGCTACGGAACCCTAAAAACTTGAGAGGTGTCAAGGGACACCCGGATGGAACGAAGTTCCTTTCGATTAATTAGGAGAGAAAGAGACAGGCAGAGAAACACGCGCACGCCGCACGGCTTACAACTATAGCAAGTGTCGTTACAACTTTTGGTCTTAATTTTTTGTTTAACCTTCTTTCGCAACGCGCGATAAAGAACTTCGTTCCAAAAACTTTTTGTACATTTAATCGCATTTCGTATACAGTAAAATGTAACAACCTACCTATAAAGTAATAAGAAGCTCTCCGTATTTCTCGTCACTGAAGTGGTGTGGTTTGCGGTAGCCCTCTGTCGCTGCACCGTTAAAGTGCTCGTGTGTCTCTTAAAATTCTTAGTTGCATCTCTTGCTGGGATGCTTCGGAGTCCGGGGTGCGGTCTATATTTCTTACTAGAGGCAGCGCGCGGCTTCACTCGCGCTAACCACGCGAGTAAAGTCTCGGGCGTGATGCAATATAGCCTATAGCCTTCCTCGATAAACGACCTATCTAATACCGAAAGAATTTTTCAAATCGGACTAATGGTTCCTGAGATTAGCGCGTTCAAACAAACAAACTCTTCAGCTTTATATATAAGTAAGTATGGATTTCTTATTAACCCCTGGTTGTCCGTATGGTAATGGGTTTGAACTGGGAACACCGATCATTTCAAGCATACGCTCTCAAAACTGAGCTATCGACGAGATAGTCAAATTTGTGAAATTACCTTTCACTTCATTCCTAGTTTCGGAAAAATCTTAGACTTTTTTGCCTAGCCTGCAAAATCCGTACCATCCGAAAAAACTAACTTAGTTCCATTGAAAAAAAGAAAAACTGTACATTTAATTGCGTTTCGTATACAGTAAAATGTAACAACCTACCTATAAAGTAATAAGAAGCTCTCCGTATTTCTCGTCACTGAAGTGGTGTGGTTTGCGGTCGCCCTCTGTCGCTGGGCCGTTAAAGTGCACGTGTACATCTTAACATTCTCAGTTGCATCTCTTGCTATGCTGCTTCGGAGCCTAGGTTCCGTTTTCCCGTTTTTTCTTCTCCAAATAAAATTAACATGTCAATGGTCAACCAAGACAAAGATAATAAAATTACTAGAGAGAGCCTCCGCTGCTCCGGCTCTTAAAAATATCACAATAAGGAACTGGCGGTAGGTATACTACCGGCAGCCGAGATTTAAAAAACCGTCTGCTGGCGCCAGCTCTCAAGATTTGCCAAAACATATGCAAAGATGAAAACTGTCGCAAATGATACTTATAAGTCGCTATATTGTGAATCTTTGTTACTGTTATTAGTATTACGGGAATCTTTTTTGTTTTTTGTTGAATCTTTGTCGTTGTTTTACGTGTTATACCAGCGCCGGCAGCGGAGGCACTCCCAAATTACTAACGCCTTAGAAACTATAGTATTATATTATCGGAGAATTTCAATATATGATTTTTTGGAGGTTATCAATATATGATTTCAGAGTTTCGTGGTCACAATTACTGTAATTAGTATTGCGGGACATACCGCAATTAATATATTTTTTTGGCAAATATTTTATAGATATTTATGGATCAATGAACATACACAAAAAAAAGAACGCAATGGAAGTTTATTAAAAAATACAGTTGAAATTAAAAATAAACTTAAAAATTTAATCGTAAAATAAAACCTGGGCTAAAAATAATTTAAAAAATCTAAAAATATTTTGACCGTGTGGCATGCCTAGAACGCTGGCTGCGTTTCCTTTCCGAATAGCTATTATTACTAGTACTCAAACTCAGTATAACCAATTTAAAAACGATATTAAAGAACTCGAATTTTTGACCGAGTGAGCGCAGCGTCTTAGTTTCGAGATTGAGCAAAATTTCTTTTGTCTTGTGAAATTTTCTGAGGTTCGAGAATTATATCGAATTTTTGTCGACTCAGTTTTTCAAATGTTTAAAAAAATTTGAAAAACAGTTTTTTTTAATATGATTGTAACAAACCCTTATAAAAATTTTAGCCATTTAAATTTTTTTTCAAAAATACCATACTTTTTTTTTTTTCTAAACAACTTATTTCTCCGATAAACTTCAACGGGTGGTGGGATTCGCAAGAGAGGCACTAGAAATACACATATTTATCTTTTCAACGTCATATTATAAGTCATGTGCCGCCCAGTTTGCCGACCCATCGCCGTCGATCCATTTTCCTTTCAATCGCCGTAACCTAATTCTATAAGAGGACAATTTCTTATTGAGTTTGAAGCGAATAATGACAGTGTCCTAACCCGCCCTTCCAGTTAATACAATAAAAGGGATTTGGAAAAAAGGCCCTTGAGATGCTCTTGTAAGGGCAGATTAACGCAGCGTTAGTTGTTGACGTCTTATGGGAAATTTTGGATCATTTACATCTTGTCCCACATTATTTAGGTCCCATTTTCGAGGACAGGTTAAAAAGGTCTTATTTTTTCTGTCCTTTTTTTAGGGTTCCGTACCCAAAAGGTAAAAATGGGACCCTATTGCTAAGACTCCGCTGTCCGTCCGTGAGATACAGTCTGGTGACAACAGGGCCCTACCTCATGAACCGTGATAGCTAGAGTGATATTTTTTTTGACCGAGCGAGCGAAGCGAGCGAAGGTCTCTAAATCGAGTTGGGGCGAAAACACATTGTATGTATGTATGTATGTATGTATGTTTGTACCGCGATAACAGCCGAACCGATGGTTTGATTTTGTAGGTAATATCATAAGATCATGTAGGAAATATCAATAGAATTTTCAAGTTCGTTGGGCATCAAAATCGGTTCAGTAGTTTTCGAAATATTAATAAAAATGTCCGCGATTGTGTACCAAACGAGACCATAGCGCGTTCTAACTTTGGATAGCACCATCTAGGGGATATTTAGGAAACTGAATTGCGAAAAATAATCGCGACGTCTAAGTTCGCGGCACACTAGGTAGTTTAACTAAATTTGTCAATTTTGTTAAGCGAACTTTGGTACAATCGATAGCGCTACTAATTGTCTGTGCTCCTGTTGTAGTATTAGTAATAATGCCACAAACTAACAAGAGATTAACGGCAACCAAAGCCAGCGAAGTAGTTTTACGTAGAGTCGCAACTAAGGGAATATGCTAGTAGGTACTTCTCATGCCAATAAGAGCTTTGTCAGCAAAAAAACTTCGCCCGAACGCTTCAAACGCTTGTGTTCACAGCGTGAGTACGTAAGGGAAGTACAAAATCAGGAACTATACCCTGAACGCTTAAAGCGCTAGCGTTCAATGCGTGAGCACGCTGTGGAGATTCGAGGGGACAGTGGACTATGAAAAAGCATTCCATTCGATCGAAACATGGGCCGTGCTTCAGTCTCCAGCGATGCCGTATTGACTATCGGTATATCGAGGTGTTGAAATGCTTTTACAGTAACGCACTATGTCAGTCCGAGTACAGGAGCAGTGGACAACGGCAATTCCACTGCATAGAGGTGTAAACCAGATGTTATATCTTCGAAACTGTTCACCGTTGCACTGGAAGATCAAGCTTCTGGAATGGGAAGGATTTGGCATTAACATCAATGGCGAGTATATCACTCACCTTCGATGTACCGATGATATCGTTGTCATGGCAGAATCGATGGCAGACCACGACTTGAAGTATATATGTACTATGCTCGCAGACCTAAACCGAGTTTCCCAACAGGTGAGCCTTAAAATGACCGATCTAGAGCGGCTTCCATCCAGCGCCTTCCAACTATTCTAGATCAGTCATTTTGGAAATCTTTGAGAGAGGCCTATATCCAGCTGAATGTAGGCAGATGTTATGCGGCTGAAATGATGGTGATGATAATAAGCCTTAAAATGAACATGGACAAAACGAAAGTAATGTGGAATGTCCATGTTGCGCTCCTACCTGTTTGTGTTGGGAGCTCCACTCTCGAAGTGGTAACCTAGGTCAATTGATCCAGGCAGGAAGCTTCAGCTTCGAGGAAGAGGTCTTTCAACAAATCTGACTCGGCTGGGCAGTGTTCGGGAAGCTACGCAGTGTCTTCTCGTCAAAAATACCTCAGTTTTTTAAGACTAAAGTTTACAAATAATGTGTGTTACCAGTGATGACTTATGGATCTGAAACGTGGTCCCTTACTATGGATCCCATAAGAGGGCTAAAGGTGCAATGCGCTATGGAAAGGGCTAAGCTCGGTGTTTCTCTACGCGATCGAATCAGAAATGAGGAAATTTGTAGGAGAACTAAAGTCACTGACATTGCCCAACGGATTAGCTCGTTGAAATTACAGTGGGCGGACACAGCGCGACGAACCGATGACCGATGGGGCAAAAAGGTACTCGAATGGCGACCACGTACTGGCAAGCGAAGCGTAGGACACCCACCCGCAAGGTGGTTTATCGACCTAACCAAGGTCGCTGGAAGCCGCTCTAGATCGGTCATTTTGGAAATCTTTGGAAGAGGCCTATGTCCAGTCCAGCAGTGGACGTTATGCGGCTGAAATAATGATGATGATGATGAGAAGTAGGCGTAAAATAGTTGGCGGCTGGATGTACATACGTTGCTCTTTCAAGATTCAAATGTCTTGGAATATTGAATTTGATCCAGGTTTTGATTTAAATTGTTTGAAAAAAAATTATAAAATGAAAGTTTTGCAGCTCAGAATAGAAGAAGAAAGAAGGTTGGTAAATCTGTTTCCTGCAACGGTATCGAATTGGTTGAGAATAATGTATCACAGTTTCATTAAATCACAGTTTCACTGGACATTAAAACTGGTTTAGTTTTGGAATAATATCGCGAGGTCTAAGTTCGCGGCGAACCACTAGTTACATAATGATGTATTTTTGTTGCCGCTTTAACAAAATAATACTAAAAACAAAATAAAATAAATATTTAAGGGGCTTCTATACAACAAACGTAATTTTTTAGAGATAATGGTACGGAAGCCTTCGAGCACGAGTCCTACTCCCTTCGACCGGCCAAGTGCGAGCTGGTTATTTTTAGGACTTCATACTGATTAAGCTTGCCCAAACTAAGTTTTAAATTGTTTATAGGATAATTATATAAACACAATTGTGGAATCAATGCGACTTGCACAATATGCAAGTCTCAGTTACATTATTACCATTCCCCAAAGTAATACAAAGTTTTGGTCTTGAACGCATAGTTTTAATTAAATAAAAATTATTCTACTACGTAACTATAATAATATGATAAAAAAATTAATCACTATTGGTTCTGGTTTATGACATTACATAGCTACCAATTTTCAATGTACAGTGCGGTATCTCAATTTAAAATACTTATTTTCGTGTAAAATTTAATCGGTTATTTCGTACGCTGTTTCAGGTCTTTGGTCGGCTGTTTAAAGGTAATTCTACCTTTTTTGCATTAAAAAATGGTGATTATAGAATCAACACGCTAGGCAAGAAGATTGGTGGTTACATTGGATTGTATAAAGTCTTTTCACAAAGTTAGCAGCTGTCCTATCCCTGTTTCCTAAATATATGTAGGTAATAAGTATACTCTTAGGCTGGGAATCCACTATGCTGAATATTCTGTATACATTACCTGTTTTGTGAAGATCGGTCAACATTCTGTCATATCAAATCCAGCATTGTACATATATAAAATCAGCCTCAAAACATACGTCGACGTCCTTCCTAAGTCACTTTTTACGAAACCTTTGAGATGGTAACTATGTCGTTACAAAACGGTGCTACTTATTACTATCGTTTATTTTGCTTTTATGATTTAAATAGTTCATTAGAACCACATTGTTTATGTGTTTAAAACCAGTACATGACTGTTTTCGGGCCAGGTTGCAAACGACTGTATTTCCGTGCCTTCCTTATTGTTTGTGTTTAAAACAAGTAGATACAAGACAGTTTTGGGCCAGGTTGCAAATGCCTGTGTTTCCGTGCCTTACAAGGCCCCGGGGACCCCTCAGTTTATAGGGATACTTACAATTCGTCGGACAAACGCAGTTACGGTAGTTAATTGAGTCTGTTACTGGTGAGTCCCTATTTTTATTGTTTCGACGTAGACATGTCCACAATAGTCTTAATTTTTCTTTTTTTGGGTTTTGTACACAAAGGATAGAAATGGGACCCTATTTCTGAGATTCCGCTGTCCGTCTGTGTGTCTATCCGTCTATCTGTCACCAGGCCGTATCTTATGAACCATGATAGCTAGACGGTTGAAATTTTTACAAACTAATTTTTTTTTACCCTGCCCTGCTACCGTTTCGATCTGGGTTCCATAGGTATATTCTTAAATAAAATGCTTTATTTTAAATTAGATATATTTTAGTATATAGTTTTCTTACAATGTAGGTGGGTTATTTAGTATTAAGGTTAATAATATTGTCTATTTTATGTATTGTTATAAATAAAATTTGAGATGAAATAATTTTTAATTAAAATTGATATTTATAAGGGCAAAAATGTATTATTTTTTTTAGTCCGTCAACTAGATTATCTAAAAATAAAGGACCAACATTTTTTCGTTTAGCAAAGAAGTTAAAGTTTACAAAAGTACAGCGCTTTGAAGTTTCGAAGAGAGGGTGATTTATGTCACCTATGGTTAAGAATCCGAGCCAATCGTGACGTCACGCGACAAATTAAATGCGCTATATCTTTTTTATTATTTGCTAATCAGAGAAAAGAAAGATACGTATACCATACTTAAACTAACGCAGACAAATGCGAGTTCTTCGCACTCTCTTTTCAATTCTTTCGAATCCAAATTCTCCTCAATACCTTAAATGCAAATTTCAATTTCTCACTCATGATCGGCAACTTCGCTCTGACGACACTCGTCTTCTCTCTATTCCTCTACATCGCACTAGCTTTATAGAAAACTCTTTTACCGTACAAGTTTCACGGCTCTGGAATGCTTTACCCGTTGACATCAAGGACATTTCCACTAAATTTTCTTTTAAAAGAAAAGTACACTCTCTTCTTTTAAAATAATGAATTTTCTGTTTTATCATCATCATTCGTTGTTTGTATATTTATAATAAAATGTATGAATGTATATGAATATGTATGTATATGTGTATGTATGTTATAGGTGTAGCTATATGTACCTATGTAGGTATATTTAAAAGGCTATGTGTTGTTTTATTTAAGTAATTTATCTCTGTTTATCCTTATGGTTGACTGGGAAAGAAGTCCGCCAATTGTAAACAATTGTATATTGTTAATCAATACAGTTTTTATAAATAAATAAATAAATACTTTTTACTAATCTATCTAATGAGTCAAAAACATTTAGTTAAAAATCGTAGGTGATCAAGACGACACGCGAAATTTAAATTTAATTTGATTTCTGTTCCATTATTTGCTGATGGTAGAAAAGAAAAATACTTATAAACCGTCTTTTTAATAATCCATCTAATGAGACAAAATCATTTTTTAGTTCATATCTCAGTTGTTGGCGCCAGACGGGCCAGCCGTGAGGCGCGACATGTTTGTGCTGTTTAGTACGAAAAGCTACATTTATGGTTGTCTCTATCAGCTTCAAAAAATGGCCGACCTACACTAAACACTTATGTGAATGGGAAAAGGTAGAAAACATCTATTTCCAATTCAGTCTTTGCCTGGTGAATCAAACTAAAAATTTGCATTACTGTAAAAATTTAAAAAACGCGTGTATAGGGTTCCGTTTCAATGATTTTCCTGTAGTTTACAATCAATGACCTATTTTTTCAAAATTTGTAGTTCTGGCGTTTCTGAGATCAGAGTATGGAAATGGTAATTTTTGTCTTTTTTCCATGAATAAAATGAAAACAATTTCAATTTATTTAACAATAACAACCAAAATATATTTGAGATACTTACAATTTACTTAATTTGATACATAACAATACTAGGTTTGCTAAACTTTTTTTTTATTAATTTCTCTTCTTTGTACCCTGAAAAATACTCTTATTAAAAAAAATACTTTTCACACCTGTATTTGGGTCATAGGATAACACCACCCTACCAAAGTTCACCTGATTTGGTCCAGTAGATTCAAAGTAAATTGGCTGTGACAGACGGACGGACCATCATATGCACGAGTGACCCTATCAGGGGTCCGTTTTTTAACTTTTTGTACGGAACCCTAAAAAGAAAATAAAATGAAAATTTCTACACGTGTGCAACTAATGAAATGTTATAAACTACAAAATATGCGACAAATTACTTCCAACCCAGGGCGCAATATGCAGGTTCTTTATAAAATACTATAAATTTCCCTCGCGCATTTCCTGGAAGCGAGTGATTCCAGAAACTGCGCTGAGAAAGTAATTTACTTTTACTTATTCTGTTATAAACAGTTGACTTAGTTGGAAAGTATTTTATACGGATTGTTTACAAGATTTGTTTTTTTAAAATATAAAAACTAACGTGAGACACAGTCATTAAAGAAGTGAAGAAGAATTAAAGAGTTTGTCGCAAGCCGGTGTGGTGTACGGGCCTTTAGTCACATTCGCCCTGACGACCTCCGGATGAGGTCGAAACATGTCGGCAGTAGCTGACTCTATACGTGAGTAACTCATTATAACAATTTATTTATTTATTTATTTACAAAATTCATGTACACAAAATACAAACACAGAAACAAACAAAGTAAGAACATTAAGTACATAGGTACTGCTTATTTCATAAGAAATCTCTTCCAGCAGACCCAGGAGAGGAAAAGAGAAGAAAAAAGGTAGTAGTAGGCGTGTACAAAATAAACTAAAGTTAAATACAAATACATGTAGGTACATATTAAAAAAAAAATTAAACATATACACACATACATTATTATACAATACATAATGTATATACATAGACTAATATATACGCAACTAAAAATATATATTATAAATACATAATATAAATATATGTATACATATAGGTACTATTCATTACGTTAAGGAAAGATAATACTCATGTTGTTGTTTTTGTTATAAGTGGAACATTAAGATGATGTGTAGGTAGGTACAAAGGTGGACTTACCCCATAATGGGATCTCTTCCAGTCCCTCCCGTTATCGCCGTGTGTGCACCACCAATTCTACTACCGTGACTTCGAATGACCCTGACGAATTTTCTCAGACGCATTTGAAACACTTTAACGTTACACGTTTACACGTTAATATGATGCAATACTAAACAGGGTTCATGTTGTACTTAAGAATAGTGTTAATATTAGTAAGACTAAGAACTGATGTATAATATGAATGCAAGCCTCTTGGGTACTTTGCCCTGTGACGGCAGCGATTTGGCCTCAATTTTTTATATAATTTAATATAAGTTATTTTTAATTAGTTTTAGTTAGTTTTAATTTTAGGTTGTATTTATTTAGTTAATATTATATTGTTATAATATGTTTATTATTAAGCAATAAATGGTACGTAGTTCAAAAAATATAAATGCAATAAACTCTTGATTTGTAATTCAAAATTAAATTCTTGATTAATTTTAATGTTTTGCCAAGATAATGATAAACTTTAAACTTTCGGGTATATTTAATATTTTATAACATTTTTAATACCGAATTATTAAAGTTATATTTTTAAGTAATTTTAAGTCAACAGGTTATTTTTCTTTCCCTGGCATTACTCCCTACTAATTCATGTATCATCAACCTTTTTAGCTTATTAAATATTTTTTTTCGTAATCCATCAAGCACATTAATTAAAAAATAAAGTATGCGGCCATCGGCTGTCACCTCGCAAATGTCACATTGATTGTTATATTTGTTATGTTTCTGATAAGTTTTTTCTGGTTAAAAAGAAATTTTTCTGAACTGATTTAGATTACATTTAATATGGAGATAGTTTAAGAACCTGGAAAGGACGTATACGCCATTCACCCACAAATTGACCTCGGTAGAAAGCTAATTGGATTTATTTAAAAGGAGTCTCTATAAAAAATAGAATCAAAACTATTTTTTTTAATTTCTTTGTCTGTCTATCTGTATGTTTGTTAATTCAAATAGTTTTCACAGTTGTTCGTATTTTATATCGGTTATTAAACTGTTCGTGATGAAAATATCACTCGCTGTAAATCCCCTTTTGATTTGGAGCACCGCACTTAATGAAATAGTTACAATTACTAACAAATAAAATTTGTAGACTCAGATATTCACCATCTTATTGAAATCTGGAATTTAATAAAAAATGTGCCCGGCCAAAAAGGTTTACGATCTCTGATATGTCAAAAAATGACAGCTGTCAGAAATTAAATATCAGACTTTACACGATATATATGATATAAATGTAAGTTATACTTATTGACATATAAAAGTGCCTGTAAAGGTCTAGTCCATAGTTCATATATATGATAAAACAGTAAAAAAAAATGTACATTGAATACATTTTAGGGCGATGGAGACATAGTAATAGAGTAAGAATTTAAAAAACGTCAGTCTGTTTGTACACGCTAATCTCCAGAAACACTAAACGGATTCGAATGAAACTTTTTTGTTATATAGTTGACAAGCCTGGGCAACATATAGGCTATAATTGATTTTGGAAAATGGAACACCTGATGCAGTCCAGCTGAACTATTAGAAATATAAAAATGACGCCATAAAAAGTTGTTCAGTTTGATGAGCATTTTCCGGAGTCATAAAGTTCACGCAAACGAAGTCGCGGGCTTTAGCTAGTTACTGAATAAACATTTTAATCTAGAAGTTTAGCTAATTCTCCATGTAGACATCAGCTAAGCTCCAGTATCCAAGATAATAAGATACGCTCTGATAACCACGGAAGCGGGCCATTGATCTACCTACATGTACTTTATTCCTGGTATACTAATGATAATGATGCTGAAGGAGAAAAAAAGATCAAAAACATTGCTTGTAAGGAAATGCCGAAGCCATTTTCTAACGATAAAAGGTAATATTTCTGCGCACTTCCTAGTTTTTGAGATAATAATGTTTTATTTTTTAGGGTTCCGTACCTAAGGGGTAATAAAGTTGTTTATTTGTCTGTCTGTCCGTCTGTCACTAAGCTATACCTCATAAACAGACTAAACAGTTAAATTTTTTACACATGATGTATTACTTTTTTCGCTTTAATTACAAATACTGAAAACATAATAAAATAAATATTTAAGAAGGCCCTAAAAAATCGATTTTTATTATGTAAAATATTTTTGTAAAATAAACATGTATTTTAGCAGTATGGTTCGCTGTCGCAAGAAAATTTGACTTGGTATAGAATAAAAAATAATAATTATAATAATTGCTTATTAAATACCTCATTTTATTGTACCAATAGCATGGTATAAAAAACTTATAAGCATGAAAAATAAATAAATATATAGATGCGTCCATAATTTACGAGCCCGAGAAGTGATGGTATCAAATTTGATACTCTAGGCACTTATGGATCAATAATCTATCTTTTAGCAATATCAAGCCAAAATATTTTTTTCTGTCTACATCTGTCAACTATAAGAAATCCGAGCAACGGCTTTGATTAATGTGCCCTTCGATCTACTAAACCTTGGTTTTATTTCCCGTAAAATGAGACGTTCCCGTTAGATCATATATACACCATTGAAAAGTGTCATCAAGTTTTGTCGTATAAAAAAAAGAAAAACATTGCATTCGGACCCGACAACTGTGTAAAAAAAAACATTGCATTTGGCCAGTTAAACAGTTTAGACATTTCTCCTTAAACTCCTCCTAACACTCACTCTAAGAATGATTGCCTAAACCGATAAAAACTAGTCAGCCTTTTTCTACTACACTTAGTAAGTAAAACCTTGTTAAAGTTATTTCTCCATAGAGATTAAAGACAATGAATATCCACAAAATATCCTATTTCGCGTAACAACTTTTACTAATTTGAAACAGTACGTGCAAAATAAAATAGAAACATGTATTTTTCGCCAATTGTAAACAATTGTATATTGTTAATCAATAAAGTTTTTATAAATAAATAAATAAATACTTTTTAATAATCTATCTAATGAGTCAAAAACATTTATTTAAAAATCGTAGCTGATCATGACGACACGCGAAATTTAAATTTAATTTGATTTCTGTTTCATTATTTGCTAATGGTAGAAAAGAAAAATACTTATAAATCGTCTTTTTAATAATCCATCTAATGAGACAAAATCATTTTTTAGTTCATATCTCAGTTGTTGGCGCCAGACGGGCCAGCCGTGAGGCGCGACATGTTTGTGCTGTTTAGTACGAAAAGCTACATTTATGGTTGTCTCTATCAGCTTCTAAAAATGGCCGACCTACACTAAACACTTACGTGAATGGGAAAAGGTAGAAAACATCTGGTTCCAATTCAGTCTTTGCCTGGTGAATCTAACTAAAAATTTGCATTGCAGTTGCAATAAACTGTAAAAATTTAAAAATCGCGTGTAGAGGGTTCCGTCTCAATTATTTTCCTGTATTTTTAAAATCAATGACCTATTTTTTTTTCAAAATTTGTAGCTCTGGCGTTTCTGAGATCAGGGTATGGAAATGGTAATTTTTTGTCTTTTTTCATGAATAAAATGAAAACAATTTCAATTTATTTAACAATAACTACAAAAATATATTTGAGATCCTTACAATTTACTTAATTTGATACATAACAATACTAGGTTTGCTAATCTTTTTTTTATTAATTTCTCCTCTTTGTACCCTGAAAGATACCATTATTTAAAAAAAACTTTTCACACCTGTATTTGGGTCATAGGATAACACCATCCTACCAAAGTTCACCTGATTTGGTCCAGTAGATTCGAAGCAAATTGGCTGTGACAGGCGGACGGACCATCATATGCACGAGTGACCCTATCAGGGGTCCGTTTTTAAACTTTTTGTACGGAACCCTAAAAAGAACACTCTCTACCCTGTGTTGTAAATTGTCCTCTTGATTCAAGGTTGACTGGAAGAGATCCCTATCTGGGATAAGTCCGCCTTTGTACTGTTTTCTACTTCTTACTTGTATTTTTGTGTCTTGTGTTTATGTACAATAAAGATTTAACAAACAAACAAACAAAAATAAAATAAAACTAAAATTTCTACACGTGTGCAACTAATGAAATGTTATAAACTACAAAATATGCGACAAATTACTTTCAACCCAGGGCGCAATATGCAGGTTCCTTTATAAAATATTATAAATTTCCCTCGCACATTTCCTGGAAGCGAGTGATTCCAGAAACTGCGCTGAGAAAGTAATTTACTTTACTTATTCTGTTATAAACAGTTGACTTAGTTGGAAAGTATTTTATACGGATTGTTTGCAAGATTTGTTTTTGTTGTAGTTTTTTTAAATATTAAAACTAACGTGAGACACAGTCATTAAAGAAGTGAAGAAGAATTAAAGAGTGCGTCGGAAGCCGGTGCGGTGTACGGGCCTTTAGTCACATTCGCCCTGATAAAGACCTCCGGATGAGGTTAAAACATGTCGGCAGTAGCTGACTCTATACGTGAGTAACCCATTAACTCATTATAACAATTTATTTATTTATTTATTTACAAAATTCATGTACACAAAATACAAACACAGAAACAAACAAAGTAAGAACATTAAGTACATAGGTACTGCTTATTTCATAAGAAATCTCTTCCAGCAGACCCAGGAGAGGAAAAGAGAAGAAAAAAGGTAGTAGTAGGCGTGTACAAAATAAACTAAAGTTAAATACAAATACATGTAGGTACATATTAAAAAAAAAATTAAACATATACACACATACATTATTATACAATACATAATGTATATACATAGACTAATATATACGCAACTAAAAATATATATTATAAATACATAATATAAATATATGTATACATATAGGTACTATTCATTACGTTAAGGAAAGATAATACTCATGTTGTTGTTTTTGTTATAAGTGGAACATTAAGATGATGTGTAGGTAGGTACAAAGGTGGACTTACCCCATAATGGGATCTCTTCCAGTCCCTCCCGTTATCGCCGTGTGTGAACTACCAATTCTACTACCGTGACTTCGAATTACCCTGACGAATTTTCTCACACGCATTTGAAACACTTTAACGTTACACATTTACACGTCATTATGATGTAATACTCAACAGGGTTCATGTTGTACTTAAGAATAGTGTTAATATTAGTAAGACTAAGAACTGATGTATAATATGAATGCAAGCCTCTTGGGTACTTTACCCTGTGACGGCAGCGATTCGGCCTCAATTTTTTATATAATTTAATATAAGTTATATTTAATTCGTTTTAGTTAGTTTTAATTTTAGGTTGTATTTATTTAGTTAATATTATATTGTTATAATGTGTTTATTATTATGCAATAAATGGTACGTAGTTAAAAAAAATATTAATGCAATAAACTCTTGATTTGTAATTCAAAATTAAATTCTTGATTAATTTTAATGTTTTGCCAAGATAATGATAAACTTTAAACTTTCGGGTATATTTAATATTTTATAACATTTTTAATACCGAATTATTAAAGTTATATTTTTAAGTAATTTTAAGTCAACAGGTTATTTTTCTTTCCCTGGCATTACTCCCTACTAATTCATGTATCATCAACCTTTTTAGCTTATTAAATATTTTTTTTCGTAATCCATCAAGCACATTAATTAAAAAATAAAGTATGCGGCCATCGGCTGTCACCTCGCAAATGTCACATTGATTGTTATATTTGTTATGTTTCTGATAAGTTTTTTCTGGTTAAAAAGAAATTTTTCTGAACTGATTTAGATTACATTTAATATGGAGATAGTTTAAGAACCTGGAAAGGACGTATACGCCATTCACCCACAAATTGACCTCGGTAGAAAGCTAATTGGATTTATTTAAAAGGAGTCTCTATAAAAAATAGAATCAAAACTATTTTTTTAATTTCTTTGTCTGTCTATCTGTATGTTTGTTAATTCAAATAGTTTTCACAGTTGTTCGTATTTTATATCGGTTATTAAACTGTTCGTGATGAAAATATCACTCGCTGTAAATCCCCTTTTGATTTGGAGCACCGCACTTAATGAAATAGTTACAATTACTAACAAATAAAATTTGTAGACTCAGATATTCACCATCTTATTGAAATCTGGAATTTAATAAAAAATGTGCCCGGCCAAAAAGGTTTACGATCTCTGATATGTCAAAAAATGACAGCTGTCAGAAATTAAATATCAGACTTTACACGATATATATGATATAAATGTAAGTTATACTTATTGACATATAAAAGTGCCTGTAAAGGTCTAGTCCATAGTTCATATATATGATAAAACAGTAAAAAATTTTTTACATTGAATACATTTTAGGGCGATGGAGACATAGTAATAGAGTAAGAATTTAAAAAAACGTCTAACTGTTTGAACACGCTAATCTTCAGAAACACTAAACGGATTCGAGTGAAACTTTTTTGTTATATAGTTGACAAGCCTGGGCAACATATAGGCTAAAATTGATTTTGGAAAATGGAACACCTGATGCAGTCCAGCTGAACTATTAGAAATATAAAAATGACGCCATAAAAAGTTGTTCAGTTTGATGAGCATTTTCCGGAGTCATAAAGTTCACGTGAACGAAGTCGCGGGTTTTAGCTAGTTACAGAATAAACATTTTAATCTAGAAGTTTAGCTAATTCTCCATGTAGACATCAGCTAAGCTCCAGTATCCAAGATAATAAGACACGCTCTGATAACCTCGGAAGCGGGGCTATTGATCTACCTACATGTACTTTATTCCTGGTATACTAATGATAATGATGCTGAAGGAGAAAAAAAGATCAAAAACATTGCTTGTAAGGAAATGCCGAAGCCATTTTCTAACGATAAAAGGTAATATTTCTGCGCACTTCCTAGTTTTTGAGATAATAATGTTTCATTTTTTAGGGTTCCGTACCTAAGGGGTAATAAAGTTGTTTATTTGTCTGTCTGTCCGTCTGTCACTAAGCTTATAACTCATAAACAGACTAAACAGTTAAAATTTTCACAGATGATGTATTACTTTTTTCGCTTTAATTACAAATACTGAAAACATAATAAAATAAATATTTGAGAAGGCCCTAAAAATCGACGATTTTTATTATATAAATGTTTTTGTAAAATAAATATGTATTTTGGCCGGTTTGCTGTCACGAGAAAGTTTGACTTGGCATAGACTAAAAATAACAATAATAATTATTGTGTATTAAATACTCCAATTTTTTAATACCAAAAGCATCGTATCTAATGCTTAAAAAAAATATAAGCATAAAAAAATATATTTTGGCCGGTTTGCTGTCACGAGAAAGTTTGACTTGGCATAGACTAAAAATAACAATAATAATTATTGTGTATTAAATACTCCAATTTTTTAATACCAAAAGCATCGTATCTAATGCTTAAAAAAAATATAAGCATAAAAAAATATAAATTTATAGATGCGTCTAAAATTTTTGGCGCAAGAAGTGACGGTATCGAATTTGATACTCTAGGCACTTAAGGATCAATAATCTATCTTTTACCAAGAATCTATCGAAGAAGCCAAAATAATTTTTTTTGTCCACATCTGTCAGCTATAAGAAATCCGAGCAACGGCTTTGATTAATGTGCCCTTCGATCTACTAAACCTTGGTTTTATTTCCCGGAAAATGAGAAGTTCCCGTTGGATCATATATACACCATTGACAAGTGTAAGTTACACACGCGTGACAACAGTTTTCTTTTTCTTTTTTATAAGACAACACTCGAGTGTTGTAAAAAAAAAAAAAAAAACACTGCATTCGGACCCGACAACTGTGAAATAAAAAAAATATAAAAACATTGCATTTGGCCAGTTAGACAGTTGAGACATTTCTCCTTAAACTCCTCCTAACACTCACTCTAAGAATGATTGCCTAAACCGATAAAAACTAGTCGGTCTTTTTCTACTAGACTAAGTGAGTAAAACCTTGTTAAAGTTATTTCTCCATAGAGATTAAAGACAATGAATATCCACAAAATATCCTATTTCGCGTAACAACTTTTACTAATTTGAAACAGTACGTGCAAAATAAAATAGAAACATGTATTTTTCGCCCAAGTTTGTAAACGGAAATAAAATTATATTATCCCTAGGGGATAGCGACAATGCGAATTTCCCGCGGGTAGACTGAGACCGGAAGTTTAGGATTTATGTTTGAAAAAAATCCCTATCTTGTTATTTTAATACAACGCTAAATGTAATATTAGGGACGCTTTTTTCTGAAAGCAATTCGGTTTTTATTTAAAAAATGTTTAAAAGTAAAATCCCAAAATTTAAGTGCTTGGTAAGAAATTTTGGGCCATTGCATGCCATGCAAAATTTCTTTTAAAAAAGTTTTTTTTTTTATATTTGGATTTAAATTGTAAACACTATTTTTGTGTTTTCTAATTAGATTTGTAAGTATAAAATATGTTTTAAACACGTTAAAATACAGATTCGAAACTCTGTACTAAATACAAAAATATTAAATGCAAGAAAATTAGTTTATTTTATTTTATTATATTAAGATTATATAATCAAAACAAAATTTACAATATTAACTTAACTTAACACATTTTTATTTACCAGCAATTATTAAACAAAACGCAAACATATGGCAGACTATAAAAAAATAACTAAAAAGTATGACAAAACGTTCAAAAACAAGTTTAAAATTCTAACTTAATATCGTAATAATAATTGTCAAAACATTTAGTTCAAAATCAATGCACTTTTAGTTAATTAAATTCCAATAAATATTTTTTTTAAATCCACCAAAATGCCTACAAGAACATTTCTAACCAATACACTTACCTTAAATCAGCATACAATGACAAAATCCCTCAGACAAAACGACAATTCACAAACACAAAACAATCGCAAACATTTTCGAAATCACCCGAAACTACGCACGGACGCGCGACAGCCCTGCTCCAAAGCTGTCGAGAGACTGATCTGGCATCACTTGTCGGCTAGGAAAACAGGGCACACATTTCCCACCCCTTACTCTCCGCCATCTGACGGCGTCTCTGAAAACTTGGCACTTCCGAACGTATGTACGTAGCTTTTAAAGAATTAAAAAGTTCCACAACTTTTTTAGATGCTAAATTATTAACTTCGAAAGTTGAGACAATAAGGTGTTTAAAAAATGTATACCCATTTTCAGCCAAGTTGCTCCGTAAGGTTTAAATTTAATTTGAAATTGTTTGCAGTTATTTTTGTCGCAGAATTAGTAGGTATGCTTTTTACTTTTTGTTCATTACTTCAAACATACAGAACATACTGAAATGTGGATATACAGAAATGGAAGCAAAAGAAAGACGCTTTTATCTAGACAGAAATGGCTCGTTTTAATAAATATTATACATACATACATACATACATACTATCACGTCTTTATCCCTAATGGGGCAGACAGAGCATTTTGGGTCTTGAGGTTCTATGCAGAGCCCAGGGCCGCAAGACCCAAAAGCCACTTTTAGCGTCATGGTAGGCGAGAAGATGGAAAAGCAATCAATACAGTGATGGGTTGCTAGCCGCATCGCTTGTTAACATGATTTGCATTTTTGCCCATTCCCTCGATCGGCTTTTACGATCTGCGTGGGAAGAGAAGCAGCTGGTACATTTTAAGTTTTTTTTATTTCTCCCAGACCAGCATGGGATATAAATATTATGTTGAATACAAGTTACAGAAATAAAGAAAAAGAAACTAGAAAGTCTAAATAATTACTAAATTATACTTCTAAAATCAATTAGAATTGTATCTCAATTGATACTTAGATATGTAATTGGGTACTTTCTTGGGTCAAAAATAAATTAAATACTGTTAAGAAAATAATACGTCACAAATAAATGACACTTGTAAAGATCATATCCACTTTCAATGTGATTTTAGTTAATATTAAGAGCGTTATTTTTTTTAAGTTTATTTTATAGCTTAGTTTAATTTAGTTTAGTTTAGTTAAGTTTTTTTGTTTGTATTTCTTTTTTCTCAATAAACATTTGTTTAATCGAATTACATTTTAAATGAATGAAAAAAAAAGAGCGTTATTTGAGTTAAAGAAACTATGAAAAAACATATTTTGGCGTTTGATAAAAAGTATCTGATTTGAATTTTTGGAAAGAAACAAATATTCATAATGTGAAGCTACCATAAGTAGTATAAGAAATAAATACATCGTAAAGGCAAATCGAATTGATTTTGACGTAAGTAATGTTAATACTTACGACAAAATAATGTAAGTTGTGTTCCTAAAAATTAATAAATTATATAGTTACATTAAAATTTTAGTTTGTTTTAATTCTAGTTTAGTTATATTTTATATTTACTTCAAATCCAAGCGTACTTACTGTAAATAACAAAAAAAAGGATGGTATCGAATATGAAATAATAAATGTGCCGTGTAGTTTCCTGTCTAGAAAAAGACGAGTATTTTGTTTTTCATATTGTTCGTATAAACATTTTGGTCCAATATTTTTTGTTCCCTTTTTTTGATATTAAGCATTTAAAAAGCCCTACCTGGGAATTTTCCAATTCTTGTAAAAGCTATAAGTAGTCTTTACCCAGTATTTGGGGTTGTCCTGCGACAGTGTCGTATAGAGAACATTATGGTTTTATCCTTCACGGGACAGTCAGAGCTCAGAGCTTTTAAACCATTACCATTTTGAATCCTTTTTCCATCTTCACACCCACTTATGCGCTTAAACTTTGCCCTTACATCGCATTTTACATTCTTCTGCACTTGCGGTTAGAAAGCGACACTAAACTTAGCTTGAAGTAAATTAACTGACGTCTACAATTATTATTAAATACAAAAAAAAAAATTTAAATAATCAAGTCATATAAAGGTACACAAATAATTTTGACTTCGATACAAGTGAGTAGTAATTACAAAAAAAAAAAAAACACTTTTAAGTATGTATTTATACTTAAATTTAGTTTTTTAATACGATTTTAGGTTATACAAAGATGTGTTTGGTTGATATACTTATTTAAATAAGCAATTACTTAGCAAAAGACATCCTTAACCGACGTCACTCATGTTAATTTAATACCACCAACCATCACCTATCAAATTAAGCTCCCATATTTTAACGAAATGAAAACACGGTCAAATTCAAAACACGTACGGAATGAGTAAGGTTTGGGTTCCTCGAAGTCCTGAGACTTTTTCTAAATTTAGTTAACACTGGTCATGGAACTTCGAAACTATTTAGACTTTCCAAACTAGGTTTGGGTCCCAAAATGTCTCGTGTCTTGAAGACTTCCCGAATCCCGAGACTTTGAAACAGTCAAGACTTTCCAAAACTAAGATTTGGGTCCCGAGGCGGCTCGTATCTTAAAGTCCCGGAAACTTTTTGTAAATTTAGCTATCCCGAATTACGAGACTTTGACACTATCCAGACTTTGAAAACTAGGGTTTGGGTCCCAAAGCGTCTCGTATATTAAAGGTCCGAGAATTTTTGTAAATTTAGTTATCCCGAATCTCGTGACTTTGAAACTCACGAGACTTTCCAAATTAAGGTTAGGGTCGCGAAGCGTCTCGTGTCCTAAAGTCCCTGGACTTTTTGTAAATTAAACTGTGTCGGATACCGACACTTGAAACTGTCTCGACTGTCCAAGCTAGGGTTTGGGTCCCGAGACGTCCGTCTCGCAACGCGAAGTCCCGAGACTTTTGTTAATATCGTCGAGACTGTCGAGACTCTCCAAACCCTAGGCCAAAATGTTCATCTCTTATTTATTGCGGCTTGCTGAAAAATTAATTAATGTTACCGCAAGAAGATACGTATCCCGCCTTTTCCTTAAACAACCCTTGAAGACCAGAAATTTCACCCCCTTAAAGATATAGCTTTTGTGGAGGTTTTAAGTAATTGACCATCGCACCGCCGAGGTAGGGCTATTTAAATTTTCAGCTTTATGAAAAAAGGTTTGTTTAGGTTAGAACTTGAGATTTATGTTATTTTGTGGAAGTTTTTCGTTACTTTTTGCCGAGTTAAGAAAAAAAGCAAATAATCTTTGAAGTGCCTGAAAAGATATTTATATTTTTTGCGGTTTTTAACCCCTTTTGTCTGTCTGTGTATGTCATCGTAGCATTTGAACGGATGGACCAATTTCGATGTGGTTTTTTTTACGTAAAAGGATGTTCACTTGTGGTAGTTCTTAGCTTTGTCTGATTAAAATCGGTTCGGCCGTTTAAAAATATTGATGGTTAACGCTTTAAAGTTGGGGTTTTAGTAGTTTGTCTGGCAACTAATAGATGGCGTTACGGAGGTCAGTTATTTTATATTCTTTTATATTTAGTTGCTCCACTAGATGACTTTTACATTTGTAACTATTGACATCATCATCATCATCTTAATCATCATCATCTCAGCCGCACAACGTCCACTGCTGGACATAGGCATCTCCCAAAGATTTCCAAAATGACCGATCAAGAGCGGTCTGCATCCAGCGTGACTATTGACAGTCAGGATTTTTTAAATTTGTCTGTTAAATAATCTGTCCTATTGTTGACTGGGAGAGAACTCTCTTAGGGTTAAATCCGGCAATTATAAACAATTTTAATTGTAGATCAATAAAGTTTTAATAAATAAATAAATAAACTTGTATGTATCTATGTATTCTTAATTCTGTAGACTTCATTTTTTGATTACAAAAAATAATATTTAGATTAAAAAGACGTGTGGCACTCGGGGACTGCCGCGGTAAAGCTATTGCAAACAAGGAAGGACGGCAACGTCGCAAACGGACGACGGAGACGAAGCGGCAACCTACATGGTAGGCGGAGTGGGGAGAGCGTGAGGTTTTTTCGTTACGGAATTTCTGGATTCGGTCCCCGCGCTCAAGGCCCGCGATAGAAGCTATGCATAGCTTAAAAATTAAATTAATGTTTCTATTTCTCGAATACAATTCCCAAACCACACGCAAATATTGGAATATCTCAAGCTATCATCAAAACCGTATTAACAAACCCCAGTAGATTTCCATACAAAATCTCACAAATCTAATCTATCATCAAGTATTCATTGCTCATAATCCCAAAAGCGTGTATACTTGTTGAGACTAGTAGAATTGCTCGACTGGATTTTTTTTTGGAACGAAAGTTTTTTCTCTCTGGAATCAATGGAGAGTTTTAAATTTTGTAGTTATGTCAGGTCAAGGCCAACGACCTTGCCTGATAAAGATAATTATGTAAGTAACTTGACAAAATTACGCAATACCACATAATATTTTATACATACATACATACTATCACGTCTTTATCCCTAATGGGGCAAACAGAGCATTTTGGGTCTTGCGGTATTATAAATAATAATTTATGTAAGTAAATAAACTTAATAGGAGTAAGATTGTCAATTGATCTTAGCTTCAAAAAATGTTAAGACTTACGGTGATTTTTTTGTATTCATGTTTGTATTCTTAATTATTATTATTTTTTATATTTTTTTAGAAATAATGAAATACATAAATTAGATTAATGTATTGTAATACGAGATATTGTAATATGAAAAGCTAGCAAAGTCTGTAAATAATGAAATGGATAAAATGAATATGATATAATATTAAGAAAATGAATCATTAATATAGATTGATTAAGAAATTAATTTAAATTGCCTCTTATCTTAACCATAAGTTTAGATTTTAACTTATAATTACGTAAATTTAATTCAACAAACAAAAATACGACGTATTTTAAAGTAACAGCATCTCCAAATGGTAAAGAGTGATTTGATGGCATGACCTGCGTTATACATATAAACGGGGTCGAATATGAAAAATATTATGAGATCTTAAATTATGGATATTAAATTTATGAGATAAAACAGAGAACCACTAAATCGTGATATTTGAAAAATGAAGTACTTTTTATGAAATAACATTTTATTAGAATAAATGACATTTGGACAAATACTTAATTTGCGAAGGTATTTGATAAAATGATAAAAAGTCAATTGACATCTTAATATTTAACACATTTAACAAGTGTAGTGTTTGCTAATGGATCATTTGCTAAGTGAGTTTTTGTAAGATGATACTTTTGTCTAATGTATCGTTTGCCAAATGAACATTTGGTGAAACGTTGTTTGTCGAATGACCATTTGTCAATCGATTTTTGGTCAAACATTAGTAATCCTACATAAACATAATAATACTGTATCTCATGAACCGTAAAAGCTAGATAGTTGTTTTTTTTTACAAATGATGTATTTCTGTTGCCGCTATAACACAAAAACTCAATAAATACCAAAATTAGAAAAAAACAAATACTTAGGTGGGGCAATCATACACTTCGTGTGCGAGTCCTACTCGCACTGCCTCTGTGGTGTAATGGTTAGAGCGTTTGGCTCATACCCGGAGGTCGCGGGTTCGATTCCCGGCGGGGGCAACGACTTTGTGTTGTTTTTCTAGTTTGGTAAGGACATTGTAGGCTGATCACCTGATTGTCCGATAAGTAAGATGATTCGTGCTTCGGAGGGCACGTTAAGCCGTCGGTCCCGGTCACTGTCTTTGACATTGGTCGTTACCTAAAACCATGTCAGAGGCCTTTAAGGCGGTTTAAAAACTCTGACACTAGTGTTAGTCACTAACACACACGATAAGAAGAAGAAGACTCGCACTTAGCTGGTTATTTCACCCATAGAAAGCTACATGATCAACAAGTAACATAATATGCTATTAGCGATAATGTAACTAAAAATAAACCTATAAACATTCATAAAACGTGACACTGCGAAAGCTATTAATGATACCCAAATAAGATGTACAAAAAAATCGAACTTTCTATGGCCACGCAAGCAATGTCATGGACAACAAGTAGTCTTAAATATAGACCTAATGTAACAATGTAGGTTTCCAATATCACATACCAATATATCATCTTTTGTGTCTATAAATACTTACCCCTTCCGATATATTGTTCTTCCCTTTAGTTTAATCTATTTTTTAGTTTTTAGGGTTCCGTACACAAAGGGTAAAAAGGGACCCTATTACTAAGACTTCGCTGTCTCTCCGTCTGCCCGTCTGTCTGTCACCAGGCTGTATCTAAAAAAACCGCGATAGCTAGACAGTTGAAATTTTCACAAATTATGTATTTCGGTTGCCACTTTACATACATACATACTATCACGTCTTTATCCCTAATGGGGCAGACAGAGCATTTTGGGTCTTGCGGTTCTATGCAGAGCCCAGGGCTACAAGACCCAAAAGCCACTTTTAGCGTCATGGTGGGCGAGAAGATGGAAAAGCAATCAATACAGTGATGGGTTGCTAGCCGCATCGCCTGTTAACATGATTTCAATTTTTGCCCATTCCCTCGATCGGCTTTTACGATCTGCGTGGGAAGAGAAGCAGCTGGTACATTCTAAGTTTTTTTTTATTTCTCCCAGACCAGCATGGGAGCCACTTTACAACAAATACTAAAAACAAAATAAAATAAATACTTGAAGGGGGCTCCCATACAACAAACGCTTTTTTATAGATAATGGTACGAAACTTAGTGTGCGAATCCAATTCGCACATGGCCGGTTATTTATTTTGCTCGGGCTTATCCAGTAGCACTAATTGAGATGTATTCAAAATTCTCTGCTGGAAACTCCCATGCTGGTATGGGAGAAATAAAAAAAAACTTAGAATGTACCAGCTGCTTCTCTTCCCACGCAGATCGTAAAAGCCGATCGAGGGAATGGGCAAAAATGCAAATCATGTTAACAGGCGATGCGGCTAGCAACCCATCACTGTATAGATTGCTTTTGCATCTTCTCGCCCACCATGACGCTAAAAGTGGCTTTTGGGTCTTGCGGCCCTGGGCTCTGCATAGAACCGCAAGACCCAAAATGCTCTGTCTGCCCCATTAGGGATAAAGACGTGATAGTATGTATGTATGTATTCAAAATTCTGTCAATCAATAACCACGCAAGTACTTCGAGGACAATATCTAAAGTGCTATTTTTGAAACACGGAGTCACCTAAACGAATGGTTTTTCCATACAAAAAATCGATCGTTTAGTGACTCCGCATTTGAAAAATAGCACCTCTAGTCTTAAATATAGTGCCACTATCTGACGAAAACATCAGCCAGTCTATTCCAGCCCACCTTGTAATCTTGAAAAAGTTGGGTAAACCCGGTAGGAAAGATAAAAAAGGGAAATCTTGGAAACAGCGCGCTTTACAATGAAACCAAATGATTTACAGCGGGATCCTGATGAATGGCGATTTTATAAGAGCCCTCTGGAATATTCTGATTTGTCTGTTTGTTCTGCGAAGGTACCCTTGGAAGGGAAAGAGGATCTAAAATATACAATAATAAATAAATATTGTTAAGGTAGGTTTCCGTAAGAGTAGATAGAATAGGGTCACTTCAAGTCCTCCCGTGGATGTCGTAGAAAGCGACTTAGGAAATACAAACTAAACAAAGCTTATAAACATCAATCTGGCTAGCAAGGTAAGTGTAGGCCAAGTCCTCTGGCTGCTCTGGCCAAGTGCGGCTCTGGTAGTACAGGGAGGGTCGTGCTCCTGCAGTGGAGACTAAAAGACTTGATGACGATGACCCTTAAGACTCAAGAATATAAAATATTGTCGCGGACGAGATAGATGTAGAATATTCGCGAGTAAGAACTCTGCTGGCGAGATAGACTTGGAATGTTCGCGAGTGGAATCATGCAAGCGAAACTAGGCCTTATATTCTTACAGCATAAAGGCTAGAGTTCTTTGAATGGTTGTCGGCTTAGTCGCACTCACACATACATACCGGCGTCTCGATGTTTCCCGTCAATCGAAATACATTCGTCAAGTAATGAGAATATTCGAGAAAAGTGTAGACCTCTGTATCGGCGCATATAAAAAGGCGATCGAGTGCGCGTCCCGCCAGTTCAGTACGAGCTACGAAAGCGATAACTTCGAAGCGAACCGAAGCGAAGGAAACCTACCTAAGTGCGACAAGTGGAAGTACCTGCGACTACTTTGGCGATATACCTGGACCTCAGCTGCTACGCGACTTGGACTTGGACATCAGGAAGACCATCTTCACGTGTCAACCTTTGGGTTCCGTAGTGAATAAAAACCCTCATACGAACTTTGGCGTTTTACTCCAAATCTCGAACCCAGTTTCGTAACATTTGGTGTCGGAAGTGGATTTGGAGATGCCAGTTCTACCGAGAGAAGAAGAGGATACCACCAGGGAGGGCGTCAGAACCAGGGCCCAGCGTGCCATGGAGGCTCAAGGGGGCGTGGCTCAGGCCACGCCTACTGAACCTCAAGCCACGCCCACCTGTCATCAAGCCACGCCCACCATTCGTCAAGCCCCGCCCACTGGACCTCAAGCCGCGCCCACCAGACGTCTAGCTCCACCCACTGGCCCCGCCCACCTTGGCCAGTCCACGCCCACTGACCACGCCCACCAAACAGTGCCACGTTCACTAGAGACGCCAATCGATTCAAATAGCTTAATGCACATATTGGAACTAATTCGGCAAGAACAAAAAGCTATTCGGCAAGAACAACAAGCTACTCGGCAAGAACAACAAGCTAATCGGCAAGAACAACAAGCACAACTTCAACGCATGGAAGAGACACAAGATTTACGATTTGCACGCTTGAGTGAGCAACAGCAAATAGTCTTGGGAAATTTCTGCAAACTCAACCAATCAGTGGAGCAGATCCGTAATGATGTAGACGTTGTCGAAAACCGTGTGACTGATTTGGAAAACAAGGTGGAAAATAGAGTAACCCTTTTAGAAAAGAAAGTATTGCGTCTAGAGACAGTAGGAACGCCAAGTACATCCGGCTGTGAAACTAAGGGGCCAAGTGTAAAAGTGCCATCTTATGACGGTACCACATCTTGGGCCGCATATAAACAGCAATTCCAGACCGTCGCTGGTTTAAACGGTTGGACCGATGAACAGAGCCATACAGCTCTTACTGTTGCTCTGAAAGGCTCAGCTCTATCAGTCCTGGAGGCACTGCCTAGCTCTGGAAGCACCTTTAAAGAATTGATGGAGGCGTTAGAAGCCAGGTATGGAGAACGTCATCTCGAACACGTTTTTCGAGCCCAGCTGCGTGAAAGAGTTCAGCGCCCAGGAGAAGGACTTCAACAGTGGGCATTGGAAATAGAAAAACTAGTGCGTAAAGCCTACTCGTCTGTTGACTCCAAAATGGTCGACACAAACATTCTACAAGCTTTTATTGCTGGAATAAGAGATGTTGAGGTAAGGGCTGCAGTGGGGACTCAACATCACGCGTCACTGAAAGATGCCTTGGCACATGCTCTAGAGTACGAAGCTTTAAGGCAGGACATGCGCACACATAAGTTGCGAGAAGTCACGGAAGACGTAAAGGCAATCAAGAGCCCGCCAAAGAAGACCAATAGCTCTGCGCCTACTTGCTACAGGTGTGGTGAAAGAGGACATTTGCGGCTCCCTTGTCCAGAAAAGCAGGAAATAACCAAATTAAGGGAAGAGCTGAAGGAAATTACAAAAAGGCAGGAGTCCTCGTTTCCTGCAAGAAACCAGGGAAACGAGTAACAGCCAGGACTAAGGGGCGGGTACTGGCTGGCGCAGAGGAAGCCCCAGCAATTGTCATCTCACAAGTAAGCAATAGGAGCAGTTTGACGATATGCGGACAAGTGAATAGGACAGATTGCAAATTGACCATAGACACCGGAGCCTCTAGAACAATAATCAACCCACATCTGGTGAAAGCTGCGATGAAATACAAGAACGTCGATTGTCGGCTTCTGTCTGCCTCTGGCCAGCCAATACCTGTCCTAGGAGAGACGACATTGACAATATACGTGGGAGATTCACCATACACGCATGATGTCATTGTGGCTGAAATTATGGATGAGTGTATATTGGGTCTAGATTTCATGAAGAAATACAATTGTAAAATCGATGTCGCAAATGGAGTTTTCAAGTGTGGTAATGAGGAAATTTTCATCCTTGGAGGCCCCACCGGAAAAGTGACTTGTATAAACAAAATCGTCGTACCTGGTCGAACACAAGCACAAATAATGGTGAAACTGCCATCACCTAAAACACACAAGCCAACTAGATGCGTTCTTATTGAGGATACATCAAACAAGCCCACGCAAAGATTTCTGACAGCAAGAACATTAGTCACAGGAAAGGATACTGCAGTAGTGAGAATAATCAATCTAGAGGACCATGAGATCATCTTAAATGAAGGAGATGTTGTTGGAAGATGCGAGGAAGTTGTCTGGATGAAAAAGTGCCAATTAACACCAAACTCAGACGCATCTAAAACCTCCAGTTGTTCTACAGTTTACGACCTTCTAAAAGATTGCAAAAGCAACCTAACTTATTCACAGAGCTTGAAGGCAAAGAAGTTGCTGCTGGATTTTGCTGACATTTTCTCTTCCAAGGAAGGTGATCTAGGAAGAACTTCGCTAGTTCAGCACAGAATTGATACTGGAAGCGAAAGACCTATACGTCAGCGAGCTAGAAGAATTCCATATGCTAAGGAAAAGGAAGTACAAGATCTGCTGGAGGACATGAAAAGAAATAAGATCATCGAACCGTCTGCAAGTCCATGGTGCTCCCCGGTTGTTTTAGTTAAGAAGAAAGACGGCAGCACACGATTTTGTGTCGACTATAGACGACTGAACGACGTCACAAAGAAGGATAGCTACCCATTACCAAGAATTGATGACACATTGGACACCCTTAGCGGTATGCAGTGGTTTTCAACCCTAGACTTGAAATCTGGTTACTGGCAGGTGGAAATTCATTCTAAGGATAAAGAAAAGACAGCATTCTCAACAGGAAAAGGTTTATGGCAGTTCAATGTTATGCCTTTTGGATTATGCAACGCCCCCGCCACTTTTGAAAGACTTATGGAGTGTGTACTAGCAGGATTAGTAGGAGACGCTTGCCTAGTTTATCTGGATGACGTCATCATCATGGGTCGAGACTTTGAAGATCACCTACGGAATCTGGAGCAAGTCTTGATGAAGATACGGGGTGCCAACTTAAAACTTAATCCAAAGAAATGCAGTCTATTCAGAAACAAAGTGAATTATCTCGGACACGTTATCACCAGCGATGGCATCCAAACTGATCCCGATAAAGTTGCAGCTGTGAAAAACTGGCCTACCCCCAAAGACAAGACAGAAGTACGAGCATTTATGGGATTATGCTCTTACTACAGGCGATTTGTAAAGGGATTTTCTGAAATCGCTAAACCACTGCATCGTCTGACAGAAGACAAACAGCCTTTTAAATGGGATGATACCTGTGAAAATGCCTTTCTCAAACTAAAAGAATGCCTTTGCAATACTCCAATCTTGGGATACCCGCAAGCTAGTGGCGAATTCATCGTTGACACAGACGCTAGCAATACAGCGATCGGAGGGGTACTATCTCAAAAACAGGGTGAAAATGAAATAGTAATTGGATATTTCAGCAAATCTTTGTCAAGGCCTGAAAGAAATTATTGTGTTACAAGAAGAGAACTCTTGGCCGTTGTGAAGACGCTGCAACACTTCAACAAATATCTCATTGGTAGACAGTTCAAATTACGCACAGACCACGCTGCTTTGAAATGGCTGTTACAATTTAAAAATCCGGAAGGCCAAGTTGCACGTTGGATTGAACAACTCCAAGAATTTGACTTTGCTACTGAGCACCGTAGTGGAAAGGCCCATGGAAATGCTGATGCACTCTCAAGAAGACCATGTGTGGAAGACTGCAAGCATTGCGTTAAACAAGAGACAAAGGAGCTTATGGTTAACATCACAAGGATAATCCCCACAGGGCAATGGGACGATGACAACTTTAGAGAAGCCCAGGAAGATGATGAAGATATAAGGCTCATCATCGCATGGAAAGAACGTTGTGCTGACAAACCTAGATGGGCAGAAGTTGCACCTACGAGCCCCACCACCAAAGCTTATTGGGCTCAATGGGACAGCTTTATCCTGCAGAATGGAATACTTTACCGTAAATGGGAGAAACCAAACGGCAAAGAGTTTCACCTACAGGTTGTTGTTCCAAGAGACAGAGTGAAAGACGTTCTCCGTGAAGTACATGATGGTGTAACAGGTGGACATCTAGGCGTTAAGAGAACGTTAACAAAGATTCGGGAACGGTTTTACTGGCTGAATTGTCGGGAAGATGTTCAGGATTGGTGCCGCAAATGTACAACTTGTGCAGCCGTGAAAGGCCCGTCAACAAGAACTCGAGGAAGTTTACAGCTGTACAATGTCGGCGCGCCCTGGGAACGGATTGCAGTAGACATTGCCGGACCATTCCCCGTAACTGAATCAGGAAATAAGTACTTCATGGTTGTCATGGACTATTTTAGCAAGTGGCCGGAAGTATTCGCTATACCTAACCAAGAAGCTTCGACAGTAGCCTCCAAGTTGGTTGAGGAAGTAATCTGCCGGTTTGGTGTACCACTAGAAATCCACTCAGATCAAGGAAGAAACTTTGAGTCGCAACTATTTCAAGAAATCTGCAAACTATTGGGGATGCATAAAACGAGAACCACTCCATATCACCCTCAGTCTGATGGCATGGTGGAGAGATTTAACCAGACTTTGGAGAGACATTTAGCAAAACTGGTTGACAAACATCAGAAAGACTGGGACAAGTACATACCACTTTTCCTCCTGGCTTATAGGACATCGGAGCATGAAAGCACAAAACTGACCCCAGCTCAGGTGAATTTTGGCAGAGAACTTAGGTTACCTGTAGATCTACTAACGGGGAGGCCACCAGAAGACCCATGTACTGTGTCAGACTACGTCTTCGATCTTCGAGAGCGAATATGGAACATCTATGACTTAGTTCGCGAAAATGGTTTACAAGCAAGTGAAAACATGAAGACTAGATATGACCGAAGAGCGAACTCACGTGGCTTTGAAGAAGGAGTCTTAGTATGGCTTCATAACCCGATTCGCCGGAAAGGAAAATCACCGAAATTACAAACGAGATGGGAAGGCCCATACAAGATCATAACGCGAATAAACGACGTGACCTATCGGATCCAACGTCAACCAAGAGGGGCACTCAAAGTGGTGCACATAGACCGTCTAGCACGTTATCATGGCAGCAATAGTGACGCTCGGGACGCGCGTCTTTAAGAAGGGGGCAGAGTCGCGGACGAGATAGATGTAGAATATTCGCGAGTAAGAACTCTGCTGGCGAGATAGACTTGGAATGTTCGCGAGTGGAATCATGCAAGCGAAACTAGGCCTTATATTCTTACAGCATAAAGGCTAGAGTTCTTTGAATGGTTGTCGGCTTAGTCGCACTCACACATACATACCGGCGTCTCGATGTTTCCCGTCAATCGAAATACATTCGTCAAGTAATGAGAATATTCGAGAAAAGTGTAGACCTCTGTATCGGCGCATATAAAAAGGCGATCGAGTGCGCGTCCCGCCAGTTCAGTACGAGCTACGAAAGCGATAACTTCGAAGCGAACCGAAGCGAAGGAAACCTACCTAAGTGCGACAAGTGGAAGTACCTGCGACTACTTTGGCGATATACCTGGACCTCAGCTGCTACGCGACTTGGACTTGGACATCAGGAAGACCATCTTCACGTGTCAACCTTTGGGTTCCGTAGTGAATAAAAACCCTCATACGAACTTTGGCGTTTTACTCCAAATCTCGAACCCAGTTTCGTAACAATATCAACAATATCGCATGCAGTTGACTATTGGCGGCTATCTTGGAAAATCCTTGACTCTGGAATAATTTTTACTATAAAATTTAGAATTTTCCATTTAATCCAAGCTCGGCAGCCATTTAAATTTTTTTTTTATGATTTTAGAGTTTAACGGTCACAATTACTGTTATTAGTATTACGGGACTTACCGCGATTAATATCGTTTTTTGCCAGATATTTCGACGGCTTCTGCCATCATGGTCGCTGGCCGACTGAGGAACTGCGATGGATGTCCGGCTGTCAAGGGTAACCATATCGGTCTACCCTCTTTCTTCGTCGTTTGTTGCATAAGTCATATAATTTTTTTGACACAAACATTTTTGTATGTAAAAAAATTACAGAAGAAAATGTTTTTCTTTTTTGCATACAAATTTTAGCCAATGTCACCCGAACAATAATAACGTATCGATCAACACATAAATATCCACATAGAAACATACTTACTACTAAAATCATCACCCTTCCTTTTGGTTTTGTCATAGTCGGGTAAAAAAGGGATGTCCTTTAAGAATTTATTTTTATTGGGTGGGTGTTAAGTGTGGATACAAGATGTCTTCTGGTTGTTACCTCACGTAAATATCATACGAGTATGGTGTCAATCGGAAATTAATGGAGGGAAAAAACGAATTTGCGCTTAACGGCCTGATAAATATGATTTATATTATACGACAGCCATAATTTTTATTACTTTCATTTTTATTTCGAAAAACCGGCAATATGCGTTCTGTCCGTTTGTCAACCTACAAGTTTTATTTGCCAGGCAAATTTTAAAAAATCCGCGACTTTCAATAGTTTCGTATGTTAACGCCATCTAGTGGTGGGCAGAGGAACTATATAGTACAATCAATATCCACATAGCGCGTGGCGCCATCTACTATTTGACAGGCAAACTAAAAAAACCCTGCTTTTAAGCGTTAACCCCTTATAACTTTTAAACGGCTGAACCGACTTTCATCAAACATAGAATTTGCTTTCACGTAAAAAAACACATCGTAATCGGTCCATTCTTTCTGGAGCTACACAGAGAGAACATTAGGGTTAAATTTATAACACCCTTTCTTATCAGGGGATAAAAAAATAATAATGAACCACAGATACGTGCTTCAACGTTAACCCTAGTGATTAAAGGTAGGGCTAGTTAGTACTTCTACCTTTTTTTTAAACAGATAAAACGAAACTTTGCCTTTTACACATACGGGCTATAAATGGCGCAAAAATGGCACATTACCTTTAGCAGTCATGATTTACACTCATATATGAATACGCGAGCTCTAGCCTTAATGGGAAAAGAAACTCAAGTCGTTAATACCCCTGCATCATAAAACTTTCGTCCCCAAAAAAGCACATTACGACGTGATATAGCACGTGTGCCGTGCTCAAATGAGTCCAAGTTCAGAAAAAATATAATTGTGGCCGCTGGCTAAGAAAGTTTTCATGGGGAATAACATTATTATGTAGAAAATGTATATATTTTACTGTCATAATGAAGGAATTGGTAACAGACATTTTTTGGAATCCGAGAGTGAAAATTTAAAAAATACTTTTAAAACAAGATTTTTACACGTCGTGTAAAATCAGAAGTAAGTAACTGCGTTTAAAATCTTTAATATACTTATATAATTATTAAATAAATTGCGAAGTTTTAGATATTTCTTCAAGAGGTGTAGACTGTAGAGTAATACTCGTAAGTAGATCGTTTAAAGTAACAAGATTTAGACCTGCCATTTTGGATTTCCTGATTACTTTGAAAAGTAAAGTGTACGCGAAAATAAATTCTATACCATTACACACGACAAACGAATACAACAATGTGATGAAACAGGCACAAGGGTCAAACTACTTAACTAGTGGTTCGCCGCGAACTTAGACCTCGCGATATTATTCCAAAATTAAACCAGTTTTAATGTCCAGTGAAACTGTGATTTAATGAAACTGTGATACATTATTCACTACCGATTCGATACCATTGCAGGAAACAGATGTTCCAACCTTCTTTCTTCTTCTATTCTGAGCTGCAAAAGTTTCATTTTATAATTTTTTTTCAAACAATTTAAATCAAAACCTGGATCTAATTCAATATCCCAAGACATTTGAATCTTGAAAGAGCAACGTATGTACATCCAGCCGCCAACTATTTTACGCCTACGTCTCATCATCATCATCACCATTTCAGCCGCATAACGTCCACTGCTGGACTGGACATAGGCCTCTCCCAAAGATTTCCAAAATGACTGATCTAGAGTGGCTTCCAGCGACCTTGGTCAGGTCGATAAACCACCTTGCGGGTGGGTGTCCTACGCTTCGCTTGCCAGTACGTGGTCGCCATTCGAGTACCTTTTTTTGCCCCATCATGACAAAGCTCTTATTGGCATGAGAAGTACCTACTAGCATATTCCCTTAGTTGCGACTCTGCGTAAAACTACTTCGCTGGCTTTGGTTGCCGTTAATCTCTTGTTAGTTTGTGGCATTATTACTAATACTACAACAGAAGCACAGACAAGTAGCGATATCGATTGTACCAAAGTTCGCTCATCAAAATTGCAAAATTTAGTAAACTACCTAGTTTGCCGCGAACTAAGACGTCGCGATTATTTTTCGCAATTCAGTTTCCTAAATATCCCCTAGATGGTGCTATCCAAAGTTAGAACGCGCTATGGTTTCGTTTGGTACACAATCGCGGACATTTTTATTAATATTTCGAAAACTACTGAACCGATTTTGATGCCCAACGAACTTGAAAATTCTATTGATATTTCCTACATGCCTACCAAATTTCATCAAAATCAAACCATCGGTTCGGCTGTTATCGCGGTACAAACATACATACATACATACATACATACATACATACATACATACATACAAACATACATACATACATACATACATACATACATACATACATACATACATACATACATACAATGTGTTTTCGCCCCCAACTCGATTTAGAGACCTTCGCTCGCTTCGCTCGCTCGGTCAAATATGAACTATGGATTATTATATTAACTATGGATCTTTTTTGTCTGCAATAAAGCATTATTATAAATCAAAATTTCCACATACTCAGTTTTAATTCTAGGCCCTGGTTTCAAGTTACCAAGTCTGGATGTCAGTTAATTTGCCTTAAATTTTTTTGAACGTACGTGCGCAGTTCTCCGATACTTCTTTTTAAAACAAATGAACAATCCAGCGTATGTATGTATGTATGTAAGTTTGTTCAAATAACTGAAGTAATTTCGTAATGGATGTAAGGAGTACCCATAACCGGAGAGCATACATGAAAAGAGTTATGAGTGTTGACAAAGCAAAAGAGGTTTGCAAGAATCGTAGTAAGTGGAAATCTATAGTCTCTGCCTACCCCCATTGGAAACAGGCGTGAAAATATGTATGTATGTATGTATTTTCTAAACTTGTTTCTGTAAATGAAATATTTAACTGACAACGTCTATGGCCCAATGGTCAATATGCCAAGCTGTCACACTGGAGAGGTCCTGGGTTCGATTCCTGGTTAGGTCAAGATGGAAAATGTTTTTTTCAGATTAACCTGGGTCTTTGACATTTATGTATATATGTATTTGTTATAATACATAGTACCGTTGAGTTGTGTCCCGTAACTCAAGTCTCGAACTTTCGGGGCTAACTCAATCTGTGCAATTTGTCCGTATCATCAACATCGTTAGGTCTTTTTTAGTCTCTTCAGCAGGGCCACGACCCTTTCTGTACTACTAGAGCCATGCTTGGCCAGAGCAGCCAAAAGACTTGGCCTACACTTTCCACGCTGGCCAGACGGGTAGATGTTTATAAGCATTGTTTAGCTTGTATTTCCTATGTCGCCTTCTACGACTTTTTACGGGAGGACTTGGAGTGGCCCTATTCTATTTTGCCGGATACCACACGGCAACGATGGCCGTATATGGTTATTTATTTATTTTTTACTACTTTTTAATAATTTTAGGGTAAGTAAAATTTTTTGATAAATGAGTAAATACAATAAAAAAAATATTGACTGATTAATAATGACTAATTGTTGATGGGAAGAACCCGGTGAACTGACGGCACCAGAACCAAACTAGGTCCAGCCTGTAATAGAATAGATATATTTTTATAATTTTTCTACTCCGTTATTGAATCTTATACCTTTAAACGAGCAATTCTTGTATATTTATTTATAGATTTATAAATTTCTGTGATCTCGAAAACGGCTCTAACGATTTCGCTGAAAATTGGCGTTTTCGAGTTTTCATGCGTTTTTCTTTCCACGCAGAATATGGTCGCTAATTTCGTCGCGCCGGCCGCCATTCATTTTGGCTCAGCGGTTTATGATGCTGACCGCTAGAAAGAGTGTTACGGGTTCGAATCCCACTCGGTGACTTACTTTTGTTTTTATTATGTTCAAGTTTATATATAATTTTTAAATTTTTATTGTTTTTAGACAGGTTTTAAAAAATGTAGTTAATGTTTGAGATGTAACCGAGCAAAGCTCGGTCGCCCAGGTACTATTTAAATTATTTTAGGTGTCGGTCGCAGCTCACATATTCTTGATCACTTATAACATAAGTTTTATTTATTTTTTATTGTTTCCTTTTTCTTTTTTAACAGTGTGAAATTGACATGCTACTTATATTTTATTATTGTAATATTAACATAATTTAGTGACATTCTTCTACTTATTAGCCATAATTATTAGCCAAATTTTTATTTGTACTTAAACAGATTTTGCATGCCAGGTTCTGATGAAAAATGCTTGTGTATATATATAATTCAATAACCTTTGTTACCTCTTTTCTAGCAAATAAACTTTGATTTGATTTATTAACCATATCTAAAATTATAACTTTCCTTACGTACGTTTCCTTTTAATCCTTTGAAATATTTCTACTTTAGTGGTAACGCACAAACGTAGGAACTCACAGGTTTATTAACCACATCTAAAATTATAACTTTCCTTACGTACGTTTCCGTTTAATTCTTTGAAATATATCTACTTTAGTGGTAACGCACAAACGTAGGAACTAAGCCTATTCCTGATGATTGCACTAACCGCATTCGGCTATTGACAGCCTGCGGTCACGTTACTGAACGTGATAATGATTTGGTGTGCCGTGATATCACGTCTGTATCCCTAATGGGGCAGGCAGAGCATTTTGGGTCTTGCGGCTCGAGTCTACCACTCAATGCCGACAGACGAAATCCCGGTGAACGCTATACCGACAGTTCACTAACTTTTTGTGCATGAAACCGACAGAAGACGAAATCGAAATAGGTAATCCCGACTGAACTCTATCTCGAAGCAGACAGAGACCAGGGCAGTAGTAGATCTTAAAGTTTGAGCGTGATGGTGGATGAGAAATGAAAAAAGGAATCAATGTAGTGATGGGTTGCTAGCCGCATCGCCTATGATTCACTTTTTCGCCCATTCCCTCGATCGGCTTTTACGATCTACGCGGAAAGAGAAGCAGCTGGTATATTCTTTCATATATTAAGTTTTTTTATAGGTAGTGATCTAAATCATTTTAAACTAGTAGTTCGCCACGAACGTAGACCTCGCGATTATTATTTAAGAATAATGTACCTGATTTGGATGAATTATCGGTGCAGGTTTACCGATATGCGGATTTATGGTTGTAACCAAATTTCCAAAATAGTTGCCAATCACAACCCTTTCTTCAAATGACTTTCGATCTAGCTCTGAAATGTCAGGAGCACCTTCCAACCATACAATCCCATGGATATGAGGTCTACCGTGATGCTGAAATTCAGTTCTGTACCAGTAGTCTTTCACCGAAAAATGACCCATCATTTTTCAAATGACAAAGTCAGCTCGTTGTTGGAAAAACCAGAAAACTATTAATGGGTTTTTGTTTATATATTTATTTGTATTGCCATGGCTCTATGCCGCTGCTCATTGGTTTCTTACTCTCTTCGTAAAGCTACTTCGCGTGCTTTGGTTGCTGTTGATCTCTTGTTAGTTCGTAGCATAATTACTAATACTACTACAGAAGCACAGACAAGCAGCGATAGCGATTGAACGAAAGTTCGCTTTACAAAATTGGTAAATTTAATAAACAAGACAACAATCAATAAAAATAAGCAAAAACTGAAAAAAAATCTAATCGTAAAATAAGCAAAACCCCTTTTTTAAGTCGGTTAAATATGATAAAATTTATAGAACTACTGAAACTTAAAATAATAACCATAATAGTTATTCAGAGAAATTACTTTGTGGACTCCAGGGTGTATGTATTTTTAAGAAAGTTGTTCAGTAACCCGGACTGAATTCACCCTTAAATAGTTTAAGTATATCTTGTAAGAAGATTTGTATTGTATATCCGTCACGGCTTGGTCAGCTAGAATTTGCGAGTCACCCTAAACCCGTTTAAGTATAACGTATAAAAAGTTGTTCAAACAAAGAAGTTGTTCAATTTAAAAAATATCGTTTTTATAATAGCAACAAAAAAGTCTAATGACATTTTTGAAAATATTTTGAAATGGCGGATATATGACAGTTTTAATATTTTAAACCCCATATTTCCGCCATTTCGAAAAATTTCGAAAAACTGGCTCGACAAAAACATTATATGTAGTTGCTGAGCCTGCTTACAAAATTTCATGAGAATCGGTTAAGAAATGCGACCAGTAGGCGAGAACAGACAGACAGACAGACGGACAAAAGAATTTTTGCCTAATCTCGAAACTGAGACGCTTCGCTCGCTTCGCTCGCTCGGTCAAAAAAGAGAGAAATGTTTGAAAAATGAAAAAAATGACGAATTTTTAATGAAAGCTACAAAAAATATTAAAACCTTGTAAATGGTAAAAATACTCTCTTAGATTTCATTAGTCAATAAATAATATTTTATGTTAATAATAATAACAACCTAGTTGAGAGTACGCCATTGGGTTCGCTTTGGGTCGAGATATTGTTTTACATAACTTCTAAAGATCGGTTTGTTTATCATCAGTTGCACAAACTATAGTAAGTTATAGATGTTAATCCTTTCAACTCTTACCGGCTTATTATAAAACGCAGACTAACTTTGTTACTAGATTTAAACCATTATCCGACCAAATCAAGTTGAAATTTTCAGATATGAAATTGGCATATTATTAGATGTCAACTAGATTTGGTCGGATAATGGTTTAAACCTAGTAACAAAGTTAGTCTGCATTTTATAATAAGACGGTTAAAGTTTAAACTTGGTTTCGGTTTCGGTGTAAAAAAAACATCGTGAAGAAACCCTCAACATCGTGAGCATACTAGTTCACTAGTGCGTAATAATTACTGTTGTTACTTGACCGGATTACGTCAAATGCTTTAAGACAGCTCGAAAAATCCTGACATCAATCTAAGCTATCAATTAACATGATGAGAAGAAAGAGAGATCTTTGGATGATTAAAGACATGCATATTTGTAGAAAAAAAAGACTACAAATGCATCATTAACTTCCTAAAAACTCAGAACAACTGAGCATGTAATCGGGAATGAGCGAAGATAAAAAATCGTATGAAAATTGAGACTTTCTTCTTTAGTTTGTTTGCATGTTCTTACTTGTCCCAGGTGCCCAAATATCTGCACTTGGAAAGACCTAATAGCCGCAAATGACAAAGCTCGGATGACAAAATATAATAGTACCACCGACCCGAAAAGAATAAGAAGTTTGTTTGCTACTTCTTCTTCTTATATTAAAGAGCTGGGCTCTTCTCGGTGGAGTGCTTTCTATGTCTCTCTTTCTTCCGCTAAGTTCTTAACCTCCTCAGTTCTTGTTTGCTACTATACATCTGTAATTCATTATTTGGCATCCGTAGTCTTTGCCTATTCAACTGTTTCCCATCTTTATTCAATGGCCTTTGAGCGAATTTATGATATTAATTTGGTGTGAATTTGTTTCCATTGTAAGTGATAATTTATTCAAAGCTCGCAGCCATTTTGTTTGAGGATTTTCCATTTTATTGACTTCTATTGACAAATTGCTGAGAGATTGTCTCATTTTGTATTTCATTTTAGAAATACAGTTCCATAATTTGTAACGAGGTTTTTTTTACTCAGAGACTTGATAAAAATCATGGTTGTGAAATTAAATCTCAAAATCGGTATAGTTCTATCTAAAGGGTTAAAAAGTATGTTTTTAATTGATATTAAGTATCAAACGGAAAAAGTACAAAAAGCGCAATGGACCGACGGCCGATGGAACAGAAAGGTTTCGAATGGTGACTGTATACTGGCAAGCAAAACGTAGGACATACCCACAAGGTAGTCAAACGACCTGACCAAGATCGTTGGATGTAGGCCGGTCTAAATCATTAACTTTGGAAATTTTTGGAGAGTCTATGTTTAGCAGTGGACAGGTGGAGTGGACTGCCTCCGTGGTGTAGTGGTTAGAGCGTTCGGCTCATACCCGGAGGTCGCGGGTTCGATTCCCAGTTGGGGCAACGACTTTGTGTTGTTGTCCTAGTTTGGTTAGGACATTGTAGGCTGATCACCTAATTGTCTGATAAGTAAGATGATCCGTGCTTCGGAGGGCACGTTAAGCCTTCGGTCCCGGTCACTGTCTTTGACATTGGTCGTTACCTAAAACCATGTCAGAGGCCTTTAAGGCGGTTTAAAAACTCTACCACTAGTGTTAGTCACCAACACACACGATAAGAAGAAGAAGCAGTGGACATTACGAATATACGACTGCAATGATGATGATGATGATGAAATGGCGCAGACAGAAGGAGGCTGATGCTTGGCAGTGGCTAACGATGACGATGCTGATGATAAATCTGGTAACAACATTAAAGTAAAATCTTAATTTTTATCCTTACGCAAGGTAAATAAATATTCTTTCCTGTTTCCGCTCAGTTTATTCATCTTGTACTGTTATATCCTTTTTAGGGTTCCGTAACCAAATTGCAAAAACGGAACCCTTATAGATTCGTCATGTCTGTCTGTCTGTCCGTCCGTATGTCACAGCCACTTTTTTCCGAAACTTTAAGACCTATACTGTTGAAACTTGGTAAGAAGATGTATTATGTGAACCGCAATAAGGTTTTGACACAAAAATAGAAAAAAAAAACAAAAAAATTGGGGTTTCCCCATACTTAGAACTGAAACTCAAAATTTTATTTTTCATCAAACCCATACGTGTGGGGTTTCTATGAATAGGTCTTCAAAAATGATATTGAGGTTTCTAATATTATTTTTCTCTAAACCGAATACTTTGCGCGGGAGACACTTTCAAAGTGGAAAAAAGTGTGTGTGTCCCTCCCCCCGTAACTTCTAAAATAAGAGAATTATAAAACTAAAAAAAATATATGATGTTCATTACCATAAAAACTACCAGCAAAAATTGGTTTGAACGATATCTAGTAAGTAGTTTTTTTTAATACGTCATAAATCATAAACGGTAATTTACCTTTCATTCAATCAACTCAAATATAAAAATTTTAAAAAAACATACTACAAGACTTTTATATTATGTTATTTGCTACTACGGAACCCTTCATGGGCGAGTCCGACTCGCACTTGGCCGCTTACTTTTTGTTGTTCTATGTAAGTTGTATGTATTTAAGTAAGTGGATATGTATGTTTATTATAATTATAGCATTTAAGTATGTTGATTATATTGACTACCGCGCTACCTAATTTCCCATCACTATTTTTTTCTTTATAGGTTGCCTGGAAGAAATTGCGTAGCGATAGGGCCGCCTTTTGCGCATTTCCTAGTTTGTAAGATAAGTATGTGCTGTATTTTATTTTGTGCAATAAAGGGTATTGTATTGTATTGTATTGTATTGTAAAGACTTTCTCAATACCAATACACATACCTTGAATCTAGACTATCAAGAAAAACTTAATTTTATATTGTCGAAATAAAATGTTGTTTTTATACAGTTTTTAGAAATTCAGTTTAGGATTCATAAGCAGCGTTGTCAAATAATATTCTTACTTAGTATTAAAATTTGACTCCAAAGTTCCATCCATCCATAGCAGCCTTTATATTACCCTTTCAGGACATAGGCCTCCTCCATATTTTTCCATCTCTGTCTCTCCCTTGCCACCTGCATCCAGTTGCGGCCTGCGTGACGCTTAATGTCGTCCACCCAACGCATTGCTGGGTGTCCTCTACCTCGCGTGTTGGCCCATGGTCGCTACTCTATTACCCTTCTTGTCCACCGACTTGAGTCCATTCTTGCTATGTGTCTCCAAGTATGACTCCAAGTTACGCTGATTTATCTCAGCTCTGCTCTGTGAACGACTTATTTCAATATTATGGTAACACATTCGGAGCGGTCACTGGGGATGGAGAGACACTTTGTTGCCGGCGGCTTGAGACAAAGTGTTCAAACTGCTGACGGGTTTGCTGAAAAATAGTTTTATTTGAGTTATTGTTTCTGGTTTCAAGCGCTGGACGCAGGCCGATTTTGATCGGTCATTTAAAAAATCTTTGGGAGAGTCCTAAGTCTAGCAGTGGACGTTATGCAATTAAAATTATGATAATGAAACAGAAAAAAATGGCGCAGCAGGAGGAGCCTTATATTAGGCAGTGGCTAACGGTGATGATGATGATGATAAAACAGGTAACAATATTAAAGTAAAGAGTTTTTATAAATACCTTGACACGTGTTTTGAACGAAGACTATTCAATCTAATCTAAATATTATATTGTAGAAATAAAATGTAGTCTTACTTAATATGGTTTGTCGAAATTCAGTTTAGGACTCATAAGCAACGTTGTCAAATACTATCCTTACTTAGCATATATTTTGACTTCAAAGTTATGCTGATTTATCTCAGCTCTGTTCTGTGAACGACTTATTTCAATATTATGGTAACACATTCGGAGCGGTCACTGGGGATGGAGAGACACTTTGTCGCCGGCGGCTTGAGACAAAGTGTTCAAACTGCTGACGGGTCTGCTGACAAATAGTTATATTTGAGTTATTTCTGTTGGTTTCAAGCGCTGGACGCAGGCCGCTTTTGATCGGTTATTTAAAAAATCTATGGGAGAAGCCTAAGTCTAGCAGTGGAAATTATGCGACTAAAATGATGATGATGATGAAACAAAACAAGATGGCGTAGACAGGAGGAGGCTATGCTTGGCAGAGGTTGACGGTGATGATGATGATAAATCAGGTAACAACTATAAAGATTTTCTAAATACAAAACCCTAAACGAAGACTGTCTTATCTAAATTACTTACTAAAAACTGTTCTAAAAAGTGGCTGGCGGTGATGATGATGATGATAAATCAGGTAACAACTATAAAGATTTTCTAAATACAAAACCCTAAACGAAGACTGTCTTATCTAAATTACTTACTAAAAACTGTTCTAAAAAGTGGCTGGCGGTGATGATTATGATGATAAAACAGGTAACCACAATAAGGAGTTTCTTAGTACACATTACTTTTACGAAGACTATCTAATTTAAATTAATTACTGTCGAAATAAAATGTTGTCTTTATACAATTTGTAGAAAATCAGAAGTGCTATTTTTGAAACGCGGAGTCACCTAAACGAATGGTTTTTTTCATACAAAAAACCGTTTGTTTAGTGATTCCGCGTTTCATAAATAGCACTTCAGAGTAAGAATCAAAGGCAACGTTGTTTAAAAACTTGACTCCAAAGTTATGCTGATTTATCTCAGCTCTGCTCTGTGAACGGCTTATTTCAATATTATGGTAACACATTCGGAGCGGTCACTGGGGATGGAGAGACACTTTGTTGCCGGCGGCTTGAGACAAAGTGTTCTAACTGCTGACGGGTCTGCTGACAAATAGTTTTATTTGAGTTATTGATGCTGGTTTTGATGTCAAATAAAATTTCAATTAAATACCTTCATAAAGGATGGATGTTTATCTAATATGTATTTGTTATAAAATATAGTATCGTTGAGTTAGTATCCCATAACACAAGTCTCGAACTTACTTTGGGGTTAGCTCAATATGTGTGATTGAAAGTTTGAAGGAAATCTATCAGACCTAAGTAGAAATTACAAATAAAAAGGAAAAGGCGATCAACCTATAAAAATCTACTCGAAAAAGGAAAATGTTATACAAATTCGATACAAAATTAGTTTTAGACGTTTTTAGTGACTCAAAATTTACATTCGCAACTATGGAACCCTACACTGCGCGTGGCCCGACATGTACTTGACCAATTATTGTAACTAACTTAGCCTAATGCCATATGGCATTCTCTCCCTGTCAACCATTAGACCAAACAGAAAATATGTGTAGCTGGCGTGATAAAATTCTAGAATACGTAAACTAAATATATCTTTTTTAGGGTTCCGTAGCCAAATGGCAAAAACGGAACCCTTATAGATTCGTCATGTCTGTCTGTCTGTCTGTCCGACCGTATGTCACAGCCATTTTTTTTCGAAACTATAAGACCTATACTGTTGAAACTTGGTAAGTAGATGTATTATGTGAACCGCATTAAGGTTTTGACACAAAAATAGAAAAAAAACAGTAAATTTTGGGGGTTCCCCATACTTAGAACTGGAACTCAAAAATTTATTTTTCATCAAACCCATACGTGTGGGGTATCTATAGATAGGTCTTCAAAAATGATATTGAGGTCTCTATTAGCATTTTTTTCTAAACCGAATACTTTGCGCGAGAGACACTTCCAAAGTGGAAAAAAGTGTGTCACCCCCACACTTTTTTCCACTTTGGTAACTTCTAAAATAAGAAAATGATAAAACTAAATAAAATATATGTTGTTCATTACCATGAAAACTACCAGCGAAAATTGGTTTGAACGAGATCTAGTAAGCAGTTTTTTTTTAATACGTCATAAATCGTAAACGGCAATTTACCTTTCATTCAATCAACTCAAATATAAAAATTAAAAAAAACATACTACAAGACTTTTATACTACTAAGGAACCCTTCATGGGCGAGTCCGACTCGCACTTGGCCGCTTTTTTTTTGTATTTTATAAACGAGCAGATCTGTTTTCCTTAAACTAAATATTTTTTCTGCAAATAATCCGGATCCTAAAAACATATCAGAAAAGCAACTTTGCTCAGTATTTTAAGATATGCATCGGAATATCCCATGATTAATGACAGTTTGAAAGTCGGTCACTTCGTGACGCAGGAACTTTTGCCCTGAAATTAAAGCACTTTTTTTCAAAAGTGCTTTAACTCTAGGTAAATTCAGTGACATGAATCCTACGTCTAGAGTAATAAAATGAAATTGGCTTTCAATGCTCTTCTAGGTATCTAAACGGATAGGTGCAGAGTTCGGACGCAAGTAAAATTAAACCATATCGCTAACGACATTGAGTAGATATTTCTTTAAATTCCTTCACTGAGTGAGACTTCTGTACATGACAACTAGCACTTATTCTGTGCTTCTAGTAGCAGCCTGCTAAAATACAATACGTCCTTTTTTCCTCGAATTGGATAAAAAAGTTATCCATCTGAATAAGAAACAATAACGATTACCCGAGAAGGGTCCTACTTAACTGATTAAACATCGACGCTGTCTGAATTAATTGTGGTGTTTTCTTTGCGGCAGCCATTTGCAATTCTAATATGGCGGAGAAAGGCGTCTTGTCCAAACTTGTCGCATTCATGAGCCTGTTCCGTGATTATCCTCGATCTGTTCCGATTAATCAGATTTTTTTCTTTATTTTACTTATTTTATTTTGTTCGTTTTGTTTTCCGTGTCCCTTGTTCGTGTTCATGTGCCAGTGCGAAGTCGCGATTCGAAAACCTTTTTGCACCTACGCGCATCGGTTTATCGCGCTATATGTCCACCCACTGCCACTTCAGCCGAGCTTATCCGCTAGGATATGTTAGTGACTTTCGTTCTCCTACAATTTGTTTCATTTCTTATTCGATTAGGTAGTGAAACGCCGAGCACAGCTCTCTTCAAATCTCTGTATATTTGAACGAGCGAGCAAGAGAAGTTCCTTGAGTCTACTTGAAACAATACGGCGTTTGTATATATGTATGTTTGTTCGACGATAACTCGAGTATTTTTATTTAAATCTTCATGAAATTTGGTTCGAACATGAGCCAAATCTGTCAATGGGTTGCCGAGATATGGGGTTCGCGTATTCACATTTGGGGGCAAATTACCAGTTTAACAAGTTTATTGCTAGGCAAATTAAAAAAGCTTTTAAGAGCGCCATCTAGTGTTGAGAAGCGGAACTACATAGTCCAATCGATATCCATGGCGCCATCTTATTTGCAAGGTTAAACCCCGACTTTCAAGCGCTAACCCTGAATAACTTTTAAACGGATGAACCGAATTTCATCAAACAAAGATTAGAACCACCGCAATGGAATTTACTTTCACGTAAAGAAACCGCAACGTAATCGGTTTATCCATTCGCAAGCTACAACTACGAAGATTGACAGAGACAGACAGCGTCACACTTATAAATAACACTCCTCTTTTTGACGGTGGTTAAAAAGAAAATGTCTCATACATTCTTGAAACACTTAATATAATTGTAAATGGGTACATTCAACAATTCGTAGACTGATTCAAGAGTTCGGATTTAATTTGTTACAGTAGACAAAATAATCTGGTTGAGATGAATTCGAAATTGTTTTCGCTGAAACAGAAATAAGTTACGCGTAGTACTTTAACATGTTTAGAAATATGTTTTAATTTATTTTAAGTGAACATCGTACATAACAAGAGAAATTACAACAGAACAATAGACAAATGGACAACATACATACATATTTTCACGCCTGTTTCCCATGGGAGTAGGCAGAGATTTCCACTTACTACGATCCTTGCAAACCTCTTTTGCTTCGTCAACACTCATAACTCTTTTCATACGAGGGGACAAGTGAAACTAAACAAAAGCTTGTATAAAAAACAAGTTTATTTGCTAGGCTAATCGAAAAAAAACCCGACTTTCAAGAACGCCATCTAGTGATGAGTACCGGAACTACATATTCTGCTTTATATCTGTAGCGCCATCTATTATTTGCTAAGGAAAACCCCGACTTTCAAGCGATAACCCCCGGTAATTTTAAAAACAGCTAAACCGATTTTCACCTAACATTTTTTACTATACTACTAACATTAGGAACTTGCTTTCGCGAAAATAATATAATTAATGATTAAAAGAACTTACCTAAGTGAAGTTCTATCATAATTTTATGAGTTTATTAATTCGAAGATTTTAACTCCCACCCGACCCATAGAGATAGTAAAAGCACAAACATGTCCTGTCTCCTCCCATTTAGGAAATGCCAAGACTTTTGTGCTGTGTGTATTTTTCTTTTTTCAGCTCTAAACAGAACGACGATCTAGACAAATTACAATGACAGCGTCTGAATGAGACCATAGAGAAAGTCAAACTTTTTTCTCTGAAGTGTGCAGAAAATGCAAAGCATAGAGAAATATACCTGATAGTTAAAATCGAGAATTAATAAACGAGAATAAAATATGTCCTAACAAGATGCGCACCGCTCTTATTTAATATTAGTGTTTGTACGAGCATGCTACGAAAGTTTTCGTAGCACTGCTACGCCGTAGCAAGTCCTACGCCATATTGTAGGTGCTTGATAACATACTAAACTTTCCACTGTGCTTTACGCACATTCACAAAACGAACCGCTAAGCTATTGAGTTTCTTACTTTAGCAAAACCCTTACAAAATTGAGGGTCGCTAAACTATATGGGCACGCTTTACAAGAAAGATTCCAAAGACAGAAAACGCTAATCACATACATACATACATACTATCACGTCTTTATCCCTAATGGGGCTAAATAACGCTAATTACAAGTAGTGACAAATAAGCTATTTTACTGTATATCGTCATCATCAGGTCTTTTTGTCTCCACTGCGGGAGTACGAGTGATCCTCTCTCAGTCAGGTGTCAGATTTTTAAGGCTGCCTAAAGGCATCTGACATATCTTCTTCTTAAATATATGAACCTACAATACCACTCACTCACTCACTCACTGATTGACATAGTTGTTTGCCCTGTTGCGGGGTTGGTGGGGTTTAGGTTGATGTGTGGTCGTATAGAGGGTGCTCCAGTGAGTACCAGAAAAATCTGACATTTGAAGATCTGCGGAAACCTAATGTGGAAGGGGTACGGCCTGCAAAAACGGTTAGGGTTAGGGGCGCGATTTTTTTTCCGAAATATGGGGGTTGTAAGCAATTTGACGAGCGTCATTTATTTTTTATTTTTTTCAAAATTCAAGATGGCCGCCATACAAGGTCAATTTTTCTCCATACAAACTTACCCATTTTCTGAACTGGAAACATATTTTAGCCTACCTCAACAGCCAAACGAAAGACCGCGGGCTGCTTGCAGCCCGCGCAACGCCCGAAAAGCTAGTCTTCTTCTTATACGTGACTTCCGAAGAATGGAAGAGCTCGAGAACTTTTTATGCCACTTTTGGTCACCCATGCATGTGTGGACCACAACTGGTGTTTCTTTACTTGCGAAAGCGTGATGCGCACTCCCGCCAAGCCACAAGCTCCAGAACATAAGTAAGGTTATGATATGGTTTTTGGATTATTTGATACCATGCTGGTCTGGGAGAAATGAAAAAACTTAGAATGTACCAGCTGCTTCTCTTCCCGCGCAGATCGTAAAAGCCGATCGAGGGAATGGGCAAAAATGCGAATCATGTTAACAGGCGATGCGGCTAGCAACCCATTACTCTATTGATTGCTTTTCCATCTTCTCGCCCACTGCCCTCTGTCTGCCCCATTAGGGATAAAGACGTGATAGTATGTATGTATGTATGACACGCGGCTTTAACCACTTGCACACAGGCACAGAATTAATCTTCTTCTTCTTATCGTGTGTGTTAGTGACTAACACTAGTGTCAGAGTTTTTAAACCGCCTTAAAGGCCTCTGACATGGTTTTAGGTAACGACCAATGTCAAAGACAGTGACCGGGACCGACGGCTTAACGTGCCCTCCGAAGCACGGATCATCTTACTCAGACAATCAGGTGATCAGCCTGCAATGTCCTAACCAAACTAGGACAACAACACAAAGTCGTTGCCCCCGCTGGGAATCGAACCCGCGACCTCCGGGTATGAGCCAAACGCTCTAACCATTACACCACGGAGGCAGTTCACAGAATATATATAAGTATTACATACAGAACAGAATCTCCTAAGGTCACGCGCAGTATGCGTCTCCGTTTCCCGTACTGTGGGAAACGTGTTTTTTCGTGCTTCGGAGGGCACGTTAAGCCGTCGGTCCCGGTCACTGTCTTTGACATTGGTCGTTACCTAAAACCATGGCAGAGGCCTTTAAGGCGGTTTAAAAAGTCTGACACTAGTATTAGTCACTAACACACACGATAAGAAGAAGAGACTGTGGGAAAGAGGTGCGCTCTTCCCCATTCTCGCATTGTGGAGGGCGTTCAGCTGCCTCTACAAGGCGACACGGGGAATGGGAACTCATATTGCGGAACGGAACGCACAATGCGTGACTGAGCCTAACCATACAAGGTAATCCTGTGGGATTTTAAGGCGAGAATAAAAAGTGGACTGTAATAGATTATGTTAATATTGGTTTACAAGCAAAATTTATCTTATACCTTTAAACGAGCAATTCTTGAATATTTATATATTTATAAATTTCTGTGATCTCAAAAACGGCTCTAACGATTTCGCTAAAAATTGGTATATGGGGGTTTTCGGGGGTAAACAATCAATCTAGATTAGTCTTATGTTTGGGAAAACGCGTATTTTCGAGTTTTCATGCGTTTTTCTTTCCACTCAGAATATGATTGCTAATTTCGTCGCGTCGGCCACTATGCGTTTTGGCTCAGCAGTTTAGGATGCAGACCGCTAGAAAGAGTGTTACGGGTTCGAATCCCTCTCGGTGAATTACTTTTGTTTTTTTTATGTTCAAGTTTATATATAATTTTTTATTTTGTATTTTTTTTATTTGGTCTGAGATTGCTATTAGATAAGTTTAAAAAAATGTAGTTAATGTTTGAGATGTAACCGAGCCAAGCTCGGTCGCCCAGGTGCTAAAATATCTATGAGACGTGCGCGCGCAATGGCAGTCCTTTGGCCGAGTAATGACGATGACCGCTGACCGGCGGTCCTGTCAATCACCCTGCGCCCCGCGCCTCCCGCGATGACGTAGTCGCTCTGCGATAATGCGCGTGTGGCGACCTATACGCCATTACGGGAAACCAAAAAAACAAAACAACAATGAACATAGCGATACGATTTACATCTCGGTCTCAGAGATCTGGTTGCAACCGACTATGTATACAACTTCCGACGATACACCGTCGCGTCGGAGCCGCGGTTTCCCGCAACACCATGCCTGGCGGGAAGATCTTCCCTTTGTGGCGGTCGAGCTTATCACCCCGCTCCCGTTCCACGCGGAACTTAAGGGTCCTCCCCGCGCTAACGACCTTGAAAACACAGAAAAATTAATTTCTCTTTCTGTAAGTGAGATTATCAGAAACCCTCGTACAACTTTTTGGCTAGTATCCTTAAGTTTCATTAGAACCTCGAAAATCATTGAAATAAAATACCCTGAATTTTCCTTTGCAAAAAATACTAAAAACGGCCATTTTTGACTCTTTTTGTAAAGGTTTCTAAACCGGATAGTATTTCAATGACTTTCGAGGTTCTAATGAAACTTCAGGATACTAGCTAAAAAGTTGTACGAGGGTTTCTAATAATCTCACTTACAGAAAGAGAAATTAATCTTTTTGTGTTTTTAAGGTCGCTAGCGCAGGGAGGAGCCTAATCATTATGTGACCCAGGTGCACAAACATTGTAAACAACACAAAACTTCTAAATTCTTCATTCTTTTAAACACTATAAACAGTAGACCATATAACACATTAGGCGTACGCATCGCAATATTCCATTATCGTTTAAGCCCTAAACACAAAAAGTTCGCCAATTTGCCTTTCCATTACTGCGTAACTTGGCAAATATATATAATTTTGGTATCGTTAACAGTATACTACGGAGTTTGGACGTTACGCGTTTAAAGGTCAACATAATGGCCTAATGGGGAGGTTTTTTGGTGATTTTCCGGCCTCAGTGGTTACTTAAGAATTTTAATGACTGTATTTTAATGATATGGATAAAGCACTAGCGCTCTTAAAAACACAATACCGCATTAATGTATATTATGTCATGGGGAAAGTAATGCATTGAGGCATTTTAGAATGAAGTCCCTTTTTGGACGGAATGGACTCCCATGCTGGTCTGGGAGAAATAAAAAAAATTTAGAATGTACCAGCTGTTTCTCTTCCCGCGCAGATCGTAAAAGCCGATCGAGGGAATGGACAAAAATGCAAATCATGTTAACAGGCGATGCGGCTAGCAACCCATCACTGTATTGATTGCTTTTCCATCTTCTCGCCCACCATGACGCTAAAAGTGGCTTTTGGGTCTTGCGGCCCTGGGCTCTCCATAGAAACGCAAGACCTAAAATGCTCTGTCTGCCCCATTGGGGATAAAGACGTGATAGTATATATGTATGTATGGACTTGGCGGATGGGTACTAGGCAAAAACAAGTGCATTTTTTCGTTTCGAACTTTATTAGGGACTAGAATTTTTGGGGCTGAAATTTTTGTAACTTCTTTCAAAATGCTGAAGTGTATGTGAAACAAATAAGAACTTTATTGCCTGGGCATGTTGGAAAATGGCCTATTAAAAATTTTGCTGAGTCTTAAGTGTTGAATTATGAAGAAATACCTATAGTCCCATAGCACAAACATTATGAAACCCACGTGATAAAAAATATGCTAAATTTGAAGATTACTAGATATACTCGTAGCACCAGAAGATGGCGAGGAAAAAAAAGGTAGATGGAGTGCGTTAATGACGATATGGATAAAAAAATGTGACAAAGGCCTTGACAAAAGTCATGGAAAAGACTCACATGCTATCCCGACCCCACGTAAAGTGGGGTAAGGTGAGAAAAAGAAGAAAACAAGTTTTAAAAACTTTACTTTGGGGCTAGCTCAATCAGTGTAACTCGTCTCTATATTATTTATTTACACCTTTAAATACTCTTTTTAAAACTTCTTAAGAAATAACATTTCACAATTATAATAATAAAAAATACAAAAAACAGTAATTTACAATTAATGACGTCATCACCGAAGAATTATTCTCTCCTTTCTGTGTTCGTGACACAGGGACTGCGTAAATTTTCTTTAGTACTGTAATTATTATGAACGACTGGAGAAACAACGATAAAAGATTAGCTTTAAGATCTAGGGATTAACGTTGAGTCTAGATGTTTTATTATGGGCTGAAACAAACAAATTTTTCACAAGATATCTTAAGTAAGTTCTTAAAACTTTAAATATAAATTCCATTTTGATAGGGATGTGAGGATGAGGATGAACTAGATTATCCAAAAATAAAGAACCCATATATTTTTGTGTCGCAAAGTAGTATAAATAAATGAATAAATATAAATATATAGGGACAAATTACACAGATTGAGCTAGCCCCAAAGTAAGTTCGAAACTTGTGTTAAGGAATACTAACTCAGCGATTTTATAACAAATACATATATAGATAAACATCCAAGACCCAGAACAATTTGAAAAAGGCCATTTTCCAACTTGCCCTGACCGGACAATAGGATCATTTTTTGACTTCAGCAAGTAGTAAAAATTCACAAAGATACGAAAAAAATCGCTTCGAAGTTTCGGAGTTGGGGTGATTTACGATAGTATCCAGTAAAAAATCGTAGCGGTTAAAAATGGGCTGTATCTTCGTAATTATTAGCTAATGATAAAAAATACGTAAACCATACTTTTAAATATTCTATCTCATCATCAGGTATTTTTCTCCACTGCAGGAGCATAACCCTCTCTGTACTACCAGAGCCATACTTGGTCAGAGCAGTCAGAGGACTTTAGCCTACTTTGGGAGGACTTGGAGTGGCCCTATTCTACGTTGCCGGAAACCACACGGTAAATATTCTATCTACAGAGCCAAAAAACAATGTTTGTAAAATTGTAAAATTACTTTTTATAGTAATGCTTAAAGTACGCTTAAGGTGGCCGTTTAATCCTGTGAGTTCTATCTGCTTAGCTGCAAGACCCGAAATCTCTCAAATCAGATTGAGGAAAAGGAATATTAAGATGGTTTGGGATGGCATGTAGAAAGATGGATGAAAGGAGATTTATTAAAAGGTATACAAAGCGAATGTGAGTGGAAGAGTAGGTCAGAGTGGCCTCGACGAACGTACCGTGACCAGATTGCAGACGTTCTTACAAAACGAGAGGTCAGAAATACCCGTGACCTGCAGGCATGCATGAAAAGATTGATGAGTATAGATGAAGCGAAAGAGGTCTATCAGGATCTTAGCAAGTGAAGGTCTCTACCTACCCTTATGGAAAACAGGCGTGAAATGATATATGCACATTTATGAGACTATCCTCAAACAACTAGAAATAAAGACCAGACTCTCCACAATATGTCAACGCAGAATACTTGAGTTCCTCGGACATATCTCCAGGAAACGTGGAGATAATCTCGAGAAACTTCTGTTCACAGACAAAATAAAAGGAAAAAGATCCAGAGGACGCAGTTTCATGCGTTGGTCCGACCAAATTCGCTCGACACTCGAGACCAAAAACAGCGACGCTATCCGAGCTGCAGAGCATAGAACTAAATGGCGGGACATAGTACACAAGAAGGTGTTCTATATAGATCACGACCCTCAGCAATGAGGATTGCGACGCAAGGAGGAGAACATATGAGAAAATAGTACAAGTATATTAAAACCATGGCCAGTTTAACAATCAACACTTAATTAATCATTTTGTAAAAGCTTCCAACGTGAAAATCAAGCTGCAAATGAGTTGCAAAATGTTCCTTTTAATGACACGAGTTTAACCTGTTAGTGACGATGCAAATGATGTAATTTCATTAAACATTGTACATTCAATACAATACAAGAAAATTCAGAGCACCAAACGATGTTTACAAAAGTGTTTTACACTTACTTTTGAAAAGTGTTTAAATTAGATTCCATAGTGGTAATAAACCGCTTATAGGTAAATACATAAATTTGCATTTAATCGATAAGTGCTCTATACTCAAATGCTTTAAAATTTTACAATTTTAAAATGTCGCACCGAAAATTTTGAAGTAATAAACGTCGTATTGCGGCTATGACGTCAGATATACTTGTAAGCAAGAGCGCCAGTGTATGTATTTTGACAGTTGACACTTCTTTGTTTACACACGCGTATGACGTAATAACATGGCGGCTAATATTTTGTTTTTAAAAATAGAAATTAAATACCAAAAACTGAATTAAATTTAATAAAATTTCGGTATATCATGAACTAACACTAACCGACTGTTGTTACCATTAAGCTGTCACAATGATATATTTTTAGATTTTGACATTTGTTTTGCGTTATCAATTATTCGGTATCATTTTGTTTTGGTGTCATATATTGTACATAGAAAATATACAGGAAATACATAAAACAAAAGTTATACAAAGGCACTACTTATCTCAAAAGAGATCTCTACCAAAACTACAAATAATTATATGATCCTTATATAACATTGTACACTTAAATAAATATTATCATTTCATACATATTTATCACTACACCGTTCTCATCAAATCCATTTGTATATCAGGCCTTAAATACGTGTCTCCAGTCAAGAGAAATGCCTATCGGGCCAGCCATTTGCAATTCAGATTCGACCATTTTCAATTTACAATCAACAGAATAAAATTAATTCAATAGGCATCGAAGAATGTTTCTGTTTACGTAGATAGGGTTGCCAGGTCTTAAAACTAAAAAGACGGACAGACCCGCCAACCTCAAGCAAAGTAAATAGTAGTTATTTTATTAACAGAACAATTTATTTTATAAACTTCATTTAGAATTTAGCATGATACTGAACAACTTTCCCTAAAAAACACGTATCGAAATATGAAAAGTAATTTTTTGCATTCCATACAAGTTCAAGGAAAGACTTAAAATATTTTTCATATTCCTGTACATGTTTTTTGGGGAAAGTTCTTCACTATCACGGACTGAATTCATACTTTAAAATAGTTTCAGTATATTTTGTTACACCTTAAACTTTAATTATTTTACTACGAACAAAGCTCAATTATCGAATCCAAGTTATAATAAATGTAAAAAAATGGTACTTAAAAAACCAAAACACGTATAAGCCGGACACGTCCACCTCACTTAAGGTGAATACCGTGCAGAAGTGGCGCCCACATTTCAAATATTTTTTAGTCGTAAAAATAATTTTACTACCTGTTAAGTATTAGATAGCCTTGAAGCGGGAGTGAGATAATATGCTCGACCACCACAAAGGGAAGATCTTCCCGCCAGGGGAACCGCGGCTCCGGCGGTGTATCGTCGGAAGTTGTATATAGGTATACAGTCAGTTTGAAACCAGAACTCTGAGATCGAGATGTAGGATACTGCTGGCGCCATCTAGTTTACTCCTTGTGAACTATGTTGTCAGTTATCACTTTATTGTTTATTGTAGTTTCTCGTAGTGGCGTAGAGTTCGCCACAGCCCTTTAAATTATTTTATAAACAACCGTATACATTACGTAAGTCCATTGTTTTCACCAGAAGTGGGCAGTTTAAGCGGAAACGCGTTTTAAAGTTAGACGGACTAACAATGATACTTTCAACGGCTATTCATGAAATAATTTAAAGGTCCATCTGTCTGTACGACTTAACAATGTATTTCGAAAGGCACTTTAAAGCCTGTGTCCGGTTTTATCTAGAACCCTGGCAACCCTACACAAAGAAGGCTTTATTCTGGTATCAAATGAATTTGCGCCGTTTATTTTGGGGTCGGGTTGATTTGCAATTGTTAAAAATATTAATGATTGTATCTCGCAATTGGATACTGTGTTGCTGAATATGCCTTTTGTATTTACAGAGTTTTTGGAACAAACGAGTTTTTTAGGACCTTTAAAGAATCTGACATTTGTATCGTATCTACAATGTCACAGATGCAGATACACACAGATACATTTTCACGTCTATATCCCTGACGGGGCAGACAGAGCCCGGGCCGTAAGACCCAAAGGCCACGCTTAGCGTGATGGTGGGCATTAAGATGGAAAAGGAATCAAAATAGTAATAGGTTGCTAGCCGCATCCCCTATTACCATGATTCAAATCTCGCCCATTCCCTCGATCGGTTTTTACGATCTGCGCGGGAAGAGAAGCAGCTGGTACATTCTAAGTTTTTTCTTTTCTCCCAGACCAGCATGGAAGAGCATTCAATGTCACAGAATTCATATAAGTGTTAAATACAGAACGGTATCTCCTAAAGACCCGAGCAATATGCGTCGCCGCACCTCTCCCCCCTTCTCGCCTTGTAATGGCGGCTGCAGCCGGTCGCTTAACACCCTCCACAAGGCTTCTTCTTCTTATCGTGTGTGTTAGTGACTAACACTAGTGTCAGAGTTTTTAAACCGCCTTAAGGCCTCTGACATGGTTTTAGGTAACGACCAGTGTCAAAGACAGTGACCGGGACCGACGGCTTAACGTGCCCTCCGAAGCACGGATCATCTTACTTATCAGACAATCAGGTGATCAGCCTGCAATGACCTAACCAAACTAGGACAACAACACAAAGTCATTGCCCCCGCTGGGAATCGAACCCGCGACCTCCGGGTATGAGCCAAACGCTCCAACCATTACACCACGGAGGCAGTACAAAACTCCACAAGGCAAGAACGGAGGAGAGGTGAAAGATCGAGGAACGGGAACGCATACTGTGCAGGACCTTAGGAAAATCCGATATTTAGGTATATTAATTCTGGGACAATGTATCATCGATTTTGGCCGTGTGGCTTTCAGCCTAGAATAGGACCACTCCATCTCTTTCTGAGGATATCGTCGTAAGAGATGACTAAATAACTAAGCACTAAAATCTCGGGCTACAACTGCATTTCTTTGTTATACTTGTCAAACTAGCACAAATTCATTTTCAAAGAGGATTGATGTCATCATCATCATCATCAGGTCTTTCTGTCTCCACTGCAGGAGCACGACCCTCTGTACTACCAGAGCCATACTTGGCCAAAGCAGAGGATTTGCCGTACACTCTCCACGCTGGCCAGACGGGTTGGAAAGGTGTAATTGATGTTAAAGCCATACCAAAATTTTCCGGGTTGCAGTGGCGCCCCCCATTTGAAATAAATAATTTGAAAAGAAACGGAGATATAATTTAAAATTGTGCCTTGATCAAACCCTAGATAACCCTTCAAACTATTTTATGAACTACAGTTTATAGTCTAAAGTGAGAACGTGAAGGTTTTCTACGCACATTAGCCAAAAGTGGCCGTTATTCTCGCTTTAAACTATAAAAAGTAGTTTAAAAAATACTTTGAATGAGTATCTAGAGCTTGGTCAAGACACTTGTGGTCAAGACACATGTCAATTGTAAATGATATCTCCGTTTTCTTTCAAATGATTTATTTAAATGAGGGCGCTACTGGACCCCGGAAAATTCAGGTATGGCCTTAATAAGCTTTGTTTAGCTTGTAATTCCAAAGTCGCCTTCTACGACGTCCACGAGAGGAGATTGACGTCAGAAAGGCAGAAATTTAAGCTGTGCCGGATATTGCTATTTAATATTGAATATTCTTTGGCGTCCTTGGGTGACCATAACATGCATATTACCTATATATTAGGATATTTTATTTTATTTATTAATTTGTTTACAAAAAATAATATTTGTGTTCGAATGTTGTATGTTGGATACTCCCGGAACCATGATATGGTAAATATTAAGGACTCTAACAGACGACCGATAGTATGTCGCTTGTCTGTTAGAGCCCAACTTTTATTTTGAAAGCGATAGCTGAAAACACAAAAGTACTTATATCAATATTTCACAAAAAGAACATTTAATTATTTATTACTAGCTGAAGCCCGCGACTTCGTTCGCGTGGACTTTATGTCTCTGGAAAATGCTCATCAGGCTGGACAACTTTTACTAAGGCGACATTTTTATATCTCTTATAGTTTAGCTGGACCATTATGGTTCTGCATCAGGCGTTTCATTTTCCAAAATCATTTATACCCTATATGTTGCCCAGGTTTAATAGCTATATAACAAAAAAGTTTCATTCGAATCCGTCCAGTATTTCCGGAGATTAGCGTGTACAAACAGACAAACAGACAAACAGACAGACATTTTTTTTTTAAATTTTACTCTATTAATATGTCTCCATCGCCCCCAATATTTTTTTTTGGAAATATATTTAATGTACAGACACACTTTTTTTACTGTTTTATTATATGTATAGATTATACAAAACCAACATAGTACCTCCCTCGCAATCACACTCCCTCAGACCTACTCTCTCACACACACACTCACTCTCACACATCCACATCCATGTTATGTACACCCACGTGCATATACTTTTATTACACCCGTTTCTTATTTTCTTGGCGGCTAAGAGCTTTTTTCAGTAGCTTTAGTTTTGATATGTACCCATTTCTCTTATTACTTTAATTATGATCATGTAAACTATTGCACGAATACCCAAATTACAGATAAAATCTAGTTTGGGTATTATTGTACCAACTTAAGAAAACGACCATAAATATGTGTCTCTCGTTCTTTAGTTCTAATGTAATCATCCATGTCCCTCGCAACGCTATCCTCCACTCGAGATACAGGTTTATTCCTAGTTCGATGGTGGGCTGCCGAGTGAGGGAACCTTTCGATGTGATGTAACTGAATAACATGTATTGATAGATATGTAAGATGTAATTCACTTTGTATAACAATCTCTATGTAGAACTAGAACTTAAGAGACACAACAATAAAGTTTATTTTATTTTTATTTATTTATTATAGTAGTATTAACATTGGAATGAGTATAATTTATACTAACCAATATAAATAAATGGGGTAACAATATTTATCAAAGGCGCTGAGCACTTTGCAATTCTGATTTGAGACCGATTCGAGGTTATTTTCGGCATTAAATAAATTTTCAATATTATACGGTGGTATTGTTGCTTGAATTTTAATAATAATCACTTTTCGAAAATTTGCCTTTGAGCCCGGTGGTTGGTGAGTACCCTTTATTTGAAAGACTTTTTAAATCCGTAAACCAAGATTTTATTTGAAACTAGCCGAAGCCCGCGACTTCGCTCGCGTGGACTTTATGTCTCTGGAAAACGCTCATCAGGCTGAACAATTTTTACTAAGGCGGCATTTTTATATCTCTTATAGTTTAGCTGCACCATTATGGTTCTGCATCAGGAGTTCCATTTTCCAAAATCACTTATACCCTATATGTTGCCCAGGCTTAATAGCTATATATCAAAAAAAGATTCATTCGAATCCGTCCAGTATTTCCGGAGATTAGCGTGTACAAACAGACAAACAGACAAACAGACAAACAGACAAACAGACAGACATTTTTTTTAAATTCTTATTCTATTACTACGTCTCCATCGCCCCCAATATTTTTTTTGGAAATATATTTAATGTACAGACACACTTTTTTTACTGTTTTATTATATGTATAGATGTATAGATGTACAGACACACTTTTTTTACTGTTTTATTATATGTATAGATTTTGATCTTGTAAACGTTAAAGTAAATCCTTCATAATTTATTGGAACTACCTTATCGCGCGTTACGAAAGGAGGCTAGACGGAAAAAATTACGACCAAAAGTTGTAAGGACACTTTTTGCTACAGTTGTAAGCCGTGCGGCGTGCGCGTGTTTCTCTGTCTGTCTCTCTCTCTCGAATTTCGTTCCATCTTGGTGTCCCTTGACTTCCTCAAGTTTTTTTTTTACTATTTTGCACTTATTAATTTACGATCCCCAGTTAGGTCAAGATCGAAAATGATTTTTTTCAGATTGACTTGTGTCTTGAACGTTTATCTGTACATCGTGGAAGGGACATACCCGTAACAAATCACTAATATCAAAACAACTGCTCCGTGGTGTAGTGGTTAGAGCGTTCGGCTCATACCCGGAGGTCACGGGTTCGATTCCCGGCGGGGGCAACGACTTTGCGTTGTTGTCCTAGTTTGGTTAGGACATTGCAGGCTGATCACCTGATTGTCTGATAAGTAAGATGATCCGTGCTTCGGAGGGCACGTTAAGCCGTCGGTCCAAGTCACTGTCTTTGACATTGGTCGTTACCTAAAACCATGTCAGCGGCCTTTAAGGCGGTTTAAAAACTCTGACACTAGTGTTAATCACTAACACACACGATAAGAAGAAGAAGAATATCAAAACACATAATCAACTAATATCACCTACGTTGATATATAAAATGATTTGATGTAATTTATCAATTTAATTGTAAGTCGATGTAACTCTAAAGCTACAATATTAAAGATATATTTGAATTTAATTGAATTTAAATATTTAGCTTAACTGATATCTATTCTCGTCTCGAAAACCTATAAAATCGAGACATATCTTTGAATCACTGCAGTCAGCGTTTCGATATCTTCCGCAATACGAATCAAACCAAATCAATGCAGATTGAACACTGAGCTCCCTGAAATTCTATAAATAAAACCCTCGCTTGGATTTAGAGCGATCGCGCAAAATTGGTATAAATAGAATATTATTACTTACCCCGTAGTTTGACTTTGACTTTGATTTTTTTTGTTGTTATTTTTTACTGTTATTTTAATTTTAATATACTATAGTAATCCAGTATAGCCTGTGGTTTGGTTTATAATGGCTAGGTCTCTTTCACTTTGTACATATAACATATATATGTATGCTTATCAGATTGTTACTTATATTACCTATGTGGCCTGATATAAAATGATTTGATATAATCTATCAATTTTATTGTAAGTGGACCTAGGTACTCTAAACGTATATAAACGCTACAATATTTCAGATATATTTGAATCGAATTAAATTTAAATATCTAGCTTAACTAATATCTATTCTCGTCTCGAAACCTATAAAATCGAGACATATCTTTGAATCACTGCAGTCAGCGTTTCGATATCTTCCGCAATACGAATCAAACCAAATCAATGTAGATGGAACACTGAGCTCCCTGAAATTCTATAAATAAAACCCTCGCTTGGATTTAGAGCGATCGCGCAAAATTGGTATAAATAGAATATTTAAATAATAACTGTCACTTATCTTATACCATTAAACGAGCAATTCTTGTATATTTATAAATGTCTGTGATCTCGAAAACGGCTCTAACGATTTCGCTGAAAATTTGGTATATGAGGGTTTTTGGGGGTAAACAATCGATCTAGATATGTCTTTTGGAGTTAGTCGCGAATGGTCTTAAACGCAAGTAGCCTTTGTAGCAACTCGTCTAAAACGCTGATTGTCTACACCGCATGTCGTCATAACAGGAAGTGGTCTTAAGATTAATCTCGTCCAAAAATGAGGTGGTCTAAAGTAGAATTTCGTCACAGTTATGAGATTGTCTAAACGAAAACTAGTCTAAATATGAGGTGGTCTAAACCGAAACTTGTCTAAGTATCAGGTGGTCCAAACCGAAACTTGTCTATGTATGAGGTCTAGGTTAGGATCTAAATTTTGTCAATATTGTGAAAAGAAAATTAAAAAAAAACTACTGCAATATATTTTTAATAAAAAGACACCCTGTACATTAAGACATATCTTTTTTAATAGTCTAAGTGCGTGTCGGGCCACGCGCAATTTAGAGTTCCGTAGTTGCGAATACCAACTTCAAGTTAATGCCAATAAAGACATTTAGAAACTAATTTTCTATTGAGTTTTAAAACACATACAGCATACACTTAATTATATACTACAGCTATGATTTTTTTCACGGGTCCATTTATAACCATTTGCAGATAGAGGGGGAGGTGGGGGGGGACGGTACTTGACTCTAACAAAAATTTGCATTTTAAAACCAAATATTTCAGAAACGGATCCTTTAATCGAAAAATAGTGTTCACGGGGTATTATTTTTTTTTTTTAAATTTACTCCCAATTTACTTGTATGGAAGCTTTCCTACCCCACTTCTTCGGCATAACTAATATATGCATACTTTATTATTTCTTTAAGTGGCTAATATTATTTTGATCGTCTTATAAATAATAATATTATTACACATGGTATTTCATTTCGGTATCTACTATCTCATAATCCCGACTTCGTGTACGCCCGTAGAAACCATACCGGTTTTCGGGACGAATGTCATCACCATCATATCAACTACAGGAAGTCCTCTGCTGGACAGGCCTCTCCCAAGGGATAAATGTATTTTAAGCAAATACATCTAAAGAAAATAAAAATGGCAAGCTTACTTTTACTCTGATAGTACTAGCAGTTGCCGACTCTTCCTAAGGGTTTAGGCATTTACATTATTTATCACAGCAATTTACTACGAAAATGCTAGACCGATTGTCAAGTCAGTGACATAGACGCACGCTCTTGTATGTAACGTATATGTATATAGACCAGTTGCAGTAGTAGGCTAAAACACATTTAAGACTAGCTGCATTTTAGGTAAAGTAACATTTTAGACTACTTGCATTTCGTACGAATTGATATTTAGACCACTTTCAGCAGTAGACATAATAACATAGGGAACTAGCTGCCATTTAGTCAAAATAACATTTGAGACTACTTGCAACTTAGACGAGTTGCTTATTAAACGAGTTCCGAGTTGCGTTTTAGACGAGTTTCTACAAAGACTATTTGCATTTAAGACCATTCGCAACTAACTCGTCTTTTGTTTGGGAAAACTCGTGTTTTCGTGTTTTCATGCGTTTTCTTTCCACGCAGAATATGGCCGCTAATTTCGCCGCGGCGGCCTCTATCCGTTTGGTTCCTTTTTTATTTTGCATTGCTTTTAGAAAAGTTTTAAAAAATGTAGTTAATGTTTGAGATGTAACCGAGAAAAGCTCGGTCACCCAGGTACTAATAAAAATTTATTATGAAGGAAAATAAAATATATTTTTACTCAACGTGAAAGGGACATATTAAACCACGGGCTATACTACACTGTAGTATAATAAAATTAAAAAACGGTCAAGAAACCAAAAAAATCGATATTCCCATACATACTGCCCGGGCGCCTGCACACTTTGGTATGGAATTGGCTTTTTTTTTTCTTTTACTGTTATTTTAATTTCATTGTATAAATAAAACCTTTACAGGCACTTTAATAAGTAGGTATAATTTACATTACGTGTATAGTAACGTGTTTTAAAAAATATATTTAAGTATTTTTTAAAGAAAAGCTACCACTGCTGAGAATAAACGCCAAAAGAGACTAATTTTCACAGTATTGGTCGGCTTCTCGCCGAAAGAGCTTTATTATAATACTAGCCGAAGCCCGCGACTTCGTTCGCGTGGACTTTATGTCTCTGGAAAATGCTCATCAGGCTGAACAACTTTTACTAAGGCGGCATTTTTATATCTCTTAAAGTTTAGCTGGACCATTATGATTCTGCATCAGGCGTTCCATTTTCCAAAATCATTTATACCCTATATGTTGCCCAGGCTTAATAGCTATATAACAAAAAAAGTTTCATTCGAATCCGTCCAGTATTTCCGGAGATTAGCGTGTACAAACAGACAAACAGACATACAGACAAACAGACAAACAGACAGACATTTTTTTAAAAATTCTTAATCTATTACTACGTCTCCATCGCCCCCAATATTTTTTTGGAAATATATTTAATGTACAGACACACTTTTTTACTGTTTTATTATATGTATAGATATGTATAGATTAATGTCTTTTTAAATTAATAAATACTCATAATATAAAACAATGTTTAAACATTAAAACATATAATGCTTGCGATCGAGATTACGTAATAAGACATTCAAAGTAGTCAAAAAAGCGAAGCCCAGTGATCTCCATGATGCTCAATGTGTTGAAGCAGATTATAGATGACATTTTCTTCAAAAAGTCAGATAGCTTTAGTGTATGTACGAGTAGTATATGTAGGCATTGTTTATTTTAATATAAATAATACCTTTTTCACAATGTTTATATTCGAGTTTTACACTACCCTCATATTTTTTATATCCTATTTGGTAGACTGGTAGATAAGACTTTGAGTTTGCCTTTACTAAAAGCAAAAACAATATACTTAATTACTAACAGATACACAACGCCATAGAAACTATTGCGCCCGTAAGCAGGCAAAACCTAAGTTGCGGGTAGGCACACAGAGATGGCAGCACACACGACTAGCAAAAAGTGACAAAAGAGTGTTGAATATACTTTAAAAAAATTATTGTATTTCATAACAAAATATTTTATTTTTTGATAATTACCTTATAGCGCCATCTAGTGACAAGAAAGATAAATAATTATGTTTGTGTGGCGATGGACAGGCATGCTAAAAGTTAAAAAAACAAGTACCGAATCACTTAAAATCAAGTGGTCGGCCGTCTGTAAAAACAAAATCTAACCTATCTCTAAACCATTCGGAAAAACTACATAAATAGAGATTTTCTCATCAAAAAGCAAAAGAACGGGAAACATAACGGGAAAAATCATTCGCTTTAAAGGCAATGAAGGATAAACACGTGCAGTTACGATTCTATGAATTCCGATTGCATACCTATTTCAATGCACTTCCAATCAAACGTTATAATGTTTTTATTCGACTTGCTAGAGGGTTATTCTTTATTTCACTAGCGGAACCTAGAGTACAAAGTTGAACAAGCGTATGGTCATCATCATAATCATCATTAGGTCTTTTTGTCTTTGTCTCCACTGCAGGAGCACGAGCACGACCTTCTCTGTACTAGTAGCGCAACACTTGGACAGAGCAGTCAGAGGACTTACATACACTCTCCTCGCTGGCCAGACGTGTTAGAGAGGTCTCATTTATGTTTGTTGTGCTTTGTATAGCTTGTATTTCCTAAATCGCCTTCTACGACATCCACGGGACGACTTTGATTAGACCTATTCTACTCTGCCGGAACGTGTGATTTCCGCACATGGTCAAAATGTCAAAATTAAAAATACCGCTTTTATCTGGTATACTTCTTCTATACAGGTTTGGGAAAAAATAAAAAACTTAGAATTACTGCTCCTTTTCTTTCTTTTTGCCTAGTCGTATCGTAGAAACCAATAGATACGAGAAAACTCATCACTATTTTAATTTCTTTTTCCACTCTCACGCAAAATTTTAGCCGAAACTGAAACGGAGACGTTTTGCTTACTTCACTCTTATTGAAGGTTTCATCGTCACCATATCAGCCGTATAACCTCCAATGCTGGACCTCTAGGTCCAGCATTGGAGGTTGTACGGCAAGGAGAAATCGTTGGGAGAGAAGTCTACTTCTCCCGAGGATTTCCAAAATGACCGATCTATAGCGGCTTGCATCCAGATTTTTTCAGAGTTTCAAAAGTTGATCAATATGGTGTAAGAAAATACTGAATAACCCAGTCCGCCACGCCGCGGGCGAGAGCTAGATATGAAATGGATTCTTGGTAGATTTAACAACGGCTTTAAATTTCATCCGACGTTAAAAAACCTGTATCAAAACATTTTGTTGTGATTTTAGAGCGATCAGCGCTTTGGATAAACATACGGGAAAATAATTTGCGAGTGCAGCTGCGGCTTTGTACTGTTTTGTAAAAAAAAATGAAGAAAAAAAGTGAAACGCTGCGATGGAAGTCATTAAGAAGCGCAAATATTTAGATCTAGGTCAGCCATATATTTTTGAACCTTTTATTTTTAGCCTTAAGGCAGATGCACGTCAAAGTAACAAAGGTGTTGGGGACTGTATTAAAACCACCTGAACTCCGTTGACCACTGTTTATTTCTTCCAGTACACTTCTTCTTAATCTTTACTATTACACTGCCGGGAGGGAACTGAACGCCGTCATAGAGAACCGTGCTCATATTTATACAAAACTGGCTAACGCGTTCAGCCAATCAGAGCCCTGGAATTTTTGCACACGGCACTAATCATGTTATTTCTTTCTTACTTATAAGTGCATCTCTTTCTAGAGCAAATTTTCAGTTTTTCACGGATATTCATATGACGCCGTTTAATTCCTTACAATATTATATTTTTCCTAGATACAGTATATGTTTCTGCACATTTTCATGTTTAAATCATCGAAATATCTTTATTATTTCTAGAGTTATGGTCAAAAAACTCCCTGTTGGTCTCGTGAAGGTATTACCTTTTTGTTTGCAAACTATATCTCCGTCCCTTTCTATCACGATGGTTTCGTGACGGTATTATCTTTCTGTTTGCAGACAATATTTGCAATATCTCCACGAGCTACCTTATAATTTGTAGGAAAATAAAACAACCTAACTAGTACAATCATTTACCTATGCTAAGCTAAACATTTATTTACTTATGTCATACTTATTTCTATGTTAACTTAGTAAATACTTTCTATCTTATAGGTAAAATGAAACACCCTAACTAACACAATTATGATTTTCCTAACTACTTAAATCAACTTTATTTATTTATATTAAAAAATACATATTATGTATTGCTGTCCGCATCATCCTCCCCCCGGCGAAGTCTCTGCGCAGCCTCCATCACGGTGAGGACAGCCAGCTTCGAGGTGGGTCTTCTAAAGATTCCTCCACGAGTGCGGACGTCTGCTGAGCGCACTCCTTCGTCTGGTCCCGGGTAGGTCTTCTCTACGATGCCTCGAGGCCATGTGTTGCGGGGTAATGTCGGGTCTACCACGATGACCAGATCTCCCGGCTGCAACGGTCGCTGTTTGTCGTTTCTGGAGTCTCCACGAGCTACTAGTGTGGGTAAATATTCACGAACCCAGCGCCTCCAGAACTCGTCAGCGAGCGCTTGGCTTGCTCGCCACACGCGTCGATCAGTTACGTCGCAAGGTATATATATGGTATGGTATATATGGTAGGCCGGATGATGACCCCAGCAGGAAATGGTTAGGGGTCAGAGCTTCGGGATCTTCTGGCTCAACGGACACGTGGGTAAGAGGGCGTGAATTGATGCTGTGTTCCGCTTCTGTCATTACGGTTTGCAACACTTCCTCCTTTGGCGTTTTTTCATGGAGAACTGCACTCAGCGCTACTTTTACTGAGCGAACTAGGCGCTCCCAAGCTCCCCCCTGATTTGGAGCTCCTGGAGGTATATAGTGCCATTCCATGTTATGCTTCAGGCCGTATTCTTGCAACGCTGGAGCCCATTCAGTATAAGCGACGCGCAGCTCTACATCCGCTCCTTTAAAGTTTGTAGCGTTGTCGCTATACATCATCGCAGGCCATCCTCTTCTTGCTGCCATTCTTCTCAGGGCCATTATAGCGGAGTCGGTCGTTAGACTGCCTACTAGTTCAAGGTGTACAGCTCTGGTTGTGAGACAGGTAAAGAGAGCTCCCCATCTCTTCTCTCGCCGTCTTCCTATGGTCACCATCATGGGGCCAAAGTAGTCCACCCCGCAGTTGGTAAAGGGTCGGTGGTACATATCAAGACGAGCAGCTGGCAAGTCTCCGCAGATTGGCGTGCAAGGTTTAGTTTTTCGCATCTTGCAGTAGGCGCACGTTCGAGCCACAGATCGCACGGTAGGCCGTAAGCGTAGGATCCAATAGCGTTGCCGTAGCTCGTTGACCACGCGTTCTCGTCCGGCGTGGCCAGCTTTTATATGCTCTTGTAGCACGATTAACTTCGTTAGCGGATGTTTTCCGTCTAATATGACAGGTTTCTTCGTATGTGATGGCAACTCAGCTGCGTTTGTTCTTCCTCTTAAACGAAGTAATCCATCGTCGTCTATTTCTGGATCAAGTTTCGCCAGTCGACTTGAACGAGTAATCGGTTTCCCATTGCGTAGTCGTGTTAGCTCTTCCAAGAAACTTTCTTCCTGAGCTTGTGCCAACAGTAACTTTTCGGCTCGATTCAGATGTGCTGTAGTCATTGTTCGTCCTTTACGTCGGCACTTATCGATAAATAAAAGCACTGTCGCCGTGGCTCGGAGTAAGCGAAGATAGTTGGAGAATCTGTCAAATCTGGGTAGAGGTCGTTGTAGGCGTTCAATATTGACGTGATTGATTACTTCGATATCTTCGTCTTCGTAGGTGGTTGATTCCTCGGGCCAGCAATCTTCTTTTTGCTTCAGGAAAGCAGGGCCATTGAACCACCAGTCTTGAGCGTCAGTAGGCACATAATTGATTCTGGTGGCTACATCTGCTGGGTTGACATCTGTTGGTACCCATCTCCACTGTCTTGGCTCTGTCCGTTCTGCTATTTCTCCAAGCCGGTGTGCAACGAAAGGAGTATATCTTCTGGCGTCCTTTCTTATCCAATGTAAGACTGTTCTTGAGTCTGACCAGAAGATCACGTCATCTGTAGTCCATCGGTGTTCTTGTTGGATTGTGTCAGCCAATCTCGTGCCGATGAGAGCTGCCTGCAACTCCAATCTGGGTATACTCTGTGCTTTGATTGGTGCTACTTTCGACTTTGCAGCGACGAGTACGACGTGAATTGAGCCGTCTTCGTATTCCAGACGCCAATAAGCGGCTGCAGCATACGCGTCTTGGCTGGCATCGCAAAAGATGTGAAGTTGTCTTCTTTTCAGGTTCTCTTCCGAGCCGTAGCATCTCGTCAGTCTGAGTGTTGATATCTTCTCGAGTTGCTCGAACCAAGTTGTAAGGCCTTCTGCGTAATCTTCTGGTAGAGATTCATCCCACGCGATATGGAGTCGCCATAGGTTTTGTAAGAAGATCTTCGCGCTTATGGTGAAGCAACTCAATAGTCCCAATGGGTCATAGACTGACATGACAGCACTTAACGCTTCTCTTTTCGTCGGCGTTCGCTCTCGGTTGCGCACATCTTTCGGTACTCTCGGCATGTTGGTGTTGAATCCTAATGTATCTTCATGCGGGTCCCAGACCAGTCCAAGAGTCCAGTCGGCACGTTGATGAGAGCTTCTTCTTTGTTAGAATTCCAGCCGCGTAACTTGAAGCTTGCCTTAGCGTGCACCTTTACAACTTCTTTTATTGTTTTCACTGTTTCTTCGATGGACTTGTAACTATTGACGTAGTCATCCATGTAATGACTCTCCGTTATTGCTTTGAAGGCTGCAGGATGTGAGTTTGCGTGCACATGCGCATTGTGATTGCGTACGCTGTGCGCAAGGAATGGTGAACATGACGCTCCAAATATCATCGAAGTCATTTTCATTTCCTTTGGTGGACTCTTTCTCTCGCTGCCGCGCCACAAAAACATCTGAGCTGCTTGGTCTTCTTCTCTTATTTTAATTCGTAGAAACATCTCCTCAATGTCGGCTGTGATGGCTACTGGATACTCGCGGAATTTGAATAGGATACTCAGCAATGAGCGAATTAAGTCTGGGCCTTCTAACAGCATGTCATTAAGGCTTGTACCATTAGCGACTGCAGCAGCATCAAAAACCAAACGTATCTTCCCTGGCTTGTTAGGGTTAGTTACTGCAAAGTGTGGCAGGAACCAACTGTGCGGCAGCGTTTTCTCACTTCCATTGCATTCTTCAGCATATCCCTTTACTACGAGATTTTCAATTTGGGCGCTGTATTGCTCTGCAAAGTCGGGGTTTCGATTCATTCTTTTCTCTATTGTTTTCAATCTTCGCAAAGCTTGTTCGTAACTGGAAGGCAACTTAGGGTGATCTTCTTTCCAGGTAAGCCCAACTTCATAGTGTCCGTTTCTTTCGGACACGGTATCTTCAAATATTTTTATCGCTCTCTGATTAGCAGGTGACACTTTGACTGTTGTTGATATCCCCAAAGCGTCAATCTTAAAGTGATCTTCGACTTCTTTATGTAATTGTTGATCTGTTACGTCCTTCGTAGATAAGTGTAGAATTGACGCTTCATTCCTACGTAGACTTTGCGACGTGACTCCATGGACCACCCATCCTAGTTGAGTCTTCGAAGCCGCAAGTTCATGCCTTCTACCTGTCCTCAACTCTCGAGTCACTATCAGGTCCCAGTTGTCTGTTCCTATTAGAAGGCGCGGTGTCGCTGAGTCGTATGTCAATTCTTCTATTGGAAGATCCTTTAGATGTCTGCATTGTAGTAGGCTCGCTGGAACTGATTGTTTCGTTAATGTCAGTCCCTCCACGGTGCGTGCTGCGATCTCAAAATGTTGATTCTTTGACTTGATAATAATCTTCACTCGATGGCTTTTTATTTCCTGGCGCGTCGAGTTTACTCCGTGTATATGGAGTGGTGATACAGTCCCGCGAGCGTCGATCTTGCGTGCTAGGTCTGCATCGATTAGTGTCGCAGTTGACCCTTCATCCAACAAGGCGTAGGTTTCTTCTTCACCACCAGGGCCTACTACTGTGACTGGACACATCTTCAGTACCACTGCCGTACGCTGAGTAGTGCTCGTTCTTACTGTGAGCACGGTGCCGTCGTTCGTAGGCGTAGCGTCTGAGGGAGGCGGTGATACAGTTAACTCGGTGTGTAGCATTGCATGATGTGGTCGTTTACATCCGTTGACACCACATGGCTTTGCTCGGCAGTTTAGGCGTCGATGGCTCTTGCTAATGCATTTAAAGCAGATCCTTTTCTCTTTTGCCCACTTCCAACGTTCTTCAGTCTTCAACGATTTGAATTGCTCACACTGTGGAACCTTGTGGGTGGCTCCACAGTACAAGCATCGGTCCGCTTCAGCAGGATCGGTCGTTGTGGCAAAAGTAGCTGCTTTATTCTTTGCATATTCTTTGATCTTCGTGGCAGGTGCAGTCTTCGTCGTTTTCACAGCAACTGAACTTGGTGCATATGCATGTCTTAGTGTTCGGTCCGCCTCTTTCATCAGGAATTTTGAAAGAGAAACGATCTGCGGCTCTTCACTATTGAAGCATTCTTCTGCATAATCACACCATTTCGACCGAAGATGCGGGCTCAATTTTTCAATCACTTCCCTGGACAGCATCGGGTTGTGCAAGTATCCTCTGTGATCCAAACTGTTGAGTACTTGCACAATGTTCTGTAATTTGACTGCCAAATGGTTCAGTTCAATAGCGCTGGCTCCCGGACGCGGCAGTTTCTTGATATCTTCGAGTGCTTGATCAATGATTATTTCTGGCCGGCCAAAACACTGCTCCAAAGTTTTCATTACGATGTCTGGATTGCTTGTTGTATGTAGCAGCGCTCGAACAGCTTCTCTTGCTTCGCCCTTGAGGCTGTTTCGAAGTCACGCCATGTTTTCTACGTCTGTAAAATTGTAGATGGCCGCAGAGTCTCTCATGGCTGCTTTGAACGGTAGCCATTCTCCTGGTGCTCCCGTAAATGTTGGCAGGTCGATCACTTGCTTTGGGGGTACTCTGGTGCGGGCCATCTTCGTTATAGCTTCAGCTAGTTGCTCGATTCCTCTTTGGTTGCTACGGCTTCGGTGCGGCGTCGGTGATCGCTGTCGTTCATAGTGTCGCTGCCTTGGTGTATGCCAATCGAATTCTTCTGGCTGCTCCCCCCGTATTGCTTGCGAGTGAACACGGGGCGTAGCCACTGGTTGTTCTATAACTGCGGTTGCGGCGGCGGTATCGACGGCGGCGGCAGCAACAGCGGGCTGAATCGTGGCGGATGGCTCCTCAGTATATGTAGGCTCTGGATCAGTAGGTACTTGATGTCTCAGCCACTGGTTGACTTTATCGATATTCTGATCGTGGACACTGACGATATCATTCTCTTCATCTTGAATCGTAGCTATCTCAAACGCGAGCTTCTTTTGTACAATGTCTGCTTCTAGACGTAGTTCCCGTCTTCTTATTTCGGCGAGCTTTTCAACTGCTGCTAGTTCGGCTTGCTTGATACGCATGGCTGCACTGGTAGATGATCGATGCGATTGACCCGAGCGCACTGACCGGTCAGGCGAACGTCGCGAACGCGGTATTGCACCAGTGTAGGGCGCAGTGGTAGGGCGCGGCGCGGTTGAGTGCACTGCGGTCGACGGATACGCAGTGGTGGGGGCGGCGGTCGGCGTGTATACTACTGCGGACGCGGCGGCGAGAGGCGCGGGCGGCGCACCTCGTGCAGTAGTAGCAGGGCCGGCGCCGGCGGCGGCGCCGGCGGCGGCGGCGGGCGCGGTCGGCACGTTCCGCGCAGTAGCGACGGCGGCGGGCGCGGGCGGCGCGGTCCGCGCAACAGCGGCGGCGATTTCCGGGATGCTACACCCAGCGACGGCACCAGGTTCGTTGGTGCTCGGTGACCTGGGTGGATCGTCGAAAACTCGGCCACGTGTTTCTCCTCCGCTTTGGCTCCTTGTGACCACCATGTTTGCTGCGTTCTTGAAATATCCGGCTCGAAGGACCAGCTGTTGGGGACTGTATTAAAACCACCTGAACTCCGTTGACCACTGTTTATTTCTTCCAGTACACTTCTTCTTGATCTTTACTATTACACTGCCGTGAGGGAACTGAACGCCGTCATAGAGAACCGTGCTCATATTTATACAAAACTGGCTAACGCGTTCAGCCAATCAGAGCCCTGGAATTTTTGCACACGGCACTAATCATGTTATTTCTTTCTTACTTATAAGTGCATCTCTTTCTAGAGCAAATTTTCAGTTTTTCACGGATATTCATATGACGCCGTTTAATTCCTTACAATATTATATTTTTCCTAGATACAGTATATGTTTCTGCACATTTTCATGTTTAAATCATCGAAATATCTTTATTATTTCTAGAGTTATGGTCAAAAAACTCCCTGTTGGTCTCGTGAAGGTATTACCTTTTTGTTTGCAAACTATATCTCCGTCCCTTTCTATCACGATGGTTTCGTGACGGTATTATCTTTCTGTTTGCAGACAATATTTGCAATATCTCCACGAGCTACCTTATAATTTGTAGGAAAATAAAACAACCTAACTAGTAAAATCATTTACCTATGCTAAGCTAAACATTTATTTACTTATGTCATACTTATTTCTATGTTAACTTAGTAAATACTTTCTATCTTATAGGTAAAATGAAACACCCTAACTAACACAATTATGATTTTCCTAACTACTTAAATCAACTTTATTTATTTATATTAAAAAATACATATTATGTATTGCTGTCCGCATCAAAAGGTATTTCCACACGTCTGATAGGCGTTGCTGTTTGGCCAATATAAAAAAAATATATATATTTGTTTGTATGATGTTTTCTTCTACAGGTAGTTTTTCTTAATCCTCGTCTTTTTTCGGTTCAGTTTTTTGATTTTTCAAAATGGGGGAGTTATGGGGTCTCTATCACGAGGTCGACAAGTCACAGAGCCACTAGAATCTGGGTGTTTTCATTTTTTTAATTAACCTGTTTCATCCCACTGCTGGGAAAGGTCTCTCCCATTTCGTTCTATCTGTCTCTGTCCATTGTCATTGTATGTTTTCATTATACAACAAAAAACCTGCAACCAAAAAAAAACGACGGGTTGCACTCTGGGAGTGCCGGCAGAAGTAAAAACTTGAATATTAACGTTGTGCATTTTTGATATTTTGGAATCGTTAGGGAATAATTTTGCACGAATTGCTTTAATTATCAGTATAAAATATTTCAAATCTTTTCTGAACCACAGTCTGTCACAAATGTCACAAGCATGACCAAATTAATTTTCAACAAAATCATTTTCAAATACACAGCAGTATGGCCACTACACAGACGGTCGAGCCATCAGCTGTCACCATCCATGGATGCGCGTAGCACGCTGTAACATAAACACACACGAACATTCGCGCAAGCGCCCTGCGCCGTCTTACGAATTTTCGATCAGGTCACGTGTCCTGACGCGAGTTTAACATTTTTTACCCATTCCAAAAAAGTGCACAACGCCGCTAAAGAAGTTTTCACTTCAAAAAGCATTTCGACTCGCAAAACGGGTCCGTATATTTCGTCGCCTGAGGGCGACGCACTGTCCTTTCATGTGCCTTCGAGTGGAAAAATGAATTATTCTTCCAATTTATCGAATAGCCCCCTCGCCGGCAGGAGTGGGTGCCTATTTAGTCTATTTCTATTGCTAAATGTTCGATTGCTTTTGACTCGCGGCAAATTGTCGAGTGTTTTTTGAACGGGAACGAGGAAAATTGTTTGGGATGTTTAATTAAATGAAAAATACGCGTTTACTTGTATGATATTTTTTTGAGATAGCGCGAAACGCGAGTGAGCCGTTTCCGTTTAAGTTAAGTGTTTTTGTTTATGTCCAGCTGTCTGGCTGTTCTCCTCTATTGGTCGCATTTCTCGACCGATACTCGGGAAGCTCAGATGGTCTGAGTCGGGAAGTATGATAAATTTGTAATAATAAGTATTTTTTGTCAATGTAGTCTTACAAAAAGTTTAAAAGAGCGAAGTTGAAAACTTAAAAAATATCATTAAATAGTTTAAGGTCTCCTCCATTGGTCGCATTTCTCGGGAAATTTTGCACACATTGATAAATTTGTAATAATATGGGTTATTTCGTCAAGCAGCCTTAAGCAAGAGTTCAAAAGGGCAAAGTAATATCATTAAATAACGAATAAATATCATAAATTAATTTAAGATCTATCTAGTGCCTAACATTACGAAAAGTGGTAATTATAACCACATTTACGGTGAATTTTTTTTTTCAGAAGAGTGCGCCACTTACTCCCTTACTTCACCTTAAGTGACGATAGCTTTTATCACGACACCCACCGTACTAATCTTACCTAAATCAACCCTTCTAATTTAAGAATTCAGCTCTTATTAATTCTTCATAGAAAAACAAGCCTTCAATTAAGAGCTCCTAATTTTCCTTCGAAGATCATTTCCTATTTTCAAAGAAGGCGCAAGATTGAATGAACTCTCCAAATCATACCAATATCCTGCGAAATACGTACAAATTAGAATTCAAATTAAGTTGGTTAAGTTAATTTTCTTTAAGTCTGGTCTGAAATCTTTTTATCTTTGCTTTGTGACAAGACGCAGTTTCTTTAAGGGATTTGACATACAAAGTGGGCGCGCGTGCTTACGCGCGTCCTAGACACGCGTTTTGCACAGGGTTGCCAGATGTAATTTCTCAAATTTCCCCAGATATAAAATTGTTTTTCCCCAAAATATTCCCCTGAGATATACTTAATTTACCAAAAGATATGAGATACTACTTACCTATATTAGTTGATTAACCCCTCGTTTATGTACTTCTCCAAAGATTCCTCTTTTCCAAAATGTCTATCCAAAAAGAAGAGGAAAATACCCAATCAGCGCCAATCCATATAATGATGGATTGTTCCGCATCGCTTAAAAGACATTCTATTGCAATAAAATTATTATATATAAATAAAGGAATAAAAAGGACACGATAAAAAGTTAAGATAATATCTTTAAATATAACCAAGATTGCGTTACAAGCATATTTTTCCTCATAAAAAGCAAACGAAAACCAAATTTAGTAAATGAACTATGACTTAAATGACCAGCCAAGCGCGTGTTGGACCTCGCGGGTTCTTTAGTTGTGAATGCCGAATTTGAGTTCACGCAACTAAAAACGTTTAAAAAACAAATCTCTTATTGAATTTGTATAAAATTTACTTTTCCGAGTACGTTTTATAAGTTGGTATCCTACTCGTATAACTCGTTTATTTGTTAACCCTACTTAGCTCTTCTTCTTCTTATCGTGTGTGTTAGTGACTAACACTAGTGTCAGAGTTTTTAAACCGCCTTAAAGGCCTGATAGTTTTCCTTCCAACTTCGTTATATATATACTGACGTAATTTTTTTACATAGAGGAGACACTAATTGACTAACAAAAATTTTAACCAAATATTTCAGAAACTAAAAAAATTGTGTTCACAGTCTTACAATATTTTTAAAAGACCTATGAAACGACACCTCGTACGATGAAAAAACGTTGACTCCCACTTATGAACGGGAGATTTCGAAATATTATTTTTCGGTTATTATATTTTTTATGCAAACTACTGTTTTCTAATATTTGTAGTCTGTGAGTAGAACCGCGGTCAGACAGACATTGCAAAACTATAAGGGTTTCTTGTTTACTACGGATCTCTAAAAACGGAGCCAAGCATACAGTCTATACCGTTATACCTCTAAAATAAAAACTTTTATTTTAAATCTATGAGCCTAAGTGAGAAAGCTAATATTGACATTACAAAAAACCATTTTAACTTACAATTTTACAACCATGAATAAATATTTGATTTTAGTACCACCCAACAAATAAAATTTAAGCATTTACGAACATGGTTATAAAGTTTAATATATTATTTCGATAACATTCACAAGGTTTATTTTATCGCTTTAAATAACTTTCTTGAGAATTTCGCATTCGCATTTCGCTTAAAAATATGTTAAATAGACTGAATTTTGATACAGCATTTTCATATTTTCATTTGGCAAAATTGATCACTTTAAAAGTAAAAAATGCGTTTTATCTTAAATCCAATAGGCTATGAATATGGTTGACTTTTAACAAATGGCGGACTCTTAGCATTAAGTCCGCCATTTGTTAAAAGTATATTTGTACTTTGGAACAATAAAGTTTGATAAAAAAAAAATGGTTGCCTGTAAAGTCGGTTTTACGGGCGAAGATTTTACGTGACAACGTAGATAACATAGTTGAGTGGGAGAGAGACGCAAGGCATTCGGCGGGCCTCTCTCTCGTTCGGTGACTCATCGTAACGTTACCGAGCGTTACACTTTTTCATAAGTGACTCCCAGCCGCAACCTAATTTAAGACGTTGTCACGTCAATAAAATAAAATAAATATGATTGATTTGTCAAATAGTGGTTAACGGAATGTCGTAACTTGATGTTACGCGTTACAAATTACGTTTCGACACTGTCTTTATTGTATCAGTTACAAGCTCACTATCTATCTAGCTAATGATTTATTTTGTGGATTCTTTCGCATTATGCTCATATTTCATTATTATTATAATATACATTCTGCCCTTTTAAGTATCGACTAAGCACTTTCGTATTTTCTTAAACTAACCTATACTGTCCTTCTGCTGGGCAAAGCTCTCTCACATTTTCTCCATTTTTCTCTGTCGAGAGCTTCTTCTAGTCAATCACACTGGAGAGCATCCAGATCATCGCGCCAACGCTTTCAAGGCATACCCTTGCGACGCCGACCATTTTCGGGTATCCATGGAGTTTTTTTTAACGTATACTACGTTAAAATATTATAAACGTTCATTAAAATAAATACTAACCCTCACATTCATTAAAATTAATTACCGTTTGCTAAACCTATCTTTAAAACATATTTCGTCCCTTTCCCTCTTTCGAATATTTGACATAGAAAGAACGAAGACCAAACATATTTTTAATAAAAAACGTTTAGCAAACCTTTGTAATTATGAATAACACAATTTTATTTCTTATAGAAAAATTGTAAAGAAATTCACTAGTACAATAATTTCCCTTAAAAATAATCGCACTAAAACAACTTTTCCTTCCTCAAACTTCGGACTGGTCAACAAAAAACGTAATTTGGACAAATTGACATTTATCGACTCGGAAATAAGGGCTTGCGATGACGGCAAATTTGTCGCGTTCCGCCGACGAGATTAATAGATTTATATCGCCCATTCGAAAACCCTAAATCAACCCTTGTGTTATATTTTACGCACTTTTTGTGAGGTGACAGAAATGTCGCAAAATAGTCAAAAATTGCTTGAAAGTAAAAGGTCTAATACGAGAAAAGTGTTTTGCAATTCTATCCTGCAACTGCCTCCGTGGTGTAGTGGTTAGAGCGTTCGGCTCATACTCGGAGGTCGCGGGTTCGGTTCCCGGCGGGGGCAACGACTTTGTGTTGTTGTCCTAGTTTGGTTAGGACATTGCAGGCTGATCACCTGATTGCCTGATAAGTAAGATGATCCGTGCTTCAGAGGGCACGTTAAGCCGTCGGTCCCGGTCGCGTATATCCAAAATCTGTGATGGTTCAACACCGCCCGGTGTTGACAGTTCACAGATATTGTGCATAACTGCGCGCTGAAATCTCATACAAAATCTGTTTCGGAACAACACTGCCACTTATTTTAGCCGACTTGCAAGAAAATTGGCTTTATTATTCATTCCATTACATATTCTTCCACCTACACGCATTCAGTATAGAAATAACCAAAGGTTTGTAGACTGATATATAAGTAATGTTCTCAATAAGTATTTAAGTAGATACATCGTTAGTCAAAATTTGTCAAGTTGTAGTGGAGTTTATATGCATACATATTAATAGGTACAAAAATATTACTATACAAACAACTCCGAAAGATATCAGTTATGTAAGCTATTTAATTGTGTCCATTTTAATTTTCGGAAAAGAGTCATTACGTGACATGTTTTGTTGAATCTTCCAAGCAATCGTAAATGCAAAATATGTGCGCATTCAACGCGATTTAGGTATTACGAGCTGAGCCGCAACATACTTTGTAGGTGAAAATCAAAAAACTAGGAATAAATGACCTGTGCTGAATTTTGCTCGCGTTAGAATGAGATAGACGTATTGCGCAATACTAATGCTTTTTCATCTTTGTGCTGCGAGTGCGGTGTGACAAATTGCTTGCATAGTGAACTGTGACCTTGACGCGTGCTATTGTTTACAAATTAAAACTCGTACTAGTTAATTAATTATCTTATATCTTCTATAGCGGCGAACCACAATACCCCCTTGAGATGACGTTTCTACATTTTACATTAGTACTAGATATCTTTTTCACACCTAATTACCAATACAATATACTTTTTATTAAGTACAAATAATTTAAGGGTTTAAGTACAAATATTTAATCCTTTCAGTCCATCATTTCGAAAAACTTTTCCCAATAAATGCATTTCAAAATACGAAATAATTGCATTTTCGTAGTAACGATATCACGTGACTATACTTCGATTTGTATGAGAACCCAGAGAATTTTTGGTATTGCGATATATTAGGAAACATTGTTCAAAACGATAGACTGAATCACTCCTTAAGGCTCCTCCCTGCGCTAACAACCTTGAAAACACAAAAAAATTAATTTCTCTTTCTGTAAGTGAGATTATCAGAAACCCTCGTACAACTTTTTAGCTAGTATCCTGAAGTTTCATTAGAACCTCGAAAGTCATTGAAATACTATCCGGTTTAGAAACCTTTACAAAAAGAGTCAAAAATGGCCGTTTTTAGTATTTTTTGCAAAGGAAAATTCAGGGTATTTTATTTCAATGATTTTCGAGGTTCTAATGAAACTTAAGGATACTAGCTAAAAAGTTGTACGAGGGTTTCTGATAATCTCACTTACAGAAAGAGAAATTAATTTTTTTGTGTTTTCAAGGTCGTTAGCGCGGGGAGGACCCTTGTACGTAATAAAAAAGGAACATTGTAATAAACGATAAGGAATAGATACTGGAGTTTGGCTGAAGTTAAACCGTAACAGATATTGTACGCTCAAAATAAATAAATGCTCATACAATGAGTCTAGAACATGTTGCGGCTTAACTCGTACAGCGTTGGCTCGTAACAGATTCTGGATATACGCGTCCCGGTCACTGTCTTTGACATTGGTCGTTACCTAAAACCATGTCAGAGGCCTTTAAGGCGATTTAAAAACTCTGACACTAGTGTTAGTCACTAACACACACGATAAGAAGAAGAAGATACTGCACACAATTACAATTACTTTAATAAAATGCATTGGGATACTCTTCTTGACAAAGAATTTTGAAATTTTACATTAGATGCTAAATTGGTGAGTGATATTGCAAAGGTACCTACATTGTTTTAACATATCCAGCATAAAGCGGAACTTTGCTACTCATGAATAGAACAAATTTTGGAATTCCTTTACTGCACTATTTTAGGTTTATTAGCGTTCCGTACAAATTATGAAAAACCGGAACCCTTTTAGGATCACTCGTGCATCTGTCTGTCCCTCCGTCTGTCGCATCAAAACTAAAAATCTTCTAATAATAGGATAATCTAAAAGGAAAAAACGTTAACAGCTAATTTTTACAAAAAATATGAGCGAGTAGTTGCTTATCCAATAATTGTACCAAATATACGTAATTTTATCACAAAAATGGAATCTTCAAGTGATAGATACGGAAGTTTCTGTAATTCTGGACGCAATTCAAAGCGAAGATAAAAAGCATTTATTTCTTTTCACTTCAGCATAGCAATTTTATGTCAGTTTTATTTTTCACCTATGTATTGACGCTTAAGAATCGTACAAGGTAAAATAATGTTAAATATGTGAACAATAACCGGCAAAGTAAGAGTCGGACTCACGCATGAAGGGTTCCATACCATTATCTATAAAAAAACAAGTTTGCTGTATGGAAGCCCTACCTAAATATTTATTTTATTATGTTTTTAGTATTCGTTGTAATAATAGCAGCAACAAAAATACATCATTTGAAAAATTTCAACTGTCTAGCTATCATGGTTCATGAGATACAGCCTGGTGACCGACAGTCGGACAGACGGACATACGGACAGACAAACAAATTTACGGACGGACAGCGAAGTAATTGGGTCCCGTTTTTTCCCTTTGGAAACGGAACCCTAAAAAAGAATAAATCTACTCAGCTTAAAACACTCAATCCGCCTTCTAAGACAGTCGGATAAAAGTGTCTTTCCTCAAAAAAATGCCACAAAACGGGCAAAATAAAACTTGGAAACTCCCAATAATTGAGTGTCAAAAAGTGACAAGTGTCCCTCAATTTTCCCGCTCGTAAGCGACGTGACCATCGCAGTACAATTAAATTTTATTTTCTTTGCACGGAACCCTCCAACACTGATTGCGGCACTTGACTTGTTCGCATGAGTAAATATTGCTCTAAGAACAAAAATCAATAAAAATTAATTTACAATCGTACATTTTAACGCATGCAATTCGAAACACTTACAGCTGTGGAAGTAATTCAGTTGTGAAGGTCAGTTCCGAGTTCAGACAGAGAGAAAAAATGCCCGAGCAATTTACTTACTCAATAGAGAATAAGACCGCATGAATATATCTTAAAGTATCATCATTTCAGCCGCACAACGTCCACTGCTGGACATAGGCCTCTCCCAAAGATTTCCAAAATGACCGATCTAGAGCGGCTTGCATCCAGCGCCTTCCAGCGACCTTGGTTAGGTCGTCAGACCACCTTGTGGGTGGGTGTCCTACGCTTCGCTTGCCTGTACGTGGTCGCCATTCGAGAACCTTTTTGCCCCATCGGCCATCGGTTCATCGCGCTATGTGTCTCGCCCACTGCCATTTCAACGAGCTAATCCGCTGGGCTATGTCAGTGACTTTAGTTCTCCTACGAATTTCCTTATTTCTGATTCGATCACGTAGAGAAACACCGAGCATAGCCCTTTCCATAGCGCGTTGCACGACCTTGAGCCTTCTTATGAGACCCCTAGTAAGGGACCATGTTTCAGAGCCATAAGTCATCACTGGTAACACACATTGGTTGTAAACTTTAGTCTTAAGACACTGAGGCTGAGCCTAAAGTATACAAATGTTCAAACATTAGAAAATGCTAGCGTTTTGCAGTTAATTGAAGCTTATTATAGTTATTATAACCTAAGTAAATGTACCCGCGGGCTTCACTCCCTGTGGAAATTTCGGTATAAAGAGTACCCGATGTCCTTCCCCGAGTCTCAAACTATATCCATACCAAATTTCATCCAAATCGGTTCAGTAGTTTAAGCGTAAAGAAGTAACAAACAAATATACAAACTCACTTTCGCATTTATAATATTAGTAGGAGTAGAAGTAGGTAGGTACGTAAACAGAACAAAATAGAGCGATTTATGCTTTGAATTACACTGATGGACAGAGTGAGAAATACATAGATTCGCAGGCGTACTAAACTTCCAGACATAGTCCATATCTTCGCTCTGAGAAAGTGGAAGTGGGCGGGCTACTTAAGCCGGAGGGAGGATGGAAGATGGAGTTGGAGAGTAGTGGAATGGAGACCGAGACAGAGCCACAGAAGCGTAGGAAGACCAGCGTTGAGACGGGCCGAAGACATAACCCACGTAGTGAGAAAAACCTGGATGAGAAAAGCTCAAGACCGAAGATAATGGCATGCATGTAAGGAGACCCTGTACTCAGTGGTTGGAGGAAGGCTGAAGAGAAGAAGAAAAGAATAAGGTATGTATCCAATTTAATCCTTGGGGCCCCGGTGCTAAGGGTCTCCTTAAAGAGATCTCTCCAAGACTGACCTGCGCCGCTGGTGACAAGAGGGCTTATTGTTTTTTCGCACAACGAATCAGTATTGCGATCCAACGCGGAAATGCGGCCAGCGTTCTTGGCACTATGTCACATGGGCAAGATTTTTTAGACTAAGTTAGTAGTTAACTTTTTTCTGTATGTATATTTGTAAATATGTTTTTTTTATCCTTCTTATTTCCTTAAATAAAGATTTAATTCGTTTCATAGTTTTGTATCTGTACTAGCCCAAAATAATCACCGAACGTCACTGCTAGATTGTACCCCACAAAGACACACTCCGGTCTAGGGTTGCCAGGTCGCCAAACCTAAAAGCCGGACAGACCAGCCAGTTTGGCCGGACATTTGGGTAGAAAAGCCGGACACCCTACATTATTGAGGATTTTGTTTCAGCATTAGGTACAACAAAAAAAAATGTATGTAAAACCAAGCTATTTTGATTATTATCATAAATCTTGCCGCCACGCAACGCAACGTTCGGCACGTGCGCTATCAATCGAGGAAAGAACAATAACGACAGAGCGCAGGGGGGCGGACGACAGGCGGCGGCGTGGCGCCCCTCGGCCTGCGTGAGCGACCGACGCGACATTCGACTCTCGTCGCCTGCGCTCGGCCGCGCTCGGCGCTTGGTCGTTCATGAAATGTAAAAAGCCTAACAAAAGCCGGACAGGCCGGACACGCAACCAAAAAGCCTGACTGTGTCCGGCTTTATCCGGACGCCTGGCAACGCTACTCCGGTCACTTCTACGCGTATTCACTCATGAGTTACCTATAGACGGGACTTTTTAATAATTTTTCCAATCGACACCACCAGTGCTCCTGACATAATCCACGTCTGAACTTCCGACGTCAATCAAAGACGACACTCGTCTAAGTGGCCAACCTCTGTTAACATTAGTTTTATGCGAAATAGCCTTTATATTCAAGGCAATAAGGCAAAATGCTAGCTCTATCAGTAGTGGATAGAGAAAATTTAATTTCCTTGACGTTATTATATTAGGTTCTGAAAGTGAAAATGTGGATAATAATATGCGAGGGAAAGAAGCTCGATTTTCTATGTTTTTTTCAATACTTAATGATATTAACATTGTAATGGTAATCAAATTATTAATATTAAAAAAGATAATAATAAAATGACAAAGTCCTTTTGGCGAATAGGCGGCCAGTACTGTAAAAATAGTTTTTGGCGTTTCTTCTCAGCGTCTTTGCGAAGCGGTGTTATCCGTAGCTTTTCTTTAAAAAATAAATTAAATTTTAAACACTACACGTAATGTAAATGTAAAGGTCTAATTACAAAATAAACATTTCAACACTAGTAGTTCGCCACGAACTTAGACCTCGCGATTATTATTTCAGAATAATGTACCTGATTTGGATAAATAATCGGTGCAGGTTTACCGATATGCGGATTCATGATTGTGACTAAATTTCCAAAATAGTTGGCAATCACAGCCCTTTCTTCAAATTACTAATACTACTACAGAAGCACAGACAAGCAGCGATAGCGATTGAACGAAAGTTTGCTCAACAAAATTGTTAAATTTAATAAACAAGCCAACAATCAATCAAAATAAGCAAAAACTGAAGAAAAAAAACTAATAGTAAAATAAGACCGACTGTAAAACAAAACCCTTTTATTTTAAAGTCGGTTAAATATGATAAAATTTATAGAACTACTTATGAAACTCAAAATAATAACCATAATAGTTATTCAGAGAAATTACTTCGTGGACCCCAGGGGAGATATGTATTTTTAAGAAAGTTGTTTAGTAACCTGGACTGAATTCACCCTTAAATAGTTTCAGTTTGTAAGAAGATTTGTATTGTATATCCGTTAAGGCTTAGTCAGCTACTCCGCGAGTCACCCTAAACCCGTTTAAGTATAACGTATAAAAAAGTTGTTCAGACAAAAAAGTTGTTCAAATAAAAAAAAATGTTTTCATAGTGGCAACAAAAAAGTCTCATGACATTTTTGAAAATATTTTGAAATGGCGGATATATGACAGTTTTAAAATTTTAATCCCCCATATTTCCGCCATTTTGAAAAATTTCGAAAAACTAGCTCGAAAAAAAAATTCTATTAAGTTGCTGAACCTGCTTACAAAATTTCATGAGAATCGGTTAAGAAATGCGACCTGTAGGCGAGAACAGACAGACAGACAGACAGACAGACAGACGGACAAAAGATTTTTTGGCTAATCTCGAAACTAAGACGCTTCGCTCGCTTCGCTCGCTCGGTCAATTAAATATTTTGCCAAGGCCAAGTATAGCTCTGGTCGTGCTCCTGCAGTGGAGACAAAAAGACATGATGATGATAATGATGAATTTCCTCTTCATCGCGTGTCAAATAGATCCCTAAATGTTAAATACATCTGTTAAAAAGAAAAAATATTTGTTAAAAAATTTACTGATTTCGTGCACCATTGCGATTTACAACACAAAACATTTACAAACCGTAAACACGGAAACAAAAAATTGCCGTAATTTATCAAAATAAACATTCGTCTTTGGTATAAAGCTAGTTTTGCACTAATTTAATTCGAAATATAGCTTAGTAACGCTGAAGAAGTAGTATAGTTATAATTCTTATAACATACTATGTCAAACATTTTTTTTTATCACTACTTATTACGGTGAGAAACATGGTTACGTAACCTCACAAATCTTCTAATATGTAACTAGTTTTTTATTTTTTATTTATAGATTAATCTTTTTATTTTAAAATTTAACCTCTTACAATTTCAGTAAACAACTAAATTAAAAACTAAATTAAACTCTTAATTAAACTAAGCAAATAATAATAAAAAAAAGAAAAACCTTACAAATAGAAAACGTCTTCCAGATCATTGCCCTGCGGTAGAGTGCCCAAAAGGCTGGCAGCATTGCCACGTTGGATGGCAATGCTTGAAAATTACATACATATAATTATAAAGCCTGTTTCCCATGATAGGCAAAAACTTTAGATCTCCTCTTACTAAGATTCTTGTAAACTTTCGCTTCGTCAACGAGAAAAAATTGTCAAAGTTTAGATGTTGCAAACAGGATTCGCTACAAACTAGTATCCATATTTTTACTTCTTCGTCCAGATATATTTTATAGCTTCCCAAAAACTATTTCGTGGACGCTACGCCTAAAGAAACCAGTCGAAATCCATTGCGAGTTACAAAGCACTTAATTTTCGTATTTACACGGACAAAAATTCTTGGAAAGTGTTTTTTTGCGAAGGAGTAAGATTTAATTTGCGTTTCGGTTGTCCTTTTCAGTTCGATTTCGTTGGGAGACCAAACACAATTTGCATTTTGAGTGAATTATAATAGCGGTCGGGAAGAGCGATTCGGTTGAATTTTTGTCCTATTTGAGAATATTTCGGAATTTATTGCGTATTTCACATTTCCTTAAATGGACCAGACACCGTGGAACTGCGTTTTCAGGGCTCCGTATCCAAAGAGCAAAAACGGGATCCTATTAGTAAGTCTCCGCTGTCCGTTTGTCCGTCTGTCTGTCACCAGGCTGTGTCTCATGAACCGTGTGACTGGACAGCTGAAACTTTCACAAATGATGTATTTTTGTTGCCTCTATAATAAGGAATACCTACTAAAAACAGACTAAAATAAGTGTTTGATCGGAGCTCTCATACAACAAACTTGATTTTATATACAGTACCTGGGCGACCGAGCTTTGCTCGGTTACATCTCAAACATTAACTATTTTTTTTAAACTTGTCTAAAAACAATGCAAAATAAAAAATTATATATAAACTTAAACATAAAGAAACAAAAGTAAGTCACCGAGTGGGATTCGAACCCGTAACACTCTTTCTAGCGGTCGGTATCCTTAACCGCTGAGCTAAAAACAAGGCGGTCGGCGCGACGAAATTAGCGACCATATTCTGCGTGGAAAGAAAAACGCATGAAAACTCGAAAACATGCGTTTTCCCAAACATAAAACTAATCTAGGTCGATTGTTTACCCCCGAAAACCCCCATATACAAATTTTCAGCGAAATCGTTAGAGCCGTTTTCGAGATCACAGAAATTTATAAATATATATATATATATACAAGAATCGCTCGTGTAAAGGTATAAGATAATGGTACGGAACTCTTAGTGTGCGAATCCGATTCGCACTTGGCCAGTTAATTAAAACTATCAGTGATAGTTTAAAAACCAAAACCAATTGAGCAAAAGCTAATAAAAAACAAAAAAAAACAAAGAGTGAAAAAAATGTCCATTGCCCTTTGAACACATTATTAATGTATAAATGAACGGGGCTTAGTACTTACCTTTTTAACCCTCAACAAAAGAGGGGTGTTATAACTTAGTTATCTATATATTTTTATATCTCTATATAATTTTATAAAAATATGCATCATAGATTGCATATGCAGATTTTTCTAAGCAAAAGAAAGTTATCTATGTGATTTCCTATTTTTATAGAAATACCAAAAAGCATAAACATAAACTTAAACATTTAACTTGATATAATACATACTATCACGTCTTTATCCCTAATGGGGCAGACAGAGCATTTTGGGTCTTGCGGTTCTATGCAGAGCCCAGGGCCGCAAGACCCAAAAGCCACTTTTAGCGTCATGGTGGGCGAGAAGATGGAAAAGCAATCAATACAGTGATGGGTTGGTAGCCGCATCGCCTGTTAACATGATTTGCATTTTTTCCCATTCCCTCGATCGGCTTTTACGATCTGCATGGGAAGAGAAGCAGCTGGTACATTCTAAGTTTTTTTTATTTCTCCCAGACCAGCATGGGAGCTTGATATAATTAAACAATATTGTCACCAGACTGCGATAACCTTATTGGTCGAGCCCAGACCCCCAAATATTTAATTACGACATCAAGAAAACATTCCCCAGGCTAAAACAACCCCTATGTTTCAAGCGTGAATCCTAACATAAATCAAAGAGTTTAGAAATAAAAAAAAACCTATGGGGACATGGTTTTAATATAACTTTATGCATTTAAGTAAGTATTTTTATTTAAACAAGTTACTGGTGTTTGCCTGAGACTTCGTTTGCGCACATCCATTATACACAGTAGGCATGTAGGTATAATGTATAATAAATGTATAGAGGGACAAATCACACTGATTGAGCTAGCCCCAAAGTAAGATCGACACTTGTGTTATAGGATACTAACTCAACGCTACTATATTTTATAACAAATACATATATAGATAAACATCCAAGACCCAGGACAATTTGAAAAAGGCCATTTTCCAACTTGCCCTGCCCGGGGATCTAACTCGGGAGCTCTGGGTGACGGTATTTCATGGTGGCCACTACGCCACGGAGGTCGTCAATAGTATGTAATGGGAGGTATATGTTATGGATCAAGTGTTAAATTGGGTCATTTTTCATAATGACCGGACTTTATGAATAATGACCATCTGCTTTGGTCGAAGTAATCAGAATATTATAAATGCGAAAGTGAGTTTGTATATTTATTTGTTTGTTACCATTTCACGCTTAGACCACTAAACCTATTCAAATGAAATTTGATATGGATATAGGTTCATCCCCAAGGAAGGACGTAGGATTTTAGCGGAAAGCGAAACCCACGGGCACAGCTGGTTGATTATAATTTGATCTTCCTTATTTATCACATTGTCTAGACATTATGAATATTGGCATGTGGTAAAGATCCTTATTCATAAGATGCAAGTTTAACTCTTTAGTGGTGCGTGGCAGATCCGTTGATTTGTTAATGCAAAGGGTGATTCGAAGATATAGGTACATAATATTTATAAAATAAGTAAAGATCAACCAAAAATTTGTCGAGGTGTCGGGTGACCAACCAAAAATTTGTCGAGGTGTTGGGTGTCGAGGTGTTGGCTGGCAATTATTTAGCCCAACGAATAAGCAATGCCATCCAACGTGGCAATGCTGCCAGCCTTTTGGGCACTCTACCGCAGGGCAATGATCTGGAAGACGTTTTCTATTTGTAAGGTTTTTTTTTATTATTATTATTTGTTTAGTCTAATTTAGAGTTTAATTTAGGTTTTAATTTAGATGTTAACTGAAATTGTAATTAAGTATCAGCATTAAACAATACTTTCTTAACGGAAAAAAAATTAAAGTGGTAAAGATCTATACACCATTATGTCCTTTCCCCTAATAATATAGACAGAGCGTGGTGTAAATTCTAAACGCGCATTGGTTGGCGTTAAGATTTTCAGTTTTCTGCGACACTCGCCAGTTTTGCGCTATTTATTGCCACTTATCACAAAAACGTGTAAAACAAAAATAAAATCAATGTGACGTCAGAAGAGTGACTAAGTCAAAGTCAATAATGTGTAATTATTATAGCTAATGCCAGCAAATGAATAAAAATGTTTCCAGTTTCAAACATACAACTTTTTTACTTTCACATACATATAACATTTTAATAAATAAATAATAAATATATAGGGACAAATTATACTACTTGAGTTAGCCCCAAAGTAAGTTCGATACTTGTGTTATAAGATACTAATTTAACAATACTATATTTCATAAGAAATATATACATAGATAAACATCCAAGACCCAGGACAATTTAGCAAGGAGGTCGTCATATAAAACCTGTCAAGAAGATTTTCGTAAATATAATGTTGCATAATTGAAAATTACTTCCTCGAGATCATGTCTTCCTACTCAACTCCATCTTTAATTTATTACTCAGTTTGTCATAAGTTCCAATGAGTTCCAAACTTATAAACCGAAACTCAAAACAAAGCTCAAAACTCCTTTGACAAAATATCGAATACTTATGGCTTCAGAGAATTCATCGATTCTTTTCACCTGACACTCAATTTAATGCTGTATTCTATTGTGATAAAGTTGATTATTGCGTGTAGCTAATGTTTGGAGTGATATAACTAGTGATGTATTGTGGGTTCGTACGGAAAGGAAATTATTTTTCCGAGTGGCTTCACATGCTACACAGCGCCTGTAGCAATGCTATCTGATTGAACGTTTTATAGCTTTTTTATTGGGTTTTGTCTGTACTCTGTTTTGATTTTAAACATATACCTATTTTAAAATTAATGCCAGCAAAAACACGCAAAAACGCTTTGATTAAAATTATCGAGTAAGGTAGATTTTTCTTCTCTATTCAAATACAAATGTATCTTTATTATCATAGGATATTTACAAATGCCTTGTGGTTTCCGGCAGAGTAGAATAGGACCACTCCAAGTATTCCCGTGGATGTCGTAGAAGGCGACTTAGGAAATACAAGCTTAACAACGCTTTTAAACACCATGAGACCTCTTCAACCCGCCTGCGAGGAGAGTGTAGGCCGAATCCTCTGGCTGCTTTGACCGATATGGCTCAGTAGTACAGAGAGGGTAGTGTTCCTGCAGTAGAGACTAAAAAGACCTGATGATGATGATTTATTATATCTCTTAATAATCGTCACTTTGTTTTGTTGCATAATTGTTGACATCAAATGGTTACTTACATCTGACTTTACTGCCGCTTTCTGCTAGTGCAGAAGAAGCGGCAACAAACTGCATTACAAGTGCAGTGCGATGCGCGCTCGGTAAAGCACGCGTTGCACAATACTGCACAGTTAAGAATTTTTATTCGTGAATCGCGCGGCGTAATGCCGCTGCACGACGCTACCGCTATGAGTACTAAACCACTCATAGCTAACGAGTTGTTGGCTTTCATCGACTACGTGAAAGACACCATGGACGAGATCAGCATCATGCAGATCTGCAAATCAAACTTCAACGAAGAGGAGATTTGCAGCGGCAAGGTGCTGCTCTACGACCTGCTCGGGAAGTCCGCGCAGATGCCGAAACGACGGAGGGATGAGAAAGGCGAGAGGAGTCTTCAGGACATTATCTCGCTGTTGAAGACGACCGATCCAGACGATGTGCCCGCTTTCTGTGCAAGACGACTGCGGAGATTACCACCTGTGTCGTTTGATCACGTTGATGTCACCAGGCTGCTAAAGGACATCACGGCCTTGAAGTCCAGTCTGGCCGAGATGCAGTTAAGAGTAGAGGCCTCGGAAAATACGATCTCCGAGTTACGTACCGAATTATTAGTTTTAAAAAGTAATGATTCGGTAACTAGGTCACCCGTAGCCGCTAACATTAACACATGTCGAAGAGGTGCGCAAGATACGTCACTTGGCAGTTTCGAGTCAGCGAAATTCGATGATTCGCCGGCTGCCGCTGTAACACACGTCACACCGCGCCCCGCGCCCCGCTCCACCGCCGCGGTGAACACCACGAGTGCGTTGACCCCGACACGTGCCTACGCTGCGGCGGCAGCTGCCGTCGGCGACACTGCCGTCAACGCTAGTGTCGTCATTGATAAAACTAACCCAGCTGCACCACTGGGTCAACGTCAACCGAAGCGGAGGAAGCAGCAGAAACCCGAGGGAGACAGGAATCGAGTTTCGTCGGTTCCCAGAATCGTTCAGGCAGATGAAGAGGGCTTCGTTAAAGTGGAGCGAAGAAAAAAGAGGCCTTCTTGTCGGAATCAGTGCGGAACTGCACTGACAGGACCAAACCACCTGCTGCGTCCCGCCGTCCCAACGACGCAGCTGTACGTATCCCGGCTCTTCCACTCCACAAAGGCAGAGGAAGTGATGGAGTACGTCCGCGTGAAGACCAACATCACGCTGAGGGTCGTGAAGCTGGAGTCGCGCCACAGTGTGAACTTCACGTCCTTCGTGGTGCGAGTCCCGACGGAGAAGCTGGCGACCTTCATGGAAGCTAACTTCTGGCCGAAGGGTGTTGTGTATCGTCGCTTTCGCGGAACGCTACCCGACACTCCGATGACGCGCAACACGTCGCAGCCTCAACGAGTGCCATAGTTTAAGTTATATAATATATATATATATTAGGTTAAGGTATATATTGATATGGGCCTAGATGTTTATTTTTGTAAAATCTTTTGTTGCCTGAAATAAAACAATAAATAAAAAAAAAAAAAAAAAAAAAAAAATTTATTATCTATTTTCATCGTAATAATTAGAGCAGTTTTCAAAATTTCTATTTTTTTCAATTTAAACTTAAATTATTTATTTATTAATTTTTTTCACACTAAAAATAGGTAGCAACTGCCCATCAATTAAGTTTTTATAAACCTGTATCCGTGGATTAATTAGATATAGGTAGGAAAAAAAAATCGTTTATTGCCCTGCTTCATGCAAAAACAAACTCAAACGCGAAATAGCTATTTCGAAACAAACAAAGTTAAAGTCTTAACTTCGACCTTTGCCCTCCAAACAACCCAAAGCTTAGCCTCTAATAAAATGTCAAAGTATAACTCCACCAAAGATAACAATCAAAGCAGTTTCAAGGGAAGTCCTTGAGAAAAAGAGCAAAAAAATTGAAGCAAACGACGGAAGCGCCCTCTAGATTATAGAGATAACAGTTGCGTGTATCATAAGACGCTGATTAGGGCTTAAACACATGAAAAGAAAAAAAAATACCTTTTTAACGATGACTTTACTACATTATAAGATAATGTTGTAATGTGACGTCACTAGAAGAGAAAAACAATAATAATACGAACAAGCATTCATAAATCAAAGATAAATAATAATTATTTTAAGATAAAGGAAATATAAACCACGACTAGCAGTTTTCTAAATGATGTTCATACATCTAAAGTAAATGCTGCAATCAAAGAAAAATATACATGCCAGTTTCAGTAAGTCATTTTAAAAACTAGTTTACTTGCTAGGCAAATTAAAAAACCCCGACGACACCATCTAGTGATAAGTGGCTGAACTACAAGATATATTGATATCGAGGCGCCGCCATCTATTCTTTGTCAGAGTCAGAATACAAAACCCCAAATTTGAAACGTTATCACCCAATAACTTATAAACGACTGAACCGATTTCCCGCATCGAAATTGGTCCATCAGTTCGAGTTCTACGATTATAATGCCATAGACAGATACACAGACAGACAAACGGACACTAGCGTTAAACTTATAATGCCCCAGTTTTTTGTCGGGGGTTAAAAAAGAGGATTTATATCAAATATCAAATATCTTTATTTGCTAATAAGAGTTTTACATGAGGTCTTATAATTAAAATACAATCCGTCTTATCAACCCTTTCGGAGTTCAACAGAGAATGGATTGCGGTTAAAATCATAAGTTAATGATGATAGAACTAAACATGGATATACTAAACAATATGTTATCTATATTGTATACATATATGTATATGTGAATACACTATCACGACTTTACAGCAGACACGACTTTAGTATGGAAGTCTCTCAAAAGACTCCGTGCTGGTGTTGGGAGGTGTAGAGAAAACAGAGTTAGGTGGCGTCACGCTGATATCGATCTTTGCGATTGCGGCGCCATCCAATCAATGGAGCACCTTCTGTCGTGTCCGGGCTGCCCTACGACATGTACCATGGAGGACCTTAACGAGGCTAATGACAGAGGGATCACCGTGGCCACATACTGGTCAAAGACAATTTGAAATTGAAGCTACACTGAAACCATTTCGACTCAATGAGAAGAAGAAGCAGACAGAGTAAGTGGGTCTTGCAGATCTAAACAGACAATGCCGCAAGACCCAAAGAGTGCTTTTAAGCGAGCGATGGTGGCCTCAAAGTTGGAAAAAGGAATTTAAACTAGTGGCCCTATGAGCTGTAGACCTCGCAAGCCCGATCCGTTAAGGTTTATCGAATAAAAAAAAATGTTGAGACAAAACGTTGCCTCTTATTAAGGGTAACAAAAAAGATTTGCGACATTTTGAAAACAAATCGATATGGCTAAAATATAATATTCTTAAAGTTTTCAACCCCATATGTCCACCGTTTTGAAAAATTTCGAAAGAACTGAATCGACAAAAAAAAAACTAGGTATATAATTTTCAAACCGTCTCACAAACTCTCGAAACTGAGACGCTTCACTAGCTCGGTCAATAATGATAGGTTGCTACCAGCATTTATATAGCAAAACAGATTGCCAAGCGGTTAGCGAGAACAGCCGAACAGACAAACGGATGGACAGCCGGACAAAAGCATTAAAGAATTAAATAAACAGCGTCATGGTAACACCATGACATAATGCTGAGCGGAGACCAATTTGGTACCTAATACATATTGTGTGATTATAAATGTTTTTTTTTTCCTTTTAATTCATGTGTCCAAATAAACAATTTTTCTTTCTTTCTTTCTTACAGATGCAAATGCTAAAAGTATCACGTGTGTTTATGCCCTTAGCCACAGAAATGCCCTAAAAGTACTATTAAAAGTTGAAGAGCAATTTATTTTTCTGCTCCGTCGATCATCGAAGTTTTAACGATGCGGCGAACGTTTTTGCTTGCCATTTTTAAGACGTATTAAGACGTAATGAACGTACGTATGTGTCTTTTTATGTTCCGCTCTGTTTTAGGGGATATCAAACGCAAAATATCGTGGAATGTGGGGTATAACGAACATGGGGAAATTAACGTCAGAAAAATATTGTGAGGACGTCAAAACGCCTTGTGCCTTTGAATTAAGTTCAATAAATAAATACAGATTGATGGTTCTTTCGTTACACGCTAAAGTTATGAAAAATTCATAATTAGTAGAACATTTTTTTACAAGTTTTACAATATTTACCTTACAAAAGTGTTGTTATGTTCTTGTAGTTGCATAATTTCTACTTTTCTATTTATTTTACGCATTCTGTCACACTACCTAAATAATTTTTTTTAGTCCAATGGTTGATTGGCAGAGAACAACATACAGGCGTTAAGTTCGCCATTTGTATTTTTTTTGTGCATTAAATACAGACACACTGATAAAAATACAGACAGACAGACATTCAGAAATAAATACAGACAGATATACAGCCAGACATACAGAAAGACATATAGACAGACATACAGACAAACATGCATACCCGTCGTCTATTCACAGACCGGAATCCGGTCGACATGCATTGTTTTACTATTTTGTCTGGTGTTTTGCACTGACAATAGTATAAAGTCATACAGACAGACATATAGACCGACATACAAACAGACACACAGATAAACAAACAGACAGACATTAGCGTCAAACATATGCGTCGGGGATTATTAAAACAACTTAGCTAAGCAAAATCGTGGGAAAGTTCTTAGTGTTCAATATAAAGCAGATTGATTCAGACAATGGTCAGTGTCACGGCTCACCGCAGTTTGTTTAGGACTGTCCACAAATCAGCGATGCTGACTCTGTGATTTGTGATAAAGGCTTTGAAAGTTTACTGTATCGACGTGATATGTATCAGCTTATAATATTTCAAGCAGTCATGTACGTTAGAAAATAAATAAATAAACATAAACGGAGAAATCATACTGAGAGAATTCCGGCAACTGGGACCGAAGTTCACTAGGTGAGCTAGCCCAAAGGCAAAGACAATACATACAATACAATACAAAAAGTACTCTTTATTGCACAAAATAAATAAATATAGCACATAATTTATCTTAAAAAACTAGGAAATGCGCAAAAGGCGGCCTCATCGCTAAGTAATTTCTTCCAGGCAACCTATATAGAAAAAAATTGTGATGGGAAATTAGGTAATGCGGGGTGTCAATATAATATAATAAAGCAACAGATACCCAATGCCAAAAAAACGATTAGAGGGCCCGTTAGTAGGCAAAACAGGAGTTGTGGGGAAGGCTCACAGAGATGGCAGCACACACGACAAGCAAAAACGTGACAAAGAAAGTGTTGAATATACTTTATAAATAATTATTGCATTTCATATAAGTCATATTTATTTAATTAGAGTACTACTTTATTTAAATAATAATAATAAAAGGTTTTAATGCCATTACCTTGTAGCACCATCTAGTGATAAAGAAGAGAAATATTACTCACGTATAGAGTCAGCTACTGCCGACATGTTTCGACCTCATCCGGAGGTTTTCATCAGGGCGAATGTGACTACAGGCCCGTACGTACACCACACCGGCTCGCGAAATACTAACCCGTTAACTAACTATAATAATGTCTGTGTTTCACGTTAGTTTTAATAAAAAAAAAAGTTGAGAGGTGTCAAGGGACACCCGGATGGAACGAGTTCCTTTCGATTAATGAGAGAGAGAGAGAGAGAGAGAGAGAGACAGACAGAGAAACATGCGCACGCCGCACGGCTTACAACTATAGCAAAAAGTGTCGTTACAACTTTTAGTCTTAATTTTTTCCGACTAGCCCCCTTTCGCAACGCGCAATAAGGAACTTCGATCCAAAAATAAATAATTATAAGGCGATGGGTAGGCATGCCCAAAGTAAGTTTGAGACTGTGTTACGTGCTTCGATTCCCATTTTTGCAACTTTATGTCCAACATGCTAATAGTAACCTTTAAGTCTAAGACTTAGGCTTAATCTACCTCCTTAGGAATAACTTTAGACGACTTTCGTGGCGTAGTGGTCACTATGCCAGTCCGCCACCTAGAGGTTCCGGGTTCGATCCCCGGTCAGGGCAAGATGAAAAATTGCCTTTTTCAAATTGTCCTGGGTCTTGGATGTTTATTTATATAAGCATTTGTTATAAAATAGAGTATCGTTAAGTTAGTACCCTATAACACAAGTCTCGAACTTACTTTGGGGTTAGCTCAATCAGTTTAATTTGTCCCTATATATTTATTTATTTTTATATTTATTTACTGCGATACTACGGACAAGTAAGTCGACAATACCCGTATTATTATTCAACGCCCCGGCCGCACTTGCCCTAAGGGCTTGTCAATAGAAGTCGCTTATTCAATATGTAGTAACACCTACCCGATCTAATGTATGGGGCGTTCATAAAGGGATTTGGTTAAGGGTGGGTGTATTTTTCGTTTTGTACAACTTTTGACAAGAATTTAATATTTTTAATACGGTTTACTCAGGTAGTATAGCTGGTCTAAAAGCACTCCACGAATCTGTCCATTTTTTTTTATTGAAACTAACGTGAGACACACACATTAGAAACATGTCGACAATAGCTGATTTTATACCCGGTAACTATTTAACAAATTAAAATCTCTGAACGCCATCTAGTGATAATCGAAGAAACTAAATAGCCGACTTATCTATCATTTGCCAGACAAACCTATAATGATCCGATTTTTAGGCGTGCCCCCAATAACTTTTAAACGATCGATTTTCATTAAACCCAGCTAAGAAAACTTGCTATTACGTAAATAAAACCCTATTGAAATCGGTCCACCCGTTCGGGTGCTACGATGCCTCAGACAGAGACACATTAGCGTCAAACTTATAACACTCCTCTTTTTTGTCGAGCGTTAAAAACCAATAAACAAAAGTAGTTTTTCTACTTTTCTTTATTAAAAATAGTCAACCAGTTTTGTCTACAAATATTAAGTATTTTTTATTTAAGTGCAAAACTATACATACATACATACATACATAATATCACGTCTATATCCCTAATGGGGCAGACAGAGCATTTTTGGGTCTTGCGGCTCTATGCAGAGCCCAGGGCCGCTAGACCCAAAAGCCACTTTTAGCGCCATGGTGGGCGAGAAGATGGAAAAGCAATCAATACAGGGGTTGCTAGCCGCATCGCCTGTTAACATGATTTGCATTTTTGCCCATGCCCTCGATCGGCTTTTACGATCTGCGTAGGAAGAGAAGCAGCTGGTACATTCTAAGTTTTTTCAATTCTCCCAGACCAGCATGGGAGTGCAAAACTATGCAAATAAAATACCGCGGCTTGCACTACCGCATTTTCCTTCAATAAATATGAAATGCAATAAGTGACTGCGGCACAAATTAAATAAAGCACGTATGGAGCTCTTTAAAAGGCACTCAGTCTGCAGCCATTTTCATTATAATGCTTTTTCTCAAACATGCTTGGAAATGTAGATCTTATTGTAGTAAAAAGATTTGCTTGGCAAATAAAAAAAACTCCGGCTTTAATTAGTTTCTTATATGAACGCCATCTAGTGATTAGCGGAGAAACTAAATAGTAGAACTTATATCCAAAGCGCCATCTATTATTTGCGAGACTAACTACAAAAACCCTGATTTTTAAGCATTAACCCCCAATAACGTTTTAACGGCCGAACTGATTTTCATCAAACATAGCTAAGAACCACTGCAAGGAAACTTGCTATTACATGAAAAAACCCCATTGAAATCGGTCCATCCGTTCGGACGCTACGATGCCACAGACAGACAGACATAAACCTATATATTACCATTCTTTTTTGTCAAGTAATAAACAAAAGTAGTTTTTCTACTTTTCTTTATAAAAAAGTCAACCAGTTTTGTATACAAATATTAGGTATATTTTATTTAAGTGCAAAACTATGCAAATAAAATACCGCGGCTTGCACTACCACATTTTCCTTCAATAAATATGAAATGCAATAAGTGACTGCGGCACAAATTAAATAAAGCACGTATGGAGCTCTTTAAAAGGCACTCAGTCTGCAGCCATTTTCATTATGCTTTTGTTTCTTACATGTCAAAGGACAATTAGAGGGAGACCAAAGAAACTTTTGATGGAATGTATATAACAGTGGCGTTGGTTGATAATTTGGGCTAGTACAGTAATAAAACTATAAAACGAATTAAATACCTACATAATTAGGCTACATAAAAGTTAAGTACCTGGGCGACCGAGCTTTGCTCGGTTACATCTCAAACATTAACTATTTTTCTTTAAACTTGTCTAAAAACAATGCAAAATAAAAAAAAATATATAAACTTAAACATAAAAAAAAACAAAAGTAAGTCACCGAGTGGGATTCGAACCCGTAACACTCTTTCTAGCGGTCGCTATCCTTAACCACTGAGCTAAATCAAGACGGTCGCGACGCGACGAAATTAGCGACCATATTCTGCGTGGAAAGAAAAACGCATGAAAACTCGAAAACACGCGTTTTCCCAAACATAAAACTAATCTAGATCGATTGTTTACCCCCGAAAACCCCCATATACAAATTTTCAGCAAAATCGTTAGAGCCGTTTTCGAGATCACAGAAATTTATAAATAAATATATATACATACATATATACATACAAGAATTGCTCGTTTAAAGGTATAAGATAAGGCATTCCATGTCCGGCTTATTTTCATTAACTTAGTGTAAGTATCTGAGCGTGTTTAATCATTTATGATTGTGACTGTATTTCAATAACCATAGAGAATTTTCGTATTTTGAATATGTGGGTGTGTGTGCAATCCAGTTAAGCTGCTGCTGTTAACGGCTTATGAAAATAGTAAGTGCGCCGATATACGTAAGTTATAATTGTTGTTAGTAATAAATGAATATATTTAAGAAGCCCCTTAGGGAACTCGATGGGAATCGGCTTCTAAGGAGGCTCCACCACTGGTATATAGGAGGAAATGAGTAGCAAGGGGGTGATGGATGGGTTGACTGGAGATAGAACAAAATGGAAGGAATTCACATGCTGTGTCCGCACATAAATAGTGGGACAAGGATATGGCAGAAGAAGGAGAAGAAGAATCTTTTGTTTCTTACAAGCAGTAGTAAACTTCGCCGTTTCCTCGTGGTCATACTACGAGTAGTTTGTCATACCAGTATGACTACGAGGATATACATGTCCCCGTAGTCATACTGTGACTTTATCTTATTACTAAAATAGTTTTACATCCTTCTGTATACCTACATATAAATAATTTACTCCATTTATATACATACTTTCCCGCGAATCTAACAGAATAAATAGACAATATTTAGACAATGTAAATATACATTGTTGTCACTTTGAATTATTGTCAAAGTTTTGTAAGTAACTAGGCCCAACGTAGACGACAGACTATCCGTGACGCACTTTTTAGTCTGTGATCCATCGGTTCTATTTTCACAGACTAAAAAGAGCGTCACGGATTAGTTATCGTCCACGTTGGGGCTTTAACGTCAACAATTGTGCAGCAAAACAACATTGATAATTATGAGATATTACAAAGATCCTATGATAATAAAGATATTTTCAAAAAAAATTTACTGCTGAACTGAACTGATTAGAATTTGAGAAAGAACTGTTCTGTCGAACATGTTGGAATTTAAAGACTCTATTGGGCTCACCTGACGCGAGAACCTTGATGCATTCTTACGTAAACATCATCTTATAAATCTTCAACGTTGTATACAATTTCTACAATTCGAGTTGATTCAGGAAGCGCGTTACTGTATCTTTCTCAAACTCACACATTCACTATCCCAAAGAATTACAATTCATTTATTTATTTAACTTTTATTGTACAAAATACAATTTGTATAGCATAAAACCTATGCTATAACCATTATCTAACAACCTTTGCTTTATTTATTCTAAGATATTCCAAATTTTCTTGGCATCTTAAAAATATTAAACGTTTTTAATAGAACATTTCCTCTCGCGGGTCTACTGGAAAAAAATACTTTAGAAATAAGTAGCACATATGTACTTTGTTTACTTTTAAAAGGTTTAATTTGTAAACTTTTCAATTTTTTTTTGTACATGAACCAATAAAATAAAGAATATCAATTTATTCAGACGGAAAAAATTATATATACCTACATATTCAATTTTCTTAAAATCTAAAATAAAGATAAAATACTACTCACTACAATAAACTAACACTAATATTTACAAATAAAGTAATTGTTTACCTTGCGGTAACGTGCCCAGAAGGCTGGCTGCATTGCCAAGTTGTATGGCAATGGTTATTTGACCTATATATAGGCCAACCCTCATTGTCACGAGAAACTTCAATAAGTTTCCTTGAGATAGCATAGTATAATTTGTAAGCTTATGGCTCCCATGGATCAAAAGTTTCAACCCCAAACGGCTCAAATATGTAGTAATTTCCGATACTTTCATATTTGCGTCGTTTGAGGTTTTCAGCTGATGCCGCTGCTGAGCCCGCTTTAGACTCTGTGGCTGAAAGATGAGACGACGTCAGTGTGTCAACGCAAGTAGCGTCCCAGACAAGCGGCCGGGTACAAGGGTCATAGGGAATTTTACTTCAAATTTACTTTTTACTTTTTCCAGTAGTTTCTATGATGATGATAATGATGACTTTGTGTTTCGGCCTCGGCGACTGTTTATTATGCGTTAAAATCCATAATAACAACCAGTCAAGTGCGCATGACATATTTTAGTGCACAAGTGATTGCGCATTCACAGGTGCACTCTCTCGTCCTTTCCCCTCTTGATCCAATGGAACGGCAGACCGCTACGATTAGAGAAAGGCGAAGATGCAGTATCTAACACCCTCTTTTGACCTCTGTTGTCGCTCTTGGCCTTCAACAATGCCTTGCTGTATCGCCGCTAAAATCTTCTGCTTATCTTTCTTCTTTCACCGAAACAGTCTACTTGCTTAGTTTCTATACATTGGTTGTTTTGTGAGTGTGCCAAGGGTATAGGGGTATGTTCGGTAATGCATCGCTATTGGACGTTGTTTATACGTGACATGCTCAGAATATCTCGCGGGAACAAATAAAATGGCCACTTGGAAACATACAAGTTTTGCTCGCCTCGTAAGAGGAGCGTTTGAGGTAGTGCATTACTCTCAACATGTCTCATGTTTTTCTGGACTTAAACTCTCTTTTTTTTATACCTTGGACCTTGGTACCTAAAATATACTTTTTTGAAAAAATATCTCGTAAATCTTTGAGTAAAAGTTAGGTAGAAATCGTAGAAAAAGAAGTTTGTATATTTTTCTATTTTAATCAAATGTTGCAAAATGGTCGTTTAATAGTTAAAGCAAGGACATCACATAATTAAAATATGTATACCTTGTTTAAGAACCACAAACGAAAAATGGAAATAGATGCGCACGTACGCAAAACTCTTTAAAAATATTATCTGTAATAGTATTTTATATACATATTTAGACAAATGTTGCCAATGGCTACGGCTAGCTTGGTAAAATTGGTCATGATGACGAAAGTCTTCTACTCATAATCTCATTTCATATACCTAATACTCTGTCATCTCGTATGGTCTCATCTTATCTCTGATACAATGATAGTGTTATTCAAACACTTGGTGGATGTTCCAACGAAAGAATAAAATTGCTAACAGCCAATATGTCGCTGATATTGACTTTTAGTTACTTTGACGTTTAAATAAATAAAAAATGTTCTTGTTATCGAGTCGAAAGGGCTGGTTTCAAAAAGCTTTTGGTTTCGTGACGCTAAAATCTGCCTTTTTTGTTGTTAAGGCTCTTCAAAGAGCTGTTTGTTGTTTCGAACCATTTCGTGGAGAAAGGATAAGCCAATCTGCTTTACCGACTGACTGTCCACGCAGATTGCCCAGGGTAGGCTGGACGTACAGGGGTCTCATTACGTCACTAGAAGAGGCTCCTTTCACGCACAGAAATTTAATATAAATAAAACATAATATTCAAAAATATACACTGGCTTCGCATTCGCGATACAAATCTGTACATATAATAAAACAGTAAAAAAAGTGTGTCTGTACATTAAATATATTTCCAAAAAAAATATTGGGAGCGATGGAGACATAGTAATAGAGTAAGAATTTTAAAAAAAATGTCTGTCTGTTTGTCTGTTTGTACACGCTAATCTCCGGAAATACTGGACGGATTCGAATGCAACTTTTTTTGTTATATAGCTATTAAGCCTGGGCAACATAAAGGGTATAAATGATTTTGGAAAATGAAACGCCTGATGCAGAACGATAATGGTTCAGCTTCTTCTTCTTCTCGTGTGTGTTAGTGACTAACACTAGTGTCAGAGTTTTTAAACCGCCTTAAAGGCCTCCGACATGGCTTTAGGTAACGACCAATGTCAAAAACAGTGACCGGGACCGACGGCTTAACGTGCCCTCCGAAGCACGGATCATTTTACTTATCGGACAATCAGGTGATCAGCCTACAATGTCCTAACCAAACTAGGACAACAACACAGAGTCGTTGCCCCCGCCGGGAATCGAACCCGCGACCTCCGGGTATGAGCCGAACGCTCTAACCACTACACCACGGAGGCAGTTATAAATTCTCAGCTAATAAATATTCAGCTAAACTATAAGAGATATAAAAATGTCGCCTTAGTAAAAGTTGTTCAGCCTGATTAGCATTTTCCAGAGACATAAAGTGCATGCGAACGAAGTCGCGGGCTTCAGCTAGTTAAGAATAAAAATAAAGATAGTAAGTACTTTCCCTTAACAAATGCAAAAGAAAGCTGAGCCCCGTAACTCACTGCCAACTTATTATATTGTATTTTATCAGAATATATTAACTTCATTATATTGTATTAGGGGCTTGCATTCGCATGTTTACTTTATGTCTCAAGTTTCTATTTCCCCCTTTTTGATGAGCTCTATTTCATTCAATAAATAAAAAAAATCGGCTTTGACTTTGACATTGACAATATGTTTTAAAATGTCTGGAAGAAAATTAAGTCACAGTTTTAGATACGTAGACAATTATTATACAACGTGAAAGGGACATACCCGTAATCAATCGAACCATGGGCTCACTAGATCACTATTTAAAGTATAAAAAAATAATAAAAAAAAAGACGTGTGGCACTCGGGGACTGCCGCGGTAAAGCTATTGCAAACAAGAAAGGACGGCAACGTCACAAACGGACGACGGAGACGAAGCGGCAACCTACATGGTAGGCGGAGAGGGGAGCGTGAGGTTTTTTCGTTACGGAATTTCTGGATTCGCTCCCCGCGCTCAAGGCCCGCGATAGAAGCTATGCAATAGCTTAAAAATGCGTTGAAAATGTGCAGCCACCCGGGGAATTTGTAGAGGAATGTCGTTTTTATTTTTATTTTTGACTGTTATTTTATTATCATTGTACTTTAGTGATCTAGTATAGCCTGTGGTTTGGTTTATTACGGGTATTTCCCTTTTACGTTGTATTATCTTGTACATACTCCATCTCTTCCAGTGGATGTCGTAAGAGACGACTAAAAGACTAACCACAAATATTTTTATGCTGCAACTGCATTTCCAAGGAGGGTTGACTTGGACGTCGAATGTGTGTAAAACTATTTGCGCAAACGCATTTCTAAAGAGGGGTTGAGGGTGGAGGGGTTGACGTCTGTTCGTAAAACCAGAGCCAATTGTTTAAACATTTCGGGGGGTTACTCCAAAAGTGGTACGCAAGACGGACGTTACTGCGTATCCGCGTTTCAGTGTCAAGCAACATTGAGCACTAACGTATGATGAAAAAGTTTTATTCGCTTTGACATAGAAATAATTGGTCACGCAAAGTCTTTGGCCTTCTTGAGTTATATTGACATGCATGTTATATTAGGAGGATAAAGGATTAGGAACCGTTGTCATTAATTTAATTTATTGTTTAATTTTATTTCTACTTAAATATAATTACTCTTATTTTGTATCTCCTTTGACAATCACGGGTTTTCCCCCGATTCTTTGAGAGGTTTTCGTAGACAGATCAAATACCCCAAAACAAAATGTTCTTTTAAAAGTTCGAACTAAAATGGCAGTCGAGCAACGCTGACGCCAGCTGCTGTCTGTGGCCTACATCCAAATCCTTTAATCTCGCGTCGCAGTTCAAGATTGCTTTTCGTACCAAATGTGGGACGAAAACGTTCGTTGTGCTGTACGTAAACCAAAGCTGACTCTGTTCTGTATAATCAACAGCACAGTGTATGTCTTTAATTATGTATGATACACATTGTTACATTTTTAAAGTTTTTTGCCTGCTCGGGTAGTACAGAGAGGGTCGTGCTCCTATAGTGGAGACAAAAAGACCTGATGATGATAATTATGATGATTGTTACATTTAAAGTTTAAAAAATACTCTAAAACAAAATGTTCTTTTAAAAGTTCGATCTAAAATGCCAAGCTTTGCAACGCTGACGCCAGCTGCTGTCTGTGGCCTACATCCAAATCCTTTAATCTCGCGTCGCAGTTCAAGATTGCTTTTCGTACCAAATGTGGGACGAAAATGTTGGTTGTGCTATACGTAAGCCAAGCTAACTTTATTCTGTGTTCTTAAAGACACGCTGTATATTTTCAACTGTGGTTTCCGGCAGAAAGATGCCGTGTGGTTTCCGGCAGAGTAAAATAGGACCACTCCAAGTCCTCCCGTGAATGTCGTAGAAGGCAACTTAAGAAATACAAAACTAAACAAAGCTTATAAACATCAATTAGACCTCTCCAACCCGTCTGGCCAGCGAGGAGAGTGTGGGCCAGAGCATCCTCTGGATGCTCTGGCCCACACTCTCCTCAGTCTAATCTCTGAGCTAAGCTGCGAATAGCAGAGGAAAAAGTTTTTAAGGGACTCATCATCATCATCATCCGAGCGTATTCCCGGTTGTACACTCCGCAGTAACGCTACAGAGCCTGAGATGCGCTACCTGACAGAGGTGATTTGAAGATGTTACTGGTTTTTACATAGAGCGGCTGCTGTCTGAACTCCGCAAACAAAAGGGCAGAGCAGAACCTTGGATAGGTTTGAGCAAGATGCTAGATGGCGTTTGGAACTTATAGTTTATACGTGCTTTTCGAAACGCGGAATCATCTTTCTTTTAAAAGTGATGATTCTAGCCCGCAATATCCTAACTAGACGGGAAATAAATTTTCACAAAGCATGCTTCCCAGTGGGATTCAAACCCTCGATCTCCGGATCACAAGGCAAAAGCCTTGAGCACTGGATCAGTCAATTCCTTATAGGGAACTTTAAAATTCACTTCCTTTCAATCACTCGTTTTCATTCAAACTCTCAAAATCGAATTAAAAATACATCTATCGAGCCTCAATTTCAGAAACTGCTCTCCTAAAGTTAATCTGAAGTGACTTCGACGAATTTACATGTAGATTGGGTTTCAGAATTGATCCAGTCGAAGGTTTATAGTTATAATGCTGATACAAATTGACTCCTTTCGTTTGAATCAATTAATTGACAGCCTAGTTCCCTGAGTACTAAAGATCAAATTTAAATAGCAATGGCTTTTACAACTACAAAATTAAAATTAGAGTTAGATTACTAGGCCATTTTATTAATGCATTTGATTTGATATTGTCGGTCCTTTTACCTATAGTTTTAAGGTTGACTCTCGTATATAAAAGTTTGTTGGACATTATTTCATTTGGTATTTTAACTTTTAAAACTCATAAGGCTTCGTGTGTGATGAATTATTGGGATTGTTGATTTTCACGTCCAATGGATATTGAATATTTAAAAATAGCTTCCATTTTACGTTTTTCTGAAAGTAAATTTGGGTTGGTAGGTGATTAATCGAAAGCCTTTAGCAAATATTTTTAAAGAGAAGCATATAGTCCGGTCTTTTTACTTACTTAAAACTATAGGGTCGGTCATTCTCAAGTTTTTTTTCTATTCCGCAGAAACGCGTCATTTTTAAGGGTTCCGTACTCAAAGGATAAAAACGGGGCACTATTACTAAGACTCTGCTGTCGGTCATTCTATCCGTCTGTCTGTCGCCAGGCTGTATCTAATCAACCGCGATAGCTAGACGGTTGAAATTTTCACATATTGTGTATTTCTGTTGCTCATTTAACAACATACATACTATCACGTCTTTATCCCTAATGGGGCAGACAGAGCATTTTGGGTCTTGCGGCTCTATGCAGAGCCTAGGGCCGCAAGACTCAAAAGCCACTTTTAGCGTCATGGTGGGCGAGAAGATGGAAAAGCAATCAATACAGTGATGGGTTGCTAGCCGCATCGCCTGAAATGATTCGCATTTTTGCCCATTCCCTCGATCGGCTTTTACGATCTGCGTGGGAAGAGAAGCAGCTGGTACATTCTAAGTTTTTTCGTTTCTCCCAGATCAGCATGGGAAATGTTTTAACAACAAATACTAAAAATAGAATAAAGTGAATAATTTCGTACTCCCATACAACAAATAAAACAAAATGGTATCCGAACCTTTCGTGCGGGGATCCAACTCGCATCTGGCTGGTTATTTTTTTCTCTTAAGAGTCCCCCGAACCTAGACTTCTCCATACAAACGTGGTCTACGTTTAATTTTGAAACCACATGTCAGATTCCGCTAAAAATTGATAATTGTAAAGAAATTGCAATTATCTAGGTTTATAACTGGTTTCCCACGGTAAAATTATGAACTGGAAAGAAAATATAACGATTTAGAAGTTTCCCATACTGATGGTCAAAAATGATAAATAACACTATATTCTATTTCAAGTTCATATTTTTACCGTTGGAAACCAGTTATAAACCTAGATAATTGCAATATCTTTGAAATTACAAAATTTTGTCGAAATCGGACATGTCGTTTTGAAATAAAACGTAGACTACGTTTGTATGGAAAGTTGTATTTTGGTCTAGGTTCGGGGGACTCTTAAGTAGACGCGTTAATTAGTTCGTTTGTACGTTCATTTGATATTTCCAAAATTATTTATAGGGGTAGGTTTATTTTTTTACATACATATTTACATAAATAATATCACCTGTTTTTCACAGGGGTAGGCAGAGACTATGGACCTCCACTTGCTACGATCCTGTCAAACCTATTTTGCTTCACCTTTTTTACTTTTTCATTATTCACAAACCAGTATTAATTTTCCAGTATCCGGCTAAATCAAGTAGACATCTAGCTATATGCCATTGTCTCATCCAAAAGTGTCAACTTGATTTGGTCGGATAATACTTTCAAAATTGTAACAAATTTAGTCTGCGTTTTATAATAAAACGGAAGATGTGTAATAAAATTACAAAGTTAACCAATATTGTCAAAAAATATTTACATGAGTTTTTTTTTATACATACATACATACTATCACGTCTTTATCCCTAATGGGGCAGACAGAGCATTTTGGGTCTTGCGGCTCTATACAGAGCCCAGGGCCGCAAGACTCAAAAGCCACTTTTAGCGTCATGGTGGGCGAGAAGATGGAAAAGCAATCAATACAGTGACGGGTTGCTAGCCGCATCGCCTGTTAAAATGATTCGCATTTTTGCCCATTCCCTCGATCGGCTTTTACGATCTGCGCGGGAAGAGAAGCAGCTGGTACATTCTCCCAGACCAGCATGGGAGTTCTGTTTTTTTTTTATATTATTCACAAAGCAGTTTTTCTATTTCTTTCAGCGGTTGAATAATAAACTACCCCATAAGTGTTTAATATTCTACTTTATTATTCTTTCTATCTCCTTTCACTGAAATAAGATTAAATGTTCCAAGCCCCTGCCACCCCAAACTAAACAGTCATTTCGTTTGATGCGATCACAAACAGACAGTCCACAAACATTGGTTCATTTGACAAACATTGAGTCTTTTGACAAACATTGCTTCATTTGATACAACGTTGTTCACTACACCCGATTGTTTACCCGGCTTTTGGTTCGCTTTGATTTATTATCTGGCCTTTTATGGAAAAAGTATAAAATCTTTTTTTTCCGTTTTATTTGTTTTATAAAACGCAGACTATTTAAACCGATATCCGGCCAAATCAAACAGACATCTAGTAATATGCCATCGTCTCATCCGAAAGTGTCAACTTGATTTGGTCGGATAATACTTTCAAACTAGTAACAAAGCTAGTCTGCGTTTTATAATAAAACAGAAGATATGTAATAAAATTACAAAGTTAACCAATATTGTCAAATTATTTACAGGAGTTTTTTTTAAATATTATTCACAAAGCAGCATTTCTATTTCTTTCAGAGGTTAAATAATAAACTACCCCATAAGTGTTTAATATTCTACTTTATTATTCTTTCTATCTCCTTTCACTGAAATAAGATTAAATGTCCCAAGCCCCTGCCACCCCAAACTAAACAGTCATTTCGTTTGATGCGATCACAAACAGACAGTCCACAAACATTGGTTCATTTGACAAACATTGAGTCTTTTGACAAACATTGCTTCATTTGATACAACGTTGTTCACTACACCCGATTGTTTACCCGGCTTTTGGTTCGCTTTGATTTATTATCTGGCCTTTTATGGAAAAAGTATAAAATCTTTTTTTTCCGTTTTATTTGTTTTATAAAACGCAGACTATTTAAACCAATATCCAGCCAAATCAAGTAAACATCTAGTAATTAATATGCCATTGTCTCATCCAAAAGTGTCAACTTGATTTGGTCGGATAATACTTTCAAATAGTAACAAAGCTAGTCTGCGTTTTATAATAAAACAGAAGATATGTAATAAAATTACAAAGTTAACCAATATTGTCAAAAAATATTTACATGAGATTTTTTTTATACATACATACATACATACTATCACGTCTTTATCCCTAATGGGGCAGACAGAGCATTTTGGGTCTTGCGGCTCTATACAGAGCCCAGGGCCGCAAGACTCAAAAGCCACTTTTAGCGTCATGGTGGGCGAGAAGATGGAAAAGCAATCAATACAGTGACGGGTTGCTAGCCGCATCGCCTGTTAAAATAATTCGCATTTTTGCCCATTCCCTCGATCGGCTTTTACGATCTGCGTGGGAAGAGAAGCAGCTGGTACATTCTAAGTTTTTTTATTTCTCCCAGACCAGCATGGGAGGTTTTTTTTATATTATTCACAAAGCAGTATTTTTATTTCTTTCAGAGGTTAAATAATAAACTATTCCCTATAAGTGTTTAATATTCTACTTTATTATTCTTTCTATCTCCTTTCACTGAAATAAGATTAAATGTCCCGAGCCCCTGCGACCCCAAACTAAACAGTCATTTCGTTTGATGCGATCACAAACAGTCAGTCCACAAACATTGGTTCATTTGACAAACATTGAGTCTTTTGACAAACATTGCTTCATTTGATACAACGTTGTTCACTACACCCGATTGTTTACCCGGCTTTTGGTTCACTTTGATTTATTATCTGGCCTTTTATGGAAAAAGTATAATATCTTTTTTTTCCGTTTTATTTGTTTTATAAAACGCAGACTATTTAAACCGATATCCGGCCAAATCAAACAGACATCTAGTAATATGCCATCGTCTCATCCGAAAGTGTCAACTTGATTTGGTCGGATAATACTTTCAAACTAGTAACAAAGCTAGTCTGCGTTTTATAATAAAACAGAAGATATGTAATAAAATTACAAAGTTAACCAATATTGTCAAATTATTTACAGGAGTTTTTTTTAAATATTATTCACAAAGCAGCATTTCTATTTCTTTCAGAGGTTAAATAATAAACTACCCCATAAGTGTTTAATATTCTACTTTATTATTCTTTCTATCTCCTTTCACTGAAATAAGATTAAATGTCCCAAGCCCCTGCCACCCCAAACTAAACAGTCATTTCGTTTGATGCGATCACAAACAGACAGTCCACAAACATTGGTTCATTTGACAAACATTGAGTCTTTTGACAAACATTGCTTCATTTGATACAACGTTGTTCACTACACCCGATTGTTTACCCGGCTTTTGGTTCGCTTTGATTTATTATCTGGCCTTTTATGGAAAAAGTATAAAATCTTTTTTTTCCGTTTTATTTGTTTTATAAAACGCAGACTATTTAAACCAATATCCAGCCAAATCAAGTAAACATCTAGTAATTAATATGCCATTGTCTCATCCAAAAGTGTCAACTTGATTTGGTCGGATAATACTTTCAAATAGTAACAAAGCTAGTCTGCGTTTTATAATAAAACAGAAGATATGTAATAAAATTACAAAGTTAACCAATATTGTCAAAAATTATTTACAGGAGTTTTTTTTAAATATTATTCACAAAGCAGTATTTCTATTTCTTTCAGAGGTTAAATAATAAACTACCCCATAAGTGTTTAATATTCTACTTTATTATTCTTTTTATCTCCTTTCAGTGAAATAAGATTAAATGTCTCAAGCCCCTGCCACCCCAAACTAAACAGTCATTTCGTTTGATGCGATCACAAACAGACAGTCCACAAACATTGGTTCATTTGACAAACATTGAGTCTTTTGACAAACATTGCTTCATTTGATACAACGTTGTTCACTACACCCGATTGTTTACCCGGCTTTTGGTTCACTTTGATTTATTATGTGGCATTTTATTGCCGATGGGGCAAAAAGCTTCTCGACTGGCGACCACGTTCAGGCAAGCGAAGCGTAGGACACCCACCCACGAGGTAGTTTGACGACCTGAAGGCGCTGGATGCAGTGGACGTTATGCGGCTGAAATGATGATGATTTTAATTTATTGAAAAAGTTATTAGATTTAATAGACGTATGATAAATAACGCCGTGAACTAAGCGTAGATGTGTATCTACGACTAGCAGTTATTTTAAACAGAAGTCCGCGACTTCTTTCGCGTGGACTTTGTCAGGCTGAACAACTTTTGCTAAGGCGTCATTTTTATATTTCTTTTAGTTTAGCTGGACCCTTATAGTTCCGCATCAGGTGTTCTATAAATCAATTATACACTGTAGTTTCATTTGAATCCGTCCAGTATTTCCGAAGATTAGCGTATATAAACAGACTAACAGGTAAACAGGCAGTCAATTTTTTTTATTCTTACTCGTTACTATATCTCCACCGCCCTAAATATATTTTTTCAATAATAATAATAAATATATTCAATGTACAGACACATTTTTTTTTCTGTTTAATTATATGAATAGACTTGCTTGCATTTTATTAGCTGCTCTGTGAGCCGTAGACTTCGCAAGTCACCGTTATCTTGTCTAAAGCTTATTGAATAAAAAGTTGTTCAGTTTTTGTCTGAACAATTTGCGACGAACAAGTTGCATCTTAATCAAGGTAACAAAAAAATGGTGGAAATATTTGATGTTTCCACCATTTTGAAAAACTTCAAAAAACTGAATCTACATAAAATGGTTTATGATATTGGAACTTGCTTAAAAAAATTTCACGAAAATCAGTTGAGTAATGCGACCTGTAAGCGAGAAAAGACGGACAGACAGATTGACAAATTGGCAGAAGGACAAAAGCATTTTTGGCCAGTCTCAAAACTGAGACGCTTCGCTAAGCTCGCTCGGTCAATAACCTACATTGATTTTTTTAACAATGCTTTGTATTTATTTTGAGTTCTCATTAAAAATCTCTCTCGGGGGAGCATCAAAAGAGCAGTTGTTCAAATACTATTTACTTTAATAATAAAGATCAAAGAAATGTTAACTTAAACGCATAGTAATTAGTTTTGTTTAATATTTAGTTATTAATGTTGGGAAAACTTTCATCTGAAACTAGTTAAGACGACTTAATTGACTATTAATAAAATATTTTTGGTAATAACTTTGAAATAATTAAAATAAACTAAATTAAACTACAATGCAGGCCGCTTCTGATCGGTCGTTTTGGAAATCCTTGGGGGGGGGGGCTATGTCCAGCAGTGGACTTCCTGTGGCTGATATGATGATGATGATGATGATAAATTAAACTACGAAGTAATAATCACTCTTTTTTAAATCAATGTTTAGTCACCCAGTTAAAAATCAAATCAATGTTTCAACCTTAGGGGGTAAATTAGGAGTTTTTTTTTAAATATATTCATTTTGGAGCTTTATTATGTATTGAATTGTAAGTATTTTTGAGCAAATTAAAAAAATAATTCAGTTTTTGTTTTCGCATTATGTTTCTAATTCTTTATTATTTAATTAATCATTTTTAAATTTTTTATTATTATTAACTTCTATACCTAATAGAAAAATATATTTACAATTTCTTTGAAATCACAAAATTTTGCCAAAATTGTGCATGTCTTTTCGAAATAAAAAGTAGACTACGTTTGTATGGAAAATGATATTTAGAGAGGTTTGGGTAACTCTTAAGACATTATTATTAACTCTTTCAGGTCAAGGTGAAAATCCAGAAAAAGAAAAACCAACTAAAGTAGTATCCCTTTTATCTCCTCGCTACAGCAGCTCTATAAATCACTATATTTCTCTAGAAATGTTTATCGAAACTTGCTGAAATAAAAGCCTTTTTATCTTCCCCGCTAAAAGTACTTTCAAACTGGCGAATGGCAGAAATAGTAATAATTGATGCCGAAATCGCTGTTTTTCGCATTTGTTTTTCTCTCTCGTAATGTTCGGTACGAGTTATAAACTGAAGCGGTTTTAGTTGGACATGAGAATTTGACAGGTCAATAAACCTTTCAAAGTAAAAGTCAAAAGTCTAAGGAATTGACGTATACAGTCAGATGTCAGTTTCCATTTGACAGTTAGAAAACAAGTCGTCTTATCTTGTTAACCCTTTCACCGTTCGGGCCCATTCCACGAAGGTCGAATATTTGCGACAAAAAAATGCTCTTATGGCACATAACTTACGTATCCATATCCGTTTTTGGTTGTAGATAGGTATGTTAGATTTACCATGTCTCGCGCTGGGGGCACGACAACTGATATAAAGTCTCGCGGTGAAAGGGTTAATAGAGGGCGCTGCACAGTATACATATGTCACTGTCACTTGGTATAACAAAAAACCTATTGACAACTTTGTAGTCGGACAAGTATTGATGTCATAAAAAAGTTTTTTTAATGTCACCCGGAAAACCTTTAATGTCCTTGTTTATTTTAAGCACAAAACCGTTTTTCTGTGTTCTGTTCAATGACCTAGAAAGAAGTGACAGATCCGACTGACTGCGGACGGTTATCGTTGTAACTCCAGAAAGGGCGCCATCTTGCAAGCTCCAATCTCGAGTTCTTGTGAGTAGAAGTCAACACGATTCGATAGAGCTTCAAAGGGCGAACCTTAGAGGTGTTGTATTGTAATCTTCTTCTATGTTTATGACGAAGACGTTTCTTGAAAGAGTTTCATGAAGCTCCAGGCAGCTAAAAATCAGTAATTTTATTAGAAAATTTACAATCAACAAAAGACGTTGTTGTATATAACACAAATTCCTCTTACAACTCGTAACATGATACCCATTCCATAATAATATAACTTTTTAGTGGCCAATATTGTAGTGTCGTTTTCGTCGCTGCCGATGAAATACGACTGGTTTTTCTAGACCCAAAGTCGAACAAAGGTAGACAAATTAAGCATTAAATACAGTGGTGAATGGTGACATAAAATATGGTACAAAAATAAATTATTTGGTACATTTTTTTGTTTTTTCGTGAGTGTAAGTAGTCAACTCTTGTGTCAAATTCAGGCTTCCTAAAGGCATAAAGACGTAGCTTACCGACCAATGGCTTATGCTTATACGTGGCTTCCAAAGCACAGAGGAGCTCAAGAAATTTTAATGCCACTTGTGGTCACGTATCCAAGAGTGGACCACGCCCGGTGTCGCTTTACTTGGGGCCACTAAGCCCCAGTTAATAAAATAAAACGTTACAAAATATGTCACTTGTCAATGATCATAGGTGCTATTTTTCAAACGCGGAGTCACTAAACGATGGATTTTTTGTATGGAAAAACCATTCGTTTAGGTGACTCCGCGTTTCAAAAATAGCACTTTATATCCATTATCAACGTGATTTTAGATTTGTTATTGCAGAAAAACTGATGTTAAGAGCGCTATTTGATTCCAAGAGACTATGACGTCATTAGTATAGATTTAATACAATAGAAAAAAAAACGACGGGTTGCACTCTGGGAGTGCCGGCAGAAGTGAAAACACAGCAGTATGGCCACTACACAGACGGTCGAGCCATCAGCTATCACCATCCATGGATGCGCGTAGCACGCTGTAACATAAACACACACGAACATTCGCGCAAGCGCCCTGCGCCGCCTAAACCAAACAGCAGGCACAGGCATACATTTTCGCCGCGCCGTAGAAAGAGAGGGGGATACTCCCTCTCCTACGCCGCGCCAGCTGTCTACTCTCCATCCGTCTTACGAATTTTCGATCAGGTCACGTGTCCTGACGCGAGTTTAACATTTTTTACCCATTCCAAAAAAAGTGCACAACGCCGCTAAAGAAGTTTTCACTTCAAAAATATTTTGACATTTAGAAAAAAGTATCTGATTTAATTTGTTGAAAAGAAGCGAATTGTTTGTTCTTCTATATTTATTGTAAACGAGCTTGTGTCCGTATCGACGTCCGCGTGAATGAATTATCAAAATAGGTTGATATTATTGGAAAAAATATCAAATACAAAAATAAAACCGGCTAAGTGCGAGTTGAACTCGTATCGAGAGGGTTCCGTACAATACTAAACTCATCATAATAATTTCAGCCGCATAACGTCCACTGCTGGACATAGGCCTCTTCCAAGGATTTCCAAAATGACCGATCTAGAGCGGCTTGCATTCAGCGCCTTCCAGCGACCTTGGTCAGATCGTCAGACCATCTTGTGGGTGGATGTCTTACGCTTCGCTTGCCAGTACGCGGTCGCCATTCGAGAACCTTTTTGCCCCATCGGCCATTGGTTCGCCGCGCTATGTGTCCTGCCCACTGCCATTTCAACGAGCTAATCCTCCGGACTATGTCAGTAACTTTAGTTTTTCACGTTTGTTGTATATAGAAGTCCCACTTAAACATTTATTTTATTTCCATATTCGCTCTCTACATAAATTACTTTGTAGTAACGTTCTCCATGCCTGCATTCTGCACACTTCAGAAAAAAAAGTTTGACTCTTTCTCTATGGTCTACGGCTGTCGCTGTCATTGGTCTAGATCTTCATTTAGTTTAAAGCTAGAAAAATATACATACAGCACGAAAGTCATGGCATTTCCTTAGTTGGGAAGAGATATGGCATTTAGTGATCTTAATATCTCCATGTGGTGGGTGGGAATTTATGTCTTCAAGCGAATATGTCACAAAATTATGATAGAACTTCACTTAAGGTAAGTTCGTTTAATCACAAATTTTATTCAGTATCGACACCAGAAAAGCACCATCTCTGAAAATTTCAACTGTCTAGCTATAACGGTTCATGAAATACAGCCTGGTGAGAAGTGAACAATAGGGTCTCGTTTTTACCATTTAGGGACGGAACTCTAAAAACACCCACTTAAAACCTTCAAATGTTAAATAAGGCTTAACCTTGACACAAGGAATCTTTTGCTATAAGACCCCTGAAAAGTAATTTCGGTATATAGAAATACCAATATTCGGGACTTTAACTCAAGATTGATCGCCGGGATGAATCTTTGGCTCCAGAAAATTTAATATATTCCCATATATCACAATTTCGCCTATAAATTTGCTGGTAGATTCAATTACGTATTCGAAAGAGTGTCAATTTCGCGGAAAATTATATTTATTTTGGAGTTTAGGGGAAACGATCTGCTCTTTATGCCGAGATTATGTGTGAGACGAATTCGGAATTGAGAAATTTTAGGTTCATTTTATGCATGAAAATTTGTTACGTACTTTTAAATTCGACTAGATTGAAAACCACCCCTTATTTTCTAGTTATTTTCCACCATGACGCTAAAAGTGGCTTTTGGGTCTTGCGGCCCTGGGCTCTGCATAGAACCGCAAGACCCAAAATGCTCTGTCTGCCCCATTAGGGATAAAGACGTGATAGTATGTTTATTTTCTAGTCGAAGATAATTAGGTTTTTTTTAACTGTACTGCTAGGTACTCACTTTTGTACGTTTATATAAAAAAATGCTGAATTATACCTTTTATTATCTAATGTAAAATAACGTCAATTAACATGTAACTAACTTAGATAGATTACTTATACAGAATTAAAACAACAAGCCAAGTGCGAGTCGATCTCACGCACGAAAGGTTACTACTGTCTATAAAAAATCACGTTTGTTGTATCAGAGCTCCACGTGAATATTTATTATATTCTGTCTTTAGTATTTGTGGTTAGAGCGGCAATAGAAACACATCATCTGTAAAAATTTCGACTGCCTACGTGCACAACTGCATTTTATATAGCCTAGTGGCAGACAGACGTATATAGACGTCGGACAGTGGAATCTTAGTAATAATGTCCCTTTTTTAACCCTGCACCGCGCCCCGCTCCGTAGCGCGGTGCCGCTATACAAAAACGACGCGCGGGAACGCGGTGTCAATGTATTGGACTGTGTGTTTTTCTATATATTTTTGTATCTTTATTCTGTTTTTGTATCTTTATTCTGTATGTGTGTGACTATAGCCACAAATAAACGTTTTATCTATCTATCTATCTAGTTATACAAACGGAGATACTTACAAACAACGTTAGAACACGCATTCCCGCGCTACGCTGCGTAGTGCGGGGCAATGTGAGAATCGCCTTAATAATAAAGTTCAAGATTACAACATCTTAAAATTCACTTCATATATTCCAAAAACTTAAATAAACCCCAAATCTTCCCCTTCAACCTTTCATTCCCGAATATAATCTCCACATGACATTTTCTAAAAGACCCTTCCGATAATTTGGAGAAAAACCGTTTGGAGAGTCAGCAAATCTTAATAAACCAAGGTATGGGTTCGCCCCTCGCTACTTGCTAAGCTGTGCGATTCTGTCATATAATACGTGAGAGGATTACTTTCTTATATTATTGCTATTTCTATAAGTCGTCTAGATTGGATGACATTTTGTCAACCTTACTCCTGAGCGGGAACCCATCACTTTATCGCAATTAACTTCAACGATTTTCATTCCCCATAAAACTATTCGCAAATCTTATAATACAATATTTAACAAATCCTAAAATCTCTTGACATCGAAATTTTATTTACTCGATTATTCATTATCTACAAACTCAGTCTATCGTTATTTATTTTCTTATTTTATGTATTTTATCGAAATAACGTAACATCAAAGTTTTGTTACCCATAATTTTGTTACCACGTAAGTTTCAGTTTGCAAAATAGTTGAAACATTTGAAAAGAATGCTAGGAAACTTCTATCCATTTTCTTAGGTTAGGGCAAACCTATAGGTTAGGTTATGTCAGAACTGCGACCAACACACGCACGAGCCGAGCGAGCGAAGCGAGCGTGCCGCGGCAGCGGCCGGCGAGTGCTAGAAAACTACTATACATTTTCCTAGGTTAGGGCAAACCTATAGGTTAGGTTATGTTAGAACTGCGACCAACACACGCACGAGCCGAGCGAGCGAAGCGAGCGTGCCGCGGCAGCGGCCGGCGAGTGCTAGAAAACTACTATACATTTTCCTAGGTTAGGGCAATCCTATAGGTTAGGTTATGTTAGAACTGCGACCAACACACGCACGAGCCGAGCGATCGAAGCGAGCGTGCCGCGGCAGCGGCCGGCGAGTGCTAAGACACTTCTTTTCATTTTCCTAGGTTAGGGCAATCCTATAGGTTAGGTTATGTTAGAACTGCGACCAACACACGCACGAGCCGAGCGAGCGAAGCGAGCGTGCCGCGGCAGCGGCCGGCGAGTGCTAAGACACTTCTATCCATTTTCCTAGGTTAGGGCAATTCTATAGGTTAGGTTATGTTAGAACTGCGACCAACACACGCACGAGCCGAGCGAGCAAAGCGAGTTATTATGTGTACCGTTACATATTGAAACATGTTTTTATGAACAGTTTTATCGATAACTTAATATTTTATATGAAATGTTAGTTCGATATACCGTTTTTCTATAAAAGAAAACCATTTTAAAATATATATATTTTTAAATGTTGTTATTATAATATGAAACTGCGATGATTAACTATTCGTTTTATCAAGAAAAAAATGTATTAAAAATCGTGGAATAGTTTTCTGGGAAATGAAATTCGATGTCAAAAAAATCTGTATTCTAATAGACACCCCTCCTGAGCCTTACTCATAAAGAGTAATCTACAACGTGGAAGGGACATGCCCGTAAATAAATCGAACCACGGGCTATATTAGATCACTCCGTGTCTGTCTGTCTCTCCGTCTGTCTTTCACCAGGCAGTATCTTCATGAATTGTGATAGCTAGACAGTTGAAATTTTCACAGATAATGTATTTTTGTTGTCGCTATAACAACATACTATAAACAGAATAGAAGAAATGATTAAGTGGGGCTTCGATACAACAAACGTGATTTTTTATAGATAATTGTTCGGAACCCGGCGTGCGCGAGTCCGGCTCTCACTTGGCTGGTTATTTCATAATCATCATCAGGTTTTTTTGTCTCCACTGCAGGAGCACGACCCTCTTTGTACTACCATAACATACTTGGCCAGAGCAGCCAGAAAATTTGGCCTGCACTGTCCTCGCTGGCCAGACGGGTTGGAGAGGTCTCATCGATGTTATGAAGCTTTGTTTAGCTTGTATTCCTAAGTCGCCTTCTACGACATCCACGGGACAAGACTTGGAGTGGTCCTATTCTACTTTACCGGATACCACACGGCGTTTACAACGCGTCCTATAAAGCACAGCCCGAATGCCTCTTAACTCTATAGTTTGATTTACCGCGGGACACTTCAAGTTTCAATTTGGGTCAGCGGTGAATTCAGATTGGAACTAAAACTGCCATTAGCATTGAGTTATTGGTTTAGACCTACATTCATAATTTTAGAGCTTGATAGCTCAACGGTGAGCTATTTAAGTAATCAATTTTTATTTTTTATTTTTTTGTTGGAACGAGGTTCCTTAACGCGCGTTTTGAAAGGAAGCTAGTAGGAGAAAATTAAGACCAAAAGTTGTATGTAACGACACTTTTTGCTATAGTTGTAAGCCGTGCAGCGTGCGCGTGTTTCTCTGTCTGTCTCTCTCTCTCTCTCTCCTAATTAATCGAAAGGAACTTTGTTCCATCCGGGTGTCCCTTGACACCTCTCAAGCTTTTCAGTTTTATTTGGTTATCTTATGATGTACATCATCATAATCCGAACGTATTCCTCCTCTAGTTGCAACCTCAGCAATAAACGCTTTAGAGTCCAAGGAGGCATCATTTTGGACAACTTAAATCATTTGACATTGTATATTAACTAGATCTAGTGATTACTTCGATTTGTACGTGAACCTACTTTTTTCGTTTTTTGATATACAATTTTTGGGAAAAGTTGTTCAAAATGATGGACTGAATCACCTCTTAAAATATTTATACTATATTTAAAATAGCCTTGTATAAGTCTCTACCATCCTTTTTGAAATGCGACAAAAACTTATTTTATCTACAAAAACCAAAAACATAAAAAAATAAATCAGTAAACCAAACACATCATCAATAGAATAATCCTAATTGATCACTCCCCAGATATATAGCATTTGTCACTCGGAATCGCCTGTCTATTGCCAATTGTCGATTTACTTCTCATCATTATCAGGTCTTTTTTGTCTCTCCTCTCCTGGCTGATCTCGACCCTCTCTAAAAGCTGCTATACTTGGCCAGATCAGCCAGAAGACTTGGCCTACACTCTCCACGCTGGCCAGATGGGTTGGAGAGATCTCATTGACGCTTATAAGCTTTGTTTAGCTTGTATTTTCTAAGTCGCCTTCTACTACGATATCAACGGATAGATTTGGAGTTCCTGTCACAAATTTAGTTCAAAATATAATGTACGTATAAAGTTTATATCAATTCAGTTTATTATTAACATATATTTTTTATTTATTTTATTTTATTAAACTTTATTGTTCCAAAGTACAAAATACTTTTAACAAATGGCGGACTTAATGCTAAAAGCATTTTCTCCCAGTCAACCATAGGGATAAACAGAGAAAAATATGCGGCACAAAAAAGCAATACAATATACACATGTACATTCTAAAATATTACAAAATAATATAAAATTATATAATATACCTACTATATATACTATAACATAAATATCAGAATGAATACACTATTTATACAATACACACAAATACATACACGTCTACTTATATTACATATCATACAAATTAATAGCTATGAAGAGAAGAATTGATGATGATGACTTTATGAAGAAAGGGAGTTTAAAAGGTGGGCGTGAACTTTTCTTTTGAAAGAGAATTTAGTAGAAATTTCTCTGATGTCAACGGGTAAAGCATTCCAGAGTCGTGAGGCTTGAAGAGAAAAAGCGTTAGACATAAAATTTGTCCGGAAAAGGGGGATAAAGAGCTGACGTGTCTCATTACAACGAAGTTGGCGATCGTGAGTGTCTGAAAGATAATTGAATTTACATTTAAGATATTCTGGGTAGTTAGGATTTGTAAGAATAGAAAAAAGAGTACACAGTAACCGAAGTTCTCTGCGTTGACGGATAGGAAGCCACTTAAGTTCAGAACGAAAGGAAGACACATGATCATATTTTCGAAGACAAAAGATAAAGCGAATGCAGTTATTAAGGAGCCTATCAAGTTTATTAAGAAGATCCACATTGAGGTCAGGAAAACACACATCAGCATAGTCAAAGATAGGAAAAATTAAAGATTGTACAAGTAAGATCTTAGTTTGAACAGGTAGAAAATTCCTAAGACGGTTCAATTGTTGGAGACTAACAGTGATGTTACGACTAATTTGAGCAACGTGAGAGTTCCAGCTAAAAGTGTCGTCAATTTGCAATCCAAGGTTCTTTACAGAGTTGGAATAAGGGATAATAATATTATTGAAATAAACAGGATGAAGCGAATTATCAATTTGAGCAAGTTGTCTCGAACTTCCGACAATAATGGCCTGACACTTAGAGGGATTGACTTTGACACCGAAATCGTCAGACCAGGACATAATTGCTGATAAAGCAGTATTTATAGTAGCCACAGCTGTGTTGATGTCCTCTACTGGCGACTGAGCATAAATTTGAAGATCGTCGGCGTAAAAATGGTAAGAGCAACCGATAGTAGAAGAAAGAAGATTTATAAAGAGAGAGAAAAGTAAGGGCGATAAAATACCTCCTTGTGGTACACCAAGAGAAAGAGTTTTCCAGTCCGACAGTTCACGGTCCAATCGAACCGATTGCTGCCGGTCGCTTAAATATGTTGAGAACCAATCCACCACCGAGGATGAGAACTGCAGATGATTAAGAATAGCAAGGAGAATATCATGATCAACCATATTGAAAGCGTTAGAGAAATCAATGAGAATAAGAATGGTGACCAAAGTATTCTCCATGCCCAATCTTATGTCCTCAGTGACTTTAAGGAGAGCAGTAGCAGTACTGTGGCCAGGTCGAAATCCAGACTGTAGGGGAGTAAGGAGAGAATTAGAAAAGATAAAGGAGGACACTTGAGCGTGTACTACAGCTTCTAGGATTTTGGAGAGGAAGGGGAGTATAGAAATTGGCCTGAAATTATTTAAGGTTTGAGGAGATGTGACTTTAGGAAGAGGAATAACGAAGGCTTTACGCCAAAGAGAAGGAAAGGTCCCAGTTACTAGAGAGAAATTGATGATATGAGCCAGAACGGGAAGAATAATAGGCAAGATGTTAATAAGCATTTGCCTACTCACGTCATCACATCCTACCGCTTTAGACTTAATAGACATTATAATTTTGCGTATGTCATCCTCGGTGGAAGGAGAAAAAGAAAAGGGGTCTATTTGAGGCTTGGCCATGGAAGTTATTCTAGAAATCGTAGCAGCTTTAACAGTAGGATCAAGAGTGCTAGTAGAATTAAAATGATTATTGAAGTCATTTGGAGAAAAATTTGAGGATGAAAAAGAATTAGTTTTATTTTTAGCAAGGCCCAACGAACGGAGGAACTTCCAAATATCGGCCGACGACGATTCTGTAAGGTTATCAGAGAAATATTTACGTTTGGCTGCTCTTACAAAGTTATTGCAACGATTGCGCGCCTTCTTGTACGCAGCCCAATTATTGTCCGTTCGATCTCGTTTATAAATACGAAACGCCCGATCCCTCTTAGTCATAGCCATTCGAACCCCTCTAGTAATCCAGGGAGAAGGTGGACGCTTAACCTTTACAGCTTTTAAGGGGGCATGCCTATCGTACAATGATAAAATGGTGGAATTAAAAATTGACACCTTCTCATCAATCGACGCAGCTTCATATATTGGTGAAAAATCAAGACCAGCCGCATCACTCAATAACTCGTCACGATTCAAACCTGCCATACTACGTGTCCAAATAATTTTAGGTTTAGCCTTTGGAGATTTCAATTTGTAAGACAAGTAAAGTAAATCGTGTCTAGAAAAAGAGGGCGCTGGTGTCTGCCCGTGCTTTACGACAAGATCTGGGGAAGAAGTGAGAATCAAGTCCAGCCACGTATCATTAGTATCAAGATTAGTGTGAGTAGGCTCTAAAGGCAAAACAGAGAGATTGACTGAATTAAGTATGTTGAAAAGTCTTCGAGAACGCGATTTATCGCTGGAGACAAGATCGGTATTGAAATCACCCATGACTATGTGATGTGTATAATCCGAACATAAGGAATCAAGAGTTGACTCAATCTGAGAGAAATAATTCACGTTAGGAGGAGAATAAACAACCCCGAGGAGGGCCTTAGCACCGTTGACAGAAACTTCAAGAAAGATATATTGTACGGCACTCGAATGCACCGGAGGCGATGATATTAAAATTTTATAGGGAATGTGACTACGTAAATAGATGGCAACACCACCACCACGCATATCTTCCCTGTCATTACGAATCAAAACATACCCTGGTAAAGAAAACAGAACAGAAGACAGAGAAGGTTTGAGCCAACTTTCTGATATTAGAATAGCATCAAAAATGGGAGAAGAAAATGTATCAAGTAGATCGGTATGATGTGCTGGAATACTTTGTGCATTCAAGTGACAGACATTGAAATAGAAGGAAGTGCCAGACATACGATTGCTTAGAACATTAAATAAAGTTTCAGGTTCATGAAACGAGTCATCATCATCACTAGAAACGCAAGAGTAAAATGAATTATTATCGGACATAATAATAAATATATATATATATATATATATATAAGTATAAATAAACAAGAATACAAAAACTATCTGAATGTCCTGCCGGTTGCCGGAAATTACAAACAAAAAAAAAATATATTACATAATAACTAATGGCTAAAACACTGGTGGCTGGAGCAGTAACTAAACGCAAATAAATATGACAAATGAAAACTTAATTTTGACATTGACAATTTTGACATTTTAGACAATTACAAAACTATGGAAAGGAAAATATTTACGGCCACCTGCTTGTGGAAATTAAAATAAAATAAGAAAAAACAAAATTATAGTGAGGTAAATTAACAAAGATTAGAAAATCGATACCTAATCAAAGAAAAAACTACTACTGCTCACTTCTTCATCCTGGCCGATCGTTTGGACCTCCCTTGCTGCTCTGAGGTGCTGGGCTCAGCCACTGGGACTGAAACCGTAGACGCCACAGAGGACCCCTGCTCCGAGGTAGCCGCAGTCACGTCCTGTTCCGACTGGGGCAGGCTATTTAAATCGTCCTCAGGAAAAAGCCGCTGCAGCGACCCGTCTCTTAACTTGACGATGACGACGCCATTCGAAGTCCAACAACGCCTCATGCCGAACCTCTTCCGCGCTTGGACGAACACAGCCTGTCTTTGCCGCGTGAGGAACTCTGCAACGCTGTACGGAGACCCCTTGAAGGCTGTCTTTTTCTCCCAGACAGCAGACTTATCACAAAGTTCTGAGAATCTGATTAAGACAGGCCTACATCTGTCTTCGGAAGCCCGCCCAATGCGATGGCACACAGTCATATTCTCAGGCTGAAGGCCACTCAAACCCAATCTTTCATGGAATATGCCACAAATAAATTAAGCCAGCCCGCTCTTAACATCATTTATGTCAGTATAAAGACTAAATCTTATACCTTTAAACGAGCAATTCTTGTATATTTATTTATAAATTTCTGTGATCTCGAAAACGGCTCTAACGATTTTGCTGAAAATTAGTATATGGGGGTTAGATTAGTCTTATGTTTGGGAAAACGCGTGTTTTCCCAAGTTTTCATGCGTTTTTCTTTCCACGCAGAATATGGTCGCTAATTTCGTCTCGCCGGCCGCTATCCGTTTTGGCTCAGCAGTTTAGGATGCGGACCGCTAGAAAGAGTGTTACGGGTTCGAATCCCACTCGGTGACTTACTTTTGTTCCTCTTATGTTCAAGTTTATATATAATTTTTTATTTTGTATTGTTTTTAGACAAGTTTAAAAAAATGTAGTTAATGTTTGAGATGTAACCGAGCAAAGCTCGGTCGCCCAGGTACTAAATATATAGAAGGACAAATCGGACAGATTGAGCTAGCCCCAAAGTAAGTTCGAGACTTGTATTATAGGATATTAACTCAACAATACTATATTTTATAACAAATACGTCCAAGACCCAGGTCAATCTCAAAAATATTTTTTTTTTCTTGACCTTAACGGGGATCGATGTGACCTAGTGGCCATCGGGTACGATGACCACTCTTCTTCTTCTTATCGTGTGTGTTATTAACTAACACTAGTGTCAAAGTTTTTAAACCGCCTTAAAGGCCTCTAACATGGATTTAGGTAACGACCAATGTCAAAGACAGTGACCGGGACCGACGGCTTAACGTGCCCTCCGAAGCACGAATCATCATACTTATCAGACAATCAGGTGATCAGCCTACAATGTCCTAACCAAACTAGGACAACAACACAAAGTCGTTGCCCCCGCCGGGAATCGAACCCGCGACCTCCGGGTATGAGCAGAACGCTCTAACCACTACACCACGGAGGCAATGACAACTAGGCCACAGAAGTCGTCATAAGACTAAAACTAAAAAGCCTAAAAAGCATCAAACACAATAGAAATCCATTATCATCAATAGAATAATCCTAATTGATCACCCCCGCATGGACACTCACATTCACGCCTGACAGATATACAACATTTTTCACTCGGAATTGCCTGCCGATTGCTCGCAGGCTCCCGCTTTACTTTCGTTTTGTCTATTAAGCTCTTATATTTAGTTAATATTCAACTTGGAAGGGACATACCCGTAATAAATCGTACTACAAGCTATACTAGATCTTCTTCTTCTTATATTTAAGAGCTGGGCTCTTGTCGGTGGAGTACTTTCCATGTCTCTCTTCCTTCCGCTAAGATCTTAACCTCTTTCTTTATATGTTTTCACGTTTAAATTTTCTTCTGGGTTTTCCTACTCCTCTCTTTCCTTCTATGTTTCCTTCTATTATTGTTTTAAATAACTCATCGTGGCGTAGTAGATGACCGAACATTTTCCCTCTTCTATTTTCTATAATTTGTATTATTTGTCTTTTCTCTCTCACATCCTCTAGTACCTTCTCATTTGTAATTTTTTCTGTCCAACTTATTTTTTTCATTCTCCTCCAGCACCACATTTCAAATGCTTCTAATCTATCTCTATCCTTTTTGGTCATCGTCCACGTTTCACATCCATACAAAGCAGTGCTCCATATAAATGTTTTAATAAATCTTTTACGTAAACATTCTTTAATACCAGAACAAAATATATATTTTTTACTCTTAAATGTACTTTTTGCAATAGCAATCCTCTTTTTAATATCTTCTGAGCACCTTGCCTCTTCGTTCATAATAGTTCCTAAATATTTAAAACTTTGAACTTGGTCTATTGTTTTATTATTAAGTTGGATATTTTTAATTACTGGACCTGATTTTGAGACAATTAAGGACTTGGTTTTATATCTATACTAGATCACTATAGTAAAATGATAATAAAATAACAGTACAGTAAAATTCGACATTTCTATACAAATTGCATGGTTGGTGCGGCATACTTTCGTCGGACTCGCCCATGAAGGGTTTCGTAGCAGCAAGTAACATAATATAAAAGTCTTATAGTATGTTTTTTTTATATTTGAGTTGATTAAATGAAAATTAAATTGCGGTTTACGATTTATGACGTATTAAAAAAAACTAGTTGCTAGATCTCGTTCAAACCAATTTTCGCTGGTAGTTCGCATGTTAATGAACATCATATATTTTTTATGTCCACTTTGGAAGTGGCGTTTTTAAAAATGATATAAGAAATCTCAATATCATTTTTGAAGACCTATCCATAGATACGTATGGGTTTGACGAAAAATAAATTTTTGACTTTCAGTTCTAAGTATGGGAATCTCGTATTGGGAAGGAAAATATATGTTTTTTTTTCTATTTTTGTGTGAAAATCTTAAACAAATCTAAGGGTCCCGTTTTTGCCATTTGGCTACGGAACCCTAAAAATGTACTGGACTTCACTGTCCGTCCGTCTCTCTGTCTATCTGTCTGTCAACAGGCTGTATCTTATGAACCGTGATAGATAGACAGTTAAAATTTTCACACATGATGTATTTCTTTTGCCGCTATAACAACAAATACCTAAGTACTAAAAACAGAATAAAATTAATATTTAATTGGGCTCGCTTAAAGAAACTGTAATTTTTTATAGACAATTACAGAGCCCTTTGTGCGCAAGTCCGACTCGCACTTGGCCAGTTATTTATTTAAGTACTTACGCATATTATAAAGGTTACTTCTGTAAGAAAATAAATAAATAAAAAACTACTTCAGGAGCACGACCCTCTCTCTTCTACCAGAGGACTGGGCCATCACTCTCCTCCCTAGCCAGACGGATTGGAGAGGTCTCACTGTTGTTTATAAGCTTTGTTGAGCTTGTATTTCTTAAGTCGCCTTCTACGACATCCATGGGAGGACTTGGAGTTGCCCTATTCTACTCTGCTGGAAACTACACGGCTTTAAAATTATTTTAACTAATTTTAAAAAGATCTTATGAAAAACATTCATTGTAATTAAATGTGTAACTTGTGTAAGTAAATTCAAAGTCAAAGCCAAAGTCAAAATCATTTATTTATCTTTGGATATTTGTATCACTTGATAATTTACTTGACACCTCAGAGTGAGTCCTATTTCACAAGTTTTCTCAAGGGGTAGCCCTAAAACCGTTAAAAATGTCCCTCGAGCCTAGTCCCGGACATATGTCAACAAACGGCCATCTACGAGACTTGCCGTCAGCGTGATGTGGGTACAAGCTTACGATAAAATTTAATTTATGACATTTTTAAGGAAAACTTTGTATCATTTACTTGTATGCGATCGTATATCAGAATGAGAACCTATAGATTTTTCATAAAACGTGAACTTTATTCTTATGTGTGCATTTTTGTGTCTACTTTCAGTCGAAATGAAAAAAGCGAAGTTTATACCAACTTAATAAAAAAAGAAAGAAAATTAATTTTGGTATAAAATAATTACTATTTATGTAAAATAAATGTTGAGTTTAATGTGCTGAGTGACGTGGAAGGATAAGGTTATAAATGTGGACATAAGAAGTAGCTTGAAGGTTACACCGTTAAGAGACAAGGTATGAAGTAACAGATTGGTTTGGTTTGAACATGATATGGAAAGAGAATTATAACATGTAACGCAAAAGACACTAAATATGAAGGTAAACGGACAAAAGGAAGACTAAAAAGAGGTGGAAAGCGTGCGTTAAGCATGACATGAGTACAGTTGAGGTGGATAAAGGAATGACGGAAAACAGAGGGATATGGAGGGAAAGGACATACTGCGCCGACCCCAAATAAAATGGAAAAATGAAAAGCAGGTGATGAATACTGCTTCTTTGAAATGTATAAGGACAATTCACACTGATTGAGCTAGCTCCAAAGGAAGTTAAAACTTGTATTATGGTATACTAACTCAATTTAACTATTTTTTGTTATAAAGCTGTTAAGCTTGGGCAACATATAGTAACAACTGGTATAATTGATGATGGAACACCTGATGCAGAACCATAATGGTCTAGTTAAACTTTAAGAAATATAAAAATGACGCCTTAAAGTTCTTCAGCCTGATGAGCATTAGCAGAAGTTGTTTGGGCTGTTAAGCAATTTCTGGAGTCATAAAGTCCACGCGAATGAAGTCGCGGGCTTTGCCTAGTTTTATAACAAATACATTTCCAGCTATTACTGTATAATAAAAATAAGTATATAAGGACAAATTACACTGATTGAGCTGGCCCCAAAGTAAGTTTAAAATTTGTTTTATGGGAAACTAACTCAACGATACTATATTTTGTGATAAATACGTAACAACGGAATGAGCAAAACTATGAGGAATCATATTAATAAATGGTGCCATGATTAATTATAAGTAAGTATGTTAATTTCAGTATCTCGCGGACACCCGTGACCGGCAACTTCGCTCTAGTGGCACGCTTTAACTTGAAATTCCTGTTTATCGTACTAGTTTCATGACTGATTCTTTCAGTTCTCAAGCCATACGGCTTTGGAATGCATTGCCCGAGGACATCAGACAAACCTCCAGTAGACATGTATATAAGAAAAAAGTGCATAATTTACTTTTTGAAAGCATTATCAATTAGCAGAATTCATCGTTTATTACTATTTTTAATATATATATATATATGAAAATATATATATATACGAATATGTATGTAAGTCTATTTTATTTATAAATATGTAGGTATTAAATAAATATGTATTTATTGTATTTCTTTTGATAATTGTTAAGTTATTATGATTCTGGCTAATATCTTTTATTGTTATTTAGACGCCAACTTTCTTATCTGTTTTCTTTTCCTGAAGGTTGACAGGGAGAGAATGCTTTACCATTAAGTCCACCTATTGTAGCTTTTGGCTCAATAAAGATTTTAAATAAATAGATAAATAAATATATTATGAAGTGATTTAACTATAAAAATATCCCTCGGGCCTAGTCCCGGACGGACATATGTCAACAAATGGCCATCTACTAGAGTTGCCGTCAACGTGACATGGGTATAAGCAAATGTAATATTTTTACTTTATATGTCTGATTGAGCCGCCCTAAACTTAGTTGTGATAGTAAGATAATGATAAAACTATAAAATATATATGACGTATATTACCATGCAAACAACCACCGAAAATTGCTTTGAACGAGATCTAGTAATAGTTTTTTTTTCAATAATATTTACTAGATCTCCTTCAAACCAATTTTTGGTTAAAACTAAATTTAAAAAAAAAGGTCTGTAAAACTTACAACGAACTACAAGAACTTTTTTATAATGTTACTTGCTGCTAGGGAACCCTTCATGGGCGAGTCCAACCAGCAGTTGGCCACTTTTTTATAATTTAAGTTTTAAGTTCAGTTTTAGTTAATTTTCTTATTTATTTTATTAATTTACACAAATAAATTACTGACAAATAAAATACTTTTATCTAAAAATAAATTTTATTAGTAAGTAAAGTGTTTCAACTATGAGATGTCCCTCGGGCCCAGTCCCGGACGGACATATGTCAACAAATGGCCATCTACTAGAGTTGCCGTCAACGTGACGTGGGTCTAAGCTCGCGATAAAATTGTATTTATGGAATGGAAAATGCAAATGTAATATTTTCACTATATATTACTTCCGTCAGACTTTACTATACTTACCAGCTATTGCTAAGTAATAAGTATATAAGGACAAATCACACTGATAGAGCTAGCCCTAAAGTAAGTTTGAAACTTTTACTATGGGGTACTAACTCAATGAAACTTTTTTTGGTTAGCAAAAGTTGTTCAGCCTGATGAGCATTTTCCGGAGTCATAAAGTCCACGCGAATGAAGTCGCGGGCTTTGGCTAGTTTTATAACAAATACATATGGATGGAATGAGCAAAACTTTAAGGAATCATATTTAAAAGTGGTGCTATTATTTATTAAAAGAAAGTAAGTATATTATGATATGTTTCAACTTTATAAACATCCCTCGGGCCTAGTCCCGGACAGACATATGTCAACAAATGGCCATCTACTAGAGTTGCCGTCAACGTGACGTGGATCTAAGCTTGCAATAAAATTGTATTTATGGCATTTTTAAAGCAAATGTAATATTTTCACCTTATATTATGTCCGTTAAACTTTCATAATATTATTTGAATACTTACCAGCTATTGCTAAATGATAAATAAATGTATAAGGACAAATCACAGTGATTGAGCTAGCCCCAAAGTAGGTTTAAAAATTACTCACTACAACTAATTCAACGATACAATATTTTGTAATAAAAACATATCGATGGAATGGGCAAAACTATGAGGAATCATATTAATAAGTGGTGCCATGATTCATTATAAGTAAATATATTATTAAGTGTTTCAACTATCAAAATGTCCCTCGGGCCTAGTCCCGGACGGACATATGTCAACAAATGGCCATCTACTAGAGTTGCCGTCAACGTGACGTGGGTCTAAGCTCGCGGTAAAATTGTATTTATGGAATGGAAAATGCAAATGAAATATTTTCACTATATATTACTTCCGTAAGACTTTACTATACTTACCAGCTGTTGCTAAATAATAAGTATATAAGGACAAATCACACTGATAGAGCTAGCCCTAAAGTAAGTTTGAAACTTTTATTATGGGATACTAACTCAACTATACTATATTATGTAAAAATGCATATCGATGGAAAGGGCAATACTCTAAGAAATCATATTAATAAGCGGTTGCTTGATTCATTCATCTTCATCATCATCAGAATCAGAATCAGAAATCATTTATTGCACAACTTATCATTATCAGGTCTTTTTGTCTCCATTACAGGAGCACGACCCTCTCTGTACTACCAGAGCCATATTTGGCCAGAGCAGCCAGAGGATTTGGCCTCCACCCTCCTCGCCGACCAGATGTATTGGAGAGGTTCTATTGATGTTTATAAGTTTTGTTTAGCTTGTATTTCCTAAGTCGCTTTCTTCGACATCCACGGGAAGAGTTGGAATGGTCCTATTCTTCTCTGCCGGAAACCAAACGGATGATTTATTATTAGTTAGTATATTATGAAGTGTTTCAACTATCAAAATGTCCCTCGGGCCTAGTCCCGGACGGACATATGTCAACAAATGGCCATCTACTAGAGTTGCCGTCAACGTGACGTGGGTCTAAGCTCGCGATAAAATTGTATTTATGGAATGGAAAATGCAAATGTAATATTTTTACTATATATTACTTCCGTCAGACTTTACTATACTTACCAGCTATTGCTAAGTAATAAGTATATAAGGACAAATCACACTGATAGAGCTAGCCCTAAAGTAAGTTTGAAACTTTTACTATGGGGTACTAACTCAATGAAACTTTTTTTGGTTAGCAAAAGTTGTTCAGCCTGATGAGCATTTTCCGGAGTCATAAAGTCCACGCGAATGAAGTCGCGGGCTTTTTCTAGTTTTATAATAAATACATTTGGATGGAATGGGCAAAACTCTGAGGAATCATATTAATAAGTGGTGCCATTATTCATTATAAGTTAGTAAGTATATTATGAAGTGTTTCAACTATCAAAATGTCCCTCGGGCCTAGTCCCGGACGGACATATGTCAACAAATGGCCATCTACTAGAGTTGCCGCCAACGTGACGTGGGTCTAAGCTCGCGGTAAAATTGTATTTATGGCATTTTTAAAGCAAATGTAATAATTTCACCTTATATTATGTCCGTCAATCTTTCATAATATTATTTGAATACTTACCAGCTATTGCTAAATGATAAATAAATAAATAAATGTATAAGGACAAATCACAGTGATTGAGCTAGGCCCAAAGTAGGTTTAAAACTTACTCACTACTACTAACTCAGTGATACAATATTTTGTAATAAATACATATCGACGGAATGGGCAATACTCTGAGGAATCATATTAATAGTGCCATTATCCATTAAAAGTAAGTAAGGTTATTATTGTTTCAACTATCAAAATGTCCCTCGGGCCTAGTCCCGGACGGACATACGTCAACAAATGGCCATCTACTAGAGTTGCCGCCAACGTGACGTGGGTCTAAGCTCGCGATAAAATTGTATTTATGGAATGGAAAATGCAAATGTAATATTTTCACTATATATTACTTCCGTCAGACTTTACTATACTTACCAGCTATTGCTAAGTAATAAGTATATAAGGACAAATCACACTGATAGAGCTAGCCCTAAAGTAAGTTTGAAACTTTTACTATGGGGTACTAACTCAATGAAACTTTTTTTGGTTAGCAAAAGTTGTTCAGCCTGATGAGCATTTTCCGGAGTCATAAAGTCCACGCGAATGAAGTCGCGGGCTTTGGCTAGTTTTATAACAAATACATATGGATGGAATGAGCAAAACTTTAAGGAATCATATTTAAAAGTGGTGCTATTATTTATTAAAAGAAAGTAAGTATATTATGATATGTTTCAACTTTATAAACATCCCTCGGGCCTAGTCCCGGACAGACATATGTCAACAAATGGCCATCTACTAGAGTTGCCGTCAACGTGACGTGGGTCTAAGCTTGCAATAAAATTGTATTTATGGCATTTTTAAAGCAAATGTAATATTTTCACCTTATTATGTCCGTTAAACTTTCATAATATTATTTGAATACTTACCATCTATTGATAAATGATAAATAAATGTATAAGGACAAATCACAGTGATTGAGCTAGCCCCAAAGTAGGTTTAAAAATTACTTACTACAACTAATTCAACGATACAATATTTTGTAATAAAAACATATCGATGGAATGGGCAAAACTATGAGGAATCATATTAATAAGTGGTGCCATGATTTAATAAAAGTAAGTAAAAATATTAGGAAGTGATTTAACTATAAAAATATCCCTCGGGCCTAGTCCCGGACGGACATATGTCAACAAATGGCCATCTACTAGAGTTGCCGTCAACGTGACGTGGGTCTAAGCTCGCGGTAAAATTGTATTTATGGAATGGAAAATGCAAATGAAATATTTTCACTATATATTACTTCCGTAAGACTTTACTATACTTACCAGCTATTGCTAAATAATAAGTATATAAGGACAAATCACACTGATAGGGCTAGCCCTAAAGTAAGTTTGAAACTTTTATTATGGGATACTAACTCAACTATACTATATTTTGTAAAAATGCATATCGATGGAAAGGGCAATACTCTGAGAAATCATATTAATAAGCGGTTCCTTGATTCATTCATCTTCTTCATCATTATCAGGTCTTTTTGTCTCCACTACAGGAGCACGACCCTCTCTGTACTACCAGAGCCATATTTGGCCAGAACAGCCAGAGGATTTGGCCTCCACCCTCCTCGCTGACCAGATGTCTTGGAGAGGTTCTATTAATGTTTATAAGTTTTGTTTAGCTTGTATTTCCTAAGTCGCTTTCTACGACATCCACGGGAAGAGTTGGAATGGTCCTATTCTTCTCTGCCGGAAACCAAACGGATGATTTATTATTAGTTAGTATATTATGAAGTGTTTCAACTATCAAAATGTCCCTCGGGCCTAGTCCCGGACGGACATATGTCAACAAATGGCCATCTACTAGAGTTGCCGTCAACGTGACGTGGGTCTAAGCTTGCGATAAAATTGTATTTATGGCATTTTAAAGAAATGTAATATTTTCACTTTATATTATGTCGGTCAATTTTTACTAATGTTATTTTTATATTCAACTAGCTGACCCGGCAGACTTCGTACAGCCAAATATAGCCTGTCAAAATGTATGTTTGTATGGGAAAAAGAAAAGGGCTGTTTTTAGGGTTTTTCCGGCATTTATTCGAATTTTTCTCGCCGTAAAAACCATCTTTGAATTTCAACGAACATTTTAAAAAAAGAATTGGTCAAATTGGTCCAGGCGTTGTTGAGTTATGCGCTTACCAACACATTTTGCGATTCATTTGTATATTATAGAAGATAAAGGTCATTCATAAAATAATTAAAAGGTCTTTCTATAGATTGTTATCAGTCAAATTTCTAATTATCACCGTACTTACCTTTAAACAATTTATTTCAAATGAGGGTGCCACTTCTAATAACATTTCGCCTTAACTCAAACATATCATAAGATATTCAGACATCTTATTTATCAATATTTTTAATAAATAAGATTTTTTTCCTTAAACCGCATCACGAAAACAACTTCCATACGAGTTCCAAATGAAACATAGTTTTTGTGCTAATTTACACTAAAATCTTAGCTAGATACGAGCGTTGGGGCAAATCTATAGTTTGGCTCAGAAAGGGCCCGTTTGTCTCCCTTCTTATCCCTTCAAATGTCGACATAGCAGACACAATAGAATAACAATACATCAGGAACAACGGAACGTGCTTCACTAGCACGCTTTAACCAACTTTTAAACACACTCCTACTAAACCTTATTCCAAAGCACGAAGCCACAAAATCCTTTAAATCACAACACTTACAACTTTTCCTCGTATGTTACATTGTTTTGCGTTATCTACAAACTTTATTACTTCACGAATAAGGTTGATTTTGAATTGTTTATGCGTTTATATAGGTTGGTTGAGGGAAGTGGCTGACCGTTGACAGATGACGACATTGCGAAGCTCTTTCTTGCCTTGTTTTCTTCAGTCTTAACTCGATTTGGGTAAATGAAAGCTGTGACTCGAGTCATCTGTTACAGAGTGTTAGAGGGAGACAACAACAGTCATAGAGATGGGTAATGGCGCAGAAAGATTTACTGTTTGCATTGGATTAGTTTGGCAGTAGCACTGTAGCAGTAACTAACTTTGTTTACGGTCTAGTCTAGAAGTAAGGATATATATTGCCTAAAATATTACCATTTCAAAGCCATAAAGAAGTGCTTTTCGATTTGTCTTTTATCTTATTGACCGAGCCAGCGTAGCGAGTGAAGCATATATATTTAAGGTCTAACAATATATATTGAAACGATTTTAAGGGAGAATTCAGCCCATGATACTGAACAACTTTCCCCATTGAACACGTATCGAAATGTGAAAAGTAATTTTTGACATCCCATTCGAGTTGACCGATCTGCTGGTGCACGTTTGTATGGAAAGCCAAAGATTATTTTACATATTTTAACATATGTTCCTAGGGAAAAGTTGTTCACTATCACGGATTGAATTCACCCTTGAAATATTTTAAGAATATTTTTATGAAATAAAAGTATTTTTAGTGATGATCCTTAGTATAAGTTTATACTGACTTCAAGAACCTCGAATCACTCTTACAGAGCGACGGAGACGTGGATCGGAACGTTACGAAGAGAATTAATACCAGATAGCTTAAGTGGAGACAAGTTTTAAGAGTGACGTGTGACAAGAGATTCTCCTTCAAATTGAAAGAAAAAATATAGAGGTATAAGACCATCGTTGGACCTGCATTGTTAGATGGAGCAGAGATGCATGTGACGGAGATGCGTATTTTAGGATGGATGTCTGGGGTTACTAAAATGGATAAGATCCGAAATGAGTATATTAGAGGGAGACTAAATGTTCCGATATGTATTTATAATAGGTACTTATATAATGTAATTTTATATTAATATTTTATTATGTAGGTATATTGTATTACTTTTTTGTGCCGCGTAATTTTCTCTGTTTATCCCTATGGTTGACTGGGAGAAAATGCTCTTAGCATTAAGTCCGCCATTTGTTAAAAGTATATTTATACTTCGAAACAATAAAGTTTGATAAAATAAATAAATGTGGCAAAGGGTAGAAGGTTATGGTAGGAGTTGACATACAGGGCCGACCCCAAATAGGGAAAAGGCAAGGGAGAAGAAGATTTTAAGGGATGATTCAGACTATTTTTCTGAACCACTTTTCCCCATAAATGTATATCGAAATAAGAAAAAAAAACGAGATTAAAGCCAAAACCTCCGGATTGGCTGATTGAAGCCAGCTACGAAATCTAGCTAAAGAGTAATCCGGAGAAGACTAACGTGATGACCATTACGCCACGGAGGTCGTCAACTAAGATTTACAATACAATGCAATACCCTTTTTGCAGAAAATAAATAAATACAGGACAAAATTATCTTAAAAACTAGGAAATGCGCAAAAGGCGGCCTTATCGCTAAGCAATTTCTTCCATGCAACCTTGCTATTGTGACGTAGTGATTATTTTGAAAGAAACAATATTTGAAAAGACCAAACTCTTTAATTAATTTTTAACAATTATACAATGAGAAAGAAGTCACAGGTAAGGGTCGTAGGTTCACAGCCACGAGATTCGTTGTTCCAGAAGAGATTTCCAAAAGTACTCAGCTTTGAAGCAGCCCGGCGTCCAGTCGGTCGAAAGAGGACGGAGGTCCTCGCGCCTCCGTATTTATATGGGCGCGCGGGGTGGAGAGCGGGGTGAGGAGGGAAGCACCCGAGGACTTCATCACACACCCCCCTCGTTGGGACAGAATTTTCCTGCCGGAAAATTCGGCTTCGTCTGCTCGCTGGCTGAAGCTGGCAGGATACGACGAGGCTGCGGACTCTGGAGACCCAGGAGGAGCAGGACAGCTGAAATTTATAGAAAAAGGAATGAGTAACATTCTAGGTATCGCAGTTAGGTTACCTGAAAAGTTAGAAATACATTATACGAGCCGAGCCGAGTCACCTCACAGAGCAATTTTATTTTTATTTTTTTTATTTTATTTTTAGCACCAGAAACAATGATTAAAATATAGCGCGAAACGTTAGATGCGATGCGATATGAAATAACAATGTGAAGCGATCATTATAGTTATCTATTAACAAGTGTGCGTGAACAGCTGTGGTATGCACAACCGGTAAGCCAAGGTCAAGAACCGGTCGTAGCTTGCAAGTGTCAATGCGTTCGATAGCGAATAGGTGAACACACAATGTTATAAAGACAATTCGAACCTGTATACTTGATTCAAGCGAGAGACTTTTTTACCACTAAACCATAGGGTACAAGAAAAAAAAAAAATGTTATACATTGGTTATAGAAGGTAGTATTTAATTAGTTTAAATTTTGATTATATTTTGATAATTATTCTTTATAATTTATTTGTTTTATATCTTTAATATGCCATTCGCCCAGTGGCTTACCAGACATGTCTGAAAGTTTATACACCAAAGGAGATTTTTTTGATACTATTTTGCATTTTATAAATTTAGGGGCCAATTTTTTTGAAAAATATTTGTCTTTATCACTTAAATAAAATGTTCGCTTCCAAACAATATCGCCAACGTGGAATTCGGCCGACTTACGGCGAAGATTATAAGACTGGCAGTTACGCTCGTGGGCCGATAACAAGGATGCATGTACTTTGTCGAAGATAGAAGACAAATGACCAAGGGACTCCGCATAACAGTCACGTGGTTCGTGAATTAAGTTCGGATCAGAATCTAGATAGTGTGAACCGCAGGTTATCAATTCGCGACCGAAAACAAGAAAAGAGGGCGTGTAGTTTGTGACTTCGCTTACGGCACAATTGATAGCGAATTGGATTTTAGGTACTAGCGTATCCCACACTCTGTGGTCGTTCTCAATGAATGCGGAGATAGCTGTAGTTATAGTTTTGTTATAACGTTCAACCGTATTAACGTGAGGCGTATAAAATGGGGTATAGTGTGTGTTCGGAACTTTATATTTAGATAATAAGTTTTTAAATTGGGCACTAACGAATTGTTTACCGTTATCTACTATGACCGTAGAAGGAATGCCGTGAACCAAGAAAACATTATCTTCGAGTATTTTTGTTATTATTTCTGCTGTGGCACGCTTTATAGGGAAAAGCAAACAATACTTGGAGAAACAACAACAGACAACGAAAATATAGTTATTTTGTTTTCTTGTAGGCGGAAGGGGTCCGATTAGATCGATACTTATCGTTTGAAACGGCCTAAGACATGACTTTGGTCCGCCCATATGACCGAAAGTGGAGTGAGTTTGATGTTTATGAGCGATACAATCATCGCAAGAATTGACGGCCTTAACCACGTCCGCATACATACCTGGCCAATAGTAGTTAAGGGCCAAGCGCTTGTATGTTTTAGAGATGCCCATGTGACCGGCTGTGGGCAACGAATGGTTTTGCCTTATTAACTCCGATCTCTCTTCGGATGGAACAACCTCTTTCCATTGGAACTCTCTAGTAAGAGGGTTAAGACTTTTTTTAAAACGATATAATTTATTATTAAGGACCTGATAGTCTATAAAAGAGGCAGGAGACTGTGAACAACCTTTATAGATATTAAGATACCATGGATCATTAGTAGAAATGACATTCCCATCTATTGTGTTGCATTGCATAGGCATGACATTAGGAGAACGAGAAAGGAAGTCTGGCACAACGTTATCGGTTCCTCGACGATGCTTTATTTCGAAATTATAGGAAGAAAGACGGACTCCCCATCTAGCCAGTCGACCCGTAGGATTGTTGAGTTTGATAAACCACTTGAGAGCAGCGTGATCAGTGTACACAATAAATTTTTTGCCATTTTCTACATAGCAACGCCAGTGTTCAATAGCTGACAGAACAGCAAGCGCCTCGCGCTCTGTAGCACTATAATTTCTTTCTTGGTCCGTAAGGGATTTGCTGTAGAAGGCTATAACTCTTTCTTTCCCCTCCAAGACCTGACAAAGAACAGCTCCGATACCAAAGTCACTACTATCCGCGTGAATTTCAAATGGTTGTGTGTAATCTGGACAAGATAGTACCAGCGAAGAAGACAAACAATCCTTTAATTTATTGAAAGCTGCGTCAGCCTCTCGCGACCAATTGAACGCAGGAGAGTTTTTACCGTTAGAGGTTAGTTTATTCAAGGGAGATGCCAGCGCACTGAAGTTAGGTATAAACCTTCTATACCACGACGCAGCGCCTAGGAAGCGACGGACCTCCTTTTTGTTAGTAGGAGTGGGGTAGTTTTTTATCGATTCTACCTTTTCGGGATCGGCGTGAAGGCCTTCCGAATCCACTACATAACCCAGGTATTTTAATTTAGTACAGAAAAAGTTACATTTGTCGAGATTTATAGTGAGGTTCACATATTTTAATTTTTCTAGTATTTTTGACAATAGTGTGATATGGCTATCAAACGAATCTGAGACACAAATCACGTCGTCGATATAACAAAAAACCCTGTTTTCAAATTCTGGACCGTAAAACAAAATATCTGCAAGACGCTGCTGGGTGGCTGGAGCGTTAGTTAATCCAAAAGCCATAGATTTGAAATGAAATTTACCACGCGTAGGAATATAAAATGACGTTTTGCAACGATCCTCTTTTTTTATCAAGGTTTGCCAAAAACATTTTGAAATGTCTAAACTAGATATGTATTTAGCATCTCTTAAGTTATCCAAAATCTCAGCAATATAGGGTAAACTATAAGCATCTTTTTTTGTTATAGAATTTAATTTCCGACTATCCAGACAAAAACGCAGTTCGCCATTTTTTTTAGGGGTCAAGATCACTGGATTAGACCAAGGGCTCTCGGAAGGTTCAATCACGTCCTCTTTAAGCATTTGGTCGACATGTTTTACCAAAATGCGCTGTTTCTCTGGTGACATGCGATAGTAACGCTGCCGAATCGGTGGGTGATCACCTGTATCTATCGAATGAGTAATGAGAGAGGTACGGCCGAGACCGCGTTTCTGATAAGAAATATCGATAAATTGAGAAATAATGTTTTTGGCGGTAGTTCTTTGATCGTCAGTTAAATTATCAAATGAAATTAATTTACTAACGGTGTCCTTCTGTACTACCGAGGTTCCAGATTCGTGATTATTTTGAGGTGAGATGGTTTCCAAATTAGCCGGAAACAGACCAAAACTTCTCCAAAAATCCATACCCAGAATCAAGGGGTTTTTGATGCCAGGAACGATATGGGTAACAAGAGAAACAGTTTTATTTTGAAATTGGAATGGAATTACCACTGAGCCGAGTGAAGAATATTGCTCGCCACCAGCGGTGGTAAAAACCAAGGGCTTAGAACCACTTAATTCCAAATTTTTCAAGAAAAGAAGATGAGAATTATTACCAAGTATAGTTGCGCAAGACCCAGAATCGAGTAAGCCAATGGTGTTTTTTTTATTTACTACTACAGGAATATAGGGAGGTTGTGTGTTTGTATTTACGATTGAAGAAAGTTTATGGCAATTAAAGAAATTGGATACGTGATGTAGCCAATTGTGCCACTCAGTTTTACTAGTTCGAGTTTTTATTTTAGACTTTCCCCAATCGGAACTTACAAGTTTTTTGAAGGTTCATTGTTTTTATTACAGTTTGTACAATTAGAGACTTTAAAACCTTTCAAACCACATTTAAAGCAAATAAGAAAACGAGGCTGAGTGCAAGATGATAGATTGTGCGAGTCATTTCTACATCTAAGGCAGAATTGTTTATTATTAGTAGTATTAGCAACGGCATTAATTTGACGATCCTTAGAAAAATTGTTAGAAGAAGCCGGACTGGGATTTTTAAAATAATTTCGATTTCGGAAAAAGTTTTTATTATTATAAGTTTTATTTACGATGGCGGAATCGGAATCAACGTAAGCCAGTTCAGGCGCCAAAGTACTAGAAGTAACCTTAGGTGGCTCAGAAAAATCATTACTACGACTTTGATATTGTTCGAACTTTCTGCAAATGCTAACCAACGAAGAAATATCTGAAACAACCCCAGTCAGAAGGCAATTAGTGTAACAAGGCCTAATGTTATTTAACAAGATGTTCAATTTGACAGACTCGCTGACAGGCTCATCCAAACGGGAAAATAATCCTTGCATTTTTGCTATATATAAGGTTATGTTCTCTTTCTCGCCCTGAGAACGAAGTCTTATTTCCGCCATTAGTTTATCGTCGTAATTATGCGGACTAAAATCACGCTTAAGTAATTTACAAAGATCGTCCCAAGTATCAACGCTGTCTTTGATAGAACGATACCAATGGAGTGCATCGTCTGAAAATATCTCAAAAGCGAAAGAAAAGATTTTGCTATCTGGAATGTTTCTACAAGACATAAATTCGTTAACTTTTTGGATAAAGGCGCGCACACACGATTTGCCGTTATATTTAAATTTACCGAGTTCAGAAAATAATTTACGATCGTAGGTTAATGCATCAAAGAATTTTTCATCAGAGTTCTGTGACTCGACTCCGCTCGATACTACAGGTTTAGAAGAAGTTAAGGACGAGAGAATTTCGGAAATGGAATGAAACTCGTTCCAGACCGAATTAAATTTTTGTGTATCACTAATTGAGGTGACGTCAATGCGTGATAACCTATGAAAAACGTGGCTGAGAATAGATTCAGTTCTAGATTAAAGATTTTTATCAAATTTAGATTGCAAGGCTTTCGCGTTGTTTTTCACTCGTATTAAGGAATTATTTACCGCGGAAATATCCTCTTCGACCGTAAAACATGATTCTAAAATGTCCTCTGAAGGAGAACTAGATGAAAGTTTGGTAATTAATTTACGTAACTCCTCCACAGTACACTTTGAGGAGTCACCACCTCTTATTTCTACCTCATATTCGAGTTCCGATTTATTTAATAAAGTAAATTTTATGGTATAAGCCATAGTGACCGAGAAAAAAAAAAAATGTGTGGAGCAGCTACGAAACCAGAAAAATTATGTGGAGCGAAAAGTAAAAAAAAAATCAATTTGATTCCGTCCAAAAGGGTTTAACAGCAAGGGTATTATTACGTGAGGTTAATTAAGTTTAAAGTGGGATATGATATGCCACGCTGCGCGCACGCAAAAGCACGTGGACGGACGATAGCACCGCGTGAACAAAGGAATTAGATATGTTATATAATTATGCACTGCACTGCACTGAGTACCTACGGAATGAAAACACCAAAAAAATAACAAACACTAGTACATACCCTTTTGAACGAAATAAAGCACTCAAAACACAGTTATAAAATTTAGAAGATCAACGAATCTCGTGGTAACTCCTCTGTTGTGGCGCCACTGTGACGTAGTGATTATTTTGAAAGAAACAATATTTGAAAAGACCAAACTCTTTAATTAATTTTTAACAATTATACAATGAGAAAGAAGTCACAGGTAAGGGTCGTAGGTTCACAGCCACGAGATTCGTTGTTCCAGAAGAGATTTCCAAAAGTACTCAGCTTTGAAGCAGCCCGGCGTCCAGTCGGTCGAAAGAGGACGGAGGTCCTCGCGCCTCCGTATTTATATGGGCGCGCGGGGTGGAGAGCGGGGTGAGGAGGGAAGCACCCGAGGACTTCATCACACTATACAGAAAAAAATGATGGGAAATTAGGTAGAGCGGGGTGGTCAACATAATACTTTTATACAATTATAACAAACACATCTTACTTAAATACATACAAAGTCAAAAGGACGTAGACCAGCGGAATCGTTCGTTGAAATCTCAGTAAGCAGAACACAAAGCGCAACGAACCGGTGGTCTATGGGCGAAAAAGGTTCTCGAATGGCGACCACGTACTGGCAAGCGAAGCGTAGGACACCCACCCACAAGGTGGTCGAACCACCTAACCAAAGTCGCTGGAAGGCGCTGGATGCAGGCCGCTTTAGATCGGTCATTTTGGAAATCCTTGGGAGAGGCCTGCATCTAGCAACGGACGTTGTACGACTGAAATAATGATGATGATGAAAATCATACAACTTACAAAGAGCTTATGCTGGTCTGGGAGAAATAAAAAAAACTTAGAATGTACCAGCTGCTTCTCTTCCCACGCAGATCGTAAAAGCCGATCGAGGGAATGGGCAAAAATGCAAATCATGTTAACAGGCGATGCGGCTGGCAACCCATCACTGTATTGATTGCTTTTCCATCTTCTCGCCCACCACGACGCTAAAAGTGGCTTTTGGGTCTTGCGGCCCTGGGCTCTGCATAGAACCGCAAGACCCAAAATGCTCTGTCTGCCCCATTAGGGATAAAAACGTGATAGTATGTATGTATGTTACAAAGAGCAAAAAAAAATATATTAATAGTACAAGATAACTAAGTTTAACAACAAGTAGGAAACAGAGTTAAATGAAGTTTACACAAAAATTACCTATTCACAAAGTCGTGAACATATTTAGTTAACAATAATCCTGGAAACCGCATACGAGAAGCAAATCTGCAACATTATCACTGAGCTTAGCGAGATCCCGATTCGATTTTCAGACTTGTCGAAACTTTCAGCTTAGTTATTTTCGGCACGTTTTTAGTTGCACGGGTCTTGCAACCCTTATTTAATCTGTTTACTTCAAATGAGACAAAAATATATATTTTTAGGGTTCCGTAGTAAACAAGGAACCCTTATAATTTCGCCATGTCTGTCTGTCTGTCCACGGTCCTACAGAGAAACTATAAGTACTAGAAAGCTGTAATTTGGCATGGATATGTATATTAATTATGGCGAAAAAGTCGTAAAATAAAATATGGGAAAAAAATTTTAGGGATCCGTTTCTGAAATATTTGGGTTTAAAGTTCAAATTTTTGTTCGAGTCCAGTGTCCCCCCCCCTCTCTCTGCTAAACGGTTATATATGGCCACGTGAAAAAAATTATAGTATATATAATGTAGTTTGAAGGAAAACTATCAGAGCCAAGTAGGGTAAACAAATTAAAAAGTTATAGGCGATCAACTTATAAAATGTACTTGAAAAAAGACATTTTCATACAAATTCAATAGATATTCGTTTTTAGACGTTTTTAGTGGCAAGAACTCAAAGTTGGCAATCGCAACTACGGAACCCTACACTGCGCATGGCCCGACACGCACTTGGCCAATTATTTATTTATTTACAATTTGGAAAGCCCTGGATGCAGGCTGCTCTTGATCGGTTATTTTGAAAATCTTTGGGAGTGGACGTTTTATGTGGTTAAAATAGCATAGAACGTATCGCGCAGATAGTAAAGCCGATCAAGAGAATGAGAAATACTTTATATAAATTCTCTTTCAAAAGAAAAGTTCACGCCCACCTTTTAAACTCCCTTTCTTCATAAAGTCATCATCATCAATTCTTCTCTACATAGCTATGAATTTGTATGTTAGGTAATATAAGTAGACGTGTATGTATTTGTGTGTATTGTATAAATAGAGTATTCATTCTGATATTTATGTTATAGTATATATAGTAGGTATATTATATAATTTTATATTATTTAGTAATATTTTAGAATGTACATATGTATATTGTATTGCTTTTTTGTGCCGCATATTTATCACTGTTTATCCCTATGGTTGACTGGGAGAAAATGTTTTTAGCATTAAGTCCGCCATTTGTTAAAAGTATTTTGTACTTTGGAACAATAAAGTTTGATAAAATAAAATAAAATAAAAATACATACATATTATTACGTCTTTATCCCTAATGTGGCGGCAGACAGAGCATTTTGTATCTTGCGGGTCTAAGCAGACAGAGCCCAGGGCCGCAAGACTCATAAGCCACTTTTAGCGTGATGATGAAATTTACATACGATATGCGCGCGAAGAGAAGCAGCTGGTACATTCTAAGTTTTTTCTTTTCTCCCGGACCAGCATAGAAATAATTTGAGTTATTTCAATAGGCGAAACAACTAGCAATCCATTACTATTTTTATTCTCCTTTTCTACTTTTATGCCCATGGTCATGTTAATTGTGGCCTTTAAGCTCCCTCAACCCTATTTAATTAAGGATGCAGATGTAGGTACCGGTGAAGCCGTCGTAAATCTGGTCAAGTGCGAGTCAAACTCGCTCACCGAGGCTTCCGTTCCATTTGTATATGAATTGATATTAATTTGTTGTAAAATAAAATTATAAACATACTTAAAATGAGGTATTTGAACAATGGTACTGATACAAGGAGCACTAATTTTGTGTCGAATTTATTTTACAAGTCTGCACTTCTTAATAAATAGGCTATTTTACTGTAAGTATAATATGTTTATGGTGAATATTTTAAAACTCATCAAAAACATAAATGTGAAAATAGGAGCCAAGTTCCAAATCCAACAAAGAATTCAAAAACATAAATGTGAGCCAAGTTTAAAATTCAAAAAGAAATGAGACCTAAAAATCCTGTAGAGAATTCTAAAATTTATTTAAAAGTATCTTAACATTTGACCTGGATGATGAATCTTATCCCTTTATTTATAGCGTTTATGTATTAACATTAATTTAATTGATCAAAATTTAACACAATCGTGTAGCATTTTATAAATTCAGGACGAAGACAAAAGAATTGAGATCCAAATGGCCTCCAAGTTCTGTAGAGAATCCTAAAATGTATTCAAAAGAGTTTTTAAATTTGACCTGTATGATGAATCTAATCCCTTTATTTATAGAGATAATGTATAAACATTAATTTGATTGATCGAAAGCACAATCGTGTAGCATTTTATAAAATTCAGAGCGAAGTGTTGAAGTTTCGCTGGAACAGTCCGCAGAAGTTATTTTTTAGTTCCGCACAGTGATTGAAAGCAGGAGATAAATCTTGCTTTAATCCCGCTTTAGGTGCAGCTTTCAATACTTCATTCGAAGTGCTATGCTTTTTGCTAGTTTTCTGCAAAATATTTGTGTGAAAATAGGAATTGAAATGAGAGGGGCAGGCATGCGGCAGATAGTTAAAACGTGGTTAAATCTTGATGGAATTTTCACCATTTTTTTTCTTTTTTTGGATGATTTATTTGGTCTTGGATGTTTATCTATAAGTCCTTTTTTTTATAAAACGGCAGCTTCGCAGCTGGTACATTCTAATTTTTTTGTTTTGATCAGAACAGCATGTAAGAGTGCGCAATGTATGTTAATTTATATCTTTTTACCAAGGGGCCCTGGCGCAAGGAGACTTTTCAAGGAGATCTCCCCGCGACTGACAGCCGCTGCAGGTGACAAGAGGGCTGTCTGCTATAAAGCGGTTCAACATTGCTATTCAGCGAGGAAACGCAGCCAGCGTTCTTGCAACCATGCTGCATGGACAAGACGATATTTTTTGAATTTAGCATAATTAACTATAAGTTTATTTTATAGCTTAGTTTAGTTAAGTTTTATGTATTATCTTTGTTCTTATTTCTTTTTTCTCAAAAAAGTATTTATATCAAATTTCCTAAGAGACACATATAAATAGCGTAGAGAATGCAATTTATGTCAGACAAAAGATAATATTATAGAAAAATATATACATTTACACATATACAAGATTTCATGCAACGAGAAAACCCTTAAATATATAAAAGCTAAAGAGTAAGACCGTCCCAATTTGCGAGCGGCCATAGTAGCCGTTTGGAATTGCAAATACCATAGACATAGAATTTTTTTTTAATGGCAAATACACAATTTGCAAAGAATACACAAAAATTATGCGGCCGTTTACAGAGGGTCCTTTGATAAGGATCATAGTTTAATAATTACGAATCATACAAAATTTAAATTGGCATAATACATGTTATATAATTATATTTTCCTCCATTTATCACTAGATGGTGTATCGGGGGTTTTTTCTAATTTGCCTATAGCAAATAAAAAAGATGCAAGCCGAGATACCGTCCCAATTTGCGAGCGGCCATTGTGGCCGATCGGAATTGCAAATACACAATTTGCAAAGAATACACAAAAATTATGCGACCGTTTACAGAGGTTCCTTTGAAGCTTGTGGGGTGATACGGACTTTGTTTTAATAATTAAGGAGGTTAATACATTTAAATGTAATCTTTTGACCTGAGTTTTCTTTGACAACAGTACCAAAACTAGATAAATTTATTCGTATTAAAACTGTTACTTTATGGTAAAAAACCGGTCAAGTGCGAGTTATTTTTAAAAGTAAAATACTTTTTGACATGCATTGCATATTAATCAATCAAAAAAATAAGCCCAAATGCTTAACAAGCTTACCCCGAAAGCTTAAAAAAAATAAAATAAAATTGGAATAAAATGTCGGTCAATATCTTGTTATTACTTACATAACATGCCTGTTTATCTCTTAATTAAACAAAAAATGAAAAGCTACTTTTTTAATTATGTACTATTTACATCTGCCTTTTGTGCCTATCTGAAACATATGATAATACCTTAGGCATAATAAATCGAACTACGAGAGATACTAGATCATTAAAGTATAATGAAATTGAAATAACAGCCAAAAAATCTAACAAAAATCGAGAAGTTGTCCGTCCGGCTGCACACTTTTGTATCGAAATGGGGGAAATTGCTAAATTTTATTTTGTATAGTGATCTAGTATAACCCGTGGTTCGATTTATAAACGGGTATGTCCCTTTCATGTTGTATATCCTAGTCTTTTTTTTTTACTTTGCAGACTAGGTATAAAAAGAGAATAAAAGAAACATTGAAAGTACCAAAGTATAAGACTGCGTTTCCACTGAAGCGGAGAATAGACCAATCACAATGCTCGAAATCTCCGCTCCGCTTCTATTCAAACAGCGAAGCGGAGATTTCAGGCATTGTGATTGGTCAATTTCTCTCCTCTCCGCTATTCTCCGCTTCAGTGGAAACGCAGTCTAAAGTAGAAATTCTAAACTGCAAAAAATCTTCTAATCAGAAATCAATAAACAGAAAAGAAATCTTTTACGAAAAGAAAAAGATTCCAATTACAAGCACTAAGTAAACTAGCCCACTTAAATTCGATCATCGGAAGGGTCAATCGTTTGGAAGAAAAGGTCCCGTACAGTGGGCAACAGATCAATCTTAACCACTTGACCTTTGTACAGACTTTATTGTGCAGAAACTGTTCAAGATACTCTTAATTTGTGACGCACGGGACTGTAATACGTTAAAGTCTTACTGCTGGTCTAGTGGCGCCTTATTATATTTTTTTATGTTTCTGACCAGACAACATAACAATAAGTTGGACGGATAGATATCTATTTACTATGGTTTCCGTTCCTATATTCAAATAAAAATTATCCACAATTGGGATTCGAACCCACTTCCCCTCACGTGAGAACATAGAAATCTAAGAGGTTTGTCGAGATTATAGCAAGTGGATATATAGGCCTGTGTCTAGCAGTGGACTTCCTGTGGCTGATATTGTAGTGTTCTGTGTCTATAAATAGATACATATGCTGTCCCACTCACAAAAGCAGCGAGGGTAGAACGTCAGTTGTACGTTATATAAGTACGTTGTGCGGCAGTCGGATCGCTCAGTCTGACAGTAGATGTCGTACAGAGCGGACGTGTCTTGGGGTAAAGGTGAGCCAGTGTCATAGTGATAGTGAATGTGTTAGTGGTACACTACAGATATGATGATGATAGCAAGTGGAGGTATAGTCTCTGCCTACACCTATGGGAAACAGGCGTAATATTTTCCTCTAAGGCCGTTTTATCGCAGTTTAAAGTTGTTCATACTTAAATCTATGAAACAGAATATTTATTTTATTTTGACGAGAAAAATTATATATGTATACATGTAAAACTATTATAATTTTTTCAAACATTTACAAAAGCTAGATGCTTCTGTTGGGTTAGCTTCCTCTTACATTGTTAATAATATTTCAAAGCTAAAAACCGACTTTAACGCGAAACCACACAACCGATTTTGATAAGACTAAGGCACCATCAAGCTAATCAAAGCTTTTAAACATCAATGATACCCAACCCGTCTGGCCAGCGAGGAGAGTGTGAGCCAAAGTCCTCTGGCTGTTCCGGCTAAGTATGGCTCTGGTAGTACAGAGAGAGTCGTGCTCCTGCAGTGGAGACAAAAAGACCTGATGATGATGAAGGCACTATATTGAATGAATTAAAATACTGACTTTGTTATACAAACTGACATTACCTACTCGTATCAAAAAACTACTAAACAAATCAACTTTATTTAAATAATTACTAACTAGATTCATATTAAATAAATACTAACGAAAAATAAAACCGCATGCCGTTCCATTTTTTTTCTTTTGCAATGCCCTGTCAGGGCTCATGTTGTACCTACAAATTTAAGAAGTGACTATGTAGTAAAGTGTTATATATGTACAATATGAAAAGCAATAAATGAATTGAACTATCTGACAAGTTTGCCGTTTTAAACAAATCAAAAATTCCATAATGGTCCAGGAGTCTTCGAGCGATTGGGGAACATACAGAAAAAATAATTCTATTAAAAAGTGGTGGCACTGTACTGTCTTATGGCCTTAATAAGTGACCCCCTGTACTATTGCATGTAAAAGGTCTGTTTTACATTTTATTGCCGGTTCCCGCCTAAGTAATTGATCTTCAGGCAATTTCACGTTTTATGTACGTTTTTGCTAATCAAAGGATCTGGACGTTTGAGGCATGACAAGTCAGCAGTGTTTTTATTTGTTTCGATTTCGGCAGTTATCTGAGAGAATGTTTGTTGCCATTTTTGCTAAAAAAACATGATTTTACTTGCCATTGGTCTATAATTTTTTACTCCTCTTTCTTCATCTTCTTCTTCTTATCGTGTGTGTTAGTGACTAACACTAGTGTCAGAGTTTTTAAACCGCCTTAAAGGCCTCTGACATGGTTTTAGGTAACAACGAATGTCAAAGACAGTGACCGGGACCGACGGCTTAACGTGCCCTCCGAAGCACGGATCATCTTACTTATCAGACAATCAGGTGATCAGCCTACAATGTCCTTACCAAACTAGGACAGCAACACAAAGTCGTTTGCCCCCGCCGGGAATCGAACCCGCTCCCGGGTATGAGCCGAGCGCTCTAACCACTACACCATGGAGGCAGTTACTCCTCTTCCTAGAACTACTTTACTTCGGAAATCCAAAAAACATGAACTATAAAACAATATTATAGCAAATTGTTATTTTCCTCCACGCTCTCACGCATTTACCCAAAACACCCATTAAGGCCATACCCAAATTTTCCGGGGTCCAGTGGCGCCGCCATTTAAAATAAATCATTAAAAAGGAAACGGAGATATCATTTAAAATTGTGTCTTGGTCAAGTTCTAGATACCCATTCAAAGTATTTTTTAAACTACTTTTTGTAGTTTAAAGTGAGAACGTGAAGCTTTTCTACGCACATTTGCGAAAAACGGCCACTTTTAGTTAATGTGCGTAGAAAAGCTTCACGTTCGCACTTTAAATTATAAACAGTAGTTCATAAAATAGTTTTAAGGGTTATCTAGGGCTTGACCAAGACACAATTTTGAATGATATCTCCGTTTCCTTTTAAATGATTTATTTCAAATGGCGGCGCCACTGGACCCCGGAAAATTTGGGTATGGCCTTAATACTGTTTTTCATGACAGTCTATTAATAACGCCTATTAATTTTCAATATCAATAATGTGAACGCCATTTATGACCACTTTAATATTATTTTAAATAGGTTGAGTGTGTATAAATTAATTTTCACCAAAGTGCTGAGGTGAAAATGCATTATTTTCATCCAACTGCGTCAAAAAATAGTTATGTTTAATGTACTTTCCAAGCTGGTTTGGGACAAAAAAGAAAGAAGAATATCCTAGCTGTCTATAGAACCGACGAGAATTTTTATTGTATTAATATATCACATCTTTATCTCTATGGGGCAGCCTGAGCATTTTGGGTTTAGCGGCGTCATAGGTTTTGGGTCTTATAGCCTTGAACTTGGTCTACTTCGTACAGGCTAACGATTTGATATCAGTTTCAGCTGGACACAGAATATCTGTGTGGGCTAGAGGGTTTAACTCATGTGGTTGAAACTAATAGATCACCGTGAGTTGTGGCACTAACTAATCGTCACATTTTTAATAAACCCTCTTTCTCCGAAATGTATTTCCATGGATTTCAATCTAAGTGAAATTACTTTATTGTACCAAAACAAACAAATATCCTAAATAAAACTAAATATAATTATGAATTAAACTACAGCTAAACTAAATATAAAACTTAAAAATAGAATCACATAATATAAAAAATGGACCCAAAATCACTGCGTTCGTGGGGTAGGGTGAGGCTGGCCGCATTTCCCCGTTGAATGGCCAGGCTCAACCTTTGGCCAAAATGCGCGCCAGCTCTTGGATCTCCTGAGGCGTCGATGAGGCGTGCGAAAATCTCCTTGAACAGCTGACGGACTTCCTTTCAATCTAAGGATATCTTACAAGCATATACATTATACAAGAACATGGATATAGCACATACTTATTATATACGATAGTTTCATCATAATCACTAACTAAATTAAAGCTGAACTAGATCAATATGTAGCAAGGTGTCTGCTTTTGCACTGCCCAGCAATATAAAGTGACAAAGCATTACGTAGCGATAATAAACCCTTGTGTGGCTTGGCGTTGTATGCAACGTTATTATCGGACGAGAGTCGTGTTATTACAAGCTTTTATCTCAAAATTAATACCTCTACCTGTGTACCGTGTGATTTCCAGCAATAGGGTCACACCAAGTCCTCCCGTGGATGTCGTAGAAGGCGACTTAGAAAATACAAGCTAAACAAAGCTTATATACAGCAATGAGAGCTCTCCAACATGTCTGGCCAGTAAGAAGAGTGTAGGCCAAGACTTTGACTTCTCTGGCCAAGTATCTCTGGTAGTTCGGAGAGGGACGTGCTCTTGCAGTGGAGACAAAAGGACCTGATCATTATGATATCCTTACCTCGCAACTTTCTTCCTTTCTCACCTTGTAAAGGCAACTGCAGGCGTCTGCAGCCAGTCGCTCAATAACCTATACAAGGCGAGAATGGGGAAGAGGTGCGGAGAGGGGGAACTGGGACGCATATTGCGCGGGAAGCTAGGAGTTTCTGTTCTGTATGTAATATTGATATTAATTCTGTGCTTTTATTTAACAATGTTTCTTTCTTATATAAATGGAAAAAAAAATTAAATTAAACTTAAATTCAAACTATACAAATGTATCTAATTATTTTGCTATGGTTTAGCATAACAAAATAAGCATAAGCAACTCATCTTACAACTCAATCTTCAACCAATTGAGCTGAAGTTTTGCATACACCTGTATATGACAATACAACATTATGGAATCAAATGACATCAGTTATGATGAAACATTCCTCTTATTAAGTAGGATTCGTTTGATTTATCTTGACGGTTACTTAATATTAGACGATGTCTAGGGTCTGATCACGGAGATGAAAGGTAGTCGAAACAACTTAGTAATAAAAACGACGCAACTCCATCGAGTTGAGAGCTATTTTATTTGTCCTAATAAGTATTACCTACAATTGACGGAGAAGAGTCCTGCGGCCGCGTATACATATATAGACAAAATATTACTACTAATAATACTAAAGTCCACTTGAAACACACACTTTTTCGACGCGTCATGTTGAACGACACGAACACTACCTGTGAACAAAAAGTTGTTTAGCTTTGTTGTTATTGACAGATTGTGAATCGGGCAACAGCATTGGTGACTAACACACACGAAAAAGCCGTGTTGTTTCCGGCAGAGTAGAATAGGGTCTCTCCATTCCTCCCCGTGGATGTTGTAGAAAGCGACTCAGGAATACAAGCTAAATAAAGCTTATAAACATCAGACCTCTCCAACCCGTCTGGCCAGCGTGGAAAGTGTAGGTCAAGTTCTCTGGCTGCTCTGGCCAGGTACGGCTCTGGTAGTACAGAGAGGGTCGTGTTTCTGCAGTGGAAAAGACCTGATGATGATGATGAAACACTAAAAACAATAAACAAACATCACAATATTATGTCAAAAACGATTACTACGTATTTTTGTCACAATATTTTTAATCTAAATAAAGATGACCTAATACTCCACGCATATAGAGTATACAGACACAAAACAATTGAAACAAAAAACTGAGTGAATGAAAACAAAAGGCTAAATGAGATTTGGGCTAAACCCTTCAATACGAAATTGACCCATCAGAACAATAAGCGAAATAATAACGACCACCATTGTGTGAAATTATGTAAATTTTAATCGCCTGAATATAGTCTTCTTTTGCTCGTAATCATTTTTGAAATATGGGTTTTGGGTTTTGAGATTTGACGCAGTCGCTAAATACTTACGTTAATTGTTGAGGTGCTAAGAAACATTATAGGTGTTTCCAGGAAAAACGAAAGGTATTTGGTACCTACGCAGTTTGCCTCGATAAAGTAAGGGTGATGAAACATGAAAATTTATATTCAGAAAGATTTTCATGAAGTCTTCCTAATTTTCATGTTAATATTTTTTTATTTTGACATCTGTGCGCGCATACCGAATGTGATGTGTGTTGTTGTAATGAATTTATTGTATTGTTCTCATGTGAAGTGAATTTGTAATTCTTAATGAGAATAAATATCTTAAACCTAAACCTAAACATATTTCTATTCTACGACACAAAACGTCGTCACTGATAATAGCTTCTTCATATTTAAATGCATTTTTTATATAATAAATATAAAATAAGATAGTATTCTGGGTTAAAAGTTGTATGATAAGGAAATAAAACGGCACAAAATAATTTCAGTTTTCATTTGATGATTGGACTTCCTCGAATGGAGGGGTTTATTAACGTGATTTCAGATTGATTAATGCAGAAAAACTTGTAGGATCAGTCTCAAAAAAATCATGACATCACAACAAGCTATTACATACAAATCCCATACACAATGTTTGTTTTAACGTTTAAAATAAGTATCAAATTTGACTTATTGGAAACGAGCGGATTAAGTACAATTAATGTCATACCATCTTGCTTGACGTCACCGATCAGCTAATAGTTCTCAAATACGGGTGTTAGCATTGCAACGTCAAGATATCTGTAAATAGTGTTGTGCAACTCGAGAGGTTACCGGTAACTGGGATTGCGATTCGGACCGTGGTCCCAGATATTGTAAAAATAAAATCTAGTTTACTGATGTTGACTCGACTTTTAGTTAAAAGTTAACTATTTTACAAGCGGAATCATTGCATTTTTCTAATAAAATTTCCATAGAAACATATGAATTAGAAATGATTCCTCTTATACGAATTGACCAATGATCCTTCGTCCGAGTAAAGTTGAGTTTACAAATAATAATAAATAACCATTTATTTCAGATTCACATCCATATTACAGTTTACACACAAGAAGGTAAACAGTATCAGTACCTATACATAGTTTTGAAAAATAATAAACCTCTAATACACACAAACCTGTCATAACATTTTTGAATTTAATTGACATAACCAAGTTTGCTTAAACTGACTTCAAAAGATCCAAATATAAGTCCAATATTGAAAACATTACATTTTAGATCATTTCTGTACAAAACAAATGACAATAATTTTTCCCAACACTATTCTACCTCGGCAGAGCAATTCATCGTAACTGCCGGACCCTTATCTCGACTGACGTATCCCTAAGTACGCTCTCAAATTGGTCTTTTGGGAGTTGACCGATCACGTGTGTCAAGTTTCGTGTATCGATGGTCAGTGAGGACCTTTTTACCGCTTTTTAGCAAAGCGGTAAAAACGGATGTCTTGCATTTTTTACTAACTATAAAATTTATTTGTACTTAATCTTGCTGTGAGGTCACGTGGACAGAGTAAGATATTTCACCGCTCCTTTTAATTCACACGGGTGTCGTAAGAGGCGACTAAGGGAAGTATAGGCGATAAAGAACGCGCAGCAACGTTCTTAGTGCAATGACTTTGGACCAACTGCTATGATAGTGTTGCCACTCGATAATCCACTAACGATAACCTATCGATAGAACATAAACTGCTTTTCATAACCCATAAACTATCGATATTATTGATAGCATCGATAGTTTAATCGTTGTCTGGATTGATACATTCGATGATATCCATAGTTTGACATTTTAAATTGTAAAACTTTTGATTTTTCGGCGACACTACTATGAGTTTTAATTACCAGAACAGAGTAGAGTTCCAAAGTTCACATCACTCGCACCTGGCCATTTATAAGACTTTGTTCCACATAAATAAATAAATATAAATACGTCCATCGCCCCTTCTTACACACACTTGAGCATGTACCTACCGCTCAAAATATTTTGTATTTAAAAACTCAAAAACATTGGCTACAAATCGCCGTGTGGTTTCCAGCAGAGTAGAAAAGGACCACTCTAAGTCCTCCTTACATGTGAGATAGGAAATACAAGCTAAACAAAGCATATAAACATCAATAGGACCTCTCCAACCCGTCTGGCCAGTGTGGAGAGTGTAGGGCAAAACTTCTGACTGCTTTGACCAAAAATGACTCTGGTAGTACAGAGAGGGTCGTGCTCCTGCAGTAAAGACTAAAACGACCTAATGATAATGATGATAATTGGCTACTAATAAATTGCTGCATTTCACTCACCATTATGTACGTTTAGCCGATCAAAGCCGTAATTATGGGTTTCAATCAGGCTCGGTCACTGGTTACCGCCTCGCACACCTCAGAATATAGCCAAGTGCACATACTAATAAACGTAGGCATACATAGGCATACCTAGAACAGACATTAAGGAGGCTCGGCCCATGAAAAAAAATTTATTATAATCTAATAAAACCCGAAGGTAATGAGGTTGACTTCTTCTTCTTATCGTGTGTGTTAGTGACTAACACTAGTGTCAGAGTTTTTAAACCGCCTTAAAGGCCTCTGACATGGTTTTAGGTAACGACCAATGTCAAAGACCAGTGACCGGGACCGACGGCTTAACGTGCCCTCCGAAGCACGGATCATCTTACTTATCAGACAATCAGGTGATCAGCCTGCAATGTCCTAACCAAACTAGGACAACAACACAAAGTCGTTGCCCCCGCTGGGAATCGAACCCGCGACCTCCGGGTATGAGCCAAACGCTCTAACCACTACACCACGGAGGCAGTTTTTGATGAGGTTGACTGACAGTGACAAACTTTAGTCATTACAGAAAAATCTTATTGTACACAGTAGTATTTTTATAATGCATCATCATCATCATCATCATGTCTTTTTAGTTTCCACTGCAGGAGCACGAACCTCGCTGTACTACTAGAGCCTTATTTGGTCAGAGCAGCTAGAGGACTTGGCCTACACTCTCCACGCAGGCCAGACAGCAACCAATGATTGGAAAAAAATCTCTTCTTTTGTTAAAAGTATATTATTATACTTGTACTTTGGAACAAAAAAGTTTGATAAAATCAAATAAAAACTAGGAAAAATATGACCATCTTTATTTTAGGCTTCATCTCCTATCAGCGTCTCTGTGATTAGCTGCATAAATACAACCTCAAAACTCTCAATTACTTTTAAACGGCTGAACCGATTTTAATCAAACATAGCTAAGCACAGAACTTGCTTTCACGTTAAAAAAAAAGGGCATCGAAATCGGCCCATCCATTCGAGCTCTACGATGCCGACAGTCTTGCAATTTCAAACTTATAACTCCCCTTTTTTTTCGGGGTTTAAAAAACGCATACCAACAATGATAAAAAAAACGTTAGAGTGGTGTCAAGGGACACCCGGATGGAAAGAAGTTCCTTTCAATTAATTAGGAGAGAGAGAGAGACAGACAGAGAAACACGCGCACTCCGCACGGCTTACAACTATAGCAAAAAGTGTCGTTACAACTTTTGGTCTTAATATTTTTCCGTCTAGCCCCGCAACGCGCGATAAGGAACTACGTTCCAAAAAATGCACAATCCTACACTACGACTTGCCAGAAACTCTTCTCTCGTGGTGTAACTAAGAATTACCCTTTAGTGCAATCGTCTGACTAACATTAAATCGCGCCGTATGCAGCTACCCTAAATCTTTCAGTCCAAACCTCATTGTTCCCGTTTCCGCGCCGCTAAGTGTAATAATTTATTCGACATTTTAATTTGATGCCCGCTGAATGTAAAAAAGCGGCCAAGTGCGAATCGGATTCGCGCACTAAGGGTTCCGTACCAATTACAGTTTGTTGTCGCTTCTTCTGCACTAGCGCTTTGGAAGCGGTAGTAAACTAGCTGTAAGTAACCATTTGACGTCAACAATTGTGCAACAAAACAATGACGATTATTAAGAGATAATATAAATATCCTATGATAATAAAGATATATTTGAATTCGAATTTGATTTATCTATAAAAATCGCGTTTGTTATATGGGAGGCCCCTTAAATATTTATTTTATTATTATAGTATTTGTTGTTAAAGCGGCAACAGAAATACATAATTTGTGAAAAAACTGTCTAGCTATCGCGGTTCTTGAGATACAGCCTGGTGACAGACAGACGGACAGACAGCGAAGTCCTAGTAATGGGGTTCCATTTTTATCTTTTGGGTACGGTACCCTAAAATTGGGCATTGTCCAAAAGAGGGTTAGAAATACGAAGAAAGGGGCCATACATAAATTAGGACATATGATTTTCATGACTTTGTGAATCACCACTCTTTTTTGTCACAGTTGGTCACAATTTTGAGAACCTAGTGTGATGTCACAGATACCGATTTACTATTACATAAAAAAGTAAGCGATCAAAGGTACTAAATATATCCTTATCCTTACTAATATTATAAATACGAAAGTCAGTTTGTATATTTGTTTGTTTGTTTGTTTATTAACATTGCACGCTTTAATCACTGAAACTATTTATATAAAATTTGATATGGATATATTTTGATACCCAAGGAAAGACATAGGATATTTTTTATCCCGAAATTCCCACGGGGAGCGAGGTCCACAAGCACAACTAGTAATTGACAAAGCTGAAAATATTTTTTTTCTATTACTTAAATTCGTGGGTTTTATTGCTTATATATAGATTTTGTATTGTGACGTGTCAAACTTTCGACCCCTTTAACCCCTTGTCACATATGTCACACTTATTTGACCCCCTCTTTTCCCCTTAATGTGTGACGTAATTTATGGATGGTCCCAAATAATTACTGCTTTTCTTCCAAAGGCAATCTATAGGGTATGATAATATACACCTGAATTGACACCTGAAGGTTCACTGGTAGATTAAGTCCACCTGATACATTTTTAAAATAAATTTTAATTTATAAAACACATCAAATATGCCCCACTTAAGACATCCTACATTTTTATTCCCTTCGCAGTAGAAGTGAGCGGGATATGGAGTGCGGAGGCCAAAAAAAAAAAAAAAAAAAAAAAAAAAAAAAAAAAAAAAAAAAAAAATTTGTTTATTTCAGACGTTTTTACGGTCCATATATTGTTAGTAAAGTACTTATAAACTATATTAATTTTTATTTATTTAATTTAGGTATCTACCTGGCCTACTGTGAGTCCCTGGGACATGTGTATGTGTATGTACCCAGTGCCTCACAATTGAGCAATCAGGTTTATCGCTGATCACCTTCAGAATGGTGTTTGAGCTCCCTCGTACACGACGCAGAAGTGACGCGATTCGTTTGCGCAATACCGCTGAAAAACTTTCTACTTGCGCTTGCGCAAACATGGTCGACGCGCTACAAAAACGCGGGAGCCCTAACATCACTCTGAAGGCGTTATTGTACTGTACTCGAAGAGCGTTGTAAGCCCGCTGCGTATAATTAACCCACAGATTGCACGTGTACATTGCTTGGCAAAAGGCTTTAAATAGGGTTATCTTAACCTCAGCGCTACACCGTGCAAATCTGCGAGCCAACATATTGCAGCGGACTGCTATCGCTCTTCTTTCCCTATCAATGTCACTGTCGTCCTTTAAGTCCTCGGTAACGATATGACCAAGATACTTAAAAGACGACACCCTTACAAGAGACTGTCCATTTAACTTTATAGCCGGTACATGAGTCAGTTTGCGACCTTTCGAGAGAAACACCATGAACTCGCTTTTTTTTACATTAAAAAGAAGGCCGTGAGACTCCGCAAAACTCTCACAAACTGCTATCAGTTTCCTGAGTGCAGCAATTGATGGACTGAGCAGCACTGTGTCATCTGCATAACTAATACTGTTGACACACTGACCGTCAATTGAACATCCGACACGAGTGTTGCTCAGTTCAACAATTAGCTGATTAATGTACAGGTTGAAGAGTGAGGGAGAAGTCAGGCCACCCTGCCTCACCCCACACTCCAACCTGTACTCGTCAGAAAACTGTCCAAGCCATTTGACCTGGTTAGTCTGGTGACCATACCAGTATTGGAAAATTTTGACCACTTCTATTGGTACACCTGCTTCGATCAACTTGGGCCAGAGAATATTGTATCTAACCAGGTCAAATGCCTTCGACTGGTCTAGAAAAGCAGCATAGACACAGGTTTTTCTGTCTGTATAATACTTAATGGTATGCTTGAGAGACATTATCGCGCATTCCGTGGACAGCCCCGGCCTGAAGCCGAACTGAGCGTCACTGATATGTAGATGTTTTTTCAACTGTCTCTCAAGCAAACCATCCAGTACCTTGGCTGTAACAGTGGCCAATGATATCGGTCGATAGTTAGTCTTATCGGATATATCTCCCGTTTTATTTTTAACTATCGGTACCACGACCGATCTCATTAGATCAGCTGGAAGATAGGAATGCCTAATGCAAATAGTAAATAGCATTCCCAGCAACCTCGGCAAGTGAGGTCCAGCATACAGAAAGTGCTCTATACTGAGGCCGTCGTGTCCGGGTGACTTGCCTCTTGTCATGCTTTTTATTAATGATTGGACTTCTTTAGCTGTGACGCGCTCTGGCACGCCCGACACGACCGCCTCAATATTAAGACCATCATTACTCAAACAAGATGTAGGAGGCTTCACCTGGAAATGGGTTCTAAATACATCAGCTATTTCCTTCGGATTGTTTACACCGTCAATGCTCACCGGGACGCCTGACCTAGGACTCATCTTTTTTGTTTGCTGCCAAAATTCTCTAAAGTCTTTATTTTTATGAGCAGAAGCTAAAATATTCATTTTAATTAATTCCTGATTATTTTGACAGTATTTTAATTTATTTTTAAATAGTTTCCTAGACTCATTCATTTCTGTATACAAAGGACCCGCCTGTGGCCGCCCGTACCGCACCCAGTTCAAAAACTTTTGTCTGGCATCCCGATGCGCATCCCGAACATATTTATTCCAACCAGCTATCGGACGTCCGGCTTTCTTATTCCTATTCCCGGTACAACCAACGTAGCTTTGCCTGGCAGCCTCCTGTAATGTATCTACTATTCTATAATATAACTTATCTATTACGGCTGTATGATCCAGATTGCGATTACAGCATACAGTATCACAACACGAATCAAGCTCTAATGGAAAGTCTATTTCCTTCAGTTTTTCATTACAAAGCCTCTTATACATTTCTATCTGGCTGGAGTCCCGATTTCCCCATATAACTTTGTCTACAGACACACACGGCAACTGTAGGGTTGGCCTCACAGTACCAATATTGCACTGAATTTCCAGAGGGTAGTGATCAGACCAATATATGTCATAATGCACTTTAACTGAGACCACCGTGCTTTGCGCGGCTTTAGTAGTTACGCAATGATCCAACCAACTACGGGTGCCGTGCGCCTCGCTAACAAAAGTGTAAGTGCCAGAATTAAGACCCAAGATATCAATATCAACCCAGTTCCACTCCTGATCGGTACAAAAATTTAATAGTTCCGTTCCAAATAATTTTCCCGGGTGCGCATTAAAGTCTCCTAAGATATAAACGGACTCAACATTATAAGTTTCTATAATAGCGGTAATCTCACTTAGACACTGGACAAAATCTAACAGATTGGCCGTATCGTCCGTAGGCATATACACAGAGAACACTAGGAAACTTTTATCTAAAGTGCATACCTTTATTGCAGCAATACGGTCACTTTCACACGGTATTACAGAAACACAATTGAACTTCCTATTATTCCACAATAATGCCACTCCTCCATACGGCCGTCCGCGCAAAATTTCCTTGGAAGTATCAATAGCAGATTTTCCGTAGTAGCTGAATTCTTTGCTTACGCCACTGAGTTCTGGTATTTCATTAGGTAGGAGCCAGAGTTCTTGCAAAGCGATAAAATCCGCCTTTTCACTCAACAACCTTACACATTCCAAGGATCTTTTGAAATTTTTACAGTTAAAGCTAATAAAGTTAATAAAGCTAATAAAGCCAAAGGGTTTGTGCGGGAGCTGGGAAGGCGGCAAAGGAATAACGGCAATGACCAAAGCTCTGAATAGTATCTGATGCAACGAATATCGCTGGCAGTACAGCGGGGTAATGCCGCAAGCGTCATGGGCACATTTGCATCAGGTACGATTCAGGGCGGATCGTTTGACTGACGTACTCAACGTCAAAATGACATATATGAAAAAAAAATTATAATATTAATATAAAAATAAAATACGAATAATGTTAATAGGCAATGGAGTTGGAAATCTATCACTATTTTGATTCCTCTTTCATTTTATATTCTCTCTGACGATACGCTGAAAGTGGCCTTTGAGTCGTACGACCCCAAAGGCCGTTTCTTTGTCGCGTTGCTTGCGGTTCTTCAAGACACAAAATGCTCTGTAACGATTTTGCAATAAGCACTATTCTTCATGTTGTTGCCCACCTCCTTTCTATCATTTTATTATCTTCAAATTTCATTCCTTAATTAAATTTTTAAATTCAAGACATTCATTGCTCATCATTCTTGACTCAACGCACTTTCACTCCTGATATGAATAACATATCTCTGCACTTGTAATTTATTGTAACAGTTCTATTGTATATTGTATAATAAATATATTTACTCTCTGCTTATATAAATCTTTTGCTCTCCGATCTCAATAAATTTCATGTGGAAACACGCTTTTACTAGTAACAGGTGGAGTTCCCACAGCTCTGTCTGCCCCATTACGGATAAAGATGTGATAGTGTACATGTGTGTGTTTATCGTATTACACCCTGATATTTGGGTGTTCTACACATAAAATCATATTATTCCTTTTTTCGCGCCGCAAAACGCATTAATTTATTCCAAATTTTAATTTGATGCCCGCAGAATGTGCCCAATGAGAGAAATAACTGGAAAATTGTTATTTTGAAGTTACTAAGCGGAACAAATGGACTACGTATTAAAAGCTTTCTGTATGCGTACATTATTATGAGAGAATAAACTGTCATACATAACTGAATGAGAGAACGAAGCAAACGAAAAATATGCTGGCAGGTAGACCTTATTCGTCTTAACTTTGTTACTAGTTTTAAACCATTATGCTACTCAATTCTCACCATTATATTTAAGTACTTGTACTGTTTTATATTTCTCAGCCTTTTACCAATATTTAAAGAAAATCTGAAATAGAGAAAAAAAAATTATCTCCCGTCCGGCGCGCGCATCTTAGTTCATTATCTGTTTTTGTGTAGTATAGGCCGTTACACGTCCAGATAGTAAGTAAAAAGAAAAGTAAGTAAAAAGTATATTTATTTTCTCCATTAATCTTAAACTGTCTGCCCCATTAGGGATAAAGACGTGATAGTATGTATGTATGTATGTTAATCTTAAACAGAAATAAAGACTACTTAAAGAATACAAATAAATTTAAGTTATGCTATAGATTAAAGGAGACTGGAGCCTGAAGAAGGCAGAGCCTGTGTCACAGACTCACAGAACTCCAGTGCTCCCTCACCCGTACACTTGATGTGTTTTACACTAAATATCACATCCACAACTTATCCACTAGAAATTTAGGTCTATTCCTCCTCAAATTATAATAATAATGTAGGTAGATGTCGGTTTTGCATAGTTGTATGCATATGCATTGACATAACAATTGGGTATTTTCCTAAGCCAAAAATAAATTATTTTGTACTGATAACAGATACATTTAAAAAAAATGTTTTTGTATGTAAAACGTAGAAGAAATATTAGTTTAGTAAACTGAATGTGTTATAGTTAGTTGTTGTGAAGTAATCTAAAGATGTGGGAAGAGAGCGTAAAACAGAAATAAAAGAAGTGAGCGGCTGTTGAAAATGTTAGAAAGAGAGCTACCTCAAACCTAGTAACAAAGTTAGGTATAGGTATAAAATGCAAAGCATACCTACTAGTGGCTCTGTGAACTGTAAACCTTGCGAGTCACCCCGACCCGTTGAAGTTTATCGAATAAAATAGTTGTTCAGCCTAAAACTTACTAAAGTCTTAAAGGGTAACGAAAAAGTTTTATGACATTAAAAAAAAAAAACAAAATTGCTGAAGATGATATTTCTAAAGTAATCATCATCATCATGAGGTCTTTTGTCTCCACTGCAGGGGCACGACCCTCTCTGTACTACCAGAGCCATACCAGAGCAGCCAGAGGACTTGGCCTACACTCCCCTCGCTGGCCAGACGAGTTGGAGAGGTCTCATCGATGTTTATAAGCTTTGTTTAGCTTGTATTTCCTAAGTCCTTCTACGACATCCACGGGAGGACTTGTGAGTCTAAAGTAATCAACCCCCATATATCCACCATTGTGAAAAACTTTGCAAAACCGAATCGACAAAAAAAAATTCAATTTTATTTTTGAACCTGTGTATAAAGTTTTACAAATATCGGTTGAGAAATGTGACCTGTAGGCTAGAACAGTCGGACAGACGGACAGACAGTCGGACAAACGCATGTTTGGCCAATCTTGCGACTGAAACGCTTCGCTCGCTCGGTCAATAATGTACCTAATATAACATGCATAGCATATAAATTGCCAAAAATTCGCGTGGATGTAACAACAAAAATTAATAAAATTACATCAAGCCTTATCTTAATTAATAATTATGACAACAATGTATTCTCAGTCCACATATCTAATTTTATTATCAGCATAATGTATATTGACGTTTCTGGACAAAATGCTGCAGTACAGTTTGTTACCGCTTCTTTTGTACTTAAGCTTAGGAAGCGGCAGTAAACTTAGCTGTAAGTAAATGATCTAACGTCAACACTTACTTATTATTAAATTATCAAGTGATACAAATATCCAAATGAGTTTTGACTTTTGACTTTGACTTTGCAAGAATTTGCCCTCACTTTCGTATGAATCGCATTGACAAGTGCAAAACGTTGATAAGCTATTTCTCATTTTAGTAGTAATTTAATATTAAATAACACTGTACCTTAGGTATTAAAGGTAACATTTATTACATCTTATTAATCTCAATTAAGTCTCAACGATATACTTTAACTCAAGTATGTAGACATCTCCTAATTAACATTCAGAGAGGAATCTTGCAGAAATTCTAGAAAATTCGCTGAAATTTGTATCCAATTTCATAGACGTTTATAGGAAATAGAGTTGCCAAGACATAATTTTCTATAGGCAAAAAAAGAACCCCAGACGACACCATCTAGTGATAGATAAGTGCCGAAACTGCTATATTGATAGCGAAGCGCCATCTATTATTTGTCAGGTTAAGTTCAAAATCTCGAATTTGAAGCGTTATTGCTAATTGCTTTTAAACGACTGAAGCGATTATCATCAAACATCTTAGCTAACATAGAACTACCGCAAGGGAAGTTACTTTTAAAAAAAACTGTATTGGTATTGGTCCATCCAACTGCTTCTTACTTTCTCGTTTATTGCTACTTTTGAACTTCCCCTCACATAAACATTTCTAATCCTTTCCCTTCGTGTCACCCCACACATCTATCGCAACATGCTCATTTCGTCCGAATGTAGCCTCTTCTTATCCTGTACAAAAGAAACAAAGTTTCATCTTCATCATCATTAGGTCTTTTTAGTCTTAAATACAGAAGCACGACTTTCTCTGTACTACCAGAGCCATACTTAGCCAGAGCAGCCAGAGGACTTGGCCTACACTCTCCTCGCTGGCCTGACGGGTTGGAGAGTTCTCATTGATATTTATAAGCTTTGTTTAGCTTGTTTTTCCTAAGTCGCCTTCTACGACATCCACTGGAATAGTTGGAGTGGCCCTATTCTGCTTTGCCGGAAACCACACGGTAAATACAGTATTTGTTTTGTTTTTAGTAAAAATACAAAGTTTGTAAGGAAACAAAGATCTAGACATTAGAAGTCTATGTCTCATTTGAAAATCCAAATAAATTGCATATTCAAACATTCATTTGAAAGTCGTCCCGTGGTAACCAGGATAGTTTTATTTATAGAGAAAATTTTGGGGACTCTTCAAGCTTGAAATTAGTGTGGTGAATTCGCTTTAGTTTAAACTTGGACAGATTTTATGGGTCAAGGAGTAGGTTACGTCGGTCATACTGTAAACACAAAAAACAGATTATCGCGTTCTTATTTCTAAATAGGTAGATAGAGCCCGTTTGTGTGATGGTAGGCGTGACGGTGAAATAACCGGTCAAGTGCGAGTTTGACTCACGCATGAAGGATTCCATACCGTTATCTATAAAAAAAAAAACATTTTTTGTATGCGAGCCCCACTTAGATATTTATTTTATTCTGTTTTTAGTTTAGAAGGATATGTGAAAAAATATTTGTAGTTTACCCCAATTTGTGAACACACGATTTTAATACAAACCATGAGCCACCTCGAAACTTTATGTTTCACAATGAATGAAAACGTATTAACCACAGTAGCCTGTGGTAACTCAGTATATGAAATAGTCTCTGATAATAATAATATATGTACATCGTAACCCTTGCATTGAACTACATTCCTAGAAGTAAATCTGAATAAATTCACACAACACCAACAAACAAAAACAAGACAGGCGCGCAAAAAAATCACACGCAAACAAGGTCATAAATTAACCCGTCGAACACGCGTCATAAATCGTGTAGCTTCCATTGTAGCCACTATAGCACCAAACGGTGGTATAAAAGCATTATAATGGCGATAGCAATCGACCACAATGAGTGCAAGTTGTCTCCGACTCAATGAAATTTGTGTGGAGTATTGACGCTACAGATTTATAGCCACAACATTAGGATTTTTGGGATTGGACAGAGAAAGACATGGATGCGACTTCTCAAATTTTAACAAAATATTTCTTTTTTGTTTGTTTCTTTTCTACCTCATAGTAACACCAAGATTTAATTGTATCTGTGGATATATATCCAGTGTCATGTCTGTAAAATCTATGGTCTTCCTCCCTGTCTGTTCATTAATGGCAGAATATACGTATTGTCACGAGAGTGGGTTGGGGATAGGAAAGGAAACACCAATCCTATGGAATAGTGCCTTTATTTACGACTCTAGGGTACTCACAGTTGTCACAGGTACGTACGCGGGAATGTCACTGTACTGTCACACACACGGAAACGTCACTGCACTGTCTTGCGCGTGGAAACGTCACTGCACTGTCACGCGCGGTAATGTCACTGCACTGTCACACGCGTAAACGTCACTGCACTGTCACGCGCGGAAACGTCTCTCGCGCGTATTTACTGCACTGAACACTTCACTTCACTCACTATTACACTTTACTTTTTACTCACTACTTCCACTTTTACTTTTCTTCCTTTTTCTTCTTCCTTCTTCCTTCTTCGGATTTTACTTTCAAACTAAAACTGGCGTAGGCCGCGCCTTGTTCTGCTTATATACCCACCGGATGCGAACAATATCGCATCAAAGTTCTAAACTTAAGTCATAAATTTTCTTTTGTCTTCTTTTATTTCTGGCTCGTATTTTCATTTCAATTTAATCTAGAGTTATCTAGAAACTTCTTACAAAACTTCAAAAACACTATACATGACTGTGATTTGAACCTGGGGTCTATGGATTCACAGTCCAACACCAAGACCGCTAGGCCAATCGTGTGCTGACGTGAGTGACGAAATTTCTCTTCAGATGAATTCTCCTAGTTTGAATTTGTGACGTTGACATTGTCATTATCACTTATCGACCTACGCGACACTGCCCCCTCTCAAGACATGATCGTCCCGATCATTATTGCTTCCATGATAACGTGCCAATCGATCCACATGAACTATTTTGAGAGGACTGCGAGGATTACGCTGAATCCGGTAGGTCACGTCGTTAATTCTGGTGACAATTTTGTAAGGTCCTTCCCAACTTGGTTGTAGCTTCGGAGATTTCCCTTTTCTCCTCACCGGATTATGAAGCCAAACCAGTGTTCCTTCCTCGAAGCTGAGGCCATTAGCTCTTCGATCGTAACGAGTCTTCATCCGTTCACTAGCTTTAAGCCCAGCCTCTCTAATCTGCTCATAGACGTCAACCATCTTAATCCGAAGGTCATTAGCGTAGTCGGTTATTCCTTTTGGGGTATCTGGTGGACAACTTGATAACAAATCAGCTGGCAATTTCAGTTCTCTTCCAAAATTGGCATATGCTGGAGTAACTGTAGTGGTCTCATGCACCGCAGTCCTATAAGATAACAGGAATAGCGCAATATACTCGTCCCAGTTTTTCTGATGGCTTTCTACTACTTTTGCCAGATGCCGTTCCAATGTTTGGTTAAACCTCTCAACCATTCCATCTGACTGCGGGTGATACGGCGTCGTCCGAGTCTTATGTATTCCCATGATTTCACAGACTTCTCGGAATACTTGTGATTCAAAGTTTCGACCCTGATCACTGTGCATCTCCAATGGCACACCAAATCTACAGAATACTTCGTTCACAAGCTTTGTCGCTACGGTGGTAGCCTCCTGATTAGGTAGTGCAAATGCTTCAGGCCATTTCGTGAAGTAGTCCATAACTACCAAAATGTACCGGTTGCCAGCATTCGTAATTGGAAACGGTCCGGCTATGTCAAGAGCTACTCGTTCCCAAGGAGCTCCGACATTATACAACCTCATGGCTCCTCTGCTTCTAGTCTGTGGTCCCTTAACTGCCGCACAACTCTGACATTTACGGCACCAGTCTTCTACATCATCTCGGCAGTGTAACCAGTAGAAACGTTCTTTAATTTTTGTGAGGGTTCTTCTTATCCCCAGGTGTCCGCCGGAAGTACCATCATGAAAAGTTTTTAAAATCTCCCTTACCTTCTCTCTGGGGACGACCAATTGTAGATGGCAATCTTTACCTTGAGTACTTTCCCATTTCCGGTAGAGTAATCCATCATGTAACACCAGGCTATCCCATTGCGCCCAAAGACTCTTTGTAGCCGTACTGTATTTGGCCACTTCTGACCATTTTGGTTTAGTTCCACTTCTTAGCCAGTTCAATAGTGGTTGAAAATCTTTATCATCTTCCTGAGCCTTTTTCATGGCGTCGTCAGTCCAATTTTCATCTATGGAATCAGTACGGATTAGCCGGATGTTTACTTTTTCCTTCTCTTCCTGCCGATTGCAATGTGTACAGTCCTCCAGGCAAGGTCTTCGAGACAGAGCATCCGCATTGCCATGACTCTTCCCTCCTCGATGTTCAATTTCAAACTCATACTCTTGGAGTAGCTCAATCCACCTGGCTACCTGCCCTTCAGGATTTCTGAATTCCAATAACCATTTCAATGCAGCGTGATCAGTCCTTATCAGAAATTTGCGACCAAGCAAATATTTCTTAAAATGTTGCAATGTCTTGACCACAGCCAACAATTCTCTGCGAGTTACGCAGTAATTTCTCTCTGGCCTTGAAAGAGATTTGCTGAAGTAGGCGATTACTACTTCCTGATCTCCTCTCTGTTGAGATAGAACACCTCCAATTCCGGTGTTACTTGCGTCAGCGTCCACAATAAACTTGCCTTCCATGTCAGGATATCCGAGGATAGGGGTTTCACATAGACGCATTTTGAGGTCCTGAAAAGCTTGCTCACAATCTTCATCCCAAGAAAATGCTCGTTTCTCTTCAGTCAACCGATGTAAAGGCTTAGCGATATCGGAAAACCCTTTTACGAATCTTCTATAGTAAGAGCATAGACCCAAGAATGCTCGCACCTGTGTCTTATCTGTTGGCGTTGGCCAATCTTTTACTGCACTTATTTTAGATGGGTCAGTTGCAATACCTTGTTCCGAAATAACGTGTCCCAAGTAGTTGACCTGACGTTGGAAAAATGAACATTTCTTTGGACTTAGCTTCAAATTTGCACTCTGTAGTCTTGAAAACACACTTTCAAGCTTCTTGAGATGATCATCAAAATCTCTCCCCATTATAATGATGTCATCTAAATAGACCAAACAGGTTTCTCCTAACATACCTGCCAGCACATGTTCCATCAACCTTTCAAATGTTGCTGGCGCATTACATAGTCCAAATGGCATAGTTTTGAACTGCCATAAACCCTTGCCGGTTGAAAACGCAGTCTTCTCTTTATCCTTAGGATCCAAATCTACTTGCCAATACCCACTTTTTAAATCAAGAGTAGAGAACCAAGTCATGCCACAAAGTGAATCCAAAGTGTCATTGATTCTTGGAAGTGGGTAACTGTCCTTTTTAGTTACATCGTTCAATCGCCGATAGTCTACACAGAACCTAGTCGATCCATCCTTCTTCTTTACTAACACAATCGGAGAGCACCATGGGCTTGATGAAGGTTCTATCACGCCGTTCTTCTTCATCTCTTGGATCATGTCTTCAACTTCCTGCTCACGGGCAAAAGGAACAGGTCTTGGTCTCTGCCGAATAGGTGTTGTATCCCCGGTATCAATTTTATGTTTTACCAAATCGGTTCTGCCAATATCTCCATCATTTTTAGAGAATAAATTGCTATATTTCAACAAGAAGTTCCTTGCTTTTATTAATTGCAATTTAGTAAGATTACCCTTGCAACCCTCTAGAAGCCTTGTGACATTTTCTTCCTGATTCGTAATTTTCCGCTTTTGCCCTTCTTCACACTTCCTCAACCAGGCTACTTCATCACAGTTTCCGACAATCGTTCCCTTTCGCAGTGTTTGCTCCACGTCATGAGGATTCAGAACAGGTACCAACGCAACTTGACCACTTCCAACTAAGGTTCTAGCCGGAATCCATGATGCGTCTGAGATTCCTCCCTCTATAATGGCACATCTCCGCGGTCCGCTTCCATTATTAGGCGGTAGCATAACAGGGACCGTCGTTTGGGATCTAGGACTAAGGACAGTGTCTCTCAAACATAACACCTTACCAAAATTTCCTCCTTTCATCGGAATTTCATCATTGCCATGTTTTAGAACACCATTTTTCAAGTCAATATTGCACTGATGATTTTGTAGAAAGTCCAAACCAATAATGCAATCGTCGGAGATGCCTGCGACAACCACTCTTTGCCAATAAAGTGTTGCCCCGATCTTAATGGCTACAATTTTTTCTCCTTCAGATGGGATTCGTTGGCCGGTAGCAGTAGTTAACGTGATATTTTTATTCGCTTGAATATACCGACCTCCAATGTCCTTAAGTCTGTGGTTGCTAATGACTGTCCGTGAAGCACCAGTGTCTAATGTCAACTGGCAAGGTTTCCCATTGACTAAACCGTCTATCACTAGAGTATTTCCGTCGTTAGTCTGCTTCACAAGAATTTCTGGGGCTTTACTACTACCGGCCAGCGCCCACCCCACAGCCCTGGCCTTCTTTAGTTTTCCTGTGGCTGCTCCAACCGCTGCATCCACTTGACGTCGGAAAGTTGTACGTTCACGCTTCGGGCAAGTGCTTCGAATATGACCCCGCTCTCCACACTCATAGCACATCGGGTTGTAGGGTCGTCGTCTACTGTTTTCTGTGACTACAACCTCTCGAAGCCTTAGAGCTCGTGAGTCATGACGAACCGCTTCTACTTCCAAAGCGTGAGCCACTGCTTCTTTCAAGGTGGTGTGGTGCTCCAGTCGTACAGCCGCCCTGACTTCGGGATCCCGTATCCCATCAATAAAAACCTGCAAGAGCATCTCCTCCACGACAGATGGTGATGAATGATATGCCTTGCGGACCAGTCTTTCCACTTCCACTGACCACTGTTGTAAGGTCTCGCTAGCCCGTTGACAACGATCTTTGAGTTGCGCCCTGTATACATGCTCCAGGTGGCTGTCACCGTATCTGGCTTCCAGAGCGCCTATGAGTTCGTCGTAGGTGACCTCTTTCTTCCTAGCGCCGAGTGCTTCCAATACGCACAGAGCGTCATCTCGAAGTGCCAGGGTCAATGCAGACTGCGCCTCCTGCTCATCCCAATGGCTGGCTTTTTTAATTGTCTCCAACTGCAATTTAAAAGCAGCCCAAGAGGATTTGCCGTCGTAGGGTGGCACCTTTAAATTTTTGGTAAAAGGAGCGACCACAGAGCTAGTGACAGGGCCAGACTCTTTGAGAAGTTTAACTTCCTTACCAAGCTGTTGAAGCGTCCCTTTTACTTCAGCAACTTCCTCTTTTACTTCTGTAACTTCCTTCTCGAAGTCATCCATCCGGGCTGTGTTGGCCCGAACCGCGGCCAAAACATCTTTGGAAAAGGACTGAAGTTGCTCCTCCTGACGGCGTGCTTGCTCTTCCTGCAGCGCCCGTATTTGCTCCTCCTGGCGGCGTGCTTGCTCCTCCTGGCGGCGTGCTTGCTCCTCCTGGCGGCATGCTTGCTCCTCCTGCAGCGCCCGTATTTGCTCCTCCTGGCGGCGTGCTTGCTCCTCCTGCAGCGCCCGTATTTGCTCCTCCTGGCGGCGTGCTTGCTCCTCCTGGCGGCGTGCTTGTTCCTCCTGCAGCGCCCGTATTTGCTCCTCCTGGCGGCGTGCTTGCTCCTCCTGGCGGCGTGCTTGCTCCTCCTGCAGCGCCCGTATTCGCTCCTCCTGGCGGCGTGCTTGCTCCTCCTGGCGGCGTGCTTGCTCCTCCTGGCGGCGTGCTTGCTCCTCCTGGCGGTGTGCTTGTTCTTGCATCATGGCAGTAATCTGCTGCAGGAACGCGTTCATTTCCAATGGAGCGGCTGGTGGGACGGCGGCTGATGTTGTCGCGGCTCCGCCAGAGTTGGACTCCTCGGGCGATTGTTCCTCTGCCGCTGCAGCTCCCGCTCGAGTGGTTACCCCTCTCTCATTTCTAGGCACGATCGGCATCTTTCCTATCCCACTTCTGACACCAATTGTCACGAGAGTGGGTTGGGGATAGGAAAGGAAACACCAATCCTATGGAATAGTGCCTTTATTTACGACTCTAGGGTACTCACAGTTGTCACAGGTACGTACGCGGGAATGTCACTGTACTGTCACACACACGGAAACGTCACTGCACTGTCTTGCGCGTGGAAACGTCACTGCACTGTCACGCGCGGTAATGTCACTGCACTGTCACACGCGTAAACGTCACTGCACTGTCACGCGCGGAAACGTCTCTCGCGCGTATTTACTGCACTGAACACTTCACTTCACTCACTATTACACTTTACTTTTTACTCACTACTTCCACTTTTACTTTTCTTCCTTTTTCTTCTTCCTTCTTCCTTCTTCGGATTTTACTTTCAAACTAAAACTGGCGTAGGCCGCGCCTTGTTCTGCTTATATACCCACCGGATGCGAACAATATCGCATCAAAGTTCTAAACTTAAGTCATAAATTTTCTTTTGTCTTCTTTTATTTCTGGCCCGTATTTTCATTTCAATTTAATCTAGAGTTATCTAGAAACTTCTTACAAAACTTCAAAAACACTATACATGACTGTGATTTGAACCTGGGGTCTATGGATTCACAGTCCAACACCAAGACCGCTAGGCCAATCGTGTGCTGACGTGAGTGACGAAATTTCTCTTTAGATGAATTCTCCTAGTTTGAATTTGTGACGTTGACATTGTCATTATCACTTATCGACCTACGCGACAGTATGTACTAATACCTATTTTTAGTATACAGTATTTTCTAAATCATAACACTTCCTAATATTTTATGCGCGACACGACAAGTTTTAAAAGACGCTAAAAAACGAAGCTATATGCCAAGCCCTAAAAGCCACCTATGATATTAGTTGCATATTATTATAAGCAACTCTGAAAACCAAAAGTGGCACACAAATATCACGAGCTCTTCCGTGCTATTTCATGGAAGTCAAGACGTAAAAAAGAATAGGTACCAGAAAAAAGAAGCCATGCATTTATTTTTCAAATGATTTTGTTATTATCTTTATTATGATTTTGATAGGATATAAAATATCTTAAAATGATAACTATATTTAAATGCCTGCAAATACTAAAAATCATCTTTTGCCATTACAAAAACAAAAACAATAAATTTGATTACCAATTATACTGAATTTATAGAAAAACTAATAACTAATAACTCTTTAACTTTTATTTATAAACAAAAGAAAACTTAAATAACACAAATATATTATACTATGATTAAGGCTATACCCAAATTTTCCGGGGTCCAGTGGCGCCGCCATTTAAAATAAATCATTTAAAAGGAAACGGAGAAATCATTTAAAATTGTGTCTTGGTCAAGTTCTAGATACCCATTCAAAGTATTTTTAAACTACTTTTTGTAGTTTTAAGTGAGAACGTGAAGCTTTTCTACGCACATTTGCGAAAAACGGCCACTTTTAGCTAATGTGCGTAGAAAAGCTTCACGTTCGCACTTTAAATTATAAACAGTAGTTCATAAAATAGTTTTAAGTGTTATCTAGGGCTTGACCAAGACACAATTTTGAATGATATCTCCGTTTCCTTTTAAATGATTTATTTTAAATGGCGGCGCCACTGGACCCCTGAAAATTTGGGTATGGCCTTAAACTACATAAGTAACTAATATCTATAGGTATGATTAAATTTAAATTTTATTTTTGCAATGAACAATTATTACGATTACGCATTTAATAATAAAAACTTAAGATAAATCCAGGCCAGAACAACATATGTAAAGATAAACACCCGTGACAATAAAAAAATCACAACAGCAACTCCACCCCTCCATTCTTCGCGATCCCTCGCCTTGGCACGCCACATTACCCCCGACGGGTACCATTCGATAATATTCTCATTTTATTTTATTAAACCCCGACCCTAAATTTCCGAACCGCCGATTCCCTTTTCATGCCTTACTCGAGATTTCGACACATAATTTGTTGATTTAATGAACTATACTCTTCATAGAAAATCGGTCACTATTGTAGTCGGTCTGACGCCTCGATCAAAGTGAATTTGGATTTAAGATTTGCGGAATAGCAATTGCTGAGAATGATTGGTTCTGCTGTTGGATTATTTAAGTGCTTTGTAAGTCTTCTTTGTGGCGTTTGAACTAGATATTAGTCTTAGTTTTTAGCGACGAATTTTGTTAAATTGATTTCGAAATAAAATGTTCTCTTTGCGTTGCGATGGATTTTTTTCTTTTATATTTCATCAGCCCAGTAGTAGGCCACTTCTTTGAATAAAATATTTTAGTCTTATTATTTAAATCAAAGACTAACTTTAATTTAGCTTAAATCATTATCCGTCCAAATCAAAGATCGTCCATATTTTATAATTTAAGATGGTAGGTGTCATTTTTTATTTTGCCTTATCTTCAAGGTTTTCATAGATTTGAAATACCTATGAAAACCTTTGAACAATTAGCAAAGATTTTAAATAATCCTCGCTAATTGTTTCAAATTTCATGTTTTACGAACAACTTTTACGAACTGCGCAGAATGAGAAGCAGATGTTACATTACTACATATTACTTAAAAGTATTTTTTTATATAAACGGGGCTTAGCACGAACCTTATTTTGTTTCTTCTAACGGTTTGAATAGGAGTACTATGCCCCGTTTATATAATAAATTAATAATGTGTTCAAAGCGCTATAGTTTAAAAATCAATATTACTTGTTGCATTAAATAAAACGATTGAATTTAATTTTGATTATTCGCAATTTATCTGCTTTGAAACCAACATGAAAAAAAAACTCTATGGTAACATAAATGCCATGCTCAATTCAATGAGGTATACACTTAGAACTAATACGTACTATAACCAGTACAATATGTACCTATATTCAAAACTGGTTCTCCCAAACTATCAAATTCTATCTCCAAACTATGCAATCTGATATACACGTGTATATCTCCATTCACTACAGTGTACGATGCAGGAGGCTGCTAGAGTGACGCTTCGTTAATGACTTTTCGTGTTCCGCGTACTGTATGCAGGCTGTATTCACACACAACTGGGGTCGCCCTGAAGATAATGTCTTTCAGTGTGTTGTAGATACAATATTCACGTCTTTGTTCCTAACAGGTTAGATAGAGACCAAAGCTATTTTAACATGATGGTGAACATGGAAGTGAAACAAGGTAACAAAGCAGTAATGTATCATTCTAGGTCATTCCTTATAAATATGTCGTAATCTAAATTGATGTGACCAATAAACAAAACGGCCATTTAAAAATGTCACACCCAAGCTATCGAATTCTTCCTCTTAACTATGCAATCTGATGTACACGAGTATATCTACATTCACTATTAGTGTTACTGTGCAGGAGGCTGCTAGAGTAACGCTTCTTTCATGACTTTTCGTGTTCCGCGTACTGTATGCAGGCTGTATTCACACACAACTGGTATCGCCCTGAAGATAATGTCTTTTAGTGTGTTGTAGATACAATATTCACGTCTTTGTTCCTAACAGGTTAGATAGAGACCAAAGCTATCTTAATATGATGGTGAACATGGAAGTGAAACAAGGTAACAAAGTAGTAATGTATTGCTAGCTTCATTCTAGCTCATTTCTTATAAATATGTCGTAATCTGAAATTATGTGACCAATAACAAAACGGCCATTTAAAAATGTCACTCCCAAGCTATCGAATTCTACCTCTTAACTATGCAATCTGATGTACACGTGTTAATCTACATTCACTACAGTGTTACTGTGCAGGAGGCTGCTAGAGTGACGCTTCATTAATGACTTTTCGTGTTCCACGTACTGTATTCAGGCTGTATTCACACACAACTGGAGTCTCGCTCAGTGTGTTGTAGATATTATTACGTCTTTTCTCCTAATAGGCAGATGGAGCCCAAAGCTGTAAGAACCTAAGGCCACTCTAAGCGTGGGGACTTTTCGTGTTCCGCGTACTTTTAGCAGGCTATGTTTACACACAACTATAGTCGCTCTGGAAATAGTGTCGCTCAGTGTATTGTAGATACAATATAACTTCTTAATCCCTAACGGAGCAGACAGAGACTAAAACTGTGAGACCCAAAGGTCACACTCTAAGCGTGATGGTTGACGTGGAGTTTAAAAAAAAGTGAATTATTATAAGTTTTCCTCTTGACATGATTCGGATTAACGCTAATTCCTTTAATGTCTATTACGATCTTAGGTACAAAAGTCGGTGACCTATAAACAACATTTTCAATCAAAAATGGCACTACCAAGCTCTTGAATTCTACCTCTTAAATATGCAATCTGATGTGAACGTGTACATCCCCATTTACTACAGTGCACTGTGTGGGAATGACTTTTTATGTTCCGATTACTGTACTCAGGCTGTATTTACATACAACCAAAGTCGCCCCGTGGAGGTTATACGTCACAGTATGTTGTAGGTTGTTATACAATCACTTATTTAAGAGGTTGGTGAATTATTGGAACGAAGTTCCTTATCGCGCGTTGCGAAAGGAGGCTAGACGGAAAAAATTAAGACCAAAAGTGGTGACGACACTTTTTGCTATAGTTGTGAACCGTGCGGCGTGCGCGTGTTTCTATGTCTGTCTCTTTCTCTTCTAATTTATCGAAAGGAACTTCGTTCCATCCGGATGTCCCTTGACACCTCTCAAGTTTTTTTCTCTTACAAGGTTTTAAATTCCTCCTAACTATGCAATATCCGTACATTTCCATTCACTGTAGTGTACGATGCAGGAGGCTGAAGTGACACTTAGTTAATGACTTTCCGTGTTCCGCGAACTGGTATGCAGCCTGTGTTTACATACCTACAGCTACAACTAAAGTCACAAGAAAGATACAGATACGTTATCGCGACTTTAATCCTAACAGGGTATAAAGAGCTTGGGGCTGCATGATCCAAAGGCCACGCGTGATGATGGAAAAAGAAATGTATGAACCTCAATATTTGATTAGGCTAGCCAGCCAAACAGGGTGAAACAAAGTACCTATACTATTTTAAGGGTGAATTTAGTCCATGATACCTAAAAACTAAACTAAAAAAAACTAAATCTTTCTTTTTTCCGTCGATAGTCCGCTAATACGGAGGTCCTGGGTTCGATCCTCAGCCAGGATAAGTTGTAAAATAGCCTTTTATGAATTGTTCTGGTTCTTGGGTGTTTGTTTATATATGTAACTTTTGTAAAATTTACTATCGTTTTGTTTGTATCTCATAATATAAGTTTAACCTTACTTTAGGGCTAGCTCAATCAAATAATAATATTATTATATACTGTTTAAGCGGGAGCGCCACACGACATCAACTTCTCCAAAGGGCTTCTACGTATTGGATTTGTATCCCCATGCAAGCCGCTCAAAGGACCGGGGTAAAACTACCCGTGATTCTCAAAGGAGATAAATAATATATACATAAAAATATGAAAAGAAGAAACATAATTTTGATCATTCCCATACAAGTTGACCAATCAGCTCATCCAAAGTTGTATAGCAAAGCAAAAAATATTATTTTCATAATTAATTACTTGTTTCTTTGGGAAAAACTGTTTAGTATCATCCTGGCTTGAATTCACCATACGGTTTTTGGAACGGAGTTCCTTATCGCGCGTTGCGAAAGGGGGCTAGACGGAAAAAATTTAGATCAAAAGTTGTAACGACACTTTTTGCTATAGTTGTAAGCCGTGCGGCGTGCGCGTGTTTCTCTGTCGGTCTCTCTCTCTCGAACTTCTATCCGGGTGTCCCTTGACACCTCTCAAGTTTTTTTTTGTTTTTTTCTATTTATCCCAAAAGTTGACTGGTAGAGAATGCTATTATCATTAGTCCGCCTTTTGTACCATGTTGTTTTGGAAAATAAAATATACTGAAACTATTTTAAGGGTCATTCAGTGCATGATACTGAACAACTTTCCCCAAGAAATACGTATCGCAACATGAAAAGTAATTTTTGGCCTCTCATACAAATTGACCGATCAGATGATCCAAGTTTCTATGGAAACCATAAAATATTTTTTATATTTCGATATATAATGGTCCTTTGGGAAAGTTGTTCAGTATGACTGACTGAATTCACACTTAAAATAGTTTCAGTATATTTTGTTAGACATTATATAATTTTTTTAAATTAAAAACCGACTTTACCCGAAACTAAACAATTTTCCAAATCCGTCTAGGAGTCTTCAAAAATAGAAGAAGGCGACTCGTGCAGCTAAACAAAGCTAATAAACATCAGTGAGACCTCTCCAATCTGGCCAGCGAGGAGAGTGTAGTCCAAGTCCTCTGGCTGCTCTGACCAAGTATGACTCTAGTAGTACAGAAAAGGTCGTGCTCCTGCAGTGGAGACAAAAAGACCTGATGATGATGATGAATTGATATAAATGACTTATAAGTACTTGTTTGAATGCTAGGTAACAAGCTATATGTAGAACAGCTTACTGAGATATCGACCGGCTGCCATACGCCAAAGTTATCAGATGTTGGACACCTAACACGAGTTTCTAAGTGCTTTGTCATAATATGAAGCATTTTGAGCCAAAACGGCTATAGACGTATTGGCTTAAAATGAAAATGAAAAATGTTTTATTTACGTAAACAGTACTGATCTTACATAACTAGGTATTGGAGTCTCCTTTTAAGCTATTAAAGATGCCTGTGCCAGGAGGCTCCGCTCTTCTTTATTTACAATTTACTTTGAGATCGTGTAACCAAAAAATATATTATATATTAAATGCTATTGTTCGGTAACAAACTAAAGATCAACTTTTACCTTTTTTAACGAGATTTAGTATTTGACCTAATTAATATAGGTAAGTACCTATTTGATCGGTAATTTTAAAAATCTTTGGGAGAGGCCTATGTCCAGCAGTGGACGTTATGCGGCTGAAATGATGATGATGAAGTACCTATTACATATAAAGAACTGAATCTGGTAGTAGTAAGCGTGTATAAAATAAAATAAGTCAAATACAAATACATACTTACATACATACTATCACGTCTTTATCCCTAATGGGGCAGACAGAGCGTTTTGGGTCTTGCGGCTCTATGCAGAGCCCAGGGCCGCAAGACCAAAAAGCCACTTTTAGCGTCATGGTGGGCGAGAAGATGGAAAAGCAATCAATACAGTGATGAGTTGCTAACCGCATCGCCTGTTAACACGATTCACATTTTTGCCCATTCCCTCGATCGGCTTTTACGATCTGCGCGGGAAGAGAAGCAGCTGGTACATTCTAAGTTTTTTCATTTCTCCCAGACCAGCATGGGACCTAAATGAGGACGCCTATTAATACTAATATCAAATACAAATAGACATATAAAAAACCAATTAAACAAGTTCTTAGCTATGATTTTAAAAGATATGTCACCTCAGGGTCCAAATATGAGAATGGGAATAAAGAAGTAAAATTTAATACAACTATTTAAAAACAATTGGTAAATTTAATTTGGGTCAAATTTAATGGTGTTAAATATGCAAGCATGTACAATAGATTATGGAATAATATGGCTTATTTTAGTTTCTTATATTTAAAAAAATGAACATAATTTTATTCCCATTTTCATACGCCCTCACTTATTACCACAGACCAGTGAAATGACATTCAGTTTTATTAATTACGGATTCAGGGTTAGTTACAGCTTAACCTTCCTAAATTTTAGCAAAAATACTTATTAGTACACCAAAAACTCGTATTAGACTCAACTTCTTCAAACATATCCTGCATCTTCAAATTATAGGCAAAATGCTTTCCTGTCGAGAGCTTCTCGTAAAGTAAATGAGTTTTCTGCCGATATTGACTTGTTTTGCAATAGTGTGTAATTGTGTATGCCATTAAACATAGGCTAACCCAAAATTATTTCAGTCATCAAAATAATGTTCAACCTTAAAGGTAATATATGTAATAGATCCTTACTTACTTTGAAATAGATACTTAACTAAAACTTTCACCTACATTTAACATGTAATTCTTAATAACTTTTAATTTACTAAGGTGCAATGAACACTACTTATAATTGTATACTTACTTAATATTAGTGAAGATTTGTAAATGGCTACTCAGTAATGTATTCTATATTTACTTCTGTTATTTTATGCTGTAAATCTTCCGAAAATAAATAAATAAATAAAATTAAATAAAAAAAATAAGCGTGAAGGTTGAGATTTTTTGTACTACTCATGGCTAACCGTCCAAGTGCAGACCAAACCCAGGTTGCTTAACTTGCACAAGGGCTAGCAATGCGTACTTTCATCGAGCCCACAAGTTGTTATTCCTTTGATATCAAAAATAATATTTGAATGCTATAAATGATGGTTGACACTGTTATTAGTATTACGAGACTTACCGCGATTAATATCTGTTTTGCCAGATATAAGAATAAAAGATTATTAAAGACTATAAACAGTCATTGTGACTGCGCAACTCTTTGTCACACTCTTTTTATTTTGTAGTAATATAAATACCTATATACCTAAGCATTATATCATTCGTATTTACTTACCTATAGGTACGAGTACCTCGTATATTCTCATTATTACCGCGAACCATTCAAAAGTAAAATGACATTCAGTTTTATTAATTGCGTATTCCGGGTTAATGTACCAAACTCGACACAAAGGATGTGTCCGGGCCGCTGGTCTGTGTGAATCAAATGAATTTAACGACGATTGTTTATTTAAATCGTATCATGCTTTTAGACTTTCCATTTGAGAAATTACTGTTTGTGTATTCCATTGTTTTATTTTAGTCCACACTGATGTCTGATTTATCAAGCTGCCTAGAGATATGATGCTGCTGGTTATACGAAGATTACGGGTGGAACCAACTACCTTATGTTCCTTCCTAAGTAAGGAGGTCGAGAATTTTGGATCCTATTTATCAAGCCCATGTTACTTAAATAACTAGCTCAAATGCTTGTAATGACCGAAACGAAATTTTACCGAGCCAACAAGCCCATTAACATCTAGTTAAAGTCTTTTGTTTATCTATATAGTATTGTTATTGCTTTAAACTAAGTACCTTTGATACAGTTTTTTTAATTCATTGAAAGACGAATACATTATAAGCCTTTTACTAAGCTATATATTCTCGCTGATTACCGCGTCCATTCAAAAGTGAAATGACATTCAGTTTTATTAATTGCGGATTCCGGGTTAATGTACCGAACTCGACACAAAGGATGTGTCCGGGCCGCTGGGCTGTGTGAATCAAATGAATTAAACGAAAATTGTTTATTTAAATGGTATTGTGCGTAGTTAGATTTTCCATTTCAGAAATTAATGTTTGTTTCCATTTTTTTTAAGCTTAAAAATAAGAAAATAAAATCTGTTTCGTGATTCTTTTGATTGCTAAAAATAGGCATCTCCCAAGGGTTTCCAAAATGATCGATCAAGAGAGACCTTGGTCAGGTCGTCTGACCACCTTGTGGTTGGGTTTCCTACGCTTCGTTTGCCAGTACATGGTCGCTATTCGAAAACCTATTTGCCCTATAAGTTATCGGTTTGTCACGCTGTGTCCTGCCCACTGCCACTTTAGGCGATTAACACACTGCACCGCGCCCCGCTGCGTAGTGCGGGGCGCGGTATACAAAAACGACGCGCGTAGACGCGTTGTCAATGTGTTGTACTATGCGTATTTTCTATACAAATGGAGTTACTTGCATACAGTACGGCCCCGCACCACGCAGCGGGGCGCGTTGCAGTGTGTTAATCGCCTTAATATTTGTCACGCCATGTCAGAACTTTTGTTCTCCTACGAATTCCTTATTTCTGATTCGTTCACGTAGAGAAACACTGAGCATAGCCCTTTCCGTAGCACATTGAGCAACCTTGAGCCTTCTTATGAGACCCATAGCTTAACGGACCACGTTTTAGAGCCATAAGTCACCCTTTAGTATGTACCTATACAACGTGGAAGGGATATACCCGTAATAAATCAAACCAAGGGGTATACTAGATCACTATAGTAAACAGTCAAGTAACTTAAAAAAAATCGACATTTCTGCACACTTTAATTCCATTATACTAAAGTGATCTAGTATTGCCCGTGGTTCGATATATTACGGTATGTCCTTTTCACGTTGGATATTGGATAATGTATCTACTATTTTGCTATTTTATATTATATAAACCTACATTACCACTCACTCACTGACTCACTCACTGATTGACATAGTTGTTTGCCCTGTTCCAGGGTGGGAGGGGTTAAGGTAGATATATCATCATATAAAGTGTGCTCTAGTTATAGATTAAATACAAAAACACATTATATCACGTATTTCTACAGAGAATTTTGGGTCGCTCTAAGCAGATCCCGGGCCGCAAGACATCATTTTCTATCCATTCTTGCAAAGACAAAAGATAATACACTCTATACATACGTATACCTAATTAGTATTACGGATCGCCCACCTCTTTTGTCAGAATCGGATCGTGTAGTGAGACAATGACGTATAATTTATTCCGCCTTAATTCTGTGCTGTTCTGTAACAGGAAGGGACTCTATTGAAAAGTCAGGGAAGACCATTAGGGTTGGGAAAAAGAGTTATTCAGTTAGTTACTCATTTACATAATAGTTGAATTGGGGTTGAGGAGAGTCAAGTTGAAAATTGGCGATTGTTTTTAACCCCCGACAAAAAGAAGGGTGCTAATGTCTGTCAAAGGTCTGTCTGTCTGTGGCATCGTAGTACTCAAACGAATATACCGATTTCAATGCGGTTTTTTTTGACCCATAAAACTAGTAATCTCGTCAAATCACCCAGGTTAGGTAGCGGACCCTGGACTCTGAAGCGTTACTGCTATGAAGGTGCTACCGAGAATATGGTTAGGATGATGGTGATAATAGAAAAAGAGAAATAGAAAAAATATCCCAACATTAGGATAGAAATGGTTTTTATGATATAATAATCTTCATCAGATCTTTTAATCTCCCTCTCTGTACTACCAGAGTCATACTTGGCCAGAGCAGCCACAAGACTTGGCCTACACTCTCCTCGCTGGCCAGACGGGTACAAAGAGGTTTCATTAATGTTTATAAGCTTTATCTAGCTTTCCTAAGTCGCCTTCTACGACATTCACAAAAGGATTTGGAGTAGCCCTATTCTACTCTGCCGGAAACCACACGGCATTATAATATAATAATCATTTAAATTTATACACATCGAATAGGCGTGTTTAATTAGAGCTTAGTTTTACGACATACCTAATTAGATCTTTAAGCGTACCGCTGTTATCTTTTAATAGGTCGTAAAGATAATTTGGAGAACTTATAATGGACTTGGACAATTTGGCACAGGTATGGCACTTCATAGAAACGGAGTAACATATAATTATACCAAGTACTACTACAAACGAAACAATATGTCTGTGCACACGTCAAATAGGTGAGTTAAACAATCAGGGTCGCCACCACAGAATCTGTTGCCTTGCTTACCTGTTTTCATCACTCGGAAATCTATAAAATTTTCGTTCTTTTTTTTCCTTGAGTAAACAATGATAATAATGCGCAGTTACTCATTATTATGATTCAATAATCCTAAGTGACTAGCGTAACGTCAACGTGCGATTAGCAACAACCCTGTTTTATGGGGCCAAACAGGCCGAAAAGCGGGAGAGGGGTTGCGGGGACGCCAGATTGCGGGGGACAGTGCGAGTTTACGTTCTGTATGTAATACTATTATTAATTCTGTGATTATTGACAATCTGTGATAATTACAACAATAGGGTATTTAACTGTGTTTGTTTTGGCCAATATTTAATACAAATGTGATACAACAAGAGGATATTTAAAAAGGATGAAATAGTCATAAATAAAATAAAAAAAATAAAAAATAAATATATAGGGACAAATTACACTGATTGAGTTAGCCCCAAAGTAAGTTCGAGACTTGTGTTATGGGATACTAACTCAATGATACTATATTTTATAACAAATACATATATAGATAAACATCCAAGACCCAGGACAATCTGAAAAAGGCCATTTTCCAACTTGCCCTGACCGGGAATCGAACCCGGGACCTCTGGGTGGCGGACTAGCATGGTGACCACTACGCCACGGAGGTCGTCAATCATCGAATTCCACAAGGATTAGTCCCAGTTTACAGAATGTTTTACATATTTGCAAGCACTACTGATCTAGTTTTATGAAAAAAATAAATTATAACGATAGTACTTTTTTTAAATTTGAAGTTTTTGGACTGTTCATTAATAGTTAACGCAATAGTTAACTATATATGTAGGTACCTACATCTATACATATAACAAAACAGTAAAAAAGTGTGTCTGTAAATTAAATATATTTCCAAAAAAAGTAAGAGGCGATGGAGACATAGTAATAGAGTAAGAATTCAAAAACAATGCATGTCTGTTTGTCTGTGTGTCTGTTGTGTACACAATAATCTTCAAAATACTGGACGGATTCAAATGAAACTTTTTTTGTTATATAGCTATTAAGCCTGGGCAAAATATAGAGTATAAATGATTTTGGAAAATGGAACACCTGATGCAGAACTATAATGACCCAGTTAAAATATTATAACCTTTTTACAAGCTTGTATCTTTGCTTGCAATGTATGTTGGTTCAGGTGGAATCTTTGAACTCAGGTGAAATCATTTTCAACCAGCTATCTTCAATCGGTTTAGCTGAAATTTTGTATTCTTGTGTATGTCGGATGACAATACAATAATATGAAGTCAATGAGCTGTTCCGATGATGGAGCCGGGAGATATTCGACGGAACTCAGTTATAAAACAACATAACCTCATCGAGTAGGTCTCGTTTGATTTGTCTTGACGAATTTATGGGAGACGATGCTTAGGGACTGATCACCCAGACGGATGGTGGTCGACAAAACTCAGTTATAAAACGACTTAACACAATCGAGTTGGAGCTTATTTCATTTGTCTTGAAAAACACTTTGGCCATACAAAAAATGCAATTTTTTTGAAAAACTTATCAGAAATATAAAAATGACTTCTTAGTAAAAGTTGTTCAGCCTGATGAGCACTTTCTAGAGACAAAGTCCACGCGAACGAAGTCGCGGGCTTCGGCTAGTAATATTATAAAAAACTTATAAGAAATATAAAAATGACGCCTTAGTAATAGTTGTTCAGCCTGATGAGCATTTTCTAGAGACAAAGTCCACGCGAACGAAGTCGCGTGCTTCGGCTAGTACTATAAAAAATGAAAGAATTTTGCGTTATAAAAAACTTATTGAATACAGCAATCCCGTCTAAACCTAAAGTTTCCAATGAAAACAACGGTTAACCCTCAAATATAAACTTCCCTGGGGCCTGTCGTAGAGGAAACTAAAGGGTTAATGTTTTCCTTCCCCGGAGTCTATAAAAGATAGCGACCCTTCCCATGCACGAAAATGAGGGAAATGTTTGTGTTAATGAAAATTAATTAATAGAAATATAAGATTTAGAGACAACTATGCCTGTAAAATGTGGGTAGATAAATTGCAATTTCTCTCATTCTTATTTATTTTTCGTGAGTGTAAGTTGCTAAAACTGGTGTTAGATTTTTCAGGCTGCCTAAAGGCATCTGACATAGCTTGACGACTGCCATACAATAATGACAGCCGGGATTACCAGCTTAAATTATGTGCCTTCCGAAGCACAGAGAAGCACGAGAATGTTTTTTATGCCACTAGTACTCACCCGTCTAAGTGCGGACCATGTCCGGTTATTCTTGCTTTCGAAATTATTTATGGCCAATACTGAGCTTATATTATTGAAAAAAAAGTCTAGTATGAGAAATAACGTAATAATTTTTCAAAACTAAAAACTAAACTTTAATTACTCCAAACTAAACAACCGATTTTGATAAAAATTTATGGGACTTATTAAATTTATGGTCTATATCAATAATTTTCCAAATGGTTTAAAAATATAAAAAAAGACGTGTGGCACTCGGGGACTGCCGCGGTAAAGCTATTGCAAACAAGGAAGGACGGCAACGTCGCAAACGGACGACGGAGACGAAGCGGCAACCTACATGGTAGGCGGAGTGGGGAGCGTGAGGTTTTTTCGTTACGGAATTTTTGGATTCGGTCCCCGCGCTCAAGGCCCGCGATAGAAGCTATGCAATAGCTTAAAAATATAAAACAACATATAGGCACATTCGAAGATACAACGCGGAAGGGACATACCTACGAAGAGTAATAAATCAAAGCACGGGCTATACTAGATCACTATATTACAATGAAATTAGAAAAACAACAAAAAAATTTGGTGCTACCATACAAAAGCGTGCAGCCGCCGAGCAATTTGTATGAGAATGTCAATGTTTTTTTTTGTGTCTAATATACTACTTTTTGTGTCTATTATAATGATCTAGTATAGCCTGTAGTTCGATTTATTACAGATATAACCTCTTTTTGGAGTCGCTTGACCTCTCGTATACCGTTTCGTAGATCTACGTGATACTGATAATGCATTGTTTAACTATTGTGTCTGATATTCCGGCATACAAGGGGTTAAAAATCAACTTTCACAGTCAATCAATCCACCATTGAGTTACCACGTACGTCAGCACCTGGTCAGCACTCGCCAACAATAATAGAGGCTAACCGCGTTCCCAATAACAAGCTTACCGACACTGCAGGAATTTGGGAACGGGAATCGGGAACGGGAATTAGGTCGTTGATACGGATTGGTGAATTGGAATGCACATGAAGGTTTGTTTAGTTTATTTAAATTCTAAAGCTGGATCAAACGCTAATTGCTGGATGCAAGTCGCTAAAGATCGGCCATTTTAGAATTTTTGGGTAAATTAAATAAGTGTTCTTCCATGCTGGTCTAGGCAAAACGGAACCGGCAAATTCTGGCCTGTCGGAAAATTGTCTTCGAGGGAAGTAAGAAGAAGCTGGTCTGAGCAAATCGAAAAACTTAGAATTTACCAGCTGCTTCTCTTCCCGCGCAGATCATAATATCTGATTCAGGGATTGGCTATTCAATAGCATTCTTTCCACCTTCACGCCCACCATCATCAGGTCTTTGTTTCTACTATAGGAGCAGTATAGCCTGTGGTTCGATTTATTACAGGTATATCCCTTTCACGTTGTATAACCTCATCCGTTTTTAAAGTCAACTTAAAATCAACTTTCACAGTCAATTAATCAATCCACTATTAAGTTACCACGTACGTCAGCACCTGGTCAGCACTCGCCAACAATAATAGAGGCTAACCGCGTTCCCAATAACAAGCTTACCGTCACTGCGGGAATTTGGGAATGGGAATCGGGAACGGGAATTAGGTCGTTGATACGGATTGGTGAATCGGAATGCACATGAAGGTTTGTTTAGTTTATTTAAATTCTAAAGCTGGATCAAACGCTAAACGTTGGATGCAAGTCACTTTCACTCTTATTGCCTATTCTCAGCTTAACTTAGGCCTAAAAGTGGGTAAAACGCTAAATTCTGGACGTTTTCAATCGGTAATTTTGGATATTCTAGGGAAATGAAAATGGTGTTCAAAGAAAAACTTAGAATGTACCAGCTGCTTCTCTTCTACAAATAGTAGCAGATAGAAGGGATCATAAAACGAATCATCAGGCAAAAAATGGCCTTTGACTTTGTCTATTTAGAGCTGCCAAATCCTAAATGCTCTCTTAGCCCCATTTGGAATTAAGATGTGTTAATATATGCAACGTAGGTATCTAGGTACCTACCTCATATGTTTTCATAAAGACAACTTATAATTCATCTGTGCGCCATCTTTTGATTTTATAACAAACTAAGCTTTACCGTTTGTAAAGACGGACTAACATTCAAGCTGCTCCGGTGGTGGCTTACTAACTTTGTTTGGTTTCAGTAATCAGCAAGAGATGGCGCTAGCTACAATGTTTTAAAACCATTGGGACACATGAATTTTTCGGATTTTTTATGGTGTTTTTTTTTTGGAAATTTGTCCGTATGCCCTTGATAACCCTTCAAATTATTTTAACCCACTTTTAAAAATACGCCTGGACCGATTTGAAAAATTATTTTTGAAGTGAAAACTTCTTTAGCGGCGTTGTGCACTTTTTTTGGAATGGGAAAAAAATCTTAAACTCGCGTCAGGACCACGTGTCCTGATCGAAAATTCGTAAGACGGCGCAGGGCGCTTGCGCAAATGTTCGTGTGTGTTTATGTTACGTTACGTTCGTGTGTGTAATGTGTCATGCTTGTGACATTTGTGACAGACTGTGGTTCAGAAAAGATTTGAAATATTTTATACTAATAATTAAAGCAATTCGTGCAAAATTATTCCCTAACCATTCCAAAATATCAAAAATGCACAACGTTAATATTCAAGTTTTCACTTCTGCCGGCACACCCAGAGTGCAACCCGTCGTTTTTTTTTTTATTTAAAAGCGTATGCTTGTGAGGTGGTGCGATAATTTTATGAAAACTATTTGGGCTGAAGTCGGTTTCTGGTTTAGAAAACTGTCAGTGGGCAATATTTTCAATATTTTATTTAATTTTAGCCCAGAACCCTATCAAGTAGATTACATCGTAAACAATCTGATTGATAACTGATTTTAGATAACTGAGGGCGGATTCAACCAAACTGTATTAAAATTTATTTGAGCAAAATACTCAAGAATTACTCAATTTTGCGTTTACTAATTACTAAGCCAAGAATAAGATCCATTCAGACAAATTCCAGAGAAAACTATTTATACAGCGAATTTAGTTATTTAATATTTATTTATTATTTATTAAATCTTTATTGACCATAATGGTACAAAAGGTGGACTTAATGCTAACGCATTCTCTACCAGTCAGCCTTTGGGAAAAACAGAAATAAATTTATTAGCGATAGGCGCGTAAAGATTAATAAAGTAAAATTAATACTGTTTTGTTCACTAAAATGTATGTATATATCGTATAAATAGTTTAACTAGGTACTTAAATTAAACCTGTATTTGTGCACTGAATGTAAATGTAATATTTTCAAATGTCAATTTCAAAATATTTTCAAAATTTAAGTTAGAATACTACTAAAGAAAATAATTTAGAATGTACCAGGTGCTTCTCTTCCCACTTGGATCGTATAAGCCAATCGAAGAAATAGGCTAAATGTGAATAGACGATGAGCCAAGTAACCCATCAGTATTTTGATTCCTTGATTTTTTCCCCTTCTTACCCTCCCGCACTCTAAAATGTGGTGTATGGATTTTACGGCCCTGGGCTATTAGCCGTATGATCCAAAAAGTTCTGTCTGCTCCATTAGAGATACATAGGTGATAGTGTATGCAATGTATCCATACTTATATACTAGTGGTTCGCCGCGAACTTAGACCTCGCGATTATTATTCCAAAATAGAATCCCACCAAAAACATTTTCATGTAAAATGTTGCCAAGACGAGTCTACATAGCTTACCCTGTGAAAAAGTTATCAGATCTCGTATAAAGCCAAGCTCTGAAGACTACACGCTCTAAACCTACAAGCTCTACACTACACCTTAATCAAAATCTATGAAAAAGTGGTCAGATCTCGTGTAGAGCCAAGATTCTTGATCTATGCGCCCTTACCGTGTGTGAAATAAAACGGCCAAGCCACACGTCTACAAACTTTCACCTCCTATTCCGAGGGGAAAGGTTAGGTTTCTTTTTTGGTGTTTTTGTAGTAATCTTAGCTTACATACCAAATTTCAGCGTTCTAGGACTTACTTCAGGAAGTACCTTAAGAATTTTGATGATCAGTGAGTGAATCAGTGACGAAAGCGGGGGCTTTCAGACAATAATAAAATCTAAAGTATAATAGCTAGGACATTCACACTTTGTACTTTTAATGACTGTATTGGTGTCAATATATCTTGAAATTTTTTAACTATATAGCATCATCCAAACCAAAGTTATGAGAGTTCAAAAAAACGACGAAACATTTCAAGAAAAGGTAGGTAGTGCCCTTGCGCTCCGCTTGGCTCGTCTTGGCGGGGGCATTCCCGTGCCCCCAGATTAAAATGAATTTTAATATTCAGTAAAACTGTGTTTTTTTTTCAGATTTTTCAACCTTCTTCCTTCTTCTATTCTAAGCTGATAAGTTCATTTTTTTTTCAAAACGAATTAATTTAGAACCTGGATCAAATACAATATCCGTAAGACGTTTCGAACTTGAAAGAGCAACGTATGTACGATTATACACACGGTCGCCAACTCTTTTACGCCAATATCTACGACTACTTTATTCAAAGTCCTTGCGATTTGTGCACAGTTACTGCCTAGGCAAATGTCAATGAAAATTGCGTACTTGAGCATGAAACTTGGCCAGTCCTCCGCGATCGGATCATGGGTGGAATGGAATCCGTGTTCTGGTGAAGATTCTTCCTCTCGAACCTCCACAGCGTGCTCACGAATTGAGTGCAAGCGCTTAAAGTTCAGGGAATAGTTCTATTACTTCCCTTGCGTGCTCACGCTGTGAACACAAGCTTTAGAGGCGTTCGGCCGAATTTTCTTGCTGACGAAGCTCCCTTTTACGTTGGGAAAGATTTCTTGATTTAAACGATTGATGAGCTCTCATTGGCACGAGAAGTACTGGCCTCTTCCTTTAGTTGCGAAAGATGCTCATGCCGCTTCTCATTAGTTTCTAACTCTCTACGTAAAGCTACTTCGCGGGTTTTGGTTGACGCTAATCTCTTTTTAGTTCGAAGCATAATCACGAATACTACTTCAGAATCACAGACAAGCAGCGGTAACGATTGAACCAAAGTTTGCTCAACAAAATTCTTAAATTTAGTAATCAATCAAACTAAGCCAAAACTGAAAATAATGCAGTATAACCGCCGGTTCCCATTAGTGATATTTTTAGGAGCCGGCGCCGGCAGCGGAGGCACTCCCTAAAAAAAGTTATCGTCATTTAAATGAACTCAAGGCACGGGTTTGCCTGCAAATATATAGCAATCTTAAATAAGTTACATAGGAAATTTAAAATCCAAACTTAATTCATCATCATTATACGATAGCATTATACCTATAAACATATAAATATAAGCGAAAATCAGTTTGATAACATCTTGGTATGCCCCAAATAACATGCCTATTAATTCTTCAAAAATCCGCTAGATGATGCTGTTTCATTTAATCCATTTCTACAACGCGCATAAGCTAATAATGTCGTATAGAAATAATTTCTTTAAGTTTACTTTTCCTCAAAGAATTGCTTAGTGATCAAAAATATTTTATTCGATTAAGTATAGTAATACTATCTCGTGACATGACAAGTTTCACTCCAATCTGATTAACGGTTCGGAAGTTATAGACCAATAATTATTTTCACAAAATTGCGTTTATTTCAGAAACGGCTGAACCGATTTTGATGCCAAACGAACTTAAAAATTCTATGAATAGTTGCTACACTCATTCTTCATATCATCAAAATTAGTTCAACGGTTCGAGAGTTATCGTGGAACATATATACATACATACAAACATACATACAAACATACATACAAACATACATACAAACAATGTGTTTTTCGCCCCAACTGGAATTGTAGACCTTGCTTGCTTCGCTCGCTCGGTCAATAAAGCTGAAGAGTTTGTTTGTTTGTTTGTTTGTTTGAACGCGCTAATCTCAGGAACCACAGGTCCGATTTAAAAAATTCTTTCGGTATTAGATAGGTCGTTTATCAAGGAAGGCTATAAGCTATATTGCATCACGCCCGCGACTTCACTCGCGTGGTTAACGCAGGCCAAGCCGCGCGCTGCATCTAGTGTAAAAATAATAATAATTCTTTATCAACTTTTTTACCTGATTTTTTTTGCTCCCTTAGGGCCGCGCTACTTTGGATTGGCATGGCATGGCATCGGTAGCGACGCGTCATTTCAAAACAAGCTTTATGTCAAGTGATATAAGATGCATAACCGCCCGATGGCGTCTTTTCCGCAGGATGCCATGCCATGCTAATCGAAAGTAGCGCGGCCCTTAGACCACTATGATGACGAAATTATTACCATACAGTGTTCTTTCTATTAAGTACAAATATTTTAAGGGGTGATTAAGTCCAGCATTTTGAACAACTTTTAATTCCCAATAAATGTATACTATTATTACTAAAATACGATATCGTTACTATGAAAAATGAAAAAACTGACAATTGTGTCTTTGTAGGTAAGTTGAAAATAAAAAAATACGTACATATTGTAAAAAAAGTATTTTATTTTGATATTTACAATGATGTTTGTCTTAAAATATATGCATGAATAACGATGAAATGATTTATATTTATAGGAATCTTTACGTGATTCTTTGACACTTAAGTAAGAGAGTCGATTATTAGGTAATTAAAAAAATATATTAATACAAAAATCTGTTACTTTTTTAAATATATTTATCACAATATAAATTCAGTAGGCTTTCCTCATAACTACGAGGCTAACATTCTGAAATTATAAAATCGCTCCAAACAATATTTAGGCAAAAATTAAACCTAATCATCCCTGTTCTATTTAATTTTGCTGCATTATACATTGCAGATGATTAAAGTCATTAAATATAAAACTTAAGAAGTTAAATATCTTTCGGTGAGTATCTTAATATTTAAATACTTATATCTAAGAAGCCTTAGCTACATTATGTACCGTGTCTTCTAAATACCTTTTCAAATTATCTGACGTCGTTTGAAGTATGCTCAGTCCAAGCCTGTATTTGAATTCCAAAAATCGTCTTAATAGAGAGAAGAATCCATTTTCTTGCCTAGGTGGTGGATACGTGATGACGTCAGGATCTGATGGATCTGTGTCCTTGTAATTTATTGTATTTTTGGACGGCCCTGGTTCAGATACAGGTGATACTGAAGGAGGCATAGTTGATGTTGTTTCTGATTTTAATTCCGTTGTAGTTTCAGTCATCATATTCTTGAATGTAGTAGTTTGTGTATTTTCTTTTACTATGGGACTGCTTTGTTCATTAGCTTCGGTTGGATTTGAAAACACTTCATAAACCCTGAAGGATTCGGTTGTTGTCTCTAAATCGTTGGGCATGTCTGCTTCAGTAGTTGATTTTTCCGGTTGATTTATGGGTAAAGTAGACACACTCTCAACAATCTCATTTTTAAATGTACTAATGACGTCAGTGGACGTCGTCTTCTCATCTCCCGTTAGGTTTGCAGATTCTGCGTAAACTGTGTAAACATCTTTTGATGATGGTTGCTCTGTCACCTCATTTTTTGCTAGCATTGCATCAGTGTGTGTTGTAATATGTTTAACATAACTAAAAGAGTCATCTATTTCATTACTTATAAATATGTCTTTGCGATTCTTAGCATCATTTATAAAGTCTTCAATGCTGCCACGGACACTTCGTTTATTAATAGTATGTCGTTTACGTAATTTTCTCGGCCCATGTTCTGGAACTACAGCTGGAGTGGCAGAATCTACTAATTCCTTCGGTACGTTACCAACAACAAACTTATTGTCAGATTCTTCATCATTGCTACTTTCATTTTCTTCGTATTTACTATTTTCTGTATCTTCGGAGTCATTATTTGAGCCCAAGTACATAGAGGTCGAAGGGTATGTTGCAGGACTGCTAGTCGTTTCGCTATAAATTTGTCCTTCGAAAGGATACACTGGTCTAAAATCTGTGTCAGAAGTTGGTTTTATTCCATATACAACCGAATTGGAAGTTTCACTTCCATAACCGGTTCCTGCTGACGGTCCAGTTTGGGGTGCTGCATAAATAGGCTCTACAGCTGCAGCAGCTGGGTAAGGAGTGTACGAGTTTGGACCTTTATCATATGTGTACTTACTTTCGGTTGTGTAAATATTCCTCGTTTCATATTGATGAGGACTGTAATTGACCGGTTTTGCATATACTGCGCCGTGAGCGATTCCGGTCTTTTGTTGTGGATAGTGTAAATTGTAGTTAGGTTCACGGTTTGCAGCTACGTGGCGGTATCTAATATCTTGATCTTTCTTTACAGTATATCTAGTGTTCCCATGCGCGACTGTTTGGCCAGCATAAGGATTAATTTTGTGCTTTGCATGAGCTGGCATTCCAGCGAGAACAGTTCCAAGCATTTCTTCTTCAGCCTGACCATTTCCTTCGTTAGCGTATTCTTCGGCGTTGTTTCTGTATATATCATCTTTCTTGTCCACTTCAAAAGTTCTTCTTACTGGTGTAGCAAATGGATACAGGAAGTAACTAGCTAATCCAACTAAACTAGCAAGACCTATTACTCCTACTCCAACAGGCATGACTTCTCTTGAAAGGTAATTATAAATTTGTGTAGTAAATGGGCCTGTAGTGCTAACTGGTTTTTTCGCTGGTTTTGCCGATTTTGTCTTGTTAGTTGTAGTCTTTACTTCCGTAACAGCAGTTTCAGTCTCGGGATTTTTGGATGTTTTCCTTTTCTTTGTTTTGTTCTTTTTCCTTGTTGAACTGCGTTTAGGTTTCTTTGTAGTTGTAGCTGGAGTACTAATTTCTAATTCAATCTCTTGCTCTTTAGGTTCCATTGGTAGCAAGGCAGATTCATTTTCAACTGGGGCTAGCGTAGTGCTGCTTACTTTGTGCTTATTTTTGTTCTTCTTTTTTGCAGGTTTGGATGTAATCTTTACAACGGGTGATACTGTACTTGCTGATTTTGTTACCTCTTTCTTTGTTGTTAAAACCTCAGTTGTTGTAGCTGGAGTGGTACTGCTGACAGTAGTAGTACGTATTGTAGTAGATATTTTATTTTTCTGCACATTTGACAAAACGGTATCTTTGATCTTGTTGTAAACATTTTCATTTATAGCTGAACCACCTGCAACTAAGTCAGATTTATTAGTGCTGCCAATCACAGGACGTTTTGCTACTGAAACTTTATTACTTTGAGGGCGCTTTGTTTTATTTTTCTGTGTAACAGGCTTCTGTTTTTTAGTAGTCTCATCGACTTTAGTTGGTTCTGTAGATCCACTAAAGTTAGCAGGATTACTGAGTAAGATCCAAGTAGAAATACCTTCGTTTGTAGTCGATGACTCACTAATTTTATTTTCTTTTTCCAATTCTTCCATTGTAACTGGGACTGCTATACCAGCATGACCATTTTCTACTGATTCGTTACCATCTTCATTTCTAGTTTTAATGCTGTGTTTATGGGAAACTTGATTCTTAATTTTTGGAGGGATTCTAGTGTCTGCCAATATAGGTGCTTCATCTGTATTATTTGATGGTTTATCTAGTAGTTGATTTGCTACTAATTTTATTGACTCCCGAATTGGTGCTTTAGTTTTGACGTCGCGACCCGAGTTTTGTGTTTCTTCTGTAGCGGCAACTTTTTGTTCAGTCTTAGGTGGCTCATCTTGCTTCTTTGTGCTGGATTCCCTGTAACGTAAAGAAAAAAATTCTTTAAACAAAACGTCACATTTATAAACTGGAAAGATTATTTTCACAATAATAAAATAAGATATGTCTAGTTTTATTTATTAGAGCCTTATATGTAATTAAATTTTGTGTGATAAATTAATAGATTCCTATGGATACATATCAAAATGCTCTTTTAATAAAAATATAACTTTTTTATATAATCTGTTTGTTAATGTATTTTTTTTTGTAATTTTTGCAGTTTGATTTTAAATCACATTTTATCATAAATATTAATAATAAGCTATCATTAATTTCACGCTTCGCTGATCTAATGACAAAAGAAAACACAAGATATATTAGTTATAATTTTTTTATTTCTACTTAAAATTGTTGTAAGAGTAGTTTTTTATCAGCACCTGTGTAAAAATTCGTTTAATTTACTATATTGAAAATAATATTTATTGAAACATGTTCAGGTACTTTGAGATAATTTGAAATAAGTAAAGTATTGTTACAAACAAAATAGCATTATTAAACTTTAGTGTTTTCCAATTAGTGAAATAATAAAAATCCTACTGTTTTTATTTACAATAAATACAAATTTAAACGTTTACTTATTAATCTTTCTAAACCTATTAAAAACAAATTATTCAACTTTACAAAATCAAATCTATAAATTCACTAATACTGACACAATAATTATGTACATCTATAAAAAAAAACTTATAATTAAATAATATCTATATAAACTAATCTATAAGATAAAAGTCGTGCTAAATATTTAAATATAATAATTAAACATTTAATTTGAATACTTATTTCGTAGATATTTAGGAAAACATTATTATCTTTATAAAAACCGACCCAATTGATTTTATTTGCAATGCGATGGTCGTACAAATTGTTATATTTTATTTATACATACACGCTGACTTTTAATTGGTTTTGGAAAAAAAATGTCGTATAGAAAATAATTCCTCTATCCATATACGTAATCCAAATTTGTGTATGACATAAGATAAAAAAGTTGCGGAAATAATTTTCGATCGAGACCACGTAGTTACGCCCGTCCAAAACAGCCGCGTGAGTTTGATGAACTTCGCTGGCCGGCCGGCGGCGGTACTACTAATTGATATCACGATTTTACTTTCGAGTATTAATCAAATTTTTTTGTTACAAATTTTTTATTTTGACTAGCTATTTGGGTCTTACTAACAATCCTTATGAAGTGGCCTTCGGCTCCAAAACCAATAAAAAATCCCCGTGTATAATAAGATAACCCAATTTTAACAGCGATATTTTTTACATTAAGATAGTCTATAAGTGGTAATAAACTATATTGTAAGTATTATAATACATTCTTTTACTAAAACGCGGTTTAAATTTATCCTTTTCTTTTATATAGGGACAAATCAAACTTAAGTACTTTTTAGTGCTTGATTTTAACCATTTTGTACGGAAAAACCCAACATACTATAGAACTTGTATAATAAAACCATCTAGTGGGCGCCTACGCCCATGACGTTCTATTTGACATACTTTATGTTAACCGACTACAAAATAGGAGGAGGTTATCAATAATCGGAATCTTTTGTTTTTTATGTGCACCGATTACTCGAAGACGCCTGGAATAATTTGAAATTTTTTTAAAGGACATGCTTGTAAATTGGTTGCATAGGAATTATATCAAAATCTTGTTGTGGAATTTGGTGTCGAAGTCGGTTTTTAGTTTCGAAAAATTGTTTTGACATACAATTTTCTTCTTCTACTTCTACTAAACAACATCGTTTCCGTTGCACTCACGTACATATATTACAGTGATATCCTTACACAACAAGGATATAACCACTACACCTATCTGTACAAAACTAGAAAACCTCACAAATAGTACCGAAATACTTATGTCACCTCGCTTCGTCACTGTCACCTTCATTTGGATGAGTAATGGTTTAAACTATGTCTAGTTAGTCTCCGTTGTATAACAAGACACATCACTTTTTTGCCAAAGGATATAGAAAACGCAGTATATAGTAATAAAGAAAGCATCAGAATGCGTATTAATTAATCTGCTAAACTAATAAAAAAAATTGATACATACTCTAATAGCAAGACTAGTCCCTGTATATATTTTAAAAATACTGTATGTTGAGTTTCATAACATTATAATAGGTAAGTTTATATTCAAAATGTTTTATATTTCAAACAAGATGTCTTGATTTTATGATTATATACATAAATATTTACAGCTAAAATATATAATACAAATTCAATTTTAAAAATGAAATTGTATAATTTGATGAATGAACGAAAAAATCTTTATTGCACGAACACAAAAAACATATTATAAAAATGAAAAGTATATTTATAGATACAAAGATACAATTTGCGGTATCTTAATTAAAATAATGTTGTAAAAAATATTTACATTGAAAATACGTCATTCACAGTTTTATAGTAATAAAAAAAACTATTAATATATCTACTTACGTTAAAAATATAATTTAAATAAATTATGTGTTGGTATTTTAAGTATATTACATATTATTACAGTCCGGGTAAAACATAACTAAAATCAGTTATATGGAATAACATTAATTGCGCTGTTGTTACCTCATTAAAAAAGTTCCTTTTGGTAGCATGCTTATTGACTTACTCGTATAGGGATAGATTTGTTCATAAATATGAGGGTAAGTCTAGAAACGAAACTTTACAGCACTCATTATAAAAAGTACCGGGGCGACCGAGCTTCGCTCGGTTACATCTCAAACATAAACTATTTTTTTTTTAAACTTGTCTGAAAACAATACAAAATAAAAAATTATATATTAACTTGAACATAAAAAAAAAACAAAAGTAAGTCACCGAGTGGGATCCGAATCCCGCGATAGCGGCCGCCGCGACGAAATTAGCGACCATATCTGCGTGGATAGAAAAACGCATGAAAACTCGAAAACACGCATTTTCCTAAACATAAGACTAATCTAGATCGATTTTACCCCCGAAAACCCCCATTTATCAATTATCAGCAAAATCGTTAGAGCTGTTTTCGAGATCACAGAAATTTATAAATATACAAGAATTGCTCGTTTAAAGGTATAAGATAAAGTTACAATCAGTCAAAATGTAAGTTAGAAAGAATAAGATAAACAAAAATCAATAAAACTACCTAATTGTTTTTTAATCTAAAAAACTTGCATATCATTATGTATAATGTAAACAATAAAAGAAAAGAACAAAAAACCACAGTGTAGTACTACTTTATTCGCTTAGTCCAAGTTTCTCGTTTCTTCCTCCTATTTTTTCGATGCATATTTAAAATTTCAGGCTGTTCCTTACTTTTTTGACTTTGTCTTATTATTTTTGTAAGCCGTTTCATCCATTCTTTCAACCTAAAGAAAAATGTCGGCTTTGCCGTAAATTCGTCCATATTTTCTTTACTACTTCTAGACTGCCATGCTTCTTGCATAGGATTCCAGGTTCTATCATTATAATCTTCAAATGTATGTAAATTCCATGTTTTTAGTCGATTATCCCATTGCCAATACGGCCTGTATGCTTGTACGACTTTTGGAGCTTCTCGTCCTGAAAAAGCCCAAGGAGCAAACAAAGTAGCAACGCCTGATGTACCAGCGACTATAAACATCAAAGGTGATAAAAGTAAAGAAAATAGTCCAAAAGTCAAAGGATTTATAGTTGCTAGCCAACTCATTGCATTAATAGCTGGTTTAAAAAATGATAAAACCGAAGAAATACTAAATATGTCGTCATCATCATTACTTGGTCGATGGTGACCAGGTCTATGAATTGCTGATAGCTGTGGATTGGATCCTGATGTCGCTGGTTCTGATGATTCAGATTGTATCGCATTAGCGTTATAATTTGTCAAATCAAGTGCTTCTTCAGACTCACTTTCATTCTGTTCTTCATTTTCATCGGAATAGTAATTATTATGACCTTCTTCATCAGCAGAATCATCATCATACGATACCCCAGGAAATATACCATCAGTTTCGTCTTCTTCAGTTTCTACAACTACATTTTTGTTAACGACATTTGTATTAACAGCTATGTTTAAATCAGGACAAGCCTCTTTAGCTTGCCCTTGAAATGTATTGTTCAAAGTGAGAAATATGGTTGGACATTCGTCAGGCGATGCACTGTATTCTTCCGGTCGTATTACTATTCTGTCTGTATAGGCGGTAGAAGGTGGGAAAGTGGTGACCTCAAAATCATTGCCAGGGTAATGTGGGTAGTTATTGTGTACGTTGTGATAGTTATATTGATGTTTAAGTGGTTTTGTTACAACAATAGGCTTTTGTGTAGTCGGTCTATGATATGTTTGATGATAATATGGTTTAGACCAAGGCTTGGGTTCTCCTAAATTTGTGATGATGGGCGTTGGAGAGGGGGTAGTAAAAATGTAAGTAGGTCTTGGACTTGGATATGAATACGCATCTGTGACCTGAATGTTATCTGAATATACTTGTATTGTATTAGTTTGTTGTGGTTTATGTTTTTGCTTTTTTTTAAACAAGTCGTACAATTTTTTTATGTCTTGAGGGTTAAAAACTTTTTGGGCTGCATCAGTTGACTGTCCGTATATTTCATCACTTTCTTTACTAGAAGGTCCAATGTTAACATTTTTGATAGCTATCAGTTCTTGATTTTCATTGGATGCTGTTGTTTCGTAGGTAAAATCTAAATCCTCATACTTTGTATTGTCAGTCCATTTTGTTATTACTTTTTTTATAGTTGGTTTTCTTTTGTCACTAGACACATTTAAAATACTTTTTATACTTTTTGGTATGTTAATGTCATAAGGAAGCCCATATTTCAAGTGTTGAGTTACATTAGGATCATTGGAATAAATTTTAGATATTAATCGATTTTGTCTAAGAGATGAAGTAACATTAGTTTGTGGTTCATGAAGGCTTTTTGTACCATTTGATATTTTCTCAAAATCTAATCCTATACTTGCACTTACATTCTTATATTTACTAGTACTATTAATATTGTTATTTACATGACTGAAAGCTACAGGTAACTTACGGCTATGAAATCTTAAGCTATTATTTCCATATCTGTACCTTATAGGATTTTCAGTTGCTTTATCTTTGTCAACGGTTACAGTAGAATTGCCTACAATTGACGGAGAAGAGTCCTGCGGCCGCGTATACACTAATGGGCAAAATATAACTACTAATAATACTAAAGTCCACTTGAAACACACACTTTTTCGACGCGTCATGTTGAACGACACGAACACTACCTGTGAACAAAAAGAAAGAAATATAAGAACAAATAAACAAAATTCGTATCGATGTATTTTCCACAACACTTATTACTTTTTTGATTGGTAGCTCATAGGGACAAAAAGACTAATAATACTTTACTAATAACAATATTAATATTTAATGTGATATAAATTAAAACAAATTAATCTTTTTAATATAGTTGTTAGAAAAGTTGACAAACAATTAAACGTATTCGGAAGATGTTATTGCTTTTTCTTGTAGAAAATAAAAATCGTCAAACATTCTTAGCCTCAAAACTTAAAATACGGAGGTCCAATACACAAGTTCTGATAAACAAGTAAAAACCGGTAGATCTTTCAGTAAAAAACAGACCCGTTAAACATCGTTAACCTGAGAGCGAGGGAGCACCGTTACTATGATGGATTTTATTGAATCTAAGAAATATTAATTTTAAGGACCAATTCTTTATAGCGGATCTAGACAGACTTATTGAACTTTGAGTTTAGTTTTATCGGTTGACAATTTTCTTTGAATAAGTTAATGTGAATGTGAACAACTGTTTGACTTAAGAATTAATCAAACTATAAACGTACAGAAGATTCGCTTTTAAAATAAATTTGAATTCACAAATAAATGTACATATTATTTGTTATTGTAAATAAATAAATATATAGGGACAAATTACACTGATTGAGCTAGCCCCAAAGTAAGTTCGAGACTTGTGTTATGCGATACTAACTCAACGACACTATATTTTATAACAAATACACATATAGATAAACATCCAAGACCTAGGACAAATTGAAAAAGGCTATTTTCCAACTTGCCCTGGGGAATCGAACCCAGGACCTCTGGGTGGCGGACCAGCATGGTGACCACTACGCCACGGAGGTCGTAAATATAGATAAAACACACTTTAGTTTTTTAAATAACTGCAAAATAATGTAAATGTAATAAAATGTCCAAAACGATGCGAATATTATTTTTTCATGTTAATATTACTTCTGTTGCGATTGATAACAAATAACCACGTCAGCAAAAATTAAATCAACATAAACAAATACATTAAACTTGTATATTCATAAACAGAAACATAAAATATATTGCTGCATTTGAATAATGTACTCATATAGAATACTAATAAAACCTCACATTCTCTGAAAACAAAGAAGAGTGAATATAGTAACATGAATCACGGGAATATTTTCTTTTTATTGTCGTAATAAATGTAAATGCATTATCATAACCACAGTCAAAAAAGTATTTCTACTTGTTTATATTTTTAAAATCCGTGTAAAGAATTTTTAATAAAAGCTGCTCTATGAAGGTAGTGGTTGAATTATTTTGATTTTACTTTTTGCAAATTACGTAGTTTTTGGCCGTAACTGGCATTGTTTTGACAACCCTTTCGGCAACCCTTTACCTACATAGCTCATATTCAAACTAAAAAAGGTTTGTCTTTATTTTAGTTCTACATGAGTTTCGTCGAAAGATACTCGAGATAATCAAACAGACAGATGCAAGATTGTCCAAAAAAGATTCAAAGAACTTTGCATGCTCGAACAAATCAAAAATAACAATTGATTATTATCAAAGAGCTTTTACTATGGCGGACTTTCCTTTCGAATAACTTAATGTTATCCTGTTACTTTCAGTTCAGTGATGATTCATACTAAATTTGAGTCATACTGAATTCCTCTCAGTGAAAGTTGTCCAATTGTAATTGACAATAACATTTCTGCATATTTTAAAATATCAGAAGACAGACAACTGCAAGTGTAGGTGTCTTTTAAAAAAATATCAATATAAGTTGTATTCGTATTCATCTAAAAATAATTTCTAAATGACAATTTATATTTAGGTACTATCTTATGTTAAAATAGATATCTCATGTGGTTTTTATCAAAGTATTGTTGCATAACTCCAAACATGACATAAAAATATTTCGATAACAAATTGACAAATTAAAAATCAAAGAAGCTTTTTTGGTATAGATATTTTATTTTAGCTATTACAACTACTACCGATTTGACTCTAACCTCAGATTTTCCCATTTTTAGAATTTCAGCTATTTAGATGATTTAATAGTTTTTTCTAAACAACGATAGGCACCATTCACTAATGTTATTATATCCGAAGGTGAACGACCTTACGGCCATGACCGTCACATTGAATTTACACAAGGCATCACTGACCTCGATACCCAAACTAGTTTTTTTCGTCCCGTTACGGTGTTGGCCGTTAAGCCATTGGTATATGTGGGTCATTTTTGAGGTATGTTTAATCCTTTTGATCTCTTTTCTTTGTTGAACAAAGAGGCGGAGCTAAAGAAGTTCTTTGAGTCTAGTTGGACTGTCTGGCAGTTGTTACTTGTCTGTATATGTATGGTAAACTTGGATTGGAAATTAGTACATGAGTTTTTTTTTGTTTCTTTATATTTAGAATAACAATCGTAGACGTAATGTTTAGGAAGATTTTGTCATAGACTTTGTGAAAGAAAATAAATATCTTTAAAAGAATATACCTTTATTTTTCATCCAATAATTAAGTAAATTATTTCTTTTAAAATAAGAAAGATACTTCTGCCTTTTTATTCTATGTTTCTTAACATTTTTCCTTATGTTGAAATCTTAAACCGGATGACATCCTTTTCCTAGAACCATCTTAGCCCAACCCTTTAATTTTATACCACTATAATCAACACCATCTCCTATGCATTTATGGTACTTGACCGTAACATTCAGTAGTAATTACTTCAAGTGCATTGACACTAAGGTCGCAAGTTATAAGAAAACGGCTAAAGTATTATTAATTTTATTTACTTATTTTACTTTATTATAAATGTAAATGTAATAGGCGGACTTAAAGCCATAGGCTTTATTTACCAATCAGTCCACTGGTGGTGCCAAGAAGAAGTCCTACATTTAAATGATGTGTAGTCTTAAAATTAAAACTCTTGAATTTGTAAGAAAAAAACATTACCGCCCTGCTGTCGCAGTCGAGTTAAAATTGTAATAAATTAATTAAATTGCAATGATTACATACATTGATAGATTCCTCAAAAGTGTTATGACAAATATAGCACGTAAAACATTATGTAGTGAAAATAAAAAATTTAAAACATTTGACACCAAAATGTATCGCATCCCATCATTAGAAACAAGAAAAAGAGTAAACAGTAATTGTTGTTATCATACGGTGAGTATCAAAACGTCTTGGTAACGATTTAAACATCATTATTGTCCACATCCGTCATTGTCAGTAGGTACCTAATGACGAAATCTCACTTTTTCCAGCTTTCAGTCAGAAGTCATTTAGGTATTTATATAATTATTTGTAAACGATGTCTTTGCCCAATGCCGGAAACCTGCAAGTTACGTGGGAAACAAATGTATGGCCAAACTGCTGGCAGGCGTGATAGACCCAAGATTAAGTGCTGGCTTGACGTCATCAAGGATGATATGCGTGCCAATCGTCTTACAACCAAGGATGCTTAAGACCGTGCGAAGTGGAAAAGAAAAAGCCGGAAAGCGGACCCCGGGCTTCGCAGCATTACAGCTGAGGATGCAACTGGGAACACGCTGAGATGAGAAAGAGAGAGATAGAGAGAGAGAAGAAGAGAGAGAATGTTTTGGCCCAATATAAAAATATGAATTAGTAGTAAACGACCGACTAGGAAGTCTAGATTTAGCAATCGACTTCTAGTATGTATATAGAGAAGCTCAAAAAAGTAAGATGCAACATAAAGCCTACTCTTGCTAAAACCATAAGAGTTAGTTAGTGGATAGAGTTTAGTCTATTCGCTCATTGCTTGCAACGTCAAGTTGCACATGATTATTATGTTAATGATATAACTGGTCGCGTGCGCATCGGTATGCGTTCTCGTTTCTCCAGTCGGGCCTTTTCCGATATGTTGAGGAAAGAAGTGCTGCTGACAATATGCAATGTCAGTTTTCTTCGTCTAAACTAGTATTCGATTAATTTTAAGTGGATGTCATTGCTTTTTTCCAATTTTTGAGCTGGCTTAAGACATGAGCTTTATGACTAATATTTAATAATAGGTAAATAAACAGGCACAAACTACACTAATAGAGCTAGCCCCAAAGTAAGTTTTAAACTTGTTTTATAGGATACTAACTCAACAATACTAGTCATGAACTCAGAACTTGCGACTCATTTACTACATCTTGCCAACTCCTTGACTTACAGTTCACATTTAAAGCTAAAATTTCTATTAATTTCATCAAACTTCATCAAGTCCTGAATGTTTTACTCGTGTTTTCGTCCAACCTAAAACTTCTATGATTTAACTCGCTAATTCAAGACAAAAAAAATACCAAACTAACGTAGCAGAAAATTAAATACACTAATCCATTCTGACCTACAATGCAGAGAATTTAACCCATCCCCCAAAACTTACGTAAACAATTGCAAAAATGTCACTTATCGAGTTGTCACACACTGGACTATAATTGAAGGGACAATGGCCTATACTATCAATGATGTGCAATAGTTGATCCATCACGGAAACGCTTTCCACTTTATGTCACTTTATGCTTCATGAGTTCTATAAGTTCACTTCCATAGCTCGTATTGTGATGCGTTAAGGATCAGTATGTTTATGTTTGTTTTTATTGCACCGTTTATGTTATGTCAAATTATATATCTTGTTATTGTTTGCGTAATGGTTATGTAGTTTTACGCTTCAATTGCTTTTCCTATGTTTTATTTAATTTGATGCTAGTGGTGGTTAAACCCTTGTATGCCGGGATATCAGACACAATAGTTAAACAATTCATTCTCACGTAGAACTACGCAACTGCATTCGAGAGGTTAAGGATTCCGTACCATCTTTATTAATACTATAAATGCGAAAGTGAGTTTGTATATTCGTTTGTTTGATTGTTACCACTTCACGCTTCAACCACTGAGCCTATTTAGATAAAATTTGATATGGATATAGTTTGATACCCAGAAAAGGACATAGGATAGTTTTTACCCCGAAATTCCCACGGGGAGCGAAGCCCGCGGGAACAGCTAGTTATCTATAAACAATCACGTTTTTGTATGGAAACCCACTTTAATATATATTTTATTCCCTTTTTAGGATTTGTAGTTATAGCGACGATAGTGATATATCTGAGAAAATTTCAAGATACAGCCTAGTGATATAAGTATTTTAATGCATATGTTATTCTATAATAGATGACGATAAAGCTTGCATTAACACAAGTTTTAAATAAAACTATGTAAATGCAATATTCTAGAAAGAACAGTTGTGCCCTCAAAATTAAATTAATGTTAATTCTTAAACAGGTGTCAACGACATAAACAAACATGTTTGGTGGACAGTTAGCGTTTGATATATTCATGCTATTCAGTGTGAAAGATAAAAGTCCTTTAAGTACCTACCTACCTTAATAATTCGCAAAACTAAAACCGACTTCAACACCAAACTACACAAACTAGTGAAAAAATTCACAGATATAGTAAACATTATGTAGTTTAAAGGAAAACTATCAGAGCTAAGTAGGGTTTACAAATTAAAAAGTTAAAGGCGATCAACGTATAAAATTCAGACGAAAAAGGAAAATTTCATACAAATTCAATAGAATTTTAGTTTTTAGACGTTTTTAGTAGCATGAACTCAAAAGTTGGCATTTGCAACTACAAAACCCTACACTGCGCGTGGCCCGACACGCACTTGGCCAATTTTTGTTTTAATATTTATGTGAATTATATAGATAATAAATAATTAATTATAAATCTTCCTTTTTCTCAATTAATCTTAAGGTGAAGTTCACACTGCACACTAAGACAAAAAAATTATTTGGTCTGATACTGCACAGTGCACACTGTAAAAAAACAAAACAAAGGTGGTTGGTTGACTGGTAGAAAAGGCCTCAGGCCTTAAGTCCGCCATTTTTATATCTTATTCTGTGTGTTTTGTAATAAAGTAAAAAAAAATAAAAAATTTGAGAGGTGTCAAGGGACACCCGGATGGAACGAAGTTCCTTTCGATTAATTAGGCGAGAGACAGACAAAGAAACACGCGCACGCCGCACGGCTTACAACTGTAGCAAAAAGTGTCGTTACAACTTTTGGTCTTAATTGTTTTCGTCTAGTCTCCTTTCGAAACGCGCGATAAGGAACTTCGTTCCAATAAATAAAAGGAAGAAGAGGCCAAATTTTGAAGGGAAGTATTTATCTTGTCTCTAATACACTTTTCCTTAAATCCTTTCAAACGCTAACTCGGTTAAAAACAAAGGGTATTATTAAGGTCACTCGCACCAAATACCGATCAAACGGGACTTAAACGCGACATAGTTAGAACAATAGCTATTTTAGTGAAAGATTTGAAGCCACGACTTTTGTAATGATAGTAATAGCTTTGTGTCCTAAACTTAAAGAACAGCATGCGCACTGTCGTATTTTGAAGCCCCGAAGGGAAAAAAAGAGGAGTGGTATTAGTTTGACACTGATATCCGTCTGTCTGTGTGTCTGTATGAGGCAGCGTAGCATTTTTACGTGAAAGCAAGTTCCCTTGGTTTGTAAGACAATTACGTATTCATATAGTATCGTTGAGTTAGCATCCTATAACACAAATCTCGAACTTACTTTGGGGCTATCTTACTCTGTGTGATTTAGCCTTTATATTTTTTTATATTATTTTGTATTGTGGAAAAATGAAGTTTGAATAATTACACACCTCCAACTAAATATAATACAATGAAATTAATTGCGGCTTGACATTGTTTATCCATAAAATCAAAATCATCAAATTTGCGAAGTTAACTTACTACCATATCATATCGATATGCAGAACATTTCAGAAAATTATGAACCGTTTACTTGTAAATTTTAATATGTTTATGCCCTGCAAGTGAAGTTAAATGGTGAGATGAAAGCGTCCTTAAAAGATATAGGCAAATGCCTAAGTAGGGAAAGTTGCCTCCATTCTGAGACTGGTCAGGTTAGCTAGGGTTGTCGATCACATTCTCTAAATAACATGAATTTAAAACCAGTTCGCCCCAAAATACGCGGGAAATACTGTATTATGTGGAATATTTGTTGTAAATTAATATTGCGCTTAATTGTACATACATACATACTATCACGTCTTTATCCCTAATGGGGCAGACAGAGCATTTTGGGTCTTGCGGTTCTATGCAGAGCCCAGGGTCGCAAGACCCAAAAGCCACTTTTAGCGTTATGGTGGGAGAGAAGATGGAAAAGCAATCAATACAGTGATGGGTTGCTAGCCGCATCGCCTGTTAACATGATTTGCATTTTTGCCCATTCCCTCGATCGGCTTTTACGATCTGCGTGGGAAGAGACGCAGCTGGTACATTCTAAGTTTTTTTATTTCTCCCAGACCAGCATGGAGGCTTAATTGTATTATTACAAATACATATTGTAAAAGAAGCGAAAGTAGAAAAATATGTACAAACAAAAGCATTGTAAAACAGAACAGAGAAAAATATTCAAAGGTTGTAAGTTGTAAAACTGGCACATACCTACTTCTTAAAAAGAAAAAGAAAAAAATTCTTAGTAGCCAGCATACTTTTTACCTAAAAAAACTACAGATAAAATATACAACTGTACACCTCCTTTCTGGGTTGCCTACAACTTTGTCAAGCTCTTCAACAATTTTACTCTATAACTTCATTTAAAATTAGACCCATGCTGATGTGAGATAAAATGGCCTTTGGGTCTCGCGGCCTTGAACTGTCTGCTTAGAGTCACACTCAAAATGCTCTGTCTACCTATATATATACAATGTGGAAGGGACATCCCCGCAATAATTCGAACCATGGGCTATACTAGATCACTATAGTACAATGAAATTAAAAAATAACAGTCAAAAACTTTAAAAAAAACTACATTTCCCTACAAACGTTTGCAGCCGCCCAGGCAATTTGGACGGGAATGTCAATTTTTTTTTGTTTTTCGATTGTTATTTTATTATCATTATACTAAAGTATAGCCCGTGGTTCGATTTATTACGTAGATGTCCCTTCCACGTTGTAAAGAGAATATAGTGTATTTGTTTATTTTGTTTTTTATAATTACTTACAAACTTTTTTATATGTATTTATATTTACTGTATCATAGTTAAGTATATTTTATTTCCAAGTATTAATTTTAAAATATTCGTAAACTGAAAGCTAAAAAACATACTAACACCACATAATCTCAAAGAAAAGATTAGTGAGAAAATAATGTAGGTCTTACAGTTCTGTAACTTACTGTCCACATAATCTCATCTCAAGTCAACCCTATTTTACACGTAAACACAAACCCTATATACACTACAATCCAAAATCAAGGGCACTTTCTCTGAAAGTGATTGTTTATTGTATTTGTCAAACTGGTTTCATTGAAATCATTTACTTTGAGAAAGATATGTGAAATTGACTGAAGAATGTTTAAGGGGACTCTTGGATTTTTTAAAGTCCAGTACTGCCCTCATTTGAAATAAATTATTTGGAAGAAAACGGAGATAACGCTTCAAACAATTTTATGAACAACATCACAATATGTATTATGAACTACATCATACTATAATGTAGTTCATGAAATAGTGTAGACTACTTTTTACATGAAAAAGTAAATTGATACTTTAAAAAGCTTGAATAATAAAAAAACTGGTGATTTGTGGGACATTTCTGTCTCCGTTATTAGTAATATTATAGATGTAATTGCGCCTTACTTAGCTTCCATATTTAATAAATGTGTAGACGCGGGATCTTTCCCTGACATGATGGAGTTAAGTAAAGTTATCCCTCTATTTAAGACTGGTGACAGAAATGATCCAACAAATTACCGTCCCATTTCTATTCTACCAGCATTGAGCAAAATATTCGAAAAGATAATTTTTGACCAATTATTAGATTTTTTCAACAAAAATAGTCTGTTCCATGGTGATCAGTATGGATTTACTAAGGGTCGATCAACAACGGATGCAGGTGTTGCACTTTTACAAAACATCTATGATGCTTGGGAGTATTGTCAGAATGCAATTGGTGTCTTTTGTGACCTCTCCAAAGCCTTTGATTGTGTAGACCACAAAACCCTTCTATCCAAACTTGAGCACTACGGAATAAAAGGGAAGGCTCTTGAATTGATTAAATCTTATTTGAGTAGCCGAATTCAAAAAGTTAGTGTAAATCAAGTAAAATCTGAAGGATCAACCGTAGTGATGGGTGTGCCCCAGGGTTCTATCTTGGGTCCTTTGTTGTTCCTGATCTATATTAATGATTTACCATATTATGTAAAAGATTGTAAGGCTGTACTTTTTGCTGATGACACTTCCCTTGTTTTCAGCGTAGATAGGAAAACTGACACCTCTGATGAGATGAATAATATATTGTCGCAAGTGTTGGATTGGTTTACAGCAAATAATTTAGTATTAAATGCAAAAAAAACGAAATGTGTAAAGTTCTGCTTACCGAATGTTACAAAAGTTCCAACACGATTATTTATTGATAAGGAAGCAGTAGATATGGTTGATAACACAACATTTTTGGGAATAACGCTTGATTCAGGGTTGCAATGGGGTGCCCATATTCAAAAATTAGCTGGAAAACTTAGCTCTGCGGCCTATGCGGTTAGAAGAATTAGGCAAATGACTGACGTTGATACAGCGCGTTTGGTATATTTTGGGTACTTCCACAGTGTTATGTCCTATGGAATATTGCTATGGGGTAACGCTGCAGATATAAATACCATATTTGTTTTACAAAAACGCGCTATCAGATTTATATATAAATTAGGTGCTAGAGAGCCTTTGAGGGAACTATTTAAAGACATAAATATTTTGACCCTCCCTTCGCAATTCATCTATGCGAACATTATGTACGTGCGTCAGAATATACACTCATTTAAGAGAAATTGTGACATTCATAGTATTAACACGAGAAATAAAAATAAATTAGCCATCACAGCTTTGCGGTTAGAGAAAACAAAAAAATCTTTTGTGGGTCTCGGCTTGCGCCTCTATAATAAAATTCCAGATGATATAGTAGCATTACCATTAACTAAGTTTAAGACAACCGTTAAAAATCATTTATTACAAAATGCGTATTATCATGTAAATGACTACTTATCATCATCTGAGAAAAATTCTTGGAAATAGTTGTCTGCAAATTGTAATTGTATAATTTAAATGTATAGCTTAAGTGTAAATCTGTATTGTAATTGTAACATAGCCCATCAGGCTGGGTAGGGACCAATACTGAACTGGGTTTCTTTCGGCGTAATCTTCCCAGCAGTGGTCGTTCCGAAACGCTAGTAGTTTTTAGCTTTTGCACTAAAATAATATTTTAAAAAAATGACCTTCAATAAGAGATAAATTTATCCTACATTGAATAAAATTTTTTGACTTTTGACTTTTTTTTTTGAGTTTAAACCTTCATAGAATAGTACATATTTCGAAGAGAAGGTAAAGCTTTTCTTTGCACATTAGCCAAAAGTGACGAGATTTTCGCAAATGTGCGTAGAAAAGCTTCATGTTGTCACTATAAACAGTAGTTTACACACTACATTTTCATAATAGGCAAAATCGTTAGCCTATTCGTGAGAGTTGTGGGCTGAAAGAGGATGTAGTAATAAAATTGATAAAGGATGTTGTGGTGTTTTGGACATATTGACAGGATGGGCATAAGACTAATCTATAAATATAATAAAACAGTAAAAAAAGTGTGTCTGTACATTAAATATATTTCCAAAAAAAATATTGGGGGCGATGGAGACGTAGTAATAGAGTAAGAATAAAAAAAATGTCTGTCTGTTGTACACGCTAATCTCTGGAAATACTGGACGGATTCGAATGAAACTTTTTTTGATATATAGCTATTAAGCCTGGGCAACATATAGGGTATAAGTGATTTTGGAAAATGGAACTCCTGATGCAGAACCATAATGGTCCAGCTAAACTAT